>JARWIR010000084.1:0-1200000 GCA_029959085.1 Nemophila menziesii | reverse complement strand
TTTATTTGGCATCTAATTATGTTCCATATATCTATAAAGCTTCACATTAACACAAAGATTATACCAAATATGCTCTAAAATAATAATTCATCAAAAATCAAGACAAGAAATAAGAATTTATCCAAATACAAATAAAAATCTATAATTAATTAATCATAAACACCTAAAATGATGTCTCCAACCTAAATTATTATATTACAAATAGGGAGACATCAGATAGCAACACATATTTCAATTAAATGTAAAAGACATCTCAAATTAAAATAGATATAAAACAAATATTGGGTTCATACTATTATGCTAATCTCAAGCTAAACAGAATTAGTCCATACTAGAGTAAGAAAGAATATAAATTGCAAAGTTGAAGGGTTGGAATGGCATGATTGTGTCCAACTCATTCTGGTCTTTTGATGATTAAGGACTATCCAAGGATGATTTTTATAAGGTAGGAGTGGATATATATATATATATATATGCCTTTGTAGATTGAGTAATCCCCAAGTTAAGGAGTCTCGATCTTACCAAAATTCATATTCCTAACTTGTAGGAGAGGTTAAACCTTAGCATATATTAATTTGGACATATCTCCTTTGTTACATATCGGAATTTAATGTTCTTTATATGGAAACGACCGCGTTTAAAAGATATATATGCTCATATAAAAATATACTCCTAATTCCATACCGATTTTCTGCAGAAATTTAATTAGTAGACGTATGTGCAGTTTTGGCAGCTTCTTTACTTTCTAAATATATCCAAACTTATCTTTTTTTACTTTGACTAACGGATTTCCTTTAATTTTCCACTTCAAATCAGTTTCCACAGGTTTAATAACTTCCATATACCTAAGTGCTACACAAATAACACACAAATTATGCGCAAAAGCTCATGAAATATCAAAATACCTAAAACTAGACAAGAATGTATAAAGTATGAATAAATGGGGAAAATCCAGAAATTAAATACCAAATAACCTAAAATGATGTCTCAAGTATATATAATTATATATCACAAATAGGGAGATATCACCATTCACCAATGAGGTGCGGTACTCGATCGGATATTCAATCTCATAGCTCCATGAGGTGTAACTTTGGTCACAACATAAGGACCTAACCACTTTGATCTGAATTTCCCCGGATAATTACTGAACTAGGAGTTATATTTAAGAACCTTTTGTCCAACTTCAAACCTTTTGTAACGAATTCGATTATCATCCATTTCTTCGTCTTTTCTTTGTAAAGCTTGGCATTCTCATAGAGATGAAACCGAAACTCATCAAGTTCATTCAGTTTCATCTTTCTATTTTATCCAGATAGAATAGAATCTAAGTTTAACTTCGCTTTCGCCCGATATGCATCTAACTCAAGCTCCAGAGGTAAGTGACACGCCTTACCATAAACCATGCGATACGGAGATGCAATAACACGCAATTTGAATGCAGTGCGATACACCCATAATGCATCATCTAACTTCATTGACCAATCCTTGTTTGTTCATCCAACAGTCTTTTCAAGAACGGATTTGATATCTTGATTGGAAACCTCATCGGCCATTTGCTTGTGAATGATAAGCAGTTTATACTCGAGGTTTCACGCCATACTTCTCTAAAACCGCTTTCAAGTACTTGTTAAGGAAATATGATCCTCCATCACTAATGATAACTCTAGGTGTCCCATGTCTCGTGAAGACGTATGATTTCAAGAACTTTATCACCACTTGTGAATCATTTGAAGTTAGAGCTTTAACCTCAACCCACTTTGACACGTAATCAACAGCTAGTAGAATGTATGATGTCCATTGGATGGTACAAATGACCCATGAAATCAATACCCCACAAATCATATATCCCAAATTCAAGAACATTATTACATGGCATCTCATCTCTCTTTGATATATTACCGGTATATTAGCATCTGTGACACTCTTTGACATGTGCATGATATTCTTTATGTAAAGAAGGCCAATAAAAACCGAACTGAAGTACCTTTGCAGCTGTGCGATCACCTTTGAAGTGTCCTCCACAGGGTGAATCATGATAATCTGCAACTATCGTACGAACTTGATGTCTCCCATTTTGTGATAGATAAATCCTCTTTGGATACATCATTTTAGGTTGAAATTTGGACTTCGTTGATAGATTTATAGTCATATTTTGCTATATTGCACTTTCTTCCGTCAGATTCGAAATATTGTTACTTTTACAGCTTTTGTGCGTTAATTTGCTTGTTTAGTATGAAGTTCTTAGGTACATGGTTACTAGGAGGGACCAAGATGAAGATAATTAAAGTACAATATCAAAATAAAGTGTTAAAGGAGCAAAAAATATCACTTTAGTGAAGGTTGAGAAATCCTGGGAAATTGGAAAATTGTCACGTGTAGCTCATCCTGAGCCAAAACGATGCAGATTCTGACTTAGTGGTTCAAATGAAAAAGATAGGAATTTGAGTTAGAGAAATTTGAGAAGTGGTTTTAGTGAATTTAGACTTACACTGTGAAAGCTACACCTGTTTTACTGGAGCCGTGTACAGCAGTACGGGATTAATAAAGCGGATGTGGGCCCTTAATCATTTAATTAAGCCCAAAGGTGGGCCTAATCCGTTTTCAGCTCTATATAAGCGGTTTTAGACATCTTGATAGAGAGGAACAACCTGATATGCTTGGAAGCAAGAGTATCCAACAATCAAGCTAATGTTAATATGGTACAAGATCTGGAAGTATGTCCTACTTGTGGGGCAATTGATCATATTTGGAAAGAGTGTCCTCATAATCCAAAATATGTTTGCTTAATCAATAATCGATAAGATCACTATTCGAGTGGTCAAGGGTATGAAAATCAAAACAGAAATCATTCAGGTATCCATAATTCCAATCCACAAGGGGCTGTTAATATAGGAACATATCAATCAAGGCCCCAAGGAATCATTACCAACAAAAGCCTCAAAATCATTATCAAGGAGTTCAAGTCCCTAAAAAGTTCGGATATGATGCTTATGCAGATACTTTAGCTCAGAAGGCATTCCCTGCCCATCCACAAGAAGGTGTGATTACTGCGAGCGATTTACCTATCACTTTGAATCAGTTCATGGCGGTATCAACCGTTAAGTCAACCAAACTACAAGAAACATTTCAAACACTCGTGTTAATAGCACAGAAGAGTCAACAAGATGAGCAAGATACCAATGCAAGGATGAGTGAACAATCAGCTGCATTAAAAATTCTTGAAACATCCAAGTGTCTCAAATGGAGAAACAGATAAATTAGTTTCCATAATGACAACTCCCAAGTGACAAAGAGACTCATCAACAAATTGAAGATTGTAAGGCAATTTCTCTTAGGAGTGGAAACAACTACCACCACCTACCTTCCCGGTTATGAAATATAAGAAATAATTGCCAAGCCAAAGGAAGTAGAGTATGTAGTGGAGGAAGAAGAGGAACCTGATGTAGTTGAGGATGTGAGTGAATATGTAGTTGAAGAGTCTATCAAGGCTACGAAGGAGAAGACTAGTAAAGATATTGCCATGACTGGTAACCGCCCCTCCCCTCCTTTTCCGTCACATGTCCAAAAGAAGAACAATGAGAAAGAGTACAAGAAGTTCATGGGTATGGTGAGAAAATTACACATTAATCTACCTTTTGTGTAAGATATCCAAAATATGCCAAAGTATTTGAAATTCATGAAGGTTTTGTTTTCCAACAAAACTAAAATACTATGAGGGAGATATGGTTGGTTTACACAGTGCGGTATGTCAAAGTAAGTTACCTCTGAAATTAGAAGATAGCGGGAGATTCAATATTCCTATATCTATTGGTAAAGAGTGGATCGGAAAAGCTTTGTGTGACTTAAGTACGAGTATCAATCTCATGCCTAGGTTAGTGTTTGGAAATTTGAGGATTAGGAATGCATAACCTACTACCATGGTCATATGAATAGCGGATAGATACCTATCCCATGCTAAAGGAAAGATTGAAGACGTCCTCGTTAAAGTAGGTAACTTTATATCATGTGATTTCATTATACTTGATTACGACGCAGATAGGAATGTCCCCATCATCTTGGGAAGACCATTCCTAGCCACGGGGCGTACTTTGATTGATGTAGATAATGGTGAATTAATCATGCGAGTACAAGACAAGGAGGAAATGTTCAATATGTTCAAGGCGATGAAGTTCCCCAGTTCTCCGGAGGATTTCTTTATCTTGGATGCCATTGAACAGGTAGAGAAAGAGCCAACCAAGGTTGTGGAGACCTTAAGATCAGAGGAGAGAGAGAGAGCTGATAAATAAACCACCAATTAAAGCTCCTACAAATCTTAAAGATATGCCACACCGTGAAAATGTGAAGAAGACTAGGAAACGTGTTCTGAAGGTTCCAAGAGAACCCAAGAAAGAAAAATAAAAGGAGGAGTTCAGAGTAGGTGAAGAAGTCGCACTGAAAAAGACTGATCCTCCACAAAAAGCACGTAAGCCCAAGAGTTCTTGGATGGAACCATTTATGGTCACAAGGATTATCTCTAAGAAGTTCGTGGGAGTGAAAGCCAAGGGATGCAAATTCCGCGTGGTAAATGTTGATAACCTCACTCACTGCTGGGGAGGTTATGTTAAGAAATGATCTCGGAGGTAACCTGTCGAGCTTAACGACGTTAAACAGAAGCCATTCTAACTGTTTATTAGTTTATTGCTTTCAGTCCTTCAACTTCATAGTGTGTAATGGAGTAGTTTGATGTTTATTAGTGTAATTTTTTATAAAAATGAGAAGGGTTGGAGTGTTTTTTATATTTGCAGGTATTAAAACCCATTTTGGGCTTAGAAAGGTGTGAGACGGAGGTAGAATGCATCTAAGTGGTCTTTGATGAACACACTAACCGGAAACCCGACCCTACCGCCGGCATGCCGACCCATCTCTCGGCATTAATATTGTAGAAGACCCACTCAGACACACGTCTAAGGTGGTTGGCGATAAAGAGAATTTGAGACCGACTACCTGGCCATATCGCCGGCATGCCGTTCCACTGATCGATTCACAACGCTATGCCCCTGGAATTTGACCTCTTAGACGCAAGTCAAGAGTGCGTCAGCGACGGTCATCATTTGCGACCAGCTACCCGGTCCTGTGACCGGCATACTGATCAGAGAATTTTTTTGAAGGCCATAACTTTACGCTCGGATGTCAAAATTGACTGTTTCTTGGGCCTAAAACGCGTATTTTTTTATATATATCTAATGGGGAAATCTTCATTCGTGATCGGCAAGCCGGTCATGCTCCCTGCATGCCGGTCAAGCTCTCAGCAATTCTTGGAAAATCATGCTTTAAACGGAACTATTTTGTGCGATAGCCTCTCACACAAGAAACTCTGTTATTGACGAACCCAAACTTTGAAAATACATGCAATCCACCATCAAAACACCAAAACATCATCAAATATTCCCTTTAAACATCATCCAAACACATAATCATATCACATATCCATAAAAAACCCAAGAAATTCACACTTTAAACCAAATTTTTTTTCTTCACCAAAACTTAAAGTTTAGCCATTAAAGCCTCCTTAACAACATGAACATTCATTACCCATCTCATATAACACCACAATTACCAATATGTATTCGAAAACATCAAAAGTCACAAATTTCATCAAAGTCTTTATAATTTTTGAAGATTGGAGCTTGCAAGCGAGAATTCATCACAAATTCCACGTTCAATTTGGTATAAAAGTTATACCCTTATTTTCTTTCTATCACAAGTTAGGAATTGAGAGTTTTTGGTTATTCATTGGAGGATTTGTGAATTATTTGAGCCTATTAGCATCTATTGTGCAAGCAATCTTTTAAGTAGGTGAAAATTTGAGTTTAAGGTCGTTCGAGATGACATGAAGGTTGTAGAAATTAAGAAGAACATGAAGTGTTGAGGAAGGGTTTCCGATAATGATATCATAGAGCGATTAAGAAATTTAAAGGATAAACATGAGAAGATTATTGAAGCTATAGGAAGTATGACAAAAGAATTTGAGGTGATGAAATGGACCTTAAAGATGATAATTCCACGATCTATTATCTATACACCATAACTAAGAAAATTTCACAGCCTCGATGCAATAATGAATGTGATTGGCCTAGTGTCAAGTAAGATATGTTTCCTTAATCCTAAATTCTTTATAGAGTCTTTTCAAGTCGTTGGGACACAACTCACTTTTTAGTGTGGGTGGGGTACTCGTTATCCTCATTCCTAATTTATGTGTTACTTGTTTTTAATGCTTTTGAAAAAAAATTAAAAACCAAATAACAATTTGGTTAAGGATGATTTTACTGTAGAATTTTTTGAATGTCCCCATAAGAAAAAAATTTGTAAATAAATGATGGAAACTAGGCCTTAGAGTTAACGTGCAACACACTTTGAATGCATGCAAACAATAGATGATAGATAGGAAAAATTAATAAAAAATGCAAAAGAAGTAATCTTGTACTTAGTGAGAATGAGTGGTGTGTAGAAAGTAAGATCTAAATGAGTAAAGAACCCACTTAATTATGAACTAGAGGTGAAAATGAACATAAACTATGTAACTAGGAAAGTGATAGTTCTTTGATAGCCACTTGAGACCTTTTTAGCTTTCTAACCCGTTATTAATGATATATCCTTATTATCCATATTTTTTAGCCTTTAAGCCTTTCTTTTGAAGGCACATTATAAGCTTATCCTTTAGCTATTAGGACTATACCATATGACCTGCACTTGAATCATGATTGCTTAAGACTAGTTTCTTGAGCTTGAGTTTGGGTGAGGGAATCTGTTATTACATATGTTGGGTAGATTTGTGATGTGCTTGAATGATTATGCACTTTATTGTAAATTCGTTTGCCGATTTCTATAAAGAAAAAGAAAAAAAATGAAGAAAAAATAAAAAAATAAGTTAGCATGACACTTTACATCAAAAAGAATGTCATGTTTAATTTTCAAAAATAAAAATTGATTAAATGTGAAATAAAAGAAACGGCAAAAGAATATTTTTATTGTAATCATACTGATAGGTTTGGGTTTATGTGGGGACACTAAATTAGTGCGTCAAGTGAGTGAGATCATATATGAGTGTAAACTCAAGCTCATGACAGTTTGTTGAAGGTTATTGAGGAGAGAGAGCCTAAAGCTCTTGTCCCTAAGCCTACGCTAAAACCGTAAACACCTCGTGATTCCTAGGAATGTAGTAAAATAACAGTTTTTCTAAAAGGGAGTAAGTTAAGTGGAGCGTTCAAAGCATGTAAAGATCAAGGAACACCCTATATCTACCATCTCAATTTAAGTATCAAGGGTAATCTTCTAGTATTGTGGAATTAATTTTGGATTGAAATTATCTATGTGTTTGATTTAGTAGAATAGGTGTATGTGTGCATTAGTTCATAGGTTGTACTGTATGATATTTATTTTAATTTTTCTTTGGGTATCATTCTGTATTTGCTTCTTACGTTAGACCTCTACATTTGTTCTTACTTTGTCGGGACGACGAAGGTTTGAGTTGGGGTCCTTGATGTCTCCCGTTTTGTGATAGATTATTCCCCTTACGAGACATCATTTTAGGTTGAATTAGGACTTAGTTGATATATTTATAATCATATTTTGCTATATTGCACTTTCTTCTGTTTGATTCGAAATATTGTTACTTTTATATCTTTTGTCCATTAATTTGCTTTTTTTAGTGTGAAGTTCTTATGTACATGGTTGCTAGGAGTCACCAAGATGAAGAGAAGAAGTGAAGTCTAAAATCCAAGATCAATAGAAAGCGTTAAAGGAGCGAAAACATCACTTTAATGAAGGTGGAGGAATCCTGAAACTAGTAAGTTGTCACTTGTATCTCTTCCTGACCCAACCAGTGCAGATTCTGACTCGGTAGTTCAAATGAAAAAAATGGGTCTTTCAGTTAGCGAAATTCGAGAAGTGGTCTCAGTGGATTTGGACTTACGGTGAGAAAGTTACACCTGTTTTACTAGAGATGTACAACAGTGTGGGATTAATAAAATGGATTTCGACTCTTAATCATTTAACCAAGCCCAAAGGTGGGCCTAATCCAATTTTCAGCTCTATATAAGGGTTTTTAGACCTTTTAATTCAGTACGCTTAATTCTATTACTCATTTTGAGAGAGTGAGGGAAGAAGCCTGATACGCTTGGAAGCAAGAGTAGAAGTTGGAGAAGACTATTCTTACTCGACAACAACTCAACCATTCCACCCATTAGGTTAATATTAGTTTTATTTCTGATTTATAAATTATGTATTCTTTTAATTTCTATTCTGTTTTTATTTCAATTATGAGCTAAATCATTATTACTTGAGAATCGCGATATGTGTTGAACCCTAGTTTATTTAATTTAGGGTTCAACCCATATCACGATTCTCAAGTATTAATGATTTAGCTCATAATTGAAATAAAAACAAAATAAAAATTAAAAAAATACATAATTTCTAAAACAAAAACAAAACTAAAATTAACCTTATGAGTGGAATGGTTGAGCTATTGTTGAGGAAGAATAGTCTTCTCCAACTCCTACTTTTGTTCCAAGCATATCAGGCTTTTCCTCTCTCTCAAAATGAGTAATAAAACTAAGCGACCCGGAATTAAAAGGTTTAAAAACCCTTATATTGAGCTGAAAAATGGATTAGGCTCACCTTCGGACTTAATTAAATGATTAAGGGCCCAAATCTGTTTTAATAATCCCGCACTGTTGTACACTACTCCAGTAAAAAGGGTGTAACTTTCATACCATAAGTCAAATCCATTGAAAACACTTCTCAAATTTCGCTAACTCAAAGGCCCATATTTTTTCATTATACCTCCAAGTAAGAATCTGTATCAATTGGGCTTAGGAAGGGCTACAATTGACGACTTTCCAGTTTCCATGGTTCCTCCACCTTCACTAAATTGATTTTTTTCGCTCCTATATCTTGATCTCGGATTATAAACTTCACTCATTCTCTATATTTTGATGCCTCCTAACAACCATGTTCCTAAAAACTTCACACTAACAAGGAAATTCATGCACAAAATCTCTAAAAGTATAAATAATTCACATCCAATGGAAGAAAAGGCAATATAGCAAAATATGACTAAATATCTATCAACTAATTCCAAATTCAACCTAAAATGATGTCTCCTAAGAAGATTTATCTATCACAAAACGGGAGACATCAATCTTCACCATTCTCATTGCCTACTTCAAGCATAAGAGCATCTTCATAGTTTGATACTGGAGTTACTAAAGATGCTTGAGTACTATTCCTGATTAGACCTAGGTCTCATCTAACATGACCACTTATTCTTTTGGCTTTCTCTAGAGACCCAAAATTTAGGCTAGTGCTTGATTGACTAGTAGTGTACTTAACAATAGTAACCAGGTTTGGCTATAATAAAAGAGGGCCCTTGTTATTAAGTCTAACATGGTGAGTAAGTTGTATTTTAACCAAGGACACCTTCTCCAATTATATTAGAGAGGCAGGCCCATTAAGCTTACATTTGGTTTGCTCTGGTCCATTAAGAAAATGATTTTTTTTGTTCTACCAAACAGACATATTGAGTTATTTTAACCTCCAAACAATAGTTAGAATGAAACTCTGTCTGTGTATCTTTTGAATCCCTTTTAATCTAAATCTATCCTGACGGAAATTAGGAGGATATTAGAGTCCGGACTAATATAAAATACCGATTTTATACTTTAACGAATACATTAGGTTGCTTACTTAGGTTATTACATAGCAAGACTCAAGTATGTCTCTCATTCTTGCGTACTCTTTTTAGTAGTTTAATTTACTTTACTTTACTTTTTAATCTCTAGCATAATTACATTTTTGCATTCATTATTTCATATTAAAAAACCAAAGCAAATATCTACTTTATTTATTTATGAAATTAATTCTACTTCTCATTTAAACATATTAATCTTACCTCGTAATATGAAGACGATAATCCTATTTTTACTCATTTATTACTTGGACGACCCGTACACTTGCGGTCGTCGCTTCTTTTCTTTATTATCGATTTTTATCACTCTATGAACTACCACCATGCCAACCAATGAATTCTATTTCATTCACCTGAACAATGACAATTTTATTATTTTGTTCCATTGGTAAAATATGTAATATATAAAAAACTCAAATTAATAACCATTTTTTAAATCATATAATTAACATTTTGAAATACCTGATAACTATTTTCCAATTACTTATTAATCACTTTTAAATAACATAATAACCATTTTCCAATTACTTAATATTTTTTTTTTCAAATTAGCTAATAAATTTTTTCGAACTGATTAATAAGTATCTTTAAAATTCTTAAAAGATATATTTGAATTACTTAATAAGAATTTTCCAAATTACCAAATAAACATTTCCGAATTAACTAATAATCAATCAACAACTTTTTTACATGTTAAAGTGTACAAAAAATTAAAAAAACACACACATTAATAATTTAAAACCATTTTCAAATTAAATTTTTTCAAAAATCACTACTTTCACCTTAAAATATTTTTAAAAAAGGTTTGGAAATTCTATTTTTAACAGATCCTTCATCATACAATGATACAAACAAGAAAAACCTTAAAATAATACCAAAATAAAAAATTGATCTCTGACTTACCTAAAAATAACATGCATACGTTTTTTAGACTAAATCTAAATAAGCAAACATAAATCTTATAATAATCAAAAATTAAATTAAAAGAAATAAAATAAGTTAAAACCTATGGAATGTACACAATTTTCTATATCCATTCCTATATATAGTCTTAGAAAACAACAAAGCATAACAAACCAACTTGAAATCACATCACAAACAGCGCAAACAAATGTAAAACAGATTGAATCGGATATAATATCAAAAATTTGAACCCCACATTGAATGTTTAGTATCAAATTCATTCACCAAAATGAATCTACCAAAACAGAGAGAGTTAATAACAAACCACAAATCACATAAAAAGTGTATGAGAGAGATATAAAACTTACACAGCTAATAATTATAGCCATCTGACTAAATGGTTTGAGAAAGACGGATAAAGGCTATCGTGTTGATAACGTATTGTGAACGATAGAGAAAGAAAGAGTAGCCTTCGGTTTATTATCAGAAAGTGTAAAGATTACATAGAGGGAACTCCTATTTATAGGTAATAGGTAACCCTAAACCCTAGTGTTTATGGGCTTGACTTCTAGCCTATGGGCTAGAATGAATATCCATTAAATGGGTTTATAACATTTATATATTTTTAATTTTTTTAAATTTTTTTTAGAGTGGGCCGTGTAAAGGTCCAACCTGTGTGATATTGATGCTAAGCCCAAACTGTGATTAAATAATTAATGAGCTGGGTAAGTTTTACCCTTTTTTGGATCGGATTTTGTTACCCAACAGGCCTGGGTACCACTACCCACATTTTTCCTCAGCCCTAATCCAGAACAAGCCAATGCCACTGAATTCGTATAGTTTGCAAATCTTGTGACAAAATTTACCTAATTATATTCTTAGCCGGTTCACCATTTCCTTACTCATCCCTTCCATTTCCTAATTTTAATCCCATCCCTTGCATTCCCCCAATCCAAAGTCTTTGAAACAAGGTATTAGAGACAATTGTCCCTCATACACAGACCAGAATCTAGATGCTATGTTTATCCGATCACGATTGAAGGGACATCAAAAGCAAGAAGATACTAAACCATGACACTGTACCATATACACCGCTATAAGCCTTAGACACCATAATTATCACAAAAACAGACTACTCTACAACCTGCAGAATATTAGAGTTAAACTAGGATGCACAAAAATATACATGTGATTACCAAAGTGATTCTCTTCATAGAGAGAAATATAACTATGAAAATTTTAATATACTATCACCATGGGGCACGGGATATTTCTTGGAATCTCAGCTCATATCTATTAACATTAGCGTTCATAGTGTCTATCTCAAATTGGAGCACATTCTTCGAATCTTTTAGTCGATTAAGAGCTGTATCAAATGCCATAATATCTTCCACTTGGAGCACATTCTCTACCTCTTTTAGTCGATTAGTTGATGTTTCCAATGTCGTAATATCTTTCTCTAACCGAGTCTGCTCGATTTTAGCTTCAACATATCTCTTATAGTCCGGCGTGTCTTGAAACTGAAGTGCAAGTCTGAGCAGATGGTTTAGACAAGAGCGCAGAAAGTCAACATCCATGCCTAATACCTCGAAACCTTGTAGCGTCTTGTCCCAGATTGCAAAATCATCTGTAGATGTAAAAATTCCGCAACCTCGAATTGAGTCTGCTAAGGTTACTGTTTCTAAAATGATTTCGGCAGCAAATCTTAGGTTATGGGTCTTAAGAAGCTCATGTAAATAGGATCCTCGAGAGAAACAGAGTTCATAGTACTTAAAACTTTTGTATTCAAGAAAAGGACAGCTTATTGTGAGACAGTCCTTCTTAGAAGTCTCGGGTTGATCTTTAGCCACCCCAAAACTAGCATCTTTTTCTTTAACATTCAAATTCTGACGGTCAAGTAGTCCATCTACATCAGACACATCATTTCTTCTTACAATGTAAACCTGCACACATCATATTCTCATACGATTATTGATCTAGAAATTATAAACAAGTTCCCCTCAAGAGAAATATTATACCAGATAAGACACTTCAGAACAATCTAAATAAATTACCTTCTTGCAATTTATGTGTAAGAGAAAATCTTTTCCAGCCTTTACTAAAGCCAAGGTTGTTGGAATATTTGAAAGTAAACAAAAGTTTACTTCCCACATCGGTGGGTGGAGGGAGTATAAAACAATTTTTATACTTGGTAATTTCAACAATGTCCAAAAGCCAACACCCATGCACATGGCAAAGCAATAATCTAACCCACACGCGCGCACCACCACCCGCCCGGCACCGGCACCGGGGACGTGGGGAGTTTATGAAACAAGTTTTGGTCTCACTCTTATAGTGAAAACGTGTGGATTGAAATCAAATCCAAAACAATCAATCAGTTACTGGAGGAAATCACGGACGTGATTGGTCCGTTACAAGTGACAAAGCTTTTCAGAACTTCCCCTCCCCTATATATTGAGCTCACTCCTCACTTGTAATCTCACCGTTTTCACTTTGCTTTAAACGGTGATTTTTTTACTCACAATTTAAAAAAGATTTCCGTAGCGTTTTTCTTATCACCGTTTTTTTTATGGCTTTTCCAAACACGGCAGTTGCTTCATCATTGAATGCAAAGGCCTTTCCCAACGTGAATCAGGTGGAATCTCTCAATGGTTCCAACTACAAACGTTGGGCACAAAAGATCCTTATCTGTCTTGAACAGTACGAACTGGACTTCGTTTTATACGAGGATCCTCCACATTTAGTGGACAATGGGGTTCCCACTGAAGAAGAACAGACTAGGCATCTTGCTCTGGAAGCCAAGTATAAGCGAGCTAACACCATGGCTCGAGGATGGATGTTAAACAACGTGTCAAACCTTATCTTTGATTTTCTTGCCAAAGAAAAATCGGCAAAGATCATATGGGAGACACTTGAGAAAAAATATGGGGCTGAGGATTCGGGTAAGAAGAAATATGTCACTGGGGCCTGGTACAACTTTCGTCTCAACGATCAAAAACCCATGACCGAACAACTCCATATCTATGAGAACCTTTGCGCGGATGTGATTGCTGAAGGTATGAAAATGTGTGAAGTTCTCCAAGCCAATATCTTGTTAGAAAAATTTCCACCTTCCTGGAGCGAATACCGCAATCAACTTAAGCACAAGAAGAAGGAAATGACACTACAAGAGCTGATTAGCCACATTCAAGTCGAAGAGGCTAATCGACTCAAAGACAGGTCTATCTCTTTTCCTACTCAATCCTCCAAAACTAATCTTGTTGAAAGTTCTGGTGAAGGTAACAAAGGCAGGTTCAAAGGAAAGGGTAAACAACAAGGCCACAACAAATCCAAATCTGGGGGAAACAAGAACCGCGGCAACTCCAAAGGTGGTGGGTTCAAAACCTCTGGTAAGATTCAGAAACCCAAAGGAGCTTGCTACGTTTGTGGGAAGGAAGGACATAGGGCTTTCGAATGCAAACTTAGAGCCGATCAAGGTCCTAAACCTGCCGCAAATCTGGTCGAGACTGAAGAAGTTATCGCTGCAGTAATGGTTGAGGTAAACCTAATTGAGAACAAAACCGAGTGGATCCTTGATACTGGAGCTTCTCGTCATTTCTGCTCAACGAGATCCATGTTCAAGAAATTCGAAGAAGCAACAAATGGTGAATTTGTCTACATGGGTGACTCCTCAACCGCCATGGTCTTCGGTAAAGGACAGGTTTCTCTCAAACTCACTTCTGGTAAAACCCTAGAGTTGCATGATGTTCTCTTCGTCCCCTCTCTCCGTAGGAACCTAGTTTCCGGAGCTCTTCTTAATAAAGTAGGCCTTAAACTTGTATTTGAAGGGGGGAAAATGGTTATTACCAAAAATGATGAATTTGTGGGGAAAGGGTACATGAATGGTGGTTTGTTTGTTTTAAATACTGTACCAATGAATGAGAATGCCTCTGATTTTGCTTATATTGTTGAATCTATTGACACTTGGCATGGTAGACTAGGTCACCTTAATATCTCCTCTATTAAAAGGCTTAAAGAACTTGGACTAATACCCCTCAATAAAATAGATGACTTTTCCAAATGTCAAATTTGTGTAGAGTCCAAACTTGCGAAGAAACCCTTTAAGCCCGTGACCACTAGAAAGACTAGTCTCCTTGAATTAGTGCATTCTGACTTAGCTGATTTTAAAAATTCCGCTAGTAGAGGAGGAAAACTTTACTATATAACCTTTGTAGATGACTACTCTAGGTTCACTAAAGTGTATCTCCTTAAAACTAAAGACGAGGCGGAAAACGCGTTTTTAAAATACAAAGCTGAAGTAGAAAATCAACTAGACTGTAAAATCAAAAGACTTAGGTCAGATAGAGGAGGCGAATATAGTTCTAATTCACTTAAAGAGTTTTGTGAAATAAATGGGATAATCCACGAACTTAGTGCCCCCTATACACCCCAACAAAATGGCATAGCTGAGAGGAAAAATAGATCCCTTAAAGAGACTATGAATGCTATGTTAATAAGTTCAGGCTTACCAACCAACATGTGGGGGGAAGCTGTTCTATCAGCATGTTATGTCCTTAATAGGGTACCCCATAAATCCCTAAATAAGACCCCCTACGAGATGTGGAAAGGGTTTCCACCTAACCTGAAATTTTTAAAAGTGTGGGGGTGTCTGGCTAAAGTCAAACTACCCGTTTTTAAAACAGTCACTGTTGGACCAAAAACCATAGACTCCGTTTTCATAGGGTATGCTCAGAATAGTGCAGCCTATAGATTCCTATCGTTAGATGATAACTCTGTTTTTGAATCTAGAGATGCTGAATTTTTTGAAAACATCTTCCCTTTGAAAACTTTGCATAGTGTTGATGCTCCTTTGTCTTCTAGTAACTTATCTGGTGAGGTTAATGTTCCTTTATGTGATAGTGCCCCTGGCCCCTCTACCTCCTACGTGCCTAGTAGTATTCCTGAGGAAGAACTTAGGAGGAGTAAGAGACATAGGACCGAGACCAGTTTCGGACCTGATTTTATCACAGCCTTCTTAACCGAAGGTTTTCACATTGACCTGATAAGTGAACAGGTTGTCACCTGTCTCCTCATGGAGGAAGACCAAAAACTTATACCGATGCCTTGAGATCGGTAGATGCTAGTTTTTGGAAAGAAGCTATCAATAGCGAACTTGAGTCTATTAGAAGTAATCATACATGGGAATTAACTGACTTACCCAAAGGCAGCAAACCCATAAACAGCAAATAGATTTTTAAGAAAAAGTTGAGACCTGGTGGCTCAATAGAAAAATTCAAAGCTAGGCTTGTCATTAAGGGTTTCACCCAAAAGAAAGGCCTTGATTACTTCGACACTTATTCCCCTGTGACCAAAATCGCCACCATTAGGACCCTCATCGCTCTTGCGGTCATTCACAAACTTGTCATACATCAGATGGATGTTAAGACTGCGTTTTTGAATGGGGACCTAGATGAAGAGATCTATATGGCCCAGCCTGAAGGGTGTGTGATTCCTGGTCAATGGGATAAGGTGTGCAAGTTAAAGAAGTCTTTGTATGGCTTAAAACAGGCACCCAAAAAATGGTATGAAAAACTCGATAGTACCCTTATCTCCAATGGGTTTGTGGTCAACACTTCTGACTCATGTGTTTACTCCAAAGTAAGAGGATCAGAGTGTACTATCATCTGCCTGTATGTAGATGACATGCTCATCTTCGGCACTTCTCTTCATACCATAAATGAGACCAAACGCTTCTTGTCTTCTAAGTTTGACATGAAAGACATGGGAGAAGCAGATGTAATTCTTGGGGTAAAAATCATTAGGAGCAGTAATGGTATTTCCCTGAGTCAGTCTCATTACGTAGAAAGGATGTTGAAGAAATTCGACTCCTTTGAGGTGACACCTGTAA
Source organism: Nemophila menziesii (assembly GCA_029959085.1). Taxonomy (NCBI): domain Eukaryota; kingdom Viridiplantae; phylum Streptophyta; class Magnoliopsida; order Boraginales; family Hydrophyllaceae; genus Nemophila; species Nemophila menziesii. The sequence goes on along the minus strand of JARWIR010000084.1, from coordinate 1,183,483 downwards.
ATACTCCCTATGATTCTAGTATTCATTTATCTAAAAATTCTGGAGATGCTGTATCCCAAAATGAATATGCCAAAATCATAGGTAGTGTGATGTTCTTAATGAACTACACTCGACCCGATATTGCCTACGCCGTCAGTAGACTTAGTCGCTATACTCATAACCCAAGTAATGACCACTGGGTTGCACTTCGTCGTCTTCTAAAGTACCTGCGAGGTACTATGGACCTGGGACTGCATTACAGCTCTTTCCCTGCAGTTCTTGAGGGATTCTGTGATGCGAACTGGATCTCCGACAATGACGAAGTTAACTCCACCAGTGGTTATGTTTTCTCCTTAGGAGGAGGTGCTATATCGTGGAAGTCCTCTAAACAGACTTGTATAGCACGCTCCACCATGGAGTCTGAGTTTATAGCACTAGAGATGGCTGGACAAGAAGCTGAGTGGTTGAGGAGTCTCTTAGCAGATGTGCCCCTTTGGGAAGGTAAGGCCACACCTGTGTGTATCCATTGTGATTCACAAGCAGCCATTGCAGTTGCTCATCAAAGTTCTTACAATGGAAAGAAGAGACATATACGCATCAGACATGGCTCAGTAAAACAGTTACTGAAGATTGGTGTGATTGCCTTGGAGTATGTACGATCAGAAGAAAATCTCGCTGATCCCTTTACCAAAGGCCTACCAAGGAGAGTAGTTCTGGATACGTCGAGGGGGATGATGTCTCCCTAATTGTTCTTATTTTAGACCCTTGGGAGACATCATTTTTGGTGTTTATTTAATTAATTTGATAGACTTTTGTACTAAATATTCAATAATCCGGAATTACCTTTTTATTTCTAGCATTTTTAATTTATTAAACTTTTGCGCGTAATATTGGTATTTTTAGTGTAAAGTTTACAGGTTTAGATGTTAGCTAGGAGAGGAATCCGAGGAGAAGGTCAAGGATCGTGAATTAGAGTCAAGACTTGAAGACAAATCCCGAAGATATTATTTTTAGAGCTGAAAATCCACTTTCCAGGCCATAGATTGCTGATTTCGAGGTGCTTAAGCGATGATTTAGCCGCTGACCTTTGAAGAGAAATCATTCCTTATCGAGTTACGGAACTTTAGCAACTGGAATGAGGTCAATCGGAGTTGTAACGCATCGGGAAAAGCTGTTTTAGTGAAGGCCTATCATAAGTTACGGGATTTTGGGCTTAGAAAGTGGGCTTGGACATTTAATTAGGCTTTTATTTTCTGGTCCAAGCCCTAGTCCGAATTTTTACTTATAAAAGGAGGTCTGGACTTCTATTTTTCACACAATTCACTTTCCACAAGATTAAAAACACCAGAGAAGCTACAGCAGGAAGAAAGGAGAAGCTACAAGAGCTGGAGTGGGTCTATAGCTCCGTTCGTAGTCATTCTTATTCCGAAAATTAGGTTTTTCTTTATTTTAATTTTGTAACGAATATGAATTCCATTTCTTTTTATTTAGTTTTTAATTTTAATATGAGCTAAGCTTTCAATTAGTGCTTGAGAACAAACAATGGGTGAATCCTGGTTTTATTTTATAATGAATGTTGAATTTGGGTTTCTGTGAAATTAAATTAAATTAGGGCTTTTACTCTTTTCGACAATTTGTGAATGTTTACTGATTTTAGAGTCGCGAACTAAAATTAGGTGTTAGTATCTAAGCTATTCCATATATGTGGCGTATGGATCATCCTGACGGGGGGTTTAGGTACAGAAATAATTGTTCAATCTAGGATAAGAACTATTGATTCTGACGAACTTAGTTAATCCTAGGGCCAATGTGGTAATAAATCTTAATCATCCAACGGTGGATCATATTTACCCTGACGGGACTAGTGACACTTTAGGATCGCCTTATAGTCCACCCTGACGGGGGTATAAGGATATTAGAATCCCGACCATTGTAATTGACTGATTTAACCCTTAAACAACATAAGTTAGAAAGTAAAATTAGGAGGATCCTTGCGTTCTCAAGTACTACATCTCATATTGCGTTTTCATACATTTTACTTGCGTCTTATCTTTTACTTGCATTTAATATTTGTCTTTAATTTATTTAGAATTAACAAACAAAACCAAAACAAACATTTTATCCTCTTTCATTTTCATAAGTGCATCAATCGCTATTTGCATAAACATTGTGATCAACCATCCGTCCTTGGAACGAATCTGATTATCAGAATTACTACTTGGGACAACCGTACACTTGCGGTTGTGGTTCGATTAGCATTTACATTTATTTTTAGAACACACAAAGGACCACCAGGGGATGGGGTTGAGACCCATTAATGGGGAACATATGACTCTTGAGTCAAGATGATCTCCATTCATCCCTATGGCATAAAACTAAAACAATATGGATTCATAGCCACTTGTGGTGGTCCTTTCGAGAAGGACTTGATAAATCAGAATTCATAGCCTATATGGTGGTCCTTTTGAGAAGGACTTGATGAATTCAAGGGTAGTAGCAAAACCCCAAACCTTTATAAACAAAATGTCAAGGAGACGTCCTTGAACAAATGTAAATAAAGGTATCCACAAAGTTCATAGCCCACAAGGGTGGTCCTTAGAGAAGGACTTGATGAACCCAACGAAAAGGTGAGGTTCGAGGAGACCATAACCTTCAGCAGGGTAGAGTATGTGTTGTGAGGGCCTCTATCGGAACCCGTTAAAGTTCAAGACTAAGTTCACTTTAAACGGAATTCGGTGGTTGCCTCACTTCACTACGTGACAATTCAAATCGAAAGATATTGGCACTTAAGTACAATTCACCCAAACGCTGAAAGTCGTGGAAACCTGATCACCTTCTCTTCAAACTGTTTGTTGACCTTCAAATATGTGGGGGATTGTTGGAATATTTGAAAGTAAACAAAAGTTTACTTCCCACATCGGTGGGTGGAGGGAGTATAAAACAATTTTTATACTTGGTAATTTCAACAATGTCCAAAAACCAACACCCATGCACATGGCAAAGCAATAATCTAACCCACACGCGCGCACCACCACCACCACCACCCACCCGCCCGGCCCGGCCCGGCACCGGCACCGGCGACGGCGGCGGCGTGGGGCGTGGGAGCGTGGGGACGTGGGGACGTGGGTCGTGGCTCGTGGCTCGTGGCTCGTGGGGAGTTTGGGGAGTCAAAAAATGAAAAATGAAACAAGTTTTGGTCCAGCTCTTATAGTGAAGTAGTGAAGCTGGCAAGCAATCAAAACGGAAGACAAGGCTCCACCAATCACGCTCCCATCAAGATGATTATCCCATTAGCAGGTCAACTCGTCAATCAAAACGTGTGGATTGAAAGACAAGTCAACCAGCGGTTACACTTGCATTCCAAACGTGGGGGAATTAAAAGTCAGCAGAAACGTGTGGAATCAAATCAAATCCAAAACAGTCAATCAGTTACTGGAGGAAATCACGGACGTGATTGGTCCGTTACAAGTGACAAAGCTTTTCAGAACTTCCCCTCCCCTATATATAGAGCTCACTCCTCACTTGTAATCTCACCGAAAAATCAACAAAGCAAAAACACTTCTCCCTTTCTCTGAGATAAAGCTGTAATAGTCGTCTTTCTGTTAGAAGATACCGGTACGCCGGAAAATCTTTTTTAACGCTAGGATTACTGTTTTTCCGTGTATTAGTGTTTCGCTTTCCGTGTAAGTTGATTTTCAGTTGTAATTTCAATTCTTGTAATAGTTAGTTTACATTTAAATCGATTTTACTTTTCGTCTCTTTCAAATCGTTTCTTCCACTTTGCTTTAAACGGTGATTTTTTTACTCACAAAGGTGTCTTGCCAGAAAATTTACTGTGTGCTGTTCACCATTTTCGCCCACTAAAACAATTGACTCATCATGCTTTGGCATATGCTCCTTGCAGAAATTTCTAGGGACATGCTACAATCAAGAATTTAGAACATATAAGGGTGGTCCAGTACTTAATATTTGACAAATCCGTGAGATAGGATAGGATATACTCCCTCCGTTCCATTGAAATTGTCCACTTACTAAAAACAATGTTCCAAATATATTGTCCACTTAGAAATTCAAGACACTTTTTTTCCTACTTTTTCCACTATTACCCTTATTAAAATATTGAAATTTATATTTCCAATACACATTTAAGATATCAAGATACTTTATTAGGAGTATTTTTGTAATGATGAATGCATTTATTATGTTTCTTAATATATATGAAAAGCTAAGTGGACAAATTAAGTGGAACGGAGGGAGTATAGAATACTCACTAAAAAGTAACCTTTGGGATCCATTGAACGGAAATTCAACTTGATGAAGCTTGGGAATTCCTGTTTTAAATTTGTTTGAACCCTTTTAGCTCGCTCCATAACTGAATTAGACTGAACTTGGAAGTTTGTATCGTCCCTCATTTCCCTGATTCGGATACTGCATGTGCAAATAATATGATTCAACTGTGATTATCTAGTCTATAATACGTTATATAAAGTTATCTTTACCTGTTTGCTCTCCTAGATCTCTTTGTCTTAATCCCAACCTGCATATAACAGAAAACGAAAGCATCATGTGATATTTGTAACACAATTGTACACTGAATCAATACACCATTTGGTCCATGTGTTACACAACAATTAAAGGTAGAAACTATATATACCCCTGTTTAATACCGTAACTAACGCAATAAATCCACTCCTCCGCTATGATTTATTTGATATTTTCTCAAATAATACATGTGTAGAGTTCCTAATTCTTAAATTGCCAACTCAAGCAAATGTCTGAACCGTTAGAAGAAGACATTATATATATGAGATATTACACTCCAAAAGTAGTTGCTAACTTTGAAACATAGGGGTGTATATGGTTATTTATCATAGCACAGACACTAATATGGCGATATTGGTAGTTTGCTAGTTTACCCATATTATTATAGTGCGGTCATGGACACAAATATGCTCTTTGTAAACTACAAAATTAAGTACTAATTAGTAATTAGTCAGCTTGCATATAATTTAAACACCCTAGCTGCATATACTTTCATAAATAGAAACATTAAAAAATTTGCAATTTAATTTATATACGAAACGAAAAGAAAGCAAGAAGAATTAGAGAGAGATATATTGAGAGAAACCAGAAGAGCAGCATCAAAAGTTTTTCTAGCTTCATCTTTTCCATTTTCTTCATCCTTCACTTTTACTAAGTGTAACTTGGGTTTATCAACAACAATTCTTTGGTTACATGCATGCATTTTACTACTAAGAACAGTAATACCAAGAGTTAATCCGGGTGTGAGAGTGCGTGATGTGAAGCGTTTGTATAGAGAAGAGTGAGTACTAGTAAGCGGTGGAGCTAAAGGGAACCGTGGTCTTCTTTTTTTTGGCCAAATGGGTAACCGTTGTCAAAATCCCAATTTTACGGGGTTGCATGAGTCGGTGTTTATTTTATCTATATAATTATTGAATAAAAATATCCTTTTTTTTTGGACGAAATAAAGAAAAGAAACTTGTCACGTATCTTATCCTACTCCCATTCTTCTGAAAGTGTCAATAATATCAGTGTCGTTGCTGCCAATATGTCCGGCTCTATGTTTAACGTGTTTCGCAAGTCGATCCGCAAGACTGTTCATCCTTCGAGGAATGTGTCGAAAAATGATGTATCATGCTTCTTTCGACCTCTGTCTGATCTGACGTAAGATCGGTTGAATGGTCCAACTCGACGTTGACATCTGCCTAATACCTTGTATTAACTCAAGGTTGTCTGAGAGTATAACCTTCGTTTTCTCTTTATTCTCCATACTAATGTCGACGGCATCCAGAACTGCGAATGCTTCCCCTTCTAAGATGGAGTTACACCTGACAGTTCTTGTTTTTTCTGTAATCTCGCTCATTCTACTATTTGTGATTACTATTCTGATACATGTATGTTCATATTTAGTATTAAAAGAAGCGTCACAATTATATATCATGTCTTCTGTCTGTTGTATCTCTGGATTGTTCGTAACATTGGTCGTTAAACTGTTGACTGGATTTGTTTGATGTTTTATCCAATCAATTATGTGAAGCTCGCCCATTAACTTATTGGTAGCCCAGATTGTATGATCGATATCTATATTCGTGTTTTCGTGAGTCGCCTTCATTTTTGCTTTCCATATGTTCCATAATAGTATGAGAATATAATTTGTTACTATCTCTGTCGCCCATCCTCCTTTGTTGTATGCCTCGATTACATTGATTATCCAGTCTCCAAGGTTTTTAACTTCTTCATTTTGTATTTGAAGTGTTGAAGCCGCCCAGATTGATTTATTAATACCACATTGGAGAAGCAAATGTTCAGTTGTTTCCGAAGCATTTTGGCACCAGTTGCAAGTTGAAGATTTTGTACATTTCCGAGCTTTAAGATTGTTAGCTGAGGGGATCGCCTCGTTACATGCTTTCCAGGTGAATAATCGTATCTTTTTCGGTATATTTGCGTTCCAAATGATTTTCCATAGTTTGGGCCTTATATTTTCCGCAGCTGATGTAGATTGCGGTTCTTGTAGTATTGCTATATCAGTAAGTACTTTATATCTCGTTTTTGTCGTATATGTTCCTTCTTTTGAATGAGGCCATATAAACCGATTTGTCTGATCTGGGTTCAGAATTTGAATCTTTGTAATTTCAGGAATGATTGGTTGCGGAAAGATTTCATCTAGTGTCTCTGTGTCCCATTCCGCTGTATCTTGTTTACAAAGTTCATTAATCTTTTGATATTCACACGTCTCTGGTTTCTCTAGTATCCAAGAAGTCTGTATCCATTTATCGTTCCATATGTTAGTCGTTCTTCCGTTCCCGATTTGAACAAAACCCTGTTGTTTAATAAAGTTTCTTCCTTCGATAATACTTGCCCAGCTCCACGTTCTACTCTGTCTTAGTTTAACATTCATAAAATCAAAATAGGGATAGTAAATACCTCTCAACAACCGTGCTGCTAGAGTGTTGGATTTTGAAATATTCTCTAGGCTTAAGCCCATAGCAGGGCAGTATTCATTGAGATCTTTGAAGCCCAATCCCCCAAGAAGTTTACCAATCGTCAGTTTTTCCCATGCCAGCCAGTGAATCCTGTTTCTTTCGCCAGAGCTCCACCAGAAATTAGCGATAGCTGCAACTAACTTCTTACAAAAGGTGACCGGATATGAAAAGATTGACATTTTATAGACTGGAATTGCTTGTAATACCGCTTTGATGAGCACTTCTTTTCCTCCGTCAGAAAGGAGCTTAGCTATCCATCCTTCCGTTTTCGCGAAAAGTTCTTTTGCTATCCATTCTGATGCTTCTATTTTAGATCTATTGTGGCATAACGGTATACCCAGATACTTCCCTAGGTCCTCCGTCTCTTCCATGTGTAATTATTATACTACTTGTTTCCTCAGTTGCTGTGGAGTATCATTTCTAAAAAGAATCGATGACTTTTGATAGTTGATTTGTTGTTCTAAGACTTCGCAATAATCTATCAAACATTGATTAAAAGACGTAATATTTGTAGTATTAATTGTGAGGAAAAAGAGAGAATCCTCTGCAAAAAGAAGATGAGAAATCTCCGGGCAATTCCTCGTAATCTGGATACCATGAATTAGGCCTTTTTCGCAAGCCGATTCAATCTGACTAATAAGCTTCCCTCATAAGTGAGAAAAGAAAGGGAGAGAGAGAGGATCTCCCTATCAAAGACCTCCTCCTGAGTTGAATTTAGGAAGTCGTTGTCCGTTGAAATTGATTTGGAAAGTTACGTCCGATATACAATTCTTGATCCAGTTGACCCACCTATCATGCAATCCCATCTGACTGAGCATTGTAATAATGAAATCCCATCTTACTTGATCATACGCTTTTGCCATATCTATTTTCATACTAGCCATTGGTTTAGGATTTTTCCTTTTACGTTTCATATAGAAGGACAGTTCCTGCGCAATTAATATATTATCTTGTATTGCCCGACCTTTGATAAACGCGGCTTGTGTCGAGGATACGATGTCGTTCATAAACTTTTAGAGTCGATTTGCTAGCATTTTTGCAATTAATTTGTAGCCAAAGTTAATGCAAGAGATCGGACGGTAATCGCCTAGAAGTTCCTGAATCTCTCCTTTCGGTATGAGAGTAATCAAGGTATCGTTCATATCTTCCAAAGGAATGTTATTCTTAAAAAAATCTTGTACTACTTTAAATACATCATCTTTAATAATATCCCAAAATTCCGTATAAAATTTACCATTGAAGCCGTTCGGACCTGGGGCTTTGGTAGGTGATAGATTCCTAAGAGCTTTTTCCAGTTCATCCATGGTTGGGTCAGCTATTAATTCTTAATTCATGTTGTTAGTGATATTTGGTTTAACAAATCTCAGAGCGTTAGTTATTTTATCCATTGTTGCTTGTTTTTCTGCAAATAGGTTAGTATAGAAATGCTGAAATGTAAATTTAACCTCGTTTACATCTTCCGTCCATTCACCATCGGCGTTCCTTATACGTTTGATTTTATTAAAAGACCTTCGTTGCATTGTTGCCATATGAAAGAATTTGGTGTTTTTGTCTCCACATGTGAGTCATTGTTGTCTTGCTCTATCTGCCCAGTACTTTTCTTCACATTGGAATTCAAAATTGAGCTCTTTTTTAAGAAAATCTTCTTCCTCTTGATTCTCCTTAGTTGTGGGTTGGTTAGTTATCTCAATTAATCTTTTTTGGATGGTTTTGATTTGTTTTTGGTGATTTTTGAAAGTGATTTTACTCCATCGTTCGAGTGCTTGGGTAGTCTTTTGTTTTTTCTTTTGATAGCTAATCATTGGTTTTTTATTGCTTACTTCATCATAGATTTTTTTTGACAAAAATGAAACGCGAGGCTCCTCCGTTTATCTGATTCCGGTTTTTGAGAAGCCTTCCATGATGTGTATTATTTATGTCCCCCCGTCATTGACTCTGCATCTAGTGTTTCGCACAAGAATGTCTGTTTGGCTCTTCAATCTGCTTGGTTTGAATCGATATGATATCGGATCAAATTCATCCCTCATCGCCCTAATTCTTCGGATGATTGGTTGAATTGACCATCTTATTGTTGATTCCCGCCTAACACCTTGTACGACTTCAAGGTTACCAGTATAAATAGTCTTTGTCTCGTCAGGGAAATCTTTGCACCATTCAGCGGCTTTCATGACCGTCAGTGCCCCCTTTCCAGAATTGTATTACACCTACTCCTCAACTAGTAAAGATTCTGGGCTGATTCTTGAGATTACGCAATATTATCATAATTACATTCAACATTATGCACATATCGTAAGCCCTCTAACTGACTTGCTAAACTGATTCCTTCATTTACTCAGCATTAGCTCAACACTTCTTTGATCATTTGAAAGTCGTAATGACCGAAGCTCCTATCTTAGGCTTGTCAAACTTCTCTACTTCATTTATTATAGAGTCTGACCTTTAGGTACCGCATTGGCACCATTATTCCTTCTCTCGCTTACTATATTAAAAAGATATCCATACAATCATGAAATGCATGTTATTATCATGGCAGTTAGCAAATGGAGACAATATATTTTGGGCCAAAAATTCTATATTAAGATCGATTAACTAATAAATTATCCAAACCTCTATATAACAAAAAATGGTTGTCCAGACTATTGGAGTATGAATTTGGGATTTTGTACCATATGGTTCGAGGAAATAAGGTTTCATATGCGTTATCTCGACTACCAATGGAAATTTTTATGGTTTTTAGTCAACCTTACTTTGCTATTTTGGACGATATAGGTGTTGAAAATTATATATTAAGAGATTCAACATTGTCATTTCCAACATGCATACCAACCCAAGGTCGGTTGGGTTATTCTTTACGCGATGGTGTATTGGTCTACTAGGATAAAATTGTGGTTGCATCAAATTCCCCTCTTTGGTATAAATTGATTCATGAATTACATTCCACACAATTGGTGGTCGTCCTAGAGTTCTTCAATATTTTAAACATATTACAATTGAAGCTGGCTTCGATCGTAATATAGTCGCCTGTAACAATATTGGGATAGTTAGGGTCTGTCAACATGGATGATTTCCAATGATAGACATACCAAATGAGAATCTGTGGATTAATTATGGTATTTAAGTGCCACATTTGATACGCAATTTCTATTTGGAGGGGGTGGATAACTCGGAATGCATAAAAAATGTAACCATATTTTACAACAATGACAACATTCTTGTGCGAGGTAAAAGCTATAAACATGGCTTGTGAATTTATGTGTATGGTGGAAAAGATATTGATTTTATTTTGGTAGCTTTAACTAAGATGTTCTTATGAAATGGGTTAAATTGTTAACGAGGTGAAATCACATAAGTGATAGGGCATTCCATAAAAACACCCACAAAGTAGGCATCTAAGGTCTTTATAGGGATGTAGGTGATATAAGGGTGGGTGGCTTGGTAGAGGCCTATGTAGCAGAATGTACAATATTTCAAGAGTTATGCGCCCTACATTTTGGTCTTAGAATGGAAAAAATTAAGAATATTATGGTATGGGTTACTGAGATAGATTCGTTGGAGTTGCATGGATTAGTGAAAGATGGTATGATCTCTACGGACCATTCAAACAGGATCAACTTGGTTGCATGGAAGTAATGCAGAGGAATGAGATAATCCAAATATGCCACATCTTTTGAGAGACGAATGCATGTGCAAATTGTTTAGAAAGATTTGGGCTATGTAGAGGACCCGATATAACTTACGAATATTCTAGAGTAGTTATAAATTTTGATCGTTAAAGATTGGAAGGACCAGCCTAAAGCTATAATTACATTGAGCTCCCATTAGGAATTTAGTAGGTTACTTACTAAAAAAATATGAAAATCCTTAATTGTAGCTAAAATTTAAATAGATAAAAAGTGGAAACATTAAATATTTATAATTTATAAAAAATATTTTACGAGAAAGGAGAAGAGGTAATAATAAGGAGATGTTAAAATAAATGAGAACCAATGTTAATATATCTTGTTCGAGCTCTGCACCATTGGGGTTTTCTCAGCATCTAAACACTGGTTCGACAACCAATACATGTGGAAAACCAATGTTGAGGGATTTGGACAACAATGAGCTATTTTGGGGCGGAACATTGCACCAACTACACAAATTTTACCACCTACGGATTTGTCGTCAACTGAAGGGTGGAATTGGAATATTTCTGGTAAGTGGTTTTTTGTTGGGATACCTTGGAACATATACTTTGGCTCTTTGATTTGGTACTACGGTTGTAAAGGATTAATATAGTTTTAAAGCGATTGCATTTTTCAGTTGGCGTAAGTATAATTAGGGAGGCAAAATTCCTAGTCACTGAGTACATTATAGTGCGAGGGGGCTCACCGAAAAGGGTCTCGTGTAGACTAGACCATGTGGAACTAATTGATTGGTGAAACCTTCTCAAGGTCACAAGTTAAATACAAATAACATAGCTAATAAAAGACAAACAATGGGAGGAGCATGCGTGTGTTTAGGGATACATAAGAGGATTTGATTAGAGGTTTCTCTATGAGAATTAATTGTGGAGCTGATAGCGTTACATGAATGGTTGAAAATGGCTGAAGAGATGGGAGTTTCTACCATTTATGCTAAGGTGGATTTGCAAAAAGTTATTATGGATTTGGAGAATATGGCACGAAGGTGGGGATCAATGGATTTTGGATCGAGGGGATTTAGACCATTCTAGTGCGTAACACCCGTTTAAGGTTTAAATCATTTATAGGGAGATGAATGTGTTGATGGCTGGTAGGGTCGTAAAAGAACCAAGCCATTCATGAACATATCAAACTTGGATCGAGATCGTTTGTTAAGTTAAACGTGCCAAGCTCGAGCCCAAAAAATAGCTCGTTTGTCAAACGAGCTGAGCCGAGCCTGCTCGCTAGCTTTCTGTTTAAACTCCTGAAATGTATCATTGAATTATATTCAAATATTTACTGAATATTTTTTTCGATATTTGACAATTCATAAATTTAAAACTAATTACTATATTCAAAATCTTATCTTATCCCAACACTCACCGTCACTCTCCCTCTCTACCAATCCAACTAAAGAAGACCATTCAAAAATCAACAATCCAAAAACTGGAGTGTGTGATGGTATTTAATGATAGTTTAAGATAATAAAATATATTCTAATTGAAAATCTATATTAGTAAAAGGTTTGCAACAATATATTATATTATTAATCCAAGGACGAACTAAACGAGCTTTTGAGTTCGATCATTGTTATATTTTTGCAAGTGCATTTGAACACTGATTTCAAATCTTACCTCGAGATCGAGCTCAGCTTGTTTAAATTTAAAAATAAATAAACAAGCTTCCACATCAACTATTTGTTTCGACTCGACTCGCTTACAACCCTACATAGTGATTGGTAAAAAAAAGGGATTTACCAAATCCCTATGTTCTTAGTGCATGTGGACCCATCAACTGGGTTGGAAAACACCTAGTTAAACTAATATACTAAAGTAAGATTTTTGTGCATTCTCCCTTATAAAGAAAAACGAGAAGCTCTTTTTGTGCATTTTCTTCGTTAAAATGTAAATAATATTTTCTAAATTCTTTTAGGGAGTAATTAGAGATAAATGTCTCCTTAATTAAGTCTCTAATTTTTTTAAGTTTTTAATTTTTTTATTTAAAGATAAATGCCTCCTTAATTAAATAATTATAGAAAACCTCCCCTTTATATTTTTTATACCTATACTATCCTTATTATTAAATATATTATTTTATTTTTAATACAATATTTATTTTTAAATATTAAACAAATAATAGGGTACCACCACCACCACCACAACAACCATCACAACCACAACCACCACTACAGCCACCACCACCACCACAACCACCACCACCACCTACTACTAATTTCATCACACGCGCGCGTCCGTGAATTTTTTTAAAATCGTCATAACTAATTCAAAATAAATCAGAAAATTAAAAAAATAAAACAAATTAATATTTACGTATATGATTTTTTTTGATTTTTTTTGAATTTTTTGAATTTTTTTCCGCAGACACGAAATTCCATGTTTAAAACATGGAAACATGAAATCCGTGTCTGCGAATTAAAAAAATCAAAAAAATCCAAAAAATCAAAAAATTCAAAAAATTCCGAAAAAATCATAGACGTAAATATTAATTTGCTTTATCTAAATATATAATTTATATTTTTTTTATTTTTTTAGAATTAGTTATGACGATTTAAAAAAAATTTCACGCGCGTGTGTTTATTAGTTTTTGTTTTGTTTTTTTCTAATTTTCTTTTTTAATTTTTAATTATAGGGGTAATTTGAGATGAGGCTGTTTTCTATAAAAAATCTTATTCTAAACACCTTTTTTTTTAAATAAGTTTTTTAATAGGCATTAATTTATAATTGGCATGGAAAAAGAACAAACAATACATCATTACTCTAAATACATTTACAATTTGTTTAACATAAATAATCTAATGGCTAACATATTTCAATATTATATAATATATAATAACGACTCGAGTTGCTAAAAACGTTCAAAAATATGGTTAAGTTTATTGTTTGATTCAAGGGGTATTTTGTGCACATTTTCAAACAACAGGGTCTCCCCTGCTAAAACGTAAACGTTGGAGCTCTCTCACGTTAGCATCCCATCACACCTCCGCTGCTCTCTGGAAGCACACCGTCACCACCTCTAGTGTAATACTGATACAATGAGTGCAAATAAATACGAAGCTCTTCTTAATGGTGAAACCCACTTGATGCAAGTGAAGAAAGAGGTACTTGATAATCATGAAGCTCAACGTGAAGAAGAAGAAGAAGAAGAAGAAGAAGAAGAAGATGATGATGATGATGATGATGATGATGATGATGACGACGATGAAGATTATATGGCTTCGGTAAGAGCTCCATTGTAGTCTCTATTTCCTTGGTTTCCATTTATATGAAGCTTTTTACTATGCAATACAAGTTCTTATGAAATATAGGGGGTTTATTGACTATTCTGACAAGTTATGGAACTGTACGGGAGGGCGGCTTGATCGGAGCTAAAAATTACACTCGGTGAAGCTTTAAAAAATATAAATAAAACCGGTCAAAAATAGAAAATAGAAATTTAAGCTAGTTTTGTTTAGATTATACATCAATTTCTGAAAAATATATGTAAATTTGGACGCCATTGTTTAAAAACTGAGAGAAAATATAATTAATTTTACAAACGTAGCATATATTAATCAAGTAATTCGGGATTACTTTGTAACAAATAAACAAAGGGAAGATATTATATACACTACGATTCTCATGATCTTTTAGCTTTTGGCAGTCAAGTTGGAAATTGCACATTCACAATAATTCAACTCAATCCGCACCTTTGTAGTAGAATGTAAGGTCTTAAACATTTTAAATTTATTGGTGTAACAGGTTAGTGAAGAGATTCCAATTCAGAGAGAGAAGAAAAGGCTGCGAGATTCTGATGTTGAACTTGAGAATGTAAGTGTTGTTTTTACATTGATTTAGAATTTGGTGTGAAGAGCTAAAAGAGAGAATATGTGCAGGTTATGAATGAGAGACAGAAATTGAGGAGAAGAAGCAGGTCAATAATTGTTTTGTATATATATATATTAGAAGTTTATAGAATAAATGAGGTAAAAGATATTAAATGTGCAGTGAGGAGTTTATATTTAACAGTTCAACTGGTTGTGTAATGGAGAGAGCAGAAAAGATTGAAGCAAATGTTGATCCACAATATCCATGCTTCATCAAATTGGTGTCCCGCAAAAGTAGCGAAATGGTGAGTATAAATATAATAGTCCTGATGAAAGAGCAAGTATTTTACAAAACCTTATATGTATTAAATTTTGAATGTAGTATATCCCTAAAGAATTTAGCAAGAAGCATCTACCAGATCATGACAAGTGGATAGTTTTGTTGGGAGAAAATGGTGAAGAATACACAGTGAGATTCCTTGTAAAACTCGTGACTAACAGACCTATATTTGGTGGTGGCTGGATAGGATTTTTACGTAAAAATGACTTGCAAGATGGTGATGGTCTTGTTTTCCAATTGGTTAGCCCATGCAAATTTAAGGTACTTATTTTATCCCTTGGGACTTATTTTACTTGCAAAAACATATGGTGTGAGCCTTTTGTAGAACACTTGAATGTGATGTGTGCAGGTTTACATTGTTAGACAAAATGTCCGAAAAGATCGTATGAATATGAATGCTAGCCCAAAAGAAAGCAATCGTGGTAAGTCCTCATTTTTGTTCTTCTTGTTATAGTTTACGAGTCACAATTAATCAACTTATATTCCATTGTTTGTTTGTGAAATTCCCCGTCACAGTTAAGCCAAAAAAGGTAGATGCAAAAGGCTTAAATGAGTCTGGAACACACAACAAGGCTGAATCTATCCTACACCCTAAGATTGTTCATGATAATTCTTTGACAGAATCACATAGCAATTACTCTAAGAATTGCTCGAGCAATTCTCACACAGAAAGCATGGAAGGGAGTTTTGTGGATTTTCAGAGTTTCACCATAACTGTGAATGGTTTTAACATAAACTCAGAGCTCTCTGAAAATATACTTAAAAAGTACTACGAGCTTTGTTTGTCTCGGAAATTGTATCTACATGAGCATCTTCGTAAGACAATTAAACCCAAATTAGCTGCGGAAGTAATATCAGGAACAATTGAGATAGTAGATGCTATTCGAGGCTCTGGGATTTTTACATCTCATGATGATTTTGTAGATTGGGACAAGACACTACAAGCCTTTGAGTTGTTAGGTATGAATGTTGGATTTTTGCGCTCTCGTTTGAACCAACTAAAACAGAAGCAAGCAGTGTTAAAGTCTGAGTTTCAGAGATTTGAATCAATGTTCCAAAAAGCAGCTCAGGCAGGATGGTGAGCACAACTATATAATATATTACATCGGTTCTATGAATTGAATTGAAATTCTATGTAATTATATACCTTAACTTCATGCAGTTTATCTTGATTTCGATGGCTCAAGGCTTTTAAGGCTACTTTTAAGTAGTATATTATATACCTTACTTTATGTAGTTTGATCCTGGATTTAAACATATGCCCAAAAGTATATAATTTCACATTTTATAAACATTCTCTTTGATCTAATTTGGTCAGCTATGCAATTTTTGTTTGTGTTCAACTGGTACCCATTGTGTAGAACCATAGTAAACAATCAGTTAAATAATTGGAATAAACAAGAGTAACCTGATTTGTCCAACGCGGATAGAGGGATTAACTTTTGTCGAATTAATGGTATCATGAACATGTTTTGTAGTTCCAACATGTGACTTGGATTACGAAGAATTTTAAATACTCCCATAGCTATTACAAGAGCTTGCTTCCATTGTCCATATAGGTGAATCTTTAGACATCTAGTGGAGAATGAGACACGTTTATGTGGGTGGTAGCACCAGAATCCACCCACCATGTGTCTTTTGGGAACCGAAATCAAGTTTACTTCTTTGTAAACAATGCTATGAGTCTAGATTTTTTGTCTCAAATATTATTGTGATAGACAATAATCTGAAGTTTTAAGATTTTCATATGAATTTGGGAGAGATATCAAAATTATGACATGGATATATGATGTCTTCCTTTGATGTCTTTCTTTTTGTGATAAAAAAAATCTTTTTAGGAAACATCATTTTTAGCGGTAACTTGGACTTATTTAATAGATTAATAGTAGTATTTTGCTATAATGCACTTTCTTTTTTCGTTTTAGACTTATTGTTTCTTTCAGAGCTTTTGTGCGTTATTTTTTTGGTTTTGTGTGAAATTCTTAGGTATAGGGATGCTAGGAGGCATCGAGATGAAGAGGGGAAGTGAAGATTCAAGTCCAATAACAAGAAAAAGTGTTGAAAGAGCGAAAGAAATCACTTTGGTGAAGGTGGAGGAGTTTTAGAAAGAGGTAAGTAGTCACTTATTTTAATTTTCAAACTTAATCGGTGAGGATTCAAACTTAGTGGTTCAAATGAATAGTATGGGCCTTGAAGTCAGCAAAATTTGAGAAGTGGAATTAGTGGATCTGGACTTAAAATGCAAAAGTTATGACCGAATTACTGAAGTGGTGCACTGCAGTTACGAATTAATTAAAACGGAGTTGTGCCTTTTTAATCACTACTTAAGCCCATATGGGACAGATACCTGGAAGGGAACAGTCTAGGCGGAATTCGGTAAGGCTAGTTGGGTGGAATAGACTCATTGGAAGCTTGAAATTAAATACGAACGGATGTTATAATAGGTGGCGCGGAAAGGGGGGAAGAGGTGGACTTATTCGGGATGTGGATGGGGAATGGGTGAAGGGCTTTTGCGTGAATGTTTGTCATGATATTCTGGCAGTTGTGGAGTTAATGGCGTTGTGTGAGGGATTGCGGATGGTGGAGGGGCTTGGGATAAGAGAGATCGAGGTTGAAGTGGATTGCTTAGAAGCTATTGAAGCGGTTCGAAGGGTAGAAGGTGGGCGAGGGCCAGGTGCGCTTTGGATTCAAAAAATACGAGAAATTCTTGGAAGAAACAACGACTTTACCTTGAAAAGCATATTTAGAGAGTCTAATAGATGTGCGGATTGGCTGGACCGAATGGGAATGAGTAGGGAAGAGTCGTTTGTGCTTCTTGGAGATCCTCCGGATGGTATTAGGGGGCTCCTGGTAAAGGATAAATTGGGTTGGAAGACACTGAGGATAGTCTACAATCAAGAGCTAATTGATGATGTGCTAGATTAGTTTTTTTTATTTGTTTCTTACCGATCCATTTAGGATCTCCTTCTGTATTAAAAAAATAAAATAAAAATAAAAGCACAAACAATACATTTTTTTCTTTTCTTGGACATAAACAATACATTATTAAATACATATACAATTTGTTTAACATTATATTATTATAATCTCCTCGGAAAAAAAACATTATATTATTATAATAAATAATCTAATGGCTAACATTTTTCAAAATTATGTTTATAAATAATACAATAAGGACTCGAGTTGCTAAAAATGTTAAAAAATATGGTTGAAAAAGGTCGAGTGCAAATAAAAATAGTTAAAAACATCACATAAAAAATCTACAAACTAAAACATCACGCAATAAATTTTTTTAAGTTAAAAAAAGGAAAACATTTTAATCATAAAATAGTACCAAACTTCTGGAAATCACTTTTGAGATCCTCACGCACATTGGTAGCTCACAAATAGTCTAGTAAATTCTATTTAGTCCCCTCCCTCTTCCTTCCTTCCTCAACCATGGCCATCTTTTCCTCCACACCCAGAAATTGAAACTCAGTTTTTAGTTAATCCGTGTCTTCCCCAAAAAATCCCTCCTCCAAATCGTTCCCTTCTCCTTCTCCTTCCCCAACCTGCTCTCATAAATTTTTACTCCTCTAATCACCCTCTCGCTAAATAGGGAGCTCTTGTCATCTCCCTTTTTAACAATACAAAATATAAAATCATTGGCAACCACAAGCTGATTGGCAAACTACTCCATCATGAAAATGCTAACCACAGTTTCATCAAAAACCACATTAATAAGTTTTGGGGTCTTAAGGATCTTGTTGAAACCGAAAAATTCAAAAACAATGAATTCATCCTCAACAAGAATGAGGAAGATAAAAACAGGGTTTGGATTCAACGCCCCTGGACAATCTTCGAAAAACACTTCTCCATCAACCCTTTCAACTCAACTATCAACAATAGAGTCTCGTATACTAACTACCATATGGCTCCAACTCACAAATGTTCCTACGAATTTACTCAACAAAGATTGTATTGTTAAATTAGCTAGTTTCTTTTGTGAAGTACACCAAATCAAGCTGCCGAAAACTGAGGAAATCGATGAGAAATCCATCACTCAAGTGCAAGTTAACTGGAAGCTTAGCCAATCCATTATATCGGGTATCAATTTCTATGAAGTTGAACACAATCATACCAGGATTAAATTTCGCTATGAGGATATTGGGCAAGTTTGTTACAACTATGGCCTCTTCGATCATGATGATTCTATAAGCGTTAATACACAAATTAGGCCTAAATTAGGCAACTGGGTAAAGATCTCCACACGAGGACCGTCACAATCGTCAGCCTTCTTCAAAGCTAAAAATGAAAGTAACTTGGTTAAATTTCTCAATGAAAGCAAGAAATACTTTAAGCCGGGTTGGAATTCCAAACTCAGCAAACCTTGTGGCGAGATCACCTCAACTCGGGACGTACAAAAGGGTACCATATACAGCTCAAAACATGAAATATACATGTAATGGAGGTAGTGTTTCTAATGAGTTAAACTCTAGTACGAGGAAGAGAGAAGGTATCCATTACGTGGCCAAAGAAAAAAACAAAATTATGGAGATGGAAACATATAAAGAAAAAGTAAATAGTCTATTGACATGGTAAAAAAATTTCTACCCCACCTATTCGGGCTAATGAAATTTTATTTGGGTCCGTCTCCAATCTAGCCCACTTCTAAACGCGCTAAAATCCATAGCCCAAACCTTATACTCCCGCCAAGCTTTAACACCCCTCCTCCCTCAATCCCTAATTCCTAATCTCCACCACCATCGATCAACATTAACCCTACCAGCTCTCTACACCCAACCAACACTTCAACCACTCAACCACCATCCCAAAACCTCAACACCCTTAACTCATACTCACCAATTACCCCTCGGGTAAACCCTTCTACATCTCTTCATCAGACACCCTTCAATCCCTCTTCAGAATTTATTCAAATCAATGATGATGTTATACCCAATAGCAGAATCTCGATCAAAAGGAGTAGTAAACTCAAACCAAAACAATCGAAATCCTTGGGGGAATCAACTGGTGGAGCTTCAGAAATAAACTAAGAGTTGAAGATAATCAAGATGAAGGTCCGCAAATTGATGCTGAACTAATTGAGGAGAATATTATTTTATTGGATGAAACTACTGAGAATGGAATGGAACATCAGGTTTGCGGGGTTGACTGTATTCAACCCCAAGAGTCTCTATGATACAAAAAATGTGGAACTGTCAGGGAATTGTCACACCCCGGATAGTCCAGACCCTAGTCGACATTGTCTCCAAATATCGACCTCATGTACTATTCTTGTCTGAAACCAAAAATCCTCTACCAGTTCTTAGTAAATTAGCTAATACTATTAAAATGTAATTGATTACAACTGTAGAACCTATAGGTAAAAATGGAAGTTTAGCCCTGTTTAGTGTAAAAAAATACTCTATTAAAGTTATTGCTAAGGATATTAATTATATTTACTGCGAAATTGAAAAGTCTACTCGTCATAAATTTCAAACTACCTATGTTTATGGGTCTTCTTATGAAAAGGAAAAAAACCTTTCTTTGGAAAAATTTACTAAATGTGCCCCCAGAAATAATATTGCTTTGACATCTTTCTAACCTTTTTTGTTGTTGTTTAAAAAACAAAGTAGTTACAAACGTTTATAAACATCCGAAAGAAAAGAAAAAGAGCCAATGATATTATCTTTTCTGGCACATAGTATATCTGAGATCCCGTTGAGATTTCTATTGATGTGATTTATTTCCATCCTGGATAATGTGTTAACCATCTATCAATCTCTTCTATAATAGGCTTAACTTTCCAGTTAACAGTGGCCTTTTTTGTGTTACCTTGAACAAGTTCAAGGTTGTCAGAGTAGAATGAACTACTCTCAAGTTTAAGGGAAGCTGTCGTCCTCATTGCAAGAAGAGTAGCCAATCCTTCAGCTTCAAGGCTATTTCTAACATAGCATCTTCTAGTGATCTTATGTTTCTAACCTTAATATGTGTAAACGTATTCTTATAGTTTGGAGCAAAAGGAAATTCAATAATAATAAAAAAAAGAATTGAATCTCTACTAATGGAATTAATAGTATAGATATAATTCTATTACCAAAGAAATTGAAATTATTTGGACTAGAGAGATAATTTCTGGGCCTCAAGATCTAGAAACAAATGGTTAAAAAAGGGAGATAAAAGTACAACTTACTTCTTTGCTGCTACTAAAGAAAGGAGAAACTTCAGTAAAATAAATAGAATCATGAATAATGATAGCCAATGGTTAGATAAAAAGGAGGATATTATTAATAATATTCTTACCTATTTTAACAATATTTTTAAAGATATGGGACCCAGGGACTACACTTCTATCCTGGATATTATTAAGGATATTATTAAACCCTGCATCAATGAAAATATGAATACTTCATTACTAAAACCTATTGAAATCTCTGAAATAGAAAATGCGGTTAAGGAACTTGGGGCTAATAAAGCCCTAGGATCTGATGGTTTCCCAGGCTATTTTTACAAAAAATATTGGCACATTATAAAATTGGAAGTTATTAAACTCATAAATGATTTTTGGTATAATGATGAGAATTTATCTGAGATAAATCATACCTTGATTTCTCTAATACCAAAAATTGACCATCCCTATACTATTAAACAGTATAGACCTATTAGTGTATCAAATTATATATATAAAATTATGGCCAGGATATTTATCAATAGACTACAACCCCTCTTGAATATAATTATTGATGAGAATCAATCTACTTTTATTCCTAGGAGATATATTCAGGAGAATTCAATGGTAGCGCATGAAGTGGTTACCTATGCAAAATAAAAAATAAATTCTAAACAATATGATATGGTGGTCAAGGCAGATATACAAAAAGCTTATGAGTTTGTTCAGTGGGATTTCCTTGAAAGTTGGATGCTTAAAATGGGTTTTAACCCTAAATGGTGCAAAAAAAATATGAATTGAGTCACCACTATTACATACTTAGTTTTGATTAATGGCTAACCCTATAATTTAGATACTCCAAAGAGGGGGTTGAGACAGGGTGACCTCCTCTCTCCCTTTCTCTTTTGTATTGTTACTTAGACCCTCTCGTCTTTGATACATAATAAAGTTGTAAATGGGCTTCTAGAAGGTATTAAAATGACTAAAAATTATTCTAGACTTACACACTTATTATTTGCTGATGACATCATTTTATTTTTAAAAGTTTCATATGAGGAAATAAATAGTTTCAATGACATCATCAATAAATATGCTTATTCAACAGGTTTGACTTTGAACCTTAATAAATGTGGGATTAAATTTAGTTCTAATACTCCACAATATATTCAATATATCATCGCTAAAAAATTGAATATAGAATCAAAAATAATGTGGGCACTTACTTGGGTATTACAACTGAATGGGGGAGATCCAAGGGGAGATCCAAGGTAAGAGATCTGAATAATTTAATTGATAATACAATAAGAAAAATTGTTAACTGGAAGAACCTTTACTTATCTGAATCTAGTAAGGAACTTCTCATTAAAACTATCATTCAAAGTCTGCCTAATTATTACATGTCTTCTTTCCTTCTCACCAAGAGGATCTGTGAAATGATTTCTAGTCATATAGCTAGATTCCGCTGGGGAAGTAAAGGTAAAAAGTAAATTCATTGGCTTAACTGGCCCTCCCTAACTTAGAGTAAATTCATTGGAGATTTAGGCCTTAGAGATTTGAACCTTATGAGTATTGCTCTACTTGGTAAACAGGCCTGAAACATCTTAAATAATAATAATAATACTCTTCTCTATAAAATTCTTATAGGGATATACTTCCCTAATAGCTCCTTTTCTGAAGCTAACCTTGGATCCACCCCTTCTTGGGGTTGGAAAAGTTTAATTACAGGAAGAGATCTAGTTTGTCAACATACTAAATGGAAATATGGGAATGGTAAGACTATCAATTTAGCTACTGATAAATGGATGAACAATTGTGATTAGTTACAAGTCCCAAAAAATTTGAATATTGATAAAGCTTTTAAACTTTCCATTCCTAATATGAGAAGATCGAATATCTCTATAGTAAAGGAAATTTTCTTAGCTGATATTGCGGAAAAAATCTCTAATACTCTTATTCCTTTATGTCCTACTGAGGATACTATTATTTGGACATTAAGTCCTGATGGCAACTATAAATTCAAGAACGCTTATCACCTTTTGAAAGCTGAACAAGATAAATTAAGTCATATAAAAATAACGAGAAAGCTAACTCTTCTCATACTATACCATTTGAAATTTGGAAACTGGTTTGGAATATGAAATCCATACCTAAAATACGCAATTTCATTTGGAAGGCCCTTAAAAATCTCATTCCTACAAATGAGGATCTCGACCTTTGGAAAACGGGTGATAATAAAATTTGTAATATTTGTCATTCAGGAGTTGAAAACATTGAACATATATTATTCAATTGTCCCTGGGCTAGAGCTGTCTGGTTTCACTCCCTTTTAAATTATATACATGCAACCAATATACAGATAGAACGGATATTTGGATGGCAAGTAATATGAATATCATCAATCAAAAATATAATAAAGATAGTATGATTTTTGAATAAATTTGCACTATCTGTTGGCACATCTGGAAAGATAGAAATTAGTATATTTTTAGAAATACTCCAGTATCTCCTTGTAACACAATTGATAAAGCTCTCAAAGCTTAGAAGGAGTACAAAAATGCTAATTATCCTAAGGATGACTCTATTGAGCTGAAGGATAAAACAAATGACCCTATACATGAGACTTGTATTGCTAATACTTCAGTCCACCTAAATAATTCACATCAGGATGATTATGCTAGTAATATAAGTATTGATGGAAGTTTTTATGGAAATTCAAATCAGGTGTTACACTAAATACTAGTAAATGGAATCCCCCACCTTGTAATGTTATTAAGATTAATTGTGATACTGCATTTGCTAATAAAAAATCTGCAATTGCTTGTACATCTAGGAATGAAGCAAGGTAGGTGATTGATTGCAAATCTTGGCTAGTAGCAGCTGAAGGCCCTCTCGAAACAGAAGCGTTAGGTGTGCTTAAAGCTTGACTACTTGCTAGGAGCTATGGAGAGAAGTTGTGCATCATTGAAAACGTCTGCAAGAACCTTATGCTTCCTTTAGTTAATAATTCTACTATACATTCATCAATGATATGTAATATTCTTAGAAGTATCTATTTTATTTTTGAATTATGTAATCCGCATTTTTTATTTGTAAGAAGAAATAGAAACTTAATAGCTAATTGGATGGCCAAGTACACGCTAAAGGGCAATATAATTGTGGATTCTTTTAATCCTTTACAAGTCAATTAATTAGTTTGTTAAAAAAATGGCCTTGCCCCTCCGGGTCAGACTTATTTGAACAAAAAAAAAGAGGAAATTACAAAAAAGAGTCCAAATGACTCAAACTTTATATTTAAAATCCTCTCTACTTACTTCTTCTAACAAAGTCCTCCCTTACAAATCTAGTTATTCAACTTTACCCTTATACCCTTTCCATCTTTTTAATTTTTCTTAAAGTCATTTTCTGTTTTGAATTTCAGATTCGTTAACAGGTTTAATGGGCACAGCCCCACGACATCACATCACGGGTACAGTCCCGTCTTGGTTATTCACTAATTCGTTGTCCTTCTTATTATGGTGTTAAAAATAATTCTGGTGTAATTGCACTATAGGCCCTCTCCAAAACAAAATAGGTCAATGTCCAAATAATATTCATCTTGTTATTGCATATCCAAAACAAAATAGGTCAATGTCCAAATACTAGTTCTATTGTTATTGCATCATAGGTCCCTGTAGTCAATCACGGGAATGTGCCCAGATACAATGAATACACGAGTGCTTTAAGATTTCTTTCCATTGGGTCTGGACCCGTTTGGGCCTGTACCCATTGGGTCTGTACCCATTGGGTCTGAATGCACCTGCACAACAAAAAGATAACACAAATAACATCAATAATAAACAAAACTAAAGCCCATTTGGGCCTGCACCCAGATTAATGGGTTTCGCAGCTTGGACCTGACCATTTGAAGCGTTAAAGCGAGGCTGAAGAAGAGAGGTAGTGGGGTGGCGTTGTGCTGTGATTCTCGTTCTGGATGTGGCTTACCGGAGTTCAGGCGCTGCAGTGGTGGTGCGAATCTGAAGGTGAGCAGTCTTCGTGTGAAGGTGATGATGGTGGGGATAGGGGGTGATGATGGTGGTTAATGGCACACGGTGGGGGTGGCTTCAGATAGTTGGGGTGGCGGATCTGTACTGTGGTGGCGGTTTTCGGTGGCTTCAGATGGGTGGGGTGGCGGATCTGTACTGTGGTGGTGGCGACGCAGCAGGGCAGCAGAAATCCGGCTTCTCGAATCTGCAGCAGATCGGGGTGGTTCTCCGTTGCAGTGACCATGGGGCTTTGTTCGTTGCAGCAGCGGGCTTCTTGCTCTGTAAGTCACGGTGGCTGATCTCGGAGGTCAGATCTGGATCGAGATGGAGGACGCAGGTCGCGGCACTGGTGGGAAGGCGGCACTGGTGGTGGCGAACTGCGAGGTTGGGGTGGGTTTTCTGCAGAACGTGGATCAGGAGGGGGGGTTGGGTGGTAGTGGGTTTCAGTGGGGTTGGGTGGTAGTGGTTCGCCGGGGTCGGGTGGTAGTGGGTCGGTGCTGAAGATGAAGGTGGGTTGGGGGCGGCAGCAGCAGGCTTCCTGGTGTTGGTGTTGAAGGTTACTGGAGGGGCGAGAAGGGGTGGCTTCGTGGTGGCTTCATGGTGGTGGTGTTGAAGGTTACTGGAGGGGCGGCTGGGTGGGGTGGGGTGGGGTAGTTCGACAGAGAAGAGGGGTGGGGGAAAGCTGCATCAAACCCTAATGGGTTTTGATTTATGTTTTGGGTGAATTAGTTTTTCAGTATATGAAGGGAATGGGGAGGGTGTTTTGGGCTTTTGGTATGGACTGGTTGGGATATAACTAGTCCAGTTAGGGGGAGGCCCTTTAGACTCCTTATCAATGTTGTTGGGGCTCCTTTTAATAATTCTCCCAAAAAAAAAAAGACTTATCTTCTTTATTTATCTATGATAGTACACTTTTGGAACCAAAAAAACCAAATAATGATTACGTTTATTTTTAATTCAAGGGGTATTTTGTCCACAATTATCAAACAACAGGGTCTCCCCTGCTAAAACGTAAACGTTGGAGCTCTCTCACGTTAGCATCCCATCACACCTCCGCTGCTCTCTGGAAGCACACCGTCACCACAGTGACCGTCCCATCACCACCTCTAGTGTAATACTGATACAATGAGTGCAAATAAATACGAAGCTCTTCTTAATGGTGAAACCCACTTAATACAAGTGAAGAAAGAGGTAGTTGATAAACGTGAAGCTCAACATGAAGAAGAAGAAGAAGAAAAAGAAGAAGAAGAAGAAGATGATGATGATGATGACGACGATGAAGATTATATGGCTTCGGTAAGAGCTCCATTGTAGTCTCTATTTCCTTGGTTTCCATTTATATGAAGCGTTTTACTATGCAATACAAGTTCGTATAAAATATAGGGGATTTATTGACTATTCTGACAAGTTATGGAACTGTACGGGAGGGCGGGGTTGGAGTGAAGGTCACTCTTGCTCGGAGCTAAAAAATTACACTCAGTGGAGCTTTAAAAAATATAAAATTAAACCGGTCAAAAAGGAAAATAGAAATTTAAGCTAGTTTTGTTTAGATTATACATCAATTTCTGAAGAATATATGTAGATTTGGACGCCATTATGTATTAAGTTTAAAAACTGAGAGAAAATATATATAATTTTACAAACGTAGCATATATTAATCAAGTAATTACTGTCCCAAAAAAAAATCAAGTAATTCGGGATTATTTTGTAACAAATAAACAAAAAGAAGATATTATGTACACTACAATTCTCATGATCTTTTAGCTTTTGAAATAGGTCTAGTGACTCACTTAAAAGAATTAAAGTCCTAAACCTTTTTTACACTTTTGTTTGATATTTGAAAAAATGTACGAAAAAGTCAAGTTGGTAATTGCACATTCACAATAATTCAACTCAATAGTAGAATGTAAGGTCTTAAGCGATTTAAACGTAGTGGTGTAACAGGTTAGTGAAGAGATTCCAATTGACAGAGAAAAGAAAAGGCTGCGAGATTCTGATGTTGAACTTGAGAATGTAAGTCTTGTTTTTACATTGATTTAGAATTTGGTATGAAGAGCTAAAAGAGAGAATATGTGCAGGTTGAGAATACGAGTCAGAAATTGAGGAGAAGAAGCAGGTAAATAATTGTTTTGTCTATATATATTAAAAGTTCATAGAATGGATGAAGTAAAGGATATTAAATGTGCAGTGAGGAGTTTAACAGTTCAACTAGTTGTGTAATGGAGAGAGCAAAAAAGATTAAAGCAGATCTTGATCCAGAATATCCTTGCTTCATCAAGTTGGTGTCCCGCAAAAATGGGAAAATGGTGAGTATATATATTAGTCCTGATGAGGAAGCAAGTATTCTACAAACCTTATTTATGTTAAATTTCAAATGTAGTATGTCCCTAAAGAATTTCGCGAGAAGCATCTGCCAGATCATGACAAGTGGATAGTTTTAGTGGGAGAAAATGGTGAAGAATACACAGTGAGATTCCTTGTACAACTCGTGATTAACAAGCCTATGTTTAGTGCTGGCTGGAAAGGATTTTTACGTAAAAATGACTTGCAAGAGGGTGATGGTCTTGTTTTTAAATTGGTTAGCCCATGCAAATTCAAGGTAATTATTCTATCTTATTATCCTTTGCAAAAACATATGGTGTGAGCCTTTTGTAGAACACTTGAATGTGATGTGTACAGGTTTACATTGTTAGACAAATTGTGAAAAATGATCGTATGTTACATTGTTAGCCCAAAAGAAAGAAATTATGGTAAGTCCTTATTTTGTTCTTCTTGTTATGGTTTACGAATCAATCAACTTATATTCCATTGTTGGTTTGTGAAATTCCACGTCACAGTTAAGCCAAAAAAGGTAGATGCAAAAGGCTTAAACGAGTCTGGAACACACAACAAGGCTGAATCTATCCTACACCCTAAGATCGTTCATGATTATTCTTTGACAGAATCACATAGCAATTACTCTAAGAATTGCTCGAGCAATTCTCACACAGAAAGTTTTGTGGATTTTCAGAGTTTCACCATAACTGTGAATGGGTTTAACATAAACTCAAAGCTCTCTGAAAATATCCGTAAAAAGTACTACGAGCTTTGTTTGTCTCGGAATCTGTATCTGCATGAGCATCTTCGTAAGACAATTAAACCCAAATTAGCTGCGGAATTAATATCAGGAACAATAGAGATAGTAGATGCTATTCGAGGCTCCAAGATTTTCACATCTCCTGATGATTTTGTAGATTGGGACAAAATGCTACAAGGGTTTCAGTTTTTAGGCATGGATGTTGGATTTTTACGGTCTCGTCTGAATCAACTAAAACAGAAGCAAGCAGTGTTAAAGTCTGAGATTCAGAGATGTGAGTTAATGTTCCAAGAAGCAGCTCAGGCAGGATGGTGAACACAACTATGGTTCTATGTAATTATATACCTTAACTTCGTGCAGTTTATCTTGATTTCGATGTCTCAAGGTTTTTTTTTTTTTTTTTTTTGACGTTGAAACATAATTTAGATTAAATAAAAGCGAGTACGAATAAAGTACAATAAGTTAAGCGAATGTATCTATCCAATTCCTAATGAAGTGAAATCACTATGGATCAAATATGATAAAACTAAGTGGGGGTGAAGACACCTAATTGTGAGGAAGGTTAATGGAGTTAGCCCTTCTCGCAATCCAGTAAACAGCTTTGTTGAATTTCCGATAAACAAATAGAAATTCCATACTTGGGGTGCTAGCAAATGTTTGAATATCTTCATGAATGTAAGATAGATGACGATTTTCAAATTTCTTACACTCCATAAGCGGCTTCATTAGTGATTGACAGTCATTCTTCAAGACAAAATGAGCGGAGTGTAGTAATGTTGCTTCTTTGACCGCTTCTCGAATTCCAATAGCCTCGGCTTCTTCAGGAGATTGTGCTTTAAAATTCCATGTTTTTTCTTTCAAAAGTTGGCCCTATGAATCACTGAAATACAAGCAACAACTGAATTATTGGTAGCTTTATGATATGAAGCATCTACAGATATATAGTTAATAGGTTGAGTATAGTTGATTTTCTTGAAAGTATATTTTGGGGTTTCATCAGTTCTTTGTTTTTCAATTAAAATAGCTCCAGAGTCGATTTTGTTTATATTATTGTACTTATCCTAAGCTTTGCAAGCCTTTTTCATATTATTGAAGGGACAGATTTCAATATTTTCAAACAGCTTTTTGTTTCTTGATTTCCAAATGAACCAAAGAACCCAAATTGCCATCTCAACTTGAGGTAATTG
The DNA here is from genome assembly GCA_029959085.1 of Nemophila menziesii. NCBI lineage: Eukaryota > Viridiplantae > Streptophyta > Magnoliopsida > Boraginales > Hydrophyllaceae > Nemophila > Nemophila menziesii. The sequence goes on along the minus strand of JARWIR010000084.1, from coordinate 1,154,245 downwards.
GTGGTCCTTTGTGTGTTCTAAAAATAATGTAATAAATAATCGAACCACAACCGCAAGTGTACGGTTGTCCCAAGTAGTATTTCTGATAATACAGATTCGTTCCAAGGACGGAATGGTTGATCACAATGTCTAGCAGATAGTGATTGATGCACTTATGAAAATAAAAGACAATAATATGTTTGTTTGGTTTTTGTTATTAAAGCTTATGAATGAAAGACAAATATTAAAATGCAAATAAAAGCTAAAACGCAAGTAAATTGATGTAAAACGCGATATGAGAAGTAGCACTTGAGAACGCAAGGATCCTCCCTATCCTATTTCTTAACTTATGTTGTTTAAGGGCTAAATTAGTCAATTACAATGGTCGGGATTCTAATATCCTTATACCCCCGTCAGGGTGGACTATAAGGCGATCCTAAAGTGTCACTAGTCCCGTCAGGGTAAATATGATCCACCGTTGGATGATTAAGTGTTATTACCTCATTGGCCCTAGGATTAGCTAAGCTCGTCAGAATCATTAACTTCTATCCTAGATTGAATAAATAGTTCCGTATTTAAACCCCCCGTCAGGATGATCCAATTGCCACTTATTGGAATAGCCTAAATACTATTACCTGTTCCTAGTTCATGACGCTAAAAACAGTAAACATTCATAATTTATCGAAAAGAGTAAAAGCCCTAATTTAGTTTAATTCATTAAAACCCAAATTCAACATTCGTTAATTAATAAGAATTGGGATTCACCCATTGTTTGTTCTCAAGCACTAATGAAAACTTAGCTCATATTAAAATGAAATACGAAATTAAAATTAAAGGAATTCATATTGTTTACAGAATTAAAAAGATAAAAGAACCTAATTTCCGGAATCGGAATGACTACGAACGGAGATATAGACCCTCTCCAGCTCTTGTAGCTTCTTCTCCTTCCTTCAGTTGCTTCTCTCTGGTGTTTTTAATCTTGCAGAATGTGAATTGTGTGTAAAATAGAAGTCAAGGGCTGATTTTATAGGTGGAAATTCGGACTTGGACCTAGGCTTTTAATTAAATGAAATATAAAAGGCCCAAGTCCACTAACTTAGCCCAAAATCCCGTAACTGCTGATATACCTTCACTAAAACAGCTTTTCCCGATGCGTTACAACTCCGATTGACCTCATTCCAGTTGCTAAAGTTCCGTAATTCGATAAGGAATGATTTCTCTTCAAAGGTCAACAGCTAGATCATCGCTTAAGCACCTCGAAATCAGCAATCTATGGCCTGGAAAATGGATTTTCAGCTCTAAAAATAATATCTTCGGGATTTCTTTTCAAGTCTTGACTCTATCTTTTGATCTTTGACTTTCTCCTTGGATTCCTCTTCTAGCTAACATCTTAAACCTGTAAAATATTCACTAAAAATATCAATATTACGCGCAAAAGCTTAATAAATCAAAAATGCTAGAATTAAAAGAGGAAAATCATATTATTGCATATTTAGTCCAAAAGTCTATCGAAATGATTAAATAAACACCAAAAATGATGTCTCCTAAGGGTCGAAAATAAGAACATTTAAGGAGACATCAAGACCCCCAACTCAAACCTTTGTCGTCCCGACAAAGCAAAACAAAACAAAACAAGGGGTGGAAGTAAACGCAAGAACAAATAGAAGCTTAGCAAATAAACCTAAAGCAATTCTTAAGATAAATCTCATATAGCAAAACTTTAAGAACTAACATATACATACACTAATCATGCAAAATCAAACATAAATAATCTCAATCATAAAATTAAAGTTGCAATGCTTGAAGGTTACACTTGTACTCATATCTGTATGATGGCTATAGGATGGTCATTAATCATAAATCGCTTTGAATGTTCCACCTAAATATTCCCTATCAACAGAAGTATAAATTCACTATGTATTTAAGAATCAAGAGGTCTTTATGGTTTTAATATTGGCTTAAGGACGGTATGGATATATATTTGGTAAATTTGAAGTGAGCTTTTGGCTCTCTCCTCACTTACCATCCACATGTCCTCGAGCTTGAGTTACGCTCAAAAATGTTCTCACTCACCCATTTGACGCGCTAAAGTTGCGTCCCCAATGTCAACCCAAATAAATCTAAGATGATTTCCAAAAATATTCCACCTTGCCGGTTTATTTTATTCTTTCTTTCTTTTTATTTTCTTTTTCATTTCTTTTCTTCTTTTTTGTACAAGATACCCATGACCATCATTTTGATGTGAAAAGTCATGTCTCTTATAATTTTCTTTTTCTTTTTCTCTCTTTTTTTTTTTTTTTTTTTTTTTTTTTTTTTTTTTTTTCAAATCCCGGCAAAGGGTTACAAATAATAATATCATCTACATTTTTGTGCCTCAATACAAACACATATAATCCCTTCCCAATGTAGATTCCCAAAATGTGGACCCTCCACCCCAAACTCAAGCTCGAGACAAGTCTCAGGGTTGTGATTCAAGTGCGGGTTATTTGGTCATGCCTAATAATCTAAAGGACAATGGGCTTATATCGTGGCTACAAAAGAAAAGGCTTAAGGCTCAAAATTGGGCTAAGACGGATAAAATTATAATAAGGGATAGCAAGCTAAAAGGATTCAAATGGCTAACAAAGAACTGCCCCTATCATTTTCCTAAGTACATAGCTTGTCTTTAGTTCATATCTAGGTGGGTTCTCTACTAATTAAGATTTCACGTTCTACACACCAAACATATTCCTTAAGTACAAGCTTACTTCATTTGCATTGTTCATTAATTTTTCCTATCAATTACCTATGTTCGCATGCAATTGTAAGTGCGTTCTATATCAATCCCTAAAGTTTACTATTTACTATCATAGATTCATCAAAAGTATGCTTAAAGGGACATTTAAAATCTTCTATAGTCAAACGCAACTCCGAAAATTATTTTTATTGAAAGCAAATAAAACATATAACACATAAAAATTGGGATGAGGCAACGAACCCCACCCCAAACTCAAAAATGAGTCGTGTCCCCACGACTCGAAAAGACTCAACGCAATAAAAATAAACTAAACTAACTAAAACGCGAAAGGGATAGAAAACGTATCTTAACCAGCACGAGGCTGGTTATCGGTGTTGCGTCCACGAACTTTCTCCTGTGTAAGAATACCATAGGTGGCGTGTTGAATTGTGCTCACCCCCATTAACATGTTTCGGAGAAGTTCTAACTCTTTTGTAACGTTTCCTAAAGACGCAATCATCTTCACTTGGTTCTCTTCTAACACCTTCACTTTAGCTTCCAACTCATCAGTTGTATGCATCCTCTTCTTTGGAGGAGCTCTAGGATTCCTTGTTGCTTTAACCACTTCATCATGAATATTCTTGATCAAAGTTAAACCCATGCTCTCACACACTACAACACGATCAATCTCTGCGTCTTTACGCGGAACCTTTGCGTCTAAACACAAAGTAGTGACGGTACAAGGAAATTTGAGATTTTGTTGTGAAGTAGGAATTTTAGCAAATTCCATGATGGTATCATATATCACACGAGCAACATCCATGGGTTTCTCCTCAATAATACATTTAATGAACAAAAGATGCTCCTTCTTCACTTCCGATATGTGTTTAACTCCGAAGAAGGTAGGGATTATGAAACGTGACCAAATCTTAGCACATGGTAGCAAGTTACTACTATACATCTGTCCAGGATATCTCTCTCCTTCGGGAATTGGGCGGGCCCCATCAATAGTCACTTTCCCCCAAAGGGATTCATAGTCAAACGAAGGCTTTTTAAGAGATTCTTGAAACGGACATATTCCGGAAAAGTCGGGTAATTTTAATGATTTACGAATAAGCTCAACGGAGAAAGGAACTACCTTTTTGCGAATAATAACAGCTTCTTTCGAGAAGGCGATTCCTTCATAAAAATCTCGCACCAAGGTAGGAATATACTCAAGCTTCCTTTCTCTCAATTCCTTCCAACCCAATTTATCACAAGTAACACCATAATCTTTATAAGCACTAGTCATAATACCTTTAGGAAGATTCATCTCCTCACCAAACTTCAAAAATTCAATTCGATCACGAACCTGAGTTTCCCAAGGAACGAAGACTCTCTTAGGCTTGTGAGCCCAAGCTTTCCTACGCGGAGCTTTCGGTTGTTGCACTGGTTCTTCGGGAATTACTAGTTCAGTTTCTTTAACCTCTTCTTCAACTTCTTCCTCACTTTCTTCATCACTCTCATCAATTAACCTGCTCTTTTTCGGATTAGCCTTACTTGGATTTTCTTTTCGTTTCGGAGCAATTGGGTTTTGGACAGTCTTTTTGGATCGTGAATCCGGAATCTCAATTGCTTGGTCTGGGCTAGCTCCAACAGTGTTCCTGTTTCTTGGTATGTTTCTTCGATAGTTACACATGGAATCGGTTCTGTTAGTCATCTCTTTTCACCCCAAACTCAAAACTTCAAATAGAGAAAAAGCTAGAGAAAAGCTTTGAAATTTGATGTTTTGAGGCTTAAAACTTGAAGAACTAGGTGTTATATGAGATGGGTTAAGGTTATTAGAGAGAGATTTAGAAAGAATTGGGTTTAATTTCAAGGTTGGGAAGAGGAAATTTTTGGAGAAAAGGTGAAATTTGATGATGTTTTGTAGAAGCTATGAGTTGATTTTGTGTTTTTGTGATGATAGAAGGCTTGATTTGATGATTTTATAGCTGTTTGTTGATGATTTTCGGAGTAGGTGGAGGCAAGAATTCGGATTATAAGGTTTGGCTTGGAAAAGAGGCAAAAAACTAGGTTTAAGGAAGTTAAAACCGCCTCTCGTAACAGCTGGCCGGTATGCCTTCGGATTCGCCGGTATACCGGCCGATCCGCCGGTATGCCGGCCGAGAGGGCCGCGAATTTTTTTTTTTTTTTTTTTTTTTTTTTTTTTTTAACCTCAAAACGCAAGTGCATTGCGTCGTCGCTGACGCAATGGTCAGGGAATTTGAAATCCTTGACCGGCTGGCCGGCGGATTCGCCGGTATGCCTGTGAAATCTCGATGGCGCATTTGATGACGCAGCAACCTTGCGTCATCGCTGACGCAAGGACCAGAACATTCTTCCTCGTTGGCCGGCTAGCCGGCGGATTCGCCGGCATGCCGGTGCTTTCTCGCTGGCGCGAATGAAGACGCAGCATTGCTGCGTTGTCGCTGACGCAGTGGTCAGGGAGTTGGGGTCTACCTGCTCGTTTGGCCGGTATGCCGGCTAGCTCGCCGGCTAGCCGGTCAAACCTGCTGTGGACTTCAATTTTTCTCCGTTTTTCCATCGTTTGACCCCAAACTCATGACCATTATACCCCTGAAATCATCAAAAACAAACACCCTTCCTCATTTCTTAAAAATAAAACTAAAATAAACGAAAACTTTAACTAATATACACTACGGAAATTGAAATACTTTACTAATATACAAGGAATTGGCTTTTGTTTAACGTCGTTAAGCTCGACGGGTTACCTCGTGCTTCTAAGGAGCTTCGAGGAGGTACATGACCTCTCCGGGATGTGGGTCTTTTGCACGATCGGTGTCTTCACCTCCATGATAAATTTTTAAACGATGACCGTTCACCATGAATGTACGGTTCTCAAGTGGATGTTCTATCTCTATAGCTCCATGAGGTGTAACCTTGGTTACAATGTAAGGACCCGACCACTTCGATCTTAATTTCCCCGGATAATTACTGAACTTCGAATTATATTTCAACACTCTTTGTCCCACTACAAAGTTCTTTTCTCGAATTCGATTATCATGCCATCTCTTAGTGTTTTCTTTGTAAAGTTTAGCATTTTCATAAGCATGTAATCTAAATTCATCAAGCTCATTAAGTTTCATCATTCGATTCTCACTCGCTAGCGTAGGATCTAAATTTAACTTTGCAATAGCCCAATAGGCACCCATTTCAAGTTCAAGAGGTAAGTGACAAGCCTTACCATAAACCATTCGATACGGAGAAGCACCTACTGGGGTTTTGAAAGCAGTTCGATATGCCCAAAGTGCATCATCTAATTTCATAGACCAATCTTTTCTTGTAGGACCAACGGTTTTCTCTAAAATAGATTTTACCTCACGATTTGATACTTCGGCTTGACCATTGGCTTGTGGATGATAAGCGGTAGACACACGATGTCTGACTCCATATTTCTCTAGAACAGTCTTCAAATACTTATTAACGAAATGAGTACCTCCATCGCTAATAATCACCCTTGGAGTTCCATGTCTAGTGAAAATATGTGATTTTAAGAACTTAATCACCACTCGAGAATCATTGGTAGGTAAAGCCACTGCTTCTACCCACTTAGACACGTAATCAACAGCTAATAAGATGTAGAGGTTACCATTTGAAGGAACGAACGGACCCATAAAATCTATACCCCAAACATCAAATATTTCAACTTCTAATACATTATTACGTGGCATCTCATCCCTCTTGGATATGTTTCCGGTAAATTGGCATCTATTACATCTTTTAGTATATTCATGACAATCTTTTATAATAGAAGGCCAATAGAAACCAGATTGTAATACCTTAGCAGCAGTTCGATCTCCTTTGAAATGTCCACCGTAAGGTGAATCATGACACCCAGCTATAATCGCCTCAATTTCTTCCTTGGCTACACATCTTCTTACCATCTGATCAGCACACACTTTATAGAGGAACGGATCCTCCCAAAAGAACTGTCTTGCACGGTGAGCTAATCTTTTTTTCTCTTGATAAGTTGAACCTTCGGGAAAGGAACCACTTACCACTAAGTTTGCAATATCCGCGTACCAAGGAGCTTCATAATCACGGACTTCGAATAGATTCTCATCAGGAAATTCTTCTCTAACTGCTTCAGTACCACTATTCAACTCTGAACCTTCTAATCTCGATAGATGATCTGCAACCTGATTTTCGCATCCTTTTCTATCCTTGATCTCTAAATCAAACTCTTGAAGCAATAAAACCCATCTGATTAACCTTGGTTTAGCATCCTTCTTCTCCATAAGATATCGAATCGCTGAATGATCTGTATAGACAATAACTTTCGCTCCAAGAAGATAAGAGCGAAATTTATCGAATGAATACACAACCGCTAGCAACTCCTTTTCTGTAACTGTATAATTAATCTGAGCACCATTAAAAGTTTTACTAGCATAATAAATCGAATGAAAAACTTTCTCTTTTCTTTGTCCTAATACAGCTCCCATACATAAATCACTCGCATCACACATAACCTCAAACGGTAAATTCCAATCTGGAGGCACTACTATAGGAGCAGAAATAAGCTTTTCTTTAATTGCTTTGAAAGCCGCTAAACAAGCTTCATCAAAAAGGAATTTGGAATCCTTTTCAAGTAAGTTGCATAACGGTTTCGCCATCTTAGAAAAATCTTTGATAAATCGCCTATAAAAGCCAGCATGGCCTAGAAAACTTCTTACCCCTTTAACAGAAACAGGAGGGGGAAGAGTTTTAATTACCTCAATCTTCGCTCTATCGACTTCCAATCCAACACTCGAAACTTTGTGACCCAGAACAATACCTTCGCGAACCATGAAATGACATTTCTCCCAGTTTAAGACCAAATCTGTTTCCTTGCATCTGATTAACACTTTCTCCAAATTGTCTAAGCACTTATCAAAATCATCACCAAATACAGAGAAATCATCCATAAACACTTCAAGAAAGTTATCAATCATATCCCAGAAGATGGCCATCATGCATCTTTGAAAAGTAGCAGGAGCATTACACAACCCAAATGGCATTCTACGATATGCAAAAGTACCAAAGGGGCATGTAAATGTTGTTTTATGTTGATCTTCTGGAGCCACGTAAATTTGATTATACCCAGAATAACCATCCAAGAAGCAGTAGTACTCTCTTCCGGCTAATTTATCTAACATCTGGTCTATGAAGGGCAAGGGAAAATGATCTTTTCTGGTGGCCTTGTTCAGCTTTCTATAATCCATGCAAACTCTCCATCCAACTACCGTTCTTGAAGGAATCGCTTCATTTTTATCATTAAGAACTGTTGTCATTCCTCCCTTCTTCGGTACACACTGAACCGGACTCACCCATTCACTACTTGAAATGGGATAAATAATCCCCGCATCTAAAAGCTTGATCACCTCTTTCTTTACCACATCCTTCATAGCGGGCATTAATCTTCTTTGACCTTCAACTGAGTGTGCGTTAACATCTTCAAGTATGATTTTATGTTGACAATAGGATGGACTAATGCCTTTTATATCAGCAATTGTCCAACCTATTGCTTCTTTGTTGGCTCTCAACACACGCAACAATTTATCTTCTTGAGGACCTGTTAAATTAGCTGAAACAATAACAGGTAGAGTTTCATTAGTACCTAAATACGCGTACCTCAAGTGTGCTGGCAATGGTTTTTCTTCCAATTCCGGAGGAGATTCAATTGAAGGCTTCTTTTTAGGAACAATCTCCCCCGGTTCTCTCACAGGTTCATAGGCAGGACGCCTATACCTCGGATTTTCAGAATTTAGAGCTGCTATTGTTTCAGTAAGCTCCTCCATCATCTCAGGTGAATCTAATGTTAAAGCAGCCTGCAAGATATCATCAAAATTTAAACAATTAAATACCTCTTGCGATGCTTGCTCTACTACATCCATTCTGAAGCAATCTTCCTGAGAATCTGGGAATTTCATAGCTCGAAATACATTGAATTTCACTTCTTCATCTTGTATCCTCATTGTTAATTCTCCATTCTCTACATCGATCAATGTTCTCCCTGTAGCTAGGAATGGTCTACCCAAAATAATGGGGACATTTCTATCTGCATTGTATTCAAGGATTACAAAATCAACAGGAAATATAAGTGTACCTGCCTTAACAAGGACATCCTCAATGCGGCCTTCAGGATGCGCAAGAGACCTGTCCGCCATTTGCAAGACCATAGAAGTGGGTCTTGCGTTTCCAATTTTTAGCTTATCAAATATCGACTTGGGCATCAAATTGATGCTAGCTCCCAAGTCACATAGCGCCTTTCCTTTCCATTCTTCCCCAATTGATATGGGAATCGTGAAACTCCCCGGATCAACCAACTTCGGAGGTAATTTACTTTGACAAATCGCGCTACACTCTTCTGGAAGACCAATCATCTCGTTATCACAATAGGGCCTTTTGTTAGTGAGGGCCCTCTTCAAAAACTTCGTATACTTCGGAATATCTCGAATTGCCTCTAGTAACGGAATATTAATACTTAGACCTTTCACTCTATTAAACAATTTCTGAAAATCACCCAAATCACCCTTTTTCTGAACTCGCGATGGGAACGGTGGTGGAGGGCGATTAATCACCATATCATCTTTCTTTTTCGGAACTTCTCTTGGTCTCACTATTTCTTCAACCTCATTATCTTTCTCATTTTCTTTCTCTTTCTCCACCACTTCCTTTTCTTTCCTTGGTACTTCTTTCTCTTTCATAATGGGAAAAGGAGGGGGAGGAAGGTTCTTACCACTTCTCAAAGTAACAGCATTACAATCTTCGCGTTGCTTCGGATTCTCAGTATCGCTAGGAAGTTGGCCTTGTGGGCGCTGATTCAGCTGTTTATTAATTTGGCTTAGCTGGTTCTGGAAAATCTTCATATTCGCTTCAGCTGCGTTCTGACGTTCTAAGGCTTGTGTTTGAAGAGCAATCAAATTTTCAACGGTTTTCTGAAGGGTAACTACTCCTTCTTGTGGATGGGCAGGTAAGGCTTTTTGGTTTAAAGTTTCATCGTATGTATTCTGAGGAGTATTCTGAGGAGCTTGCCTTTGTACATAATTTCCCTGATTCTGTCCTCCTTGATAATTGTTGTGTGGTCTTGGATTATAGTTATTACCTTGGGGACGCGGCTGATATGCGTAGGTAGGATTGGCTGCCCCATTAGGATTTGAATATTGAAACCCAGGATGGTTTCTGTTAGGCTGATATCCATTACCACTTGAATTGAAGTTACCTCTGTTGGACATGAACATCACGGATTCTTGGTTATTTGGACAACTTTCCTCATCATGATCATCTACCTGACAAATCGAACACATATAAACCTCTTGTGCAGCATGCACAGCTACCTTCTTACCCGAAAATCCTTCTTTCACAGCTAAAGTAAGCTGTTTTAATTGTTGCTCAATAGTATTCTGAATCTTGTTCTCAAGCGTAGCAAATTTCTCTTCCATGTCAACATTATTCACTCCCTTAACCGGTGTTCTTACTGAATTCCACCCAACTTCATTCTTAACTGTTCTCTCTAAGATAATTTTAGCATGAGCGGGTTGAACTTGAAGAAAACCTGCACCACATAGCGTATCCAACTTCTCTCTTGACTTCCCATCAAGGCCTCTATAAAAGATCTTAAGCTGTTGTTGTTCTGAATACCCATGATTGGGAACTTTTCGTAAACACATCTGAAATCTTGTCCAACTCTTACCCAAAGTTTCTTCATATTCTTGACGGAAATGCGTCAATTCTAGTTCAGCATCTAACCTCATGTTACTTGGGTAATACCTGTCAAAGAACGCAATTTCTAATTGGTCCCAATTGGTGATCTTCGTAGGATCTTGCGTATCGTGCCATTCACTTGCTCCCTCAGTAACAAAGAACTTAAAAGCAGCAAAATACATCTGTTCTCTCGAGACCCCTTGTGTGATATAAGAATCACATATCTGTTTGAATTTCTGTACTGCCCTGAGAGGATCTTCTGCTGGTCTACCACGAAAATTACCAAAATTCTGGAACTGAGCTAACATACCCGAATCTGGACGAAAACGTGGAACATTAATATCTGGAGCACCTACTCCTATAGCTGGAGCACGGAATGGAACTTCTGGAGGACCATTAGTAAACCACGGATCATGATTCATCACTATCTGGACTGGAGCATTGGGATTTAGTGGTTGAACTGGAGGAATAACGCCCGGAGCTAAAGGTTGGCCATTTGCATCTAGCTGGCCTTGTCCATTATTCTGTTGATTATTTTGAAGATTGATGTCTGCCATTCTGTTACTTAATTCTTCTACTTCTAAAGCTTCTCGTTCTCTTCTTCTCTTGTTTGCAAGTCTGATCAACGATTCTGGATTACTAAGGATCGGAGGTGTTGGCTCTAGATCCTTGAATAGCCTTCTTCGCATACACCAAACCTAAAAACCTGAAAAGAAACTAAACAAAAAGCGTAAAACTGATAAAATAAAATAAAATGCACTTATCACTAAAGGATAAACACCGTGGTCACACGCTACCGTCCCCGGCAGCGGCGCCAAAAACTTGGTGGTCCTTTGTGTGTTCTAAAAATAATGTAATAAATAATCGAACCACAACCGCAAGTGTACGGTTGTCCCAAGTAGTATTTCTGATAATACAGATTCGTTCCAAGGACGGAATGGTTGATCACAATGTCTAGCAGATAGTGATTGATGCACTTATGAAAATAAAAGACAATAATATGTTTGTTTGGTTTTTGTTATTAAAGCTTATGAATGAAAGACAAATATTAAAATGCAAATAAAAGCTAAAACGCAAGTAAATTGATGTAAAACGCGATATGAGAAGTAGCACTTGAGAACGCAAGGATCCTCCCTATCCTATTTCTTAACTTATGTTGTTTAAGGGCTAAATTAGTCAATTACAATGGTCGGGATTCTAATATCCTTATACCCCCGTCAGGGTGGACTATAAGGCGATCCTAAAGTGTCACTAGTCCCGTCAGGGTAAATATGATCCACCGTTGGATGATTAAGTGTTATTACCTCATTGGCCCTAGGATTAGCTAAGCTCGTCGGAATCATTAACTTCTATCCTAGATTGAATAAATAGTTCCGTATTTAAACCCCCCGTCAGGATGATCCAATTGCCACTTATTGGAATAGCCTAAATACTATTACCTGTTCCTAGTTCATGACGCTAAAAACAGTAAACATTCATAATTTATCGAAAAGAGTAAAAGCCCTAATTTAGTTTAATTCATTAAAACCCAAATTCAACATTCGTTAATTAATAAGAATTGGGATTCACCCATTGTTTGTTCTCAAGCACTAATGAAAACTTAGCTCATATTAAAATGAAATACGAAATTAAAATTAAAGGAATTCATATTGTTTACAGAATTAAAAAGATAAAAGAACCTAATTTCCGGAATCGGAATGACTACGAACGGAGATATAGACCCTCTCCAGCTCTTGTAGCTTCTTCTCCTTCCTTCAGTTGCTTCTCTCTGGTGTTTTTAATCTTGCAGAATGTGAATTGTGTGTAAAATAGAAGTCAAGGGCTGATTTTATAGGTGGAAATTCGGACTTGGACCTAGGCTTTTAATTAAATGAAATATAAAAGGCCCAAGTCCACTAACTTAGCCCAAAATCCCGTAACTGCTGATATACCTTCACTAAAACAGCTTTTCCCGATGCGTTACAACTCCGATTGACCTCATTCCAGTTGCTAAAGTTCCGTAATTCGATAAGGAATGATTTCTCTTCAAAGGTCAACAGCTAGATCATCGCTTAAGCACCTCGAAATCAGCAATCTATGGCCTGGAAAATGGATTTTCAGCTCTAAAAATAATATCTTCGGGATTTCTTTTCAAGTCTTGACTCTATCTTTTGATCTTTGACTTTCTCCTTGGATTCCTCTTCTAGCTAACATCTTAAACCTGTAAAATATTCACTAAAAATATCAATATTACGCGCAAAAGCTTAATAAATCAAAAATGCTAGAATTAAAAGAGGAAAATCATATTATTGCATATTTAGTCCAAAAGTCTATCGAAATGATTAAATAAACACCAAAAATGATGTCTCCTAAGGGTCGAAAATAAGAACATTTAAGGAGACATCAGTAATCCTCTATCATCTTTTGGCTTATTAAAATCAATAAGACTTTGAAGCCATTGATCAATTCTTAAAGGTAAATCATAAGAGGATTTTAGGCCCCAAGGAGTTGCAAACCAGGTGGCTCTAGCTGAGGGACATTGATAAAATAAGTGTTCAACTGTTTCAGATTGTGTTCCACAGATTTTACAAATAGTGTTAAAAGCGCACTTTCTTTGGAATTTATTAGTTTCAGTAGGCAGAGCATTTGATAAAATCCTCCAGGTGAAATTTTTAGACCCCAAATGCTCTCCCAAAAATTATCATTGAGTATAAAAGATATTGAAGGCTCTTGATTTTGAACCATATTATAATCTGCAATATATTTATCATTTGAGTGTAGTTTGAACGTGGATTACTCATAGAGAATCTTTTAGGAAACATCATTTTTAGGTGTCACTTGGACTTATTTAATAGATTAATAGTCATATTTTGCTATAATGCACTTTCTTCTTTCATTTTAGATTTATTGTTACTTTTAGAGCTTTTGTGCGTTATTTTGCTTGTTTAGTGTGAAATTCTTAGGTATTGGGATGCTAGGAGGCATCGAGATGAAGAGGAGAAGTGAAGATTCAAGTCCAATAACAAGAAAAAGCGTTGAAAGCGCGAAAGAAATCACTTTGGTGAAGGTGAAGGAGTTTTAGAAAGAGGTAAGCAGTCACTTATTTTAATTTTCGAACTTAAACGGTGAGGATTCAAACTTAGTGTTTCAAATGAATAGTATGGGCCTTGAAGTCAGCAAAATTTGAGAAGTGAAATTAGTGGATCTGGACTTAAAATGCAAAAGTTATGACCGAATTACTAAAGTGGTGCATTGTAGTTACGAATTAATTAAAACGAAGTTGGGACTTTTAAATCACTACTTAAGCCCATACGGGAAAGTCCGTTTTATACCTCTATATACGGCTTATTTGACCTCATTAATCAAGTCACTTCATATTATACCATATTTTAAGAGAGTGAAAAAGCTACAACTTTTGGAAGTAAGGAGCAGAAACTGGAGAAGAATGCTAACACTATTTTTCCTCAACCAAAACTTGAATTATTCTACCCTTTAGAGTAATTTTAGTTTATTTAATGTTTTAGGAATTCTGATGTCATTTAAGTTAATTAGTTTTATTTCTTTAATTATGAGCTAAACATTTAATACTTGAGAATTGCATTTACGGGATGAATTCTAGTTTTCTAAATTAAAGTCTTTTGGATGTGTGATTGTTTTAATTTAAATAAAGTCGAGTATTTCATATTGACTATATCCCTGTGCTTGTTTACTATTATTATCTGGCCAATTAGTGATAAGTTTTAGTATTTAGGCTATTCATAGTGGCGCGATCATCCGAAGGGGGGGATTAAATACATAACTAGAATATAGACGTGTTGTATGGGTTATTGAATTTGGCGGTCTTAACTAACCACGTAGTCAATTGGGTTTTCGTTATAATCGTTTGAAAGTACCTTTAGTGTCACTCTGACGAGGTCACTAATACCGTAGAATAACTTCTTATCTACCATGACGGGATTTAGGAAGACATTAGAATCCCGACTAATATTAAATACCGGCTTTTCTCTTAATCAATATCTTTAGATTGCTAACTTTGGAGATTCCCTAGCGAGACTCAAGTATACCTCTCATATTCAAGTAATCTTCTTTAGTTTAATATAGTTTTAATCATTTGTTATATTTTCATTCTTGCGTTAGTCTTTAATTACTAAAAAACCAAACGCGTATCTATCTTACTTATTATTGCAATTACTTCTACTTTGTGTATTGAACACTTAATCATAACCTAGTAATCCCTGTGGAGACGAATTTCCCGTACATTACTTATTTATTACTTGGAACGACCCGTACACTTGCGGTTAGTTACTCGTCTTATTTATTTTTTATTATTATCACGCTCTAGGAGCCACCAAGTTTTTGGTGCCGCTGTTGGGGATTGAAGCGTTAAGTTTTGTGTTTATTCCATTTAGTAGAGTTAGTTGTTTGTTTCTGTTTTACACTTGTCTTTTGTTTTTATCTTTTTCAGATATTTTAGTTTGGTTCATGGTCTCGGATCCTGAGACAACACTTCGAGACTACAGGAAAAGAGAGAGAGAGAAAGGCGCTACAAGAGGCTGAGACGGCTAACGACGTAGAAAATCCAGTAATTCAGAGAGAAGATCTACCTCCACAAGGAGGAAATGCTCATTTCCAAATGGGACAAGATTGAACAACAACAATCTTGATTGATATAATCAAACAAGCCAAGGATATTTACTAATATAATCATAAGGGGTATACAAAAGTGTACACTAATAACATCGCCAATAGGAAAACATAAATTTCACGTAAATGATAAACTCTCACCAAATGTTTCTCCCACATAATTCATATAAAAAATTCCCACATTCCCTTTTTTCCATCGACGGTTCGGTTTTTGTTTGGTTTTTTAGTTTGATTTTTTGCGTAGGAAACCAAACTGAACCAAAAAAGTTTGAATATTGAAAATTAGAAAACTGAGCGAATTGGTTTTTTGGTTTTTTTGGTTTGGTTTTTTTTGGTTTTTTGGTTCGGTTTGTTTTTTTGGTTCTCATTTGCTCAGCCCTAGGTATTCAAACTGTGGAGTGAATGGTCATAATTGGAAGATTGTCAAAGCAATCCAAAATCCGTGATGTTCGTGTCTATCCGAGGTAATTATAATTTCGAATTGTCAAAGGCTATGGTCAACAGAATCGAAACCATCCAGGTTTTCAATAATCAAATCCTAATGGGGCCGCTAATCCGAACCATGCACATCAGCCTCGACTCCAAGGAAATAACTACCAACCACAATTACAAAATCAATACCATGGCGGACAAAACTATGGAAATCAAGCACCATAACAGCCCGTATAAGATTCTTACGCAGAGAGTCTTAATCAAAAAGCCTCACCTTCTCTTCCTCAAGAAGGTTCAATGAGTGATATACATCAGATATTGCAATGGCTCTCGTCTGAATCAACTAAAACAGAAGCAAGCAATGTTAAAGTCTGATTTTTTTGAGTACGTTGGGCTTTCTGGGACCGTCAGATTGCTTCGCCATCTAAAATCATCTATATTACATTTTGAGATTTATTTAGTTGACTTTTCTATCGTTTTAAATATTTTATTTTAGGGTTTCTTATTTCTGGTCTGTTAGGGTTTTATAGACCGTAACATTAAACCCTAAACCATAAAACACAAAACCCTAGCCCTATAACCTACACCTAATCCATCACCAGAAGCCTTAAATACTAACCATAAACACTAACAATACACTGTAACCAGAAACCCTAAACCCTAAACACTAAATCCTAATCACTAATCACTAATCAAAAAAACCTAATCGCTAAACCCTAACCATGGAAAGGATAATAATGTGAAGATTTGGGCTAGTTTGGATCATCCAAATAGTCTAAAAACCGTTTTCAAGATTTTTGGATTTCTCGGGAGGGTTTTTGCTAACTTTTGCATACTTTCTCAGAATGGGGCACATAATATACATTTTATGAGTGTTGTGGGCCTTCTAGGACCAACAAATAGTTTCGCCATCAAAAATCATCTATTTTACGTTTTGAGATTTATTTAGTTGACTTTTAGGTTGTTTTTAATATTTTATTTTAGGGTTTTGTATTTTGGGTCCGTTTGGGTTTTACCAACCGTAATATTAAACCCAATTTATAAAATCTATAACATTATACCCTAAACCATAAACAAAAAATCCTAACCCTATAACCTATACCTAATCCATCACCAGAAGCTCTAAATACTAACCTCAGAAGCTCAACAAAACACCTCGCATTTTACCAATCAACTATGTTTGGAGGATTTCTTGATGCCTCTTTAAAACGAGTAGTATATGAAGTATCATCCAATTTCATTCTAACAAACACAGTTTCAAACTTTTTTGCACATTCAAGCATCTTATATGTAGAATTCCATCTTGTTGCAACATCAAGGAACAAGTTTGATTTACATTCAACCCCACACAAAGTCACGGAACTCTTAAAAGATCTGAATCTGGAAGGGGAGGATCTCACATATTTCAGTGTCTACCTTATATTTTTGATACAAGATTTTAACTCAGCCATACCATCTTTCACAATAAGGTTTAAAATATGAGCACGACACCTTACATGAAGAAATTCATGCTTTAGAAGAGTTTCTGGGGTTTCACCTGCAACTTTAACCAAATACTTCACTGTAACAGTATTAGAAGAAGCATTATCAACTGTCAAAGTAAGATATGAATAGATATGTCATTCCATAAGATCTGCTTCTACTTTTCTACCTATTGTTTCACCTTTATGATCCTCAACTTTACAAAACCCTATGATTCTTTTATTTAATTTCCACTCAGAATCAACATTATGTGCAGTCAAACACATGTAATTCAAATTCTGATTAGAGGTCTATGTACCAGTGGTTATACTAATGGTCAGATTATTCAATTCTTGTTTCAATTTAAGGTTTTCTTCTTCATAAATAGACATACACTTTCTCATAATAGTCATTCTAGATGGTATAGTTTTAAATTTGGGTTGCATTATATTACAATTTTTTTATAAAACCAATGTCTTCCACAAATCTAAAACTTAACTGTTCTACAATGACCATTTTAACTGTTCTATAATGACCACAAGTCTCTCCATGTGTCTAAATCCATTAGGGTGGAGGCGGTGGGTTTCTCGGGGGGGATTTGGATCCTTTGGAATAACGAGGATATCGACATCCAAGTGCTATCGGCTTGCAAGCAGGTAATTAATATTCGTGTTTCAAAATTCTCATGCACTCCTTGGATTCTTTCTGCAGTGTATGCGAGCCCAAGAGCATGGATAAGGGAGTATCTTTGGGATGCTCTGGAGGAAGCGGCGGATATTATTCGAGAACCGTGGTTGGTGATTGGTGACTTTAATCAAGTAGGTATTCGCGATGCCATAGATGGGGAAAGTGATGTTATGACTAGAGATATGGTAAAGTTTGAAAGATGGAGAGATAAGTGTGGGTTGGTAGATTTGGGTTTTGAAGGTCCGAGATTTACGTGGAGTGACTCTTGGAATACGGGATTAAGACTACTGAAGCGATTGGATAGGGCTTACGGGAATCAACTATGGATTGATACTTTTGGAGTTACAAGAGCCAACCACTTACCGCGAATTCATTCGGATCACGCTCCTATCACTGTACACCTTGACAAGAAGATAGCCCCTATAGCTAAAATGAAGCGGTTTAGGTTTGAGACAGCTTGGAGCCATCATGAAGGCTTTAAAGAGATTATAGCTAAGACCTGGAATACTACAGATGGGGCACTCGGCCCAAATATTGTGAAGGTAAAAGAAGCGCTGCAGCATTGGAGGATTGAGTATTTTGGGAATATTTTTCGCCGGAAAAATAGGTTAATTGCGAGATTGACGGGTATTCAAAAAGCATTGCAAGTGAAGTTTAATCCATCTTTGGTGGAGTTGGAAAAGAGGCTTCGTAGAGAGTTTGAAAGTGTGTTAGCCCAAGAGGAGGCGCTTTGGTTTCAAAGGGCTCACACGAAGTGGGTTAATTCAGGGGAGCAAAACACGGCTTACTATCATAGAATGGCACAAGTTAAGACCAGACGTGATCGAAATCTGCATATAAGGAATAAAGACCACGAATGGATTGAGGATGTTGAGGGGGAAAATGTTTGGGTAAGGAGCTTTTTTGAGGATCTATATTCATTAGATGAAGCTGATCAGCAAAGGTTTTCATTACCGAGTCTTACTGCGTTCAGTGATAGTGATATTCAGCTTCTAAAGGAGAGGGTTTCGGAGGAAGAGGTGAAGGTAGCGGTTTTTCAGATGAACCCCAATAAGGCGCCAGGCCCGGATGGACTTACTGCAGGTTTTTATCAAAAGTGCTGGGAAATTGTGGGTAATACAGTAACTGAGATGATTCGGGGTGCGTACCAGAGGGGCCGTTTTCCGAGGGAAGTTTTGGGAACGTTGATACAGCTTATTCCGAAGATCGATAATCCAGAATATATAAGTCAATTCAGGCCGATTAGTTTGATAAATGTTTACTATAAAATCTGCATGAAAGTTCTTGTAAATCGCATGAGACCCATTCTTGCGGAGTATATAGGTCCTTTTCAAAGTAGTTTCTTGCCGAAAAGGTCGACTATTGATAATGTGATTTTGGTGAGTGAAGTAGATCATTTATTTCGGCATGCTAAGGGTAAGAAGAGTTTCATGGCAATCAAAGTGGATTTAGCGAAGGCTTATGATATGGTCAAGTGGGAATTTATTCAGGACTCCTTAACCTCGCTAGGAGTTCCAAGGGAGTGGGTGGCACTTATACTCAATGGGATGAGCGAAAACGAGTTGAGTGTTCTATGGAGGGGCACTCCTTTACCGCCTCTCAAACCGGAGAGGGGGATTAGGCAAGGCGATCCTATATCACCTTATTTATTCGTTATTTGCATGGGACGTTTGTCGATTCTTATTCAGAAGAGGGTCAAAATTGGAGAGTGGCAAGCGGTTAAATTATCATCAGGGGGGTTTCCTATTTCACATATTTTTTTCGCTGATGATCTCATATTGTTTTCGGAAGCTTCTGTACTTAATTTTGATATTTTACAGGAGACGTTGAGTATATTTTGCAAAGATGCGGGACAGACAATTAGCAAGGAGAAGTCGATGATTTACTTTTCACGGAATGTAGATGAGGATATTGCAAAGGACATTGAAGTAAGGAGTGGGTACAGAAGATGCGATGGACTAGGGAAATACCTGGGAGTTCCTATACTCTCGGGGAGGCGACCTAGAGGTTTTTACGGAGAGATCATCACAAAGCTCCGAGTTAAACTTGCTAAATGGAAAGGAAATGTTCTTTCACTTGCTGGTCGTATTACTTTAGCGCATTCCGTTCTTAGTGCGTCTCCCATGTACATCATGCAAGTGGAAAAACTTCCGGCCTATGTTTGTCAAGAGGTGGATAAAATAAGACGTGAGTTCATTTGGGGAATTACGGAAGAACAGAAGCACATTATCTGGATAGCGTGGAAGAATATTTGCAAGCCCAAGGCTTTAGGGGGACTTGGTTTTCGTTTTGCGGAAGACACGAACAGAGTTTTGCTAGGTAAATTGGGATGGAAGGTAATTAATGATAATAGTACGATCTGGACTATTGTCATGAGACAAAAATACTTCGAATCGAATCCTTTACATTACATTTCTAGAAATTCGGATTCAAGAATCAGTAGAGCCATCGTGGAAGGTATTGCCGTAGTTAGACGGGGATCCCGATGGCTCTTGGGTAGTGGAACGGAGGTGAGCTTCTGGCTAGATGTTTGGTTAGGAGACCGTCCATTAATAGATTTTACTTTGGGTGAGGTGGAGAGTGGTGAGAGAGCTCGCAAGATCTGTGAATATGTCTCGGAAGATGGATCTTGGCAAAGGGATAATTTTCAGCATCTTTTGCCAGTTTCAAAAGTTTTAGAAATTACACAGGTTACTTTACAAAGGGACACGAGGAATACGGACCAACTATCGTGGTCAAGAGAGGCACATGGGGTCTATACCACCAAATCGGCTTATTGGGAGGCTGATAATGAAGAGGTACTATCTCCTGTTAAGTGGGGGAAAATATGGAAATTAAAATGCCCTCAAAGAATAAGAGTTTTAATCTGGAGGGCGATACACGAACGATTGGCAACTTGTAGTAACTTGGTGAAGAGGGGAGTGAATGAGTCAAGCCTTTGCCCATGTTGCAACTTGGGGGAGGAGAGCGCGTTTCATGTTTTCAAGGAATGTGTCAAAGCGAAGGAAGTCTGGAAGATAATTAAATTGGAAATTAGAAAACACACGAGAGGAAATGGGGTTAGTTACAGTGGCGATAATAGTCTGTGGTATTGGTATGATGCACCAGGGACCTCTAGTGCAAATTTCAGAAAGTCAAGAACTGGAGAGGGAAATCTGCTGCACGTGGCACAGGGGCCATACACGGTCGATGGGGCTGGTTTGGGAGGTATTGAAGGGGGGCGAACAGAAGCAGCTGGTAAGGAACAGGTAGCCTCGGATGGTGTAGGGCGGGGTCTTAGGGGACAGGTTCAGGGCAACAGAGAATACAGGCCTGCAGATCAGGCGCAACAGCACCAGCAAGGGAATGGGTCTTATTCGCTAGATACAGATAGAGTTCGAAGCTTTAATGAGGAAAGTAATAATACAAGGGAACAAGACCTGGGGAGAAGTTTGACATTACAGGAACAGGAACAAGACTTAGCGACCTATAACTGGTGGAACAAAAATATCACCAGTAAAGGAGTTTATGCAGGAGTGATGTGGAATGTGCTTTTTGGGGTATTGGTTGATACAATCTGGAAAATTAGAAATGACATTGTTTTTAATAACGGGGTTTATCCGCCAGCACGTATAGTTGTGCGAAAAGCTTTATTCGCTGCAATAAATTACTCCAGAGTCTGGGGCCAAATTCCGGGTCAGGTTGGTGATAAAGGGACACGAGTGAGATTAGTGGGATGGTCCAAGCCGAAGCAAGGATTCAAACTAAACACCGATGGCAGTTTGAATGAATGGAAGAAGTCTGGTGGAGGTGGAGGTGCAATACGGGATAGAGAAGGAAATTGGGTGTGTGGGTTTTCAATGAGAATCGAGCGTGCTTTGGTAACCGAAGTAGAGCTCATAGCGTTAAATAGTGGGCTTAAATTAGCAGAGGATTTGGGATTACAGGAAGTGGAAGCTGAAGTTGACTCTACAGAAGCCGTGGAGTTAATTGAACTGGGGGAATATCAACGAGGATCGGTGGCAGTATGGGTCAGGCAAATCAAACAAATTCTTGTAAGAAATCCATCTTTTAGAGTGACTAGTATTTTCAGGGAAAGCAATGGGTGTGCAGACTGGCTCGCAAAAATGGGAACATTACAAGTAGAACAATTTCATAGACACACGGATCCGCCTGATGGACTGTGGAGTATCATTACACGAGACCGAATGGAGTGGAAAACACCAAGACTAGTGTTCAGCCCTGGTTTAGATTCCAGCATTTAGTCTAGCTTTATTGTTTCTATTCGCTTGTTGTATTTCTTGATCCGTTAGGATCTCCTTTGTAATGGAAAAAAAACTAGGGCCTTAGTATAAGCTGCAATAGAAAACACATAAGTTCCAACTACATTCTTACCCTCATCAGTTTTCTTAAAATATAAAAGAGTCTGGCCATCTTCTATTGGAAGAATAGGGATACTTAGGGCATCTCCTATACTTGATGTGATTATTCATATAAGTAATAATTTCAAAGTTTTTCCAACAATCAGAGGTTTCTTTCTTAAATTTTTCAGGGACAAGGGGTTTACTACTAGAGGGACGAGTGTTAATTGGATTAGGAGAGTTACCAACATGTATTTGATCAACACGTTGAGTAGGTTGTAAAGTAAGATCAATGATAGATTCAGATTCATCCTCCATTATTACTAATTTGCAAACACAAACAAATAATAAAAATAAAAATTAGTGCATTAGACATAATAATCATAATACTAACCTAATAGTATTTCGAAAATCAATTACCCTATTACTATGCTAATACAATATATAAAACACCTTAAATATTTCAGATTTTCAAAAAAATCAATTTGGTTTCGAAAAAATTAAACACATTTAAAAAACCCTAAAACTACACTAGATGATCAAATACAATACAAAAGAGTTGAAATTAAGGAGGATTAAAGACGAGAGAGAAGAGATTCAAACCTGAAAAAGGGTTTTTGAAGAACACAAACCCTAACATCGGTATTTTATACCATTCTAGAAAATCCCATATATTATTAACTATTAAGTATTAACCATGGCTTAATCGATTAACCATGGTAAGCTCGTAAATCGGAGTTAAACATCATGAGAAAAGTCACTCACATTAAATGCGGATCTCAAAGGTTGTTGAAAACCCTCCAAATAATTAATGTGGAGTACAAAAGAAGGCATAGAGGAGACGACGAAAGATGGGTGAAGAGACGGATTACAGAACATAGCGAAGAGAGAAGGGATAAAGGTTAGGGGTTTTAGCCTTTATCATGTAAGAGACGAGAGAGAGAAGGCTTAGCGTATAAAGGACGACCAAATGAGATGGGATATTTTATCCCACCGTTTATATATGAAGATATATATAAACAAAAAAAATAATATGTTGGGCCACTTTTGCGGGTTGGGTCGGTTAACCACGGTTTGGGCTATACTAAAACCGTGGTCCGGTCCAAAACCACCAAAAAAATATTTGGGCCCATAAGAACCCATGGTTTATGCGGGTTGGGTTGGTTTTTTGCTTGCGGTTTCTGTGCAGCCCTAAAAGATATGGTTGGAAGAGGTGAGTGCAAATAATGATTAAGTTTATTTTTAATTCAAGGGGTATTTTGTGCACATTTTTCAAACAACAGGGTCTCCCCTGTTAAAACGTAAACGTTGGAGCCTTCTCACGTTAGCATCCCATCACACCTCCGCTGCTCTCTGGAAGCACACCGTCACCACAGTCACCGTCCCATCATCACCTCTAGCGTAATACTGATACAATGAGTGCAAATAAATATGAAGCTCTTCTTAATGGTGAAACCCACTTGATACAAGTGAAGAAAGAGGTAGTTGATTATCATGAAGCTCAACATGAAGAAGAAGAAGAAGAAGATGACGATGACGATGAAGATTATATTGCTTCGGTAAGAGCTCCATTGTAGTCTCTATTTCCTTGTTTTCCATCTATATGAAGCGCAATACAAGTTCATATGAAATATAGGGGGTTTACATTTACTGACTGTTCTGACAAGTTATGAACCTGTACGAGAGGGCAGGTTGGAGTGAAGGTCACTTGCTCGTAGCTAAAAATTACACTCAGTGGAGCTTTTTACAAAAATTAAAAAAACCTGTCAAAAAAGAAAATAGAAATTTAAGCTAGTTTTTTCTAGATTATACTTTAATTTCTGAAAAATATAAGTAGATTTGGACGCCGTTGTGTATGTAGTTCGAAAATTGAAGAAAATATCGATAAATTTACAAATGTAGCATATTTTTATCAGGTAATTCTGGATTATTTTGGTAACAAATAAACAAAAAGAAGATGATATATACACTGCGATTCTCATAATCTATTAGCTTTTGAAAGAAATCTAGTGACTCACTTGAAAGAATTGCGTTATGCTAGAAAGGCATATACTGATTCATTATTAATAAGTATATCTGCCTATTTCGTATTACACAATTTACACTTTTGTTTGATATTTGAAAAAATGTAGGAAGAATCATTTGAGTCAACTCAATCCGCACCTTTATAGTAGAATGTATGGTCTTAAGCATTTTAAATGTACTGCTGTAACAGGATAGTGAAGAGATTCCATGGAAGGATTATGCAAGTACCGAGAGACATAAGAAAAGGCTGCGAGATTCGGATTCTGAACTTGAGAATGTAAGTATTGTTTTTTATATATTTTGTTTAATTGATGTTAGAATATGGTGTGATGATAATATTTGCAGGTTGAGAATAGGAATCAGAGATTGAGGAGGAGATCAAGCAGGTAAAAAATAGTTTATATTTATAATATAAGGTTATAGAATGGGTGAAGTAAAGGATATTAAATGTACAGTGAGGGCTTTCATAGTTCATCTAGTTGTGTAATGGAGAGAGCAGAAAAAGTTGAAGCAAATCTTGATCCACAATATCCTTGCTTCATTAAATTGGTGTCCCGCAAAAATTTTAAAATGGTGAGTATATTAGTCCTGTTCATGTAGCTGATTAAATAGCAAGTATTTGTACAAGTCTTATCTTATATGTGTTAAATACCGAATGCAGAATGTACCTGGAGAATTTCGCAAGGTCCATCTTCCAAATCATGACACGTGGATAGTTTTGGTTGGAGAAAATGGTGAACAACACACAGTGAAATTCCTTGTAGATCTTCTGAATAGATGTTCTATGTTCAGTGCTGGATGGAGAGGATTTGCTTGTCAAAATAAATTACAAGAGGGTGATGCTCTTATTTTCCAATTAGTGAGCCCATGCAAATTTAAGGTAATTTTTTACAATATTATGCTCTTTATTGAGTTACTTTGTAGACTATCTGAATGTGATGTGTGCAGGTTCATATTGTTAGACAAAATGAAAATTTGAGTGGTAATACAAAAGAAAGTAAGTCCTTATTTTCTTCCTCTTGTTATGGTTTTTCATAATTTCAATTACAGTCAACTTTCTCTTTCCAAAAAATGAATGCAGAAATGGTAAACGTCAAAAGCTTAAAGGAGTCTGGAACACGTAAGAAGACTGGTCATGATTATTCTTTGACAGAATCACATAACAATCAATCTAACGATTTTCAACCAGAAAGCTTGGACGGGACTTTTGTTGACTTTCAGAGTTTCACCATAAATGTGAACAGTTTTAACATAGATTCAGAGCTCTCTGAAAATATCCGTAAAAAGTACTATAAGCTGTGTTTGTCTAGGAAATCATATCTGCACGAAAGTCTTCATAAAACCATTAAACCCAAATTAGCTGCGGAATTGATTTCAGGAACAATTGACATTATAGATGCTATACAAGGCACAACTGTGAACACATTTCGAGATAATTTTATAGTTTGGGACAAGACACTAAAAGGCTTTGAGTTTTTAGGTATGGATGTTGGATTTTTGCGCTCTCGTCTTATCCAACTAAAATATAAGCAAACTGTGCTAGAGACTGAGATAGCTAAGGAGGTTCAGAGACGTGAATTAATGTTCCAAGAAGCAGCTCGGGCAAGATGGTGACACCTATATATTACATTGTTGTTTTTAAATAAAATGGAATTACATGGGTATAATATGTTTTGGTAAACCCCTATCAAAAAAATAATATATGTTTTGGTTATCAGGTTCTTGTGGTAGGTAATCTATTTCTCTACAGATTATCTTGATTGTTATATCTCAAGGCTATTGATGAATTGTAACACAATTTGGCATAGCACCTATTGCGTGGTAACTGACAGATTATCAAGGTTAGATACCAATTTATACCGTAACTAAGTAATATATTCCTGAAGTTTCTATGGGTTTCGATGAAATAATTAATGAATATGGATAATTTACTTTCAAAATGCTATTTTTTTGAATCGTATAACAATATATTATGTATTTTAAAGATATAATATAATTAATATATATAGGTTAATGGCCTAAAAAATAAATATAATAACACACTTGACCTAAAAAATCATTCATTGACTCTCTATAATTAGATTACATATTTACATTTATACTACAATTAAAAAATCAACACAACGTTCTAACTACTTCACATAACAGATTCTCACAATACACTTCTCAAACACTTATCTCGCATTATTACACCAAAATGTTAGAAAACTCGATCCAAAAATAAAATGCGGAATAAATAAATAGATCAAAAAAATAGAGTAATGATACCTCCGGCCATTGATGTCTTTAGAACTTTTCCTTATGTTTTGTTTTTCCAAACTCTCAAGCATTCAACTATAGATGGTGTATAATTTTTTGTGGGAATGAATTGAGTTTAGGGACCAAAACTTTAATTTATATAGCCAAGCTCCCATCAAACTTTTTAATGGCAATGAATTAGGTGTTACAACATTTCATTTGCAAATGGTTAAAGAAAAGTGTTACAGCTTTTCATTTGCATAAAATTAATAGAAAAATCATTAAGATAAAATTAATGGATGAATTAATGTTGGATCATGAAAAACCAAAAGTCATAAGTTTATTTTATTCATCAATTTAAAATAAAGACTAAGGAAATAAAATAAAGATTTATGATAACAAAATAAAAGAATGACTTATACAAAATTCGTTTACTTCTCAACGATCGAAGGAATCACCAGCGCTAAAGCAGAGAAGGTAAACCAGAGAAGGCGAAGTTCAAGGCAAATCAACAAAAGAAGAAAGTAAGAAAAAAATTTCAAAATTGTTAGAAGGTAAAAGCGTATGATTCTCGTGTGTTTTTTTATTTCACAAAGAATGGATAATAAAACATAAATTAATGGGTTTTGTTGATGAAACACACACTATCGACAATAATTTCTTTTGTTTTACTCATGAATCTAAAAAGTGTTAGGCGTACTAGGGCGGTCGACCACCTTTAAGCGCCTAGATGGCTAAGTAGCCCAGTAATCGAAATTTAGACGGTTTTTACCTAATCGGTTTTTATATTATTTTATGTTATATAATATTTACACCCTAATATACTTAAAGTAGATCAATTTAATATAAATAACATATATTTAACTATAAAATAATAATTCACTATTATAAACCTAAAAAATGACAAATTCAAGTTATTTAAACTTGAAATGTGAAAAACTTTACCTTCTTCTTTTTCTCGCGCGTTCAAACTCTAACATAAGTAGTTTTTTCTTGCGCGACCCATTAATCCGTTTGAGTAGTTTATTAATTTGATCATGCGTAGACGAATCTTCGAGCCAGCTTCGAGAAATATTCTAGGCGGATCGCACTTTGGGACGCCTAGGCGGCCTTGTTTTAGAACACTGGTTTTACTTTACGTTCATGTTTTTAGGTTTTTTTTACTAGTTTGGAGTGTTGTCCAGATGTTTTTAATGTACAAATGATGTAATGGACGTTAAATTAGTTGTAGAGACAAAATTTGTTATGCTTGATGACTAATCCCATTATATTTTGTCCTCTTTTTTGTCAAATTATGCGATTAATCTCGTGAGTGTGTATACTGATGGAATTTAAGTAATTACATATGTGTTAACTATATTTTTGTAATGGCTATCAATATATCTCCCTGTCTTTAGTCTAATGGGACAAGTCATATTAGATTGTAGTTAACTGTTCAATCCCGTTAATATGTGGTTGATGCGATTAGTTCCATGATTACAATATACATGGTATCTGTTTTGACTGATGAGATAAATCTCATTATTTCAATAGACATGATTATGGTTGATGGGATTACTCCAATTATTTTGGTGTTTATTGTGTGTACTACTAGAATTACAGTAGGTAACAAAAGTGTTATTAGGTTTTCAGTATAGTTTTCATTAAGTTTTTATTGATGGCGTCAATCTCATGCTTTCAATATAGTTGATATGGTCAATCCCATGATGTGAGTAAAGACTGATGGGATAAATCTCATCAAGTTGTAGTTGCAGATATGCTTGAAGAGTGATATATGATGATGGTATTAGTCTCATGAACATATGCTGATGTGAGCCTACCAGGATTGAGATTGTTGAAATGCATAAAGAATCTGGGCTCAAAATCGATCATTCTCGTGCCATTTCATATGTGTCAGTCATCGAAGGGGTAACTGGACGGTTCTGTGAACATTTCTTAGAGGAAGAGAAATAATTTTATCTGATAATCTTGAGATTATTCATGGTATTGTGCAACCGCCAGTGATAAGTTAGAATGTACAACCAGTGTTGAAGAAAATTGTGGAGTTGGCAGATCGGTTTGGTCCAATGATATTCCGCCATCTTCAAGACGATTTAACACCCGTACATACACCATTGCAAAAAACGTTAGGCAGAGAGCCACAATTCCCATATATTTTGTTCGCAAAATTAGACATTACATGATAAGAACTAGAGAAACATACAAATTACTTCTTTAAAAAAAATATACAAATTGTTTAACATTATATAATTATTGAAACAAATAATCTAATGGCAAACATTTTTCAAAATTATATATAATATAATTTATAACTCTTTATAAAAAGGGTTATTAGAGAAAACATTCTTATAGAGTAATATACTATTTTTTTAAATCTTTTAATAATTTATTTTATAAAAGGATGCCTAATGAAGTAATTATATATAGAAAACTTTTCCTTTATATTTTTCATACTTTTACTACCCTTATTATTAAGGGAAAATGACCCAAAAAATCAAAATAATATTATTTTCAGCCCAATAACATCAATGACAAAATTTCTTCCCAATAACATCATTAACTAAATTTTGTCCTTGATGGGAATCGTCCTTGACGGGAATCGTCCTTGACGGGAATCGTCCTTGATGGGAATCGTCCTTGACGGGAATCGTCCTTGACGGGTAAACATGTAATCTTATAATAGTAAGTTAATGGATGATTCTTTGGGGCAAGTATAATATTATTTTGATTTTTTGGGTCATTGACCCTTATTAAATATATTATTTTATTTTAATACAATATTAATTTTTAAATATTAAACAAATAATAGGGTACTTCCAACACTATCACCACCACCACCATGTATTTAACAACCACTACAACCACAACAACCACCACCACATCAAGCACCACCACCACCACAACAACCACAACCACCACCTGCTACAACTAATTCAATCACACGCGCGCGTCCGTTAATTTTTTTAAAATCGTCATAACTAATTCAAAAGAAATCAGAAAAATAAAAAATTTGCACTTTTGGAATAAGCAAATTAATATATACATCTATGAATTTTTTATTTGGTTTTTTTTGTTTTTCTAATTATTATTTTTCGCATGCATGAAATTCACTATTTGAAATAGTGATTTTTTCGCAGACACGAAATTCCATGTTTAAACACTACAAAAAAAAAATTAAAAAGTTTCAAAAAAATTCAAAAAATTCCTAAAAAAGTTTCAAAAAAATCCATAGACGTAAATATTAATTTGATTTATCCAAATATATAAATTTTTGATTTTTTTAGAATTAGTTATGACGATTTTAAAAAAATTCACGGACGCACGTATTTATTAGTTTTTGTTTTTTTTCTAATTTCTTTTTTTTAATTATTAATTATATAGATAGTTTAGATAGTTTGGAATGAAGTTGTTTTCTATAAAGTATCTTATTTTAAGTATTTTTTTAAAATACGTTTTTTAATAGACATTAATTTATTGATTCTTTATGAAATATAATAACGACGCGGGTTTGCTAAAGACATTCAAAAATAGGAAAATTCTTCTATCCAATATTGGATGATCCTACACCAATTACATTCATACATATACCCTATGTTTTAAACTTGCAAAAGTAACTATATGATTAATATAATGACATGTGTTTTATTTTAATAATCCATGGCCGTGATTTAAATATTGGACCATCCAATATTGGATGGAAGTATTACCAAAAAAATATGGTTAGAACTTGGAAGAGGTCGAGCAAATAATGATTAAGTTTATTTTTGATTCCAAAGGGGTATTTTGTGCACATTTTTCAAACAACAGGGTCTCCCCTGCTAAAACGTAAACGTTATAGCTTTCTCACGTTAGCATCCCATTACACCTCTGCTGCTCTCTGGAAGCACACCTCCGCTGCTTTCTGATAGCACACCGTCACCGCAGTCACCGCCCCATCATCACCTCTAGTGTAATACTGATACAATGAATGCAAATAAATGCGAAGCTCTTCTTAATGGTGAATCCCACTTGATACAAGTGAAGAAAGAGGTAGTTGATAATCATAAAGCTCAACATGAAGAAGAAGAAAACGAAGAAGAAAATGATGATGATGATGATGATGATGACGATGAAGATTATATGGCTTCGGTAAGAGCTCCATTGTAGTCTCTATTTCCTTGATTTCCATTTATATGAAGCTTTTTACTATGCAATACAAGTTCGTATAAAATATAGGGGGTTTATTGACTATTCTGACAAGTTATGAACCTGTACGGGAGGGCGGCTTGCTCGGAGCTAAAAATTACAGTCAGTGAAGCTTTAAAAAATATAAAATTAAACCGGTCAAAAAAGAAAATAGAAATTTAAGCTAGTTTTGTTTAAATTATACATCAATTTCTGAAAAATATATGTAGATTTCGACGCCATTGTTTAAAACTGAGAGAAAATATAAATAATTTTACAAACGTAGCATATATTAATCAAGTAATTCGGGATTATTTTGTAACAAATAAACAAAAAGAAGATATTATTTACACTACGATTCTCATGATCTTTTAGCTTTTGGCAGTCAAGTTGGAAATTGCACATTCACAATAATTCAACTCAATAGTAGAATGTAAGGTCTTAAGCGATTTAAATGTAGTGGTGTAACAGGTTAGTGAAGAGATTCCAATTGAGAGAGAAAAGAAAAGGCTGCGAGATTCTGATGTTGAACTTGAGAATGTAAGTCTTGTTTTTACATTGATTTAGAATTTGGTGTGAAGAGCTAAAAGAGAGAATATGTGCAGGTTGAGAATGAGAGTCAGAAATTAAGGAGAAGAAGCAGGTAAATAATTGTTTTATATATATATATTAAAAGTTTATAGAATGGATGAAGTAAAGGATATTAAATGTGCAGTGAGGAGTTTAACAGTTCATCTAGTTGTGTAATGGAGAGAGCAGAAAAGATTAAAGCAGATCTTGATCCAGAATATCCTAGCTTTATCAAGTTGATGCTCCAAACTTTTCTTACGGGACGTAGAATAGTGAGTATACGTACGATTTATAGAGTCGATCAAATGTTATATATGTGGCAAATTTTGGATTGCAGGGTATCCCTTTGGAATTTTGCAAGCTGCATATGCCAAAGCAAGATGAGTCAATTATTTTGGTTGGAGAAAAAGGTGAAGAACACAAATTAAATTTCTTGGCAAAATACTCTATATTTTCTGGTGGTTGGAGGGGATTTCATGTTGCACATAAATTGCAAGTTGGTGATGTTGTTGTTTTCCAATTGGTCAACTCGTGCAAGTTTAAGGTAATTATTTTCTCACAATTAAATTTAAGAATTTAAGATTTAGTATTTCATTTTATCTGAATGTGATGATGTGTGCAGGTTCACATTGTTAGACACAATGAGAATTTGAGTGTTAATGCAAACCAAACCAATCATGGTAGGTCCTTATATTCTTCCTCTTCTTATGGTTTACAAACAACTTATATTCTACGTTCGAAGATTATTCATAATTATTCCTTGACAGAATCACATACTAGTCTTTTGGGGGATACAAGTCAGTCTAAGAATAGCACCAACAATTCTCGTACAGAAAGTTTTGTTGATTTTAACAGTTTTACCATAATTGTTAATGGGTATAACATAGATTTAGAGCTATCTGAAAATATTCGTAAAAAGTACTATGAACTCTGTTTGTCTCGAAAAGTGTATCTGCACAAGGGTCTTTGTAAGCCTATTAAACCCAAATTAGCTGCCGAATTAATATTAGGAACAGTTGAGATAGTAGATGCTATTCGGGGCTCGGGGATTTTCACATCTCAAGATGATTTTGTAGATTGGGACAAAATGCTACAAGGGTTTGAGTTTTTAGGTATGGACGTTGGATTTTTAAGGTCTCGTTTGGACCAATTAACAGACAAGCAAACCTTGTTCGACTCAATGTTCCAAGAAATAGCTCGGGCAGAATGGTGACAATTATATTACCCTCGCTCAATTATATATTTGTTTATCGAGTTTAAGTAATATATTTCTGAAGTTTCTATGGTTTATATGCTTAGTTTCAAGAATGATTAATTAATGAGAATATTGATTTTTCAAGGCAATTTTGTTCTTTTTTCACTTTGAACTCGGAGTCATTGACTCGGTTCGAACCTGCACCACTCGATTGGATTACCAAAGCCCTGGCAGTGAGCTGATTCCAATGGTTCAATTTTGTTCTCAAGTATAGGAATACACATTTCTTACAAAACATTTATTTTCTTTTATATTCTTGGAAATACACTCATTAATGAAACAATTAAAAATGGCGCTATACTACAATGGTGAGTGTGATCCGCCACTCCTATTCTTATTGATAAATTTCCGTAAGCAACTTTGTTGTTTTGACAAATTGATTTCTTCTTAGCCAACTAATTTGCAAGACTATGAAAAGGATAATTAAGTGTACAAAGATGATGACCCAGTAAGAATAAGTTGGAATAGCTTCATAAAATTCCAAGATAAGGACTGAATTAAGCAAAAGGATGAAGAAGATGAACAGTGAGACTAATTTTGACTTTTCCTAGAGAGCATGTTGACTTTTCCTAGAGAGCTATGGTATACCGTATATATCGTTACTCATTTTTACTATTTTTACTAGAAGGATATATATAACGTGTATATTTCAGGAGACCGTGTCCCTTGCAATTAACCTTATTGGACGTCAGTTGTAAAAAAAAGAATAGTAGGAGTAAGAAGAAACTAAACGGTGGGTATATATATATAAAAAATTAGAAACATACTACATCAAAATCAAGATAATCGAGTATAGTTCTAAGCCAAAAATATAGTAATTGCACCAATCGGGATATGATAGTGGGATATAATAAGTGCTAACTATAAAGAGATATTTATTTCACCAAGCGGAAAGAGCTACTTTTTGAAATCTTAGCTCATATCTCTGAACGTCATTCTTCATCGTACGTAGCTCATTCTTGACGTCACTCTTCACCTGTTTTAGTTGTTCAAGTGACGTTTCATGTGTCTTAATATCTTCCTCTAAACGCATCAACTCGAGTCTAGCTTCATTACATTTCATTTCCTGTGTCTTAATATCTTCATTTAAACGAGCCAGCTCGAGTCCAGTATCATTATATTTCCTGAACTCTGGTGTTTGCTTAGACTGAAGCGCAAGTCTCATGAGATAGTTAACCCGAGAGCGTAGAAATTCAACATCCATGCCTAATGACTGGAAGCCTTCTAACGTCTTGTCCCAATCCACAAAATCATCTTCAGGCAGGAAAACCTGGGAGGCTTGAATTGCATTTGCTATTTCAACTGTTTCTGAAATTAATGTGGCAGCTACATTGGGTTTAATGTTCTTGCGAAGATGCTCGTGCAGATACGTCTTCCGAGACAAGCAAAGCTCATAATACTTTCTACGGATATCTTCAGAGAGCTCTGAGTCTATATCAAACCCATTAACAATGATGGTGAAACTCTGATAATTAGCAAAAGATCCAGCATTATCTAAGCAATCTGTGTCAAAATCGTTCCTACACTTGTTAGATTGATCACTAGATTCTAAAAAAGCCTCCAAGAAACTAGTATCTGGTTCGGATAGAGAATAATCATGAACAATATTCGGACATAAATTGTCGTCCGCATTCTTGCATGTGAACTCATTTAAGCGTATAACATCCACTTTGTCAACTTTCGGTTCTGGTACTGTAATTGCAAGTGTATAGAGTAAGCGTAAAATTTAAAGAAAAACATTGATAAAGATGCGAGAGGAAATAAGTTCACTGTAATTAATTGTAAAGTACAAGTCTTAAAAACTGTAACACAACAAAGACTTACTGAGATTGATATCTTTTGCAGTACTACGGTCAAGGGCTACTCCATGTTGATCAGCCCGAATTCTAGGTCTAAAAATGTGAACCTGCACAAATATAATTCTCATAAAAACATAGGAAAAATTATGAGGACCTGCTGAAACAAACAGGTGGTGTGTGTCCACTCCTTGTAAGCAAAAGTCAATTATTACATAGATGAACAAATTAAAATGGTTATAGACTTTTTTTGACATGAGTTGCATGTTATGGGGGATTCTGAGTAATATTTAGACTTCATGGGGGTGTTTGGAATGACCTTAAACCTCATGGAGAAGAATGGCATTTTCCCATGTAAAAAATAGTTAACAAGATGAGCAAAAGCTCATGCTACACGATATAATTTTCAATATACATACGATATAAATAGCTCATGCATGCTATGTTCTTTTGCAATAGCAGGATATTAGAAGCTAGAGAGCAATCTAACCTTGAATTTGGATGGGTTGAGTAATTGGAAAATAAGAGCATCACCCTCCTCCGAGCAAATCCTGGCCAGCCAGCACTAAATTGAGGGTTCTTTTTCTGAATATGT
Source organism: Nemophila menziesii (assembly GCA_029959085.1). Lineage (NCBI taxonomy): Eukaryota > Viridiplantae > Streptophyta > Magnoliopsida > Boraginales > Hydrophyllaceae > Nemophila > Nemophila menziesii. The sequence goes on along the minus strand of JARWIR010000084.1, from coordinate 1,119,639 downwards.
GCTAGATATTTAACTTTGAATTCTTTTCCATTTTCTCCCACCAAAACGATCCACTCATCATGCTTAGGCATGTGTCTCTTGCAAAATTCTATCGGGACACTCTGCAATTTGACAATTAATTAGGATAAGTTTCTATGGTCCTGAAATTAATTAATATTCTAAAACCGGCTAATACTCCCCCACCAAAGATTGAGTAACGTGAGAACGCATCAACTTGATGAAGCTACGAGATTCTATTTTTTGATTTACTTGAAACTCTTTTACACTGTCCATTATGCAAAGAGGCTGAACTTGAATATCACAGTAATTGATTTGGTGGCAGCTGCATCATGTCGCCACACATTTAATGTCCTAAATTTACTTTTATCCATTATCTTTATGTACTTATATTTATAGTATATAATATATTTATTTACCTGGTCGTTCTTCTCAATCTTTTGGATACCTGCAAATATAAATATCAGAATCTTTCTTTCTTTCGGATATATATTATTGACAGCTGCAAATTCTAGCATAAATAACCTAATATGTTAATGACAAAAATAAAGCATGCACAGATGATATAGATCGAGATAGAGAAAGAGAAACTACACTTAGAGAAGCTTCAGGCATGTGATTTTTTTCTTCATTTTCTTGTTGTTGAGCTTTACTGCAATGAATTACTACTTTCCTCTTCAGTTTGGCCATGGAGTTGGCTTCACCATTAATTAGAGTTTCTTTTTTACTTACACTACTCATTGCATCTAAAACTCGTGGAAGATCTATGTTTACAATGATTCTGAGAAGAAGTTCTTGTTGATATTGTATATATAGACAAGCATGAGAGACTGCAACGGTGCACGCGTGCTTGCATAGATCAGTCGACAGAGGTGAAGGGACGCTGTATGTGAGAGTTCCAACGTTTTTTTTCTTTCACTTACGAGGTCCATGAGTATTTTTTTTTTTCAAAGAAAAAAACCAATACTACTAATTACAAAGACTAGTGAAAAAGTTGCAAGATCCAACAAACCGAAAAATCCGTCCATCTTAAAAGATCCATGTTGCGTCGGATGCATTTGGCATAGCTATCAGCGATAACATTAAATTTCCTGTTTATATATGAGATTTTCCATGTCGGAAATTTGTTCAACCAACCTTTAATTTCGTTCACTAGGTAATTCAAACCTGAAAGTCCTAGAGGGGGGGTGAATAGGATTACTAATAAGATAATGCCTAATTAAAAATCTTTTGGACAATAATAAGTTTAAGAGAAAACTTCTAGGTCAACTAATTAAATCAAACTCTTATAGGATCATGCAATGGAAAGAGTAAGGTTTGATATAAAAGTATAACTAGTAAAAAGCTAATCCAATATCTTAAACTACTCTAGAAGACTATATGTTAGATATCCTAGATAAACAATAACATAGAATTCATGCAAGCATATAATCAAACATATAGAGTGCGGAAAGTAAATAGAGTAGGGATAGAAAGATACACACGATTTATAGTGGTTCGGTTTCCCTACATCCACTACCTAAGGAAGCCTCCTTAGGATTTCAAGCTTTTCACTAAGCTCCCGTGTCTCTCTTAACCGGGTCGAGAACACAATAACCTTTACAAACTCTTCGATAACACGAAGGACACACCACTTGCGTAATCACAACACAAGGACACCAAGTATACTCCCTATACTTGAATTCTCTCTTAATCTATCTATTACAAGACCTAGACTTAAGAGGATAGCAACAAAGTGTTTAAAGGTTTGCTAATTAAAGCTTGTATCTAAAACTCCTAATAGAGTGGATATGACTATAAGCTTGTATACTCCTTCTTGAGTGGATAGAACCTTGTGGCTTAATTGATTAACTCCTTGAAAGGATTTATAAGCTCACTAAGATTGAATTTGACTATGTATAGCTCTTGACACCTTCTTGAATGATAGCAATTAAGCCCCTTAATGTTTGTAATTAGTTGGTGTAGTTGTAGCCTTCAAAGAGCTTCAATTTATAGTAGAAAATGGCTTCCAACGGTCATAAGGCTTGAGTCCAACGGATCTATTAATCTCCCAACGGATATATTTCTTATGACTTGTCTTTTGTGCAGAAAACCCTTTCTTGCGGTGTACCGCGCTTCAGTGGTTTGATTTTCTAGCATACTGACGGGCTAGTCACTGCACCGCGCCCTGGTCCGCAACCTTGGTCCGGTATACCGCAGCGGTGTACCGCGCCAAGTAATCTTTGAAGGATAATGACTTGGATCAATAAATCTTCTTCACGAAAGTTGTTGTAAACATTATTCTAAGAATCTTTGAAGTTGAACACTAAGGCTAAATCTCAATAATCATAAAGATAAGGTTAATAGCATTTGTATGAGAATAAGATTCTTAAGATAAAACAATCAAGTTGAACAACAAGATAAAGAAGGAGTTTTTTGATGAAATAGAGTGCAAGATAGAATATAAATAACAATAGAAATTAGCACACTAAACACAAGAGGATTTGTCACATTAAAACAACCTAATAAGGGAGGCAATATGCCAACAATCTCCCCCTTTTTGATGATGACAAATCCTTCACTAAAACACCTTAGGAATGAAATGAAAGTTTAAGCACTAATGAAATAAAGCTCCCCCTCACAATAAGCATAAGATTTGAGATGCATTTGTGAGTTTTAAAACGTGCAAGTTTTGAAAGTTTTAGTGCACATAATATTTCTCCCCCTTTGTCTTCATCAAAAAGATGGGGTAAGAACAACTAAGAAATAGAAGAGCAAAAACTCGAGTGAATAGATATTAAACAAAGATTGCAAGAGTTTAGATATTTGAAAAGCAAGAGCAAGGATAGAGATTTTTACCAACTCCTTGATAGATTTTGATTTCATATGCTTTCTAATGACACAAACGATTAGTTGCAAAGATATGAAATAAATGATTAGTCTAAGCATATGAGTCTTAAAAAAATGATTTAGCAAAGACTCCCCCTTACAAAATGCATATAGTTTGTTTTAATTTGTAAGCGTTTGATTGACAATTTTCCCTAATAAGAACACTTGAGAACATTTTGAAGAGATTTAGGGGTAAAACTGTAATTTTGTTGATAGGCAAAAGGTCAAGATGTATTTTTCAAAAATTTGGGGACTAAGCGCAATTTTGAAAAATCTATTTTGGGACCGAAATGCAAATTTCAAACTATGTAGGAACAAAGCTAAAAAGGAGCAAACTATAGGGACTAAGGAGCAATATCAAGAAGTACCTATAACATCAAAGAACATGTTAGCAACATAAAAATCAAATCAAAGAAGATAAGCAACTAACAATCATGATAAAAACACAACTAGTTAACCAATTATCCAAATAAAACATTTAGCATCCTAACATAAAAACCAAATAAACCAAAGTAGCAATATCCTAGATGTCCAAAACACGGACCCACAAAATACTAAAAAAGCATAAACACATCATAAAAACAAGTTCTAAAATACCCACATAAGCATATAAAGACCCATAAACCACCAAGAATGATAAAAACATGATTTTAAACACCAAACACCAAGCACCAAACACCAAACCAAGATGAATTAACGATTATCACGAGGAGAGCGGCTCCTAGATCTTCTTCCATTTCCAATATCATCGCGAATACACGAAACATCACTTTTCATACACGAAAGCTCATTCGCAAGATGCCCTATCTTTTCTTCCAAAACTCCAAATTTCCTTTCTATTTTATCTTCCAAAGCCACAAATTTACTTCCTATATAATCCATGAAACGTGACATAGCGCTTTCAAAACCGGATGGATTAGGAGGGTTTATATTGGTGGGTTGGCTTGGAGTGGGCTCATTAGGAATGGGGTTTTGTTGGGCCGGGTTATCTAATAAATGAAGAGTGTCAAGCTCCGGACCATCGGTTTCGCTTTTAGCTTCAAGAATGCGATTACGAATAGTAACATCCGAGATACGATTAATAGTGGAGACCGAAACATATGTGTTGTTAGAAATAACAAATTTCATCCTAAGAATCGTGAGATAATCGAAATTCCATGACTTATTGATTGGTTTCACATTAGTCCCTCCAAAAGAAATATCATTAGCTTCAAAGATTTTGGATAAAAAAATACCGTAAGGGACTTTATCCCGAGAGGTACGAGCGTGATTCATCCATTTGAACATTATCGCAATAATGTTTATCGGTTGTTTGGAGAAGATCAAATATAAAAGATAAGCTTCATACGGGATAAGTTTTGCATCATGCTTATCTTTCGGAATTACGGCCGAGATAAGAAACTTGTGGGCCACGATAAATTCCGGATCAAAGTTACGAATGTTCCAATTTCCATCGGGAACAACCATTCTACTAGTAACAAACTCATTAACCTCATTTTGAGCAACTATATCAATATTCGAGTTATCCCAACCACTAGACCAAAATCCGCTAAAACCATCCGAAGGTATATCAAATTTTGAGCACAAAGTATTCGATTTTAAACGTAAAACGGTACCCGAAACGATTGATTTAACCGAAGTAGTAGCATGATTAAATTCAAAATTAGTATAAAACTCTTCAATTAACCCGATTGCCAAATGACTACCCGAAAAAGCAAAGATTTTATGAAATTGTTGAATTGAAAAAAGTCTAAAGAGAGAATTTTCACCGGAGGGAAAAGCCGAAGGGCAAATCGTTCTACCCGGAAGAGCATCGAATGGCCGGAGTGGTGGTGGTGGTGGTGATGGTGACTTCGCCGGAGATGGTTCACGGTGGCGGCTGGAGGAGGCTCCGGTGGAAGCTTTTTTCTTTGTAGCAATGGATTTGGTTCTAACCATGGTGGAAAACGAAGTGGGTAATGGAGGAGGAAGAAGGAGGAGTGATTTAACCGGAGAAGGAGGGTGTTTTGGTGGTGGAGACGGAGGGTAGGTGGCCGGAAATCGCCAAGGAGGAGGAGAGGAGAAGATGTAATGAAGAAATGAGGAGAAAAGACTGAAAAACGGGTTCTTAATCTGTCAAAACCCTTACGTGCGGTGTACCGCGGGAATCGTCCGGTGCACCGCACGAGTGTTCGGTTTGGTCAACAAAAATGAATTTTTTGATTCTTTTAAAAACACCCGAAACACAATCGAAACTTCCCCAAATGACTCGGAATGATATAAAATAATTTTGAGCATCTTTGTTTTGAAAAGAAAAGCCAAGGAGAACCTAAAAACTCATATAACAGTTAATTTCACAAAAGTCCCTAAGTTTTCTAAAAGTGCAAAAAGACCCAATGCAAGAATAAAGCAACACTAAGCATGTAAAAGGTCAAGAACAACAAGATAGTATCACAAGTTGATAAAACACACAAAACACAATATAAAAACATAAACAAAAACACAAGAGAGGAAAGAATTTCACCGTATTTTCCTTTTATGAGGTTTGAACGTCCTTTTGCATAAGATTCCATTTTCTTGACGCTCAACACCTTCAATGCATATTACTATGGTAACCGAGGTGGAATGGATCCGGAAATGTTGTTAGCATTTGTCACGATCCATATTGGTTTTTCCCATGAAGGTATCAAAGATCCACTAATAAGTTGTTCATGGTAATGGCACGTAGAAGCATGATGACCGGGTTTACCACAATAGTTGCAATAACTTCTTTTTTGAATAGAGTAACCATGTAAAGTTTTTGAACAAGAAGTTTCCACATTCTTTCCAACATCCAAATTTTCACTAACATATAATTTTTCTTTGAAAAAGTCATTTGGATCAAAAGGAGTGACATTTGAGAAAGGATGATTTTTTAAAGTATCAAGAGCGAGGGAAAACGCTTCATCCAATTTTTTAAAACCTTCTATGCTTTTCTTCAAAGGATGTTTCCATTTATTTAAAATAAAAATGTTTTCAAAACACGGGTTTTTAGTATTGCCAAGAATATCATCCAAAGTGATACAACATTTAAAACAATTCTTTAGCACAATATTACCCTTTTTTAACATAAGATTATTCAAATGGATTTGAGAATCAAGAATTTTGAGAAGGGATGAAATTTGCCTAATATCACAATAATTGTAAGGAAGAGATAAAGAGTTAGGATAAAGTGCTACCTCATGATTGGGTTTAAAATCGTTGTGAGATTCATCATGGATAGAGACTTCTTCTTCTTCGTCATTTTCGACAATTCCATATAAAAACTCCAAACGATCCCAAAGCTCTTTTGCGGATTTACAATCTAACATTTGTGAGAAAATTTCTTCGGAAATTCCACGAATGAGAGTGTACATTGGTTTTGCATTTTGAGTGAGCTTAGCCTTTTCCTCTATGGTGAGTTCATCAAAATCTTTTTCTTCTTGATTTAGCTTAAGAACTCCCTCTTCATTTAACTCTTCTTTATGAGGGACAAATGGACCTTCCTTTACGATTCTCCATTGATCGGGATCTTCGGTTTTTATAAATTCCTCCATTTTTGTTCTCCAAGCAAAATAGTAAGTTCCTACAAAAAGTGGAGGTCGAGTAGAACACGAACTTTCCAAAAGATTAAATTCCATATCGTTTACTCTACTAACGATTAAGCTATTCACGTAGAGTTAGGCTCTGATACCAATTGAAAGTCCTAGAGGGGGGGTGAATAGGATTACTAATAAGATAATGCCTAATTAAAAATCTTTTGGACAATAATAAGTTTAAGAGAAAACTTCTAGGTCAACTAATTAAATCAAACTCTTATAGGATCATGCAATGGAAAGAGTAAGGTTTGATATAAAAGTATAACTAGTAAAAAGCTAATCCAATATCTTAAACTACTCTAGAAGACTATATGTTAGATATCCTAGATAAACAATAACATAGAATTCATGCAAGCATATAATCAAACATATAGAGTGCGGAAAGTAAATAGAGTAGGGATAGAAAGATACACACGATTTATAGTGGTTCGGTTTCCCTACATACACTACCTAAGGAAGCCTCCTTAGGATTTCAAGCTTTTCACTAAGCTCCCGTGTCTCTCTTAACCGGGTCGAGAACACAATAACCTTTACAAACTCTTCGATAACACGAAGGACACACCACTTGCGTAATCACAACACAAGGACACCAAGTATACTCCCTATACTTGAATTCTCTCTTAATCTATCTATTACAAGACCTAGACTTAAGAGGATAGCAACAAAGTGTTTAAAGGTTTGCTAATTAAAGCTTGTATCTAAAACTCCTAATAGAGTGGATATGACTATAAGCTTGTATACTCCTTCTTGAGTGGATAGAACCTTGTGGCTTAATTGATTAACTCCTTGAAAGGATTTATAAGCTCACTAAGATTGAATTTGACTATGTATAGCTCTTGACACCTTCTTGAATGATAGCAATTAAGCCCCTTAATGTTTGTAATTAGTTGGTGTAGTTGTAGCCTTCAAAGAGCTTCAATTTATAGTAGAAAATGGCTTCCAACGGTCATAAGGCTTGAGTCCAACGGATCTATTAATCTCCCAACTGATATATTTCTTATGACTTGTCTTTTGTGCAGAAAACCCTTTCTTGCGGTGTACCGCGCTTCAGTGGTTTGATTTTCTAGCATACTGACGGGCTAGTCACTGCACCGCGCCCTGGTCCGCAACCTTGGTCCGGTATACCGCAGCGGTGTACCGCGCCAAGTAATCTTTGAAGGATAATGACTTGGATCAATAAATCTTCTTCACGAAAGTTGTTGTAAACATTATTCTAAGAATCTTTGAAGTTGAACACTAAGGCTAAATCTCAATAATCATAAAGATAAGGTTAATAGCATTTGTATGAGAATAAGATTCTTAAGATAAAACAATCAAGTTGAACAACAAGATAAAGAAGGAGTTTTTTGATGAAATAGAGTGCAAGATAGAATATAAATAACAATAGAAATTAGCACACTAAACACAAGAGGATTTGTCACATTAAAACAACCTAATAAGGGAGGCAATATGCCAACAAAACCCCATTGAAGTTTTTTATTCATCACTATATACCTTGAACCAGCTCAAGGTTATCAGAGTAAAAGGAACTACTCTGTGCGTTGAGGGCACCAGCTATCCTCAATGCAATAAGGAGAGCCCAAGCCTCCCCCTTAATGAAGCTTCCGATTAAACACCTGCTTCCTTTTCTATATTTGATATTTCTGGAGCTGTCGACACCAATTGCGGCCACACCAGCTGGCTCCCATTTCTTAGTAAATGAAGTATCACTGAACCAAATTGTTTCGGCCGTATCGTTTATTGCAGGATTGATTTCGTTCTCCGGCTCTTTATCCACTTTATTCTTTTTTGTAGATTCCTCGTAATCGTTCTTTACTCTAAAAACTTTATCCATCATACTGTTGGTGTTACGCCTAATGTTTTCTGCCGTCCACTTTTTCCTCTCAAAAAAACCCTTCATCCTTTCCTTCCAAATATTCCATGCTTTAATCAGGCTGTCGCTCTCCTTCTATCCCATCCATTTTTAGAGTAACTGTCGATCGTGTTCAAGAACCATTTTCCAAAATTTAAATCTTCTTCCTTATTAATTCTAACCTGCATAGAAGATTCAGCCCAGGCTCTCAAACTAAATGGACATGTGAGAATAATATGTTCGCCATTCCGCGCGGTTGCACTCTAAACTCGATGGGTAACTCATGTCTCCTTGGATTCTCCATCTGTAACTATCTATAAAACAAAGACTAAAAAGACGAAAGCGTAAAATATAACTAACTGAAATAAAAGTACAAGATATATGCACAAGGACTAACGATGAGTCCCCGGCAACGGCGCCAAAAACTTGGTGTGGCCTAGGGTGTGATAAAAAGATGTATAAATTAGATGCAAATAAACACCCTAAACTGGCACGGTTCTGCAAGTATACAGACCTTATGCAAGTTTTAATGATTAAGTAAGATTCGTTCCGCAGAGACTACGAAGGTTAGGGGAATCTTATGCAATAATCAAGTGCAAATACTAAAAGCTAGAACAAGTAAAACGCATAAAAAGTAAAGACAAATAGATTTTTATTTGGTTTTTAATTAACTAAATTATGATATTCTATATGCGTCCTAGAAGGGGGGTTGAATAGGACAATGGAAATTAATCGGCTAATTTTATTTCAAGTAAATAAAATTAAAAGCTAATTTGAATCCTATTGTTTTAGCAAACTAAATAGTCAAGAACTAGATAATCCTAAAAGACAATAATATCAAACTATTCATGTAAGCATTTTATCAAGCATATAGAGTGCGGAAAAGTAAAGAGTGTAGGGATAGAAAGATACACAACGATGTATAGTGGTTCGGTTTCCCTACATCCACTACCTAAGGAAGCCTCCTTAGGATTTCAAGCTTTTCACTAAGCTCCGTAACTCTTTAACCCGAGTGAGATTACAAACCCATTACAACCACTTCAAAACACTTGAAGGAAATACACTTGTGTTATCACCAACACAAGGAACCAAGTATAGAACCTATACTCACACTACTCTCTTAATCTATTACAAGAACTTAAGAGGAAAGGAAAAGTGTTTAGGGGTGCTATAAAAGCTTTGTAATTAAACTCCTAAATGAGTGGATATAAACTATGTAGCTTGAGAATGAATATGACTTGAATGCTCCTTTGAAACCTTCTTGAATGATAATATTAATTGCTCTTAAGATTGGTAGATGGAAGGGATGAGTTGTGTATTGAATGAGCTTCAATATATAGCTGAAAATATCTTCCAACGGTCAAAAGGCTTCTATCTAACGGATCTATTTTTACTCCAACGAATATAAGCTTTGTCCTCTAGTAATAGTGCAGAAACCCTCTCTTGCGGTGTACCGTGGGTATGGTCCGGTGCACCGCGAAATCCCTCGTCTTGGTTTCATAGCTCACTGGTCGGACTATCCTATGCACCGTGTCCCTGGTCCGTGCCTCAGTCCGGTGTACCGCGCCTCAGTCCGGTGTACCGCGCCTCAGTCCGGTGTACCACACATTTTCTTAGCTTACTAGTCGGACTAGCCTGTGCACCGCGCCTTTGGTCCGTGGCACTGCGGTGTACCGCATGTCTCGTCCGGTGTACCGCGACACTGTTCTTTTGAAGCTCAAGCTAAGATCAAGGATTTAAAGACAACTAATCTAATGAGGGGTTTTGGAAAACCTTTAAAAGTGATACCAAATGAATTTTAGTTTAAATGATGATTTGTCGAATATTAAAACGGGAATAAAAACAAGGTGAGGCTAACAATCTCCCCCTTTTTGATGTTTGACAAATCATAAACTTTTGAAGATGCCTAAGATAAAGTTTTGATTAAAAACTCCCCCTCAACCTAATCACTAGAGTTTTTATAAAAACTCCCCCTCACAAAATGCATTTGAAAAAGTTTAACTAAAATTTCTCCCCCTTTGTCAACAACAAAAAGAACCAATGATACGATTTTTGAAAATAAGGGGTCAAAAACACATTTTGAGTAAAAACAAGAGCTAAAGAAGTAAATGGATAACAATTAGAAGCTTCAAGGACCCTATAACACCAAGAAAATATTAGCAACAAGATAATATACATAAAAAGCACTAAACAATAAAGGCATGAAAGGATGGTTAGAGAATTTGCATGCCAATCTCACAACGAATTTTCTCAAAAAGATATTGGGGTAGAGGTTTAGTAAAGATATCGGCTAGTTGATTTTCCGAAGTGACAAATTCAAGTACAATATCCCCTTTTTGAGTGTGATCACGGATAAAGTGATGACGGATTTCTATGTGTTTCGTTCTAGAGTGTTGGATAGGATTTTTGGTAAGGTTGATAGCACTAGTGTTATCACAACGAATGGGAACACAATCATACTCTAGGCCAAAATCTAGTAAGGTTTGTTTCATCCAAAGAATTTGAGTCACACAATTTCCGGCCGCAACATATTCGGCTTCGACCGTGGATAAAACAACACTATTTTGTTTTCTACTAGACCAAGAAACAAGGGATTGACCTAAGAATTGGCAACTTCCACTAGTACTCTTCATATCAAGTCTACAACCGGCATAATCGGCATCCGAATAACCTATTAATTCAAATGAGGTAAATCTTGGGTACCAAAGTCCTAGACTTAGGGTTCCTTTCAAATACCTAAAAATACGCTTAACGGCACTAAGATGGGATTCTTTAGGAGCGGATTGTAATCTAGCACAAAGACACACGGGGAACATGATGTCGGGCCTAAAAGCGGTTAAATAAAGTAAGCTACCAATCATACCTCGATATGCTTTCTCATCAACATCCTTACCATCTTCATCTTTGTCTAATTTTGTGGATGTGCTCATTGGAGTTCCAATTTCCTTTGCATCTTCAAGTCCAAATTTTTTGATCAATTCTTTTGTGTATTTGGCTTGATTGACAAAGATGCCATCCTTCATTTGCTTGATTTGAAGTCCAAGAAAGTAATTCAATTCTCCCATCATGCTCATCTCAAATTCCCTATGCATGATTTTAGAAAAATTCTCACAAAGATTTTCATTAGTAGCACCAAATATTATATCATCCACATAAATTTGAACAAGAAGGATATCTTTTGAAGACCTTTTTATAAATAAAGTGGAGTCAATATTTCCTCGTTTAAAACCATCATCTAATAAAAATTTGCTTAATCGTTCATACCAAGCACGAGGTGCTTGTTTTAAACCATATAAAGCCTTTGAAAGTTTAAAAACATGATTTGGAAATTTTGGATCCTCAAAACCCGGTGGTTGTTTAACAAAAACTTCCTCATCTATAAAACCATTTAAAAAAGCACTTTTGAAATCCATTTGGTAAAGTTTAAAATTCATATAACAAGCAAAAGCAAGCAACATACGAATAGATTCAAGTCTAGCTACCGGAGCAAAAGTTTCATCGAAATCAATACCTTCCTCTTGATTGTATCCTTGAGCAACTAACCTTGCTTTATTTCTAGTGATAATACCGGTGTCATCTAGCTTGTTGCGAAACACCCACTTTGTGCCAATAATAGTAGGGCCAATTGGTTTCTCAATTAACGTCCAAACTTTACTACGCTCAAATTGATTTAATTCTTCATGCATAGCGTTTATATAATGATCATCTAGCAAGGCTTCTTTAATATTCTTGGGCTCAATTTGAGATAAGAATGCTTGATGAGCACATAGAGCAATAATACGAGAACGAGTGGTAACACCTTCTTTTGGATCACCTAGAATTAACTCACTTGGGTGATCTTTGATGTTTTTCCAACACTTAGGTAAATCCGTACTAGCTTCATTTGAAAGTTGACCATTTCCCTTAAGAGATTCATCATGAGATTTTAATTCTTGAGTAGGAGATTCTAAAGGTTGATCTTGTGGAGTATCTTCATGTAACTCAACATCTACTACTTTCTTGATACAAAAAGGATTAGTCTCATCAAAGTCAACATGCATAGATTCCTCAATGGTACGAGTACGTTTATTGAAAATGCGAAAGGCTTTTCCCTTAGTGGAATATCCAAGAAAAATACCTTCATCCGATTTAGCATCAAATTTGCCCAAATAATCCCTAGTGTTTAAGATAAAACATTTGCACCCAAAAACACGAAAATAAGCAATAGTTGGTGGTCTACCATTCCAAAGCTCATAAGGGGTCTAATTAGAACTCTATTTAACACATAACAAGCCGTATGAACGGCTTCACCCCAAAAGTATGTAGGCAAGCTATGTTCTTTTAGCATTGTCCTTGCCATTTCTTGTAGAGTTCGGTTTTTCCTTTCCACTACCCCATTTTGTTGGGGAGTTCTAGGAGCCGAAAAATTATGCTCAATGCCAAATTCATCACAAAAATGCACAAAAGGAGAATTCACATATTCACTACCATTATCACTACGAATGCATGTAATAGAGTAGCCTTTCTCATTTTGCACCTTTCTACAAAGTTTTGCAAATTCATTGAAGGCTTGATTTTTTAAAGCAAGGAACATCACCCATGTATATCTAGTGTAATCATCAACAACAACAAAGACATATCTAGATCCTCCTAGACTAGTGACATCGACGGGACCAAAGAGATCCATATGCAATAATTGAAGTGGCCTAACGGTGATGACCTTATTTATGGATTTAAAAGATGAACGATGTTGTTTACCAAGTTGACATGCATCACATAATTTATCTTTATCAAATTTATAAATAGGCAAACCAACAACAAGATTTTTTCTAGACAATTTTGAAATCAAATCCATGCTAGCATGTCCTAAACGTCTATGCCAAAGCCAACTATCATTAACCACGGATAAGCATTTAATACGTTGACACATAAGACTCTCAAGATCAACTACAAAAACATTATCCGATCTTTTTGCAATAAAAATAGTATCTAACTCATCATTTTTGAAAACAATGCATCTAGATGCTTCAAATTTAACACTATAACCAACATCACAAAGTTGACTTATACTAAGCAAGTTAAAAGAAAGACCCTCAACAAGCAAAACATTAGAGATAAGTAAAGAATTCATATTACCAATGTTACCTTTACCCAAAACGCGTTTTTTAGTATTGTCGGCAAAAGTAACTCTATCACCTTTTGTTTTATATAGATGTGTAAACAATGATGGATTCCCGGTCATGTGTCTTGAGCATCCACTATCAAGGAGCCATATATTTTGCTTCTTGATGCTCAAACCCTCATCATGATTTGCCATAAAGGCAAAGTGAGTTGAAACGGTATCATCATCCGAAGAAGCATCTTCATCATTTTCAAGTTCTCCCATAAAAGCAACAAGATTAACATTTTCATTATCACTTTCTTCTTCATCCGAGTTTTGAGTATCCCAAGTGATATTAGCATGCATTGCTCTCTTAGGTTTCTCCTTTTGAAGAAGAGGACAATAAGTTTTGATGTGACCAACTTTCTTGCAATGATAGCAAGTGGGTTCATCTTGTTTGATAGCTCTAACATTCTTCTTATAGGGTGAGGAAGAACTTCCTTTCTTGGCAAAGCGTTTGTATCTCATGAATTTTTTCATATCTCTTGCCAACATAGCTACTCCTTCATCTTCACTAGTTTCTTCTTCATGTGAGTTTTCTTCTTCTTCAATTTCCTTCCTTTCTTTTCGTTCTTTCAACTTGGTACTCAAGGCATGGAAAGCAATGAATTTCTTAATCTTCTTCTCCTCATCATCTCTTATCTTTTCTTCTTCAAGCACAAGCTCTTCCGTCATGAGGTTGCAAATGAGTTCATGAACCGTCATTTTTGAAAGATCTTTAGTATCTCTTATGGAGTTGATTTTTGATTTGTATTTCTTTGGAAGAGCAAATAAGATTTTTCGGCATTGTTCTTTGTTGGTGTACTCTTGACCAAGAGTCTTCAAGGTGTTGACAATGTTAGAAAATCTTTGATGCATAGCATTTAAGGCTTCATCGAGCTCCATACGAAATAGCTCATACTTAGTGATAAAAAGACCAATCTTAGTTTCCTTCACATCTTCCGTTCCTTGATATGATAGCTCCAAGAGTTGCCACATTTCATGAGCCGAATTACATTCACTCACTCTAGCATATTCCGTGACACTTAACCCATTAATGAGTATGTTCAAAGCTTTGTTGTTTTTGGTGAGTTTAGCTATGTCTTGAGCATTGTAAGCATCTTCATCTTTCTCCTCCGTTGTACTACCATCAACGTAAGGAATGTAAGGACCCTTCTTGATAGCAAGCCATAAGAAGTAATCGATTCCTTTGACATGAATCTCCATTTTCTTGTTCCATCCAAAGTAATCTTTTCCTACAAAAAGCGGAGGTCTAGTAGAACATGAACCTTCCGGTTGATTAGAATCCATATCGTATTAACTCTAGAAACGATTAAGTACAATAGAGCTAGGCTCTGATACCAATTGATATTCTATATGCGTCCTAGAAGGGGGGTTGAATAGGACAATGGAAATTAATCGGCTAATTTTATTTCAAGTAAATAAAATTAAAAGCTAATTTGAATCCTATTGTTGTAGCAAACTAAATAGTCAAGAACTAGATAATCCTAAAAGACAATAATATCAAACTATTCATGTAAGCATTTTATCAAGCATATAGAGTGCGGAAAAGTAAAGAGTGTAGGGATAGAAAGATACACAACGATGTATAGTGGTTCGGTTTCCCTACATCCACTACCTAAGGAAGCCTCCTTAGGATTTCAAACTTTTCACTAAGCTCCGTAACTCTTTAACCCGGGTGAGATTACAAACCCATTACAACCACTTCAAAACACTTGAAGGAAATACACTTGTGTTATCACCAACACAAGGAACCAAGTATAGAACCTATACTCACACTACTCTCTTAATCTATTACAAGAACTTAAGAGGAAAGGAAAAGTGTTTAGGGGTGCTATAAAAGCTTTGTAATTAAACTCCTAAATGAGTGGATATAAACTATGTAGCTTGAGAATGAATATGACTTGAATGATCCTTTGAAACCTTCTTGAATGATAATATTAATTGCTCTTAAGATTGGTAGATGGAAGGGATGAGTTGTGTCTTGAATGAGCTTCAATATATAGCTGAAAATATCTTCCAACGGTCAAAAGGCTTCTATCTAACGGATCTATTTTTACTCCAATGGATATAAGCTTTGTCCTCTAGTACTAGTGCAGAAACCCTCTCTTGCGGTGTACCGTGGGTATGGTCCGGTGCACCGCGAAATCCCTCGTCTTGGTTTCATAGCTCACTGGTCGGACTATCCTATGCACCGTGTTCCTGGTCCGTGCCTCAGTCCGGTGTACCGCGCCTCAGTCTGGTGTACCGCACATTTTCTTAGCTTACTGGTCGGACTAGCCTGTGCACTGCGCCTTTGGTCCGTGGCACTGCGGTGTACCGCATGTCTCGTCCGGTGTACCGCGACACTGTTCCTTTGAAGCTCAAGCTAAGATCAAGGATTTAAAGACAACTAATCTAATGAGGGGTTTTAGAAAACCTTTAAAAGTGATACCAAATGAATTTTAGTTTAAATGATGATTTGTCGAATATTAAAACGGGTATAAAAACAAGGTGAGGCTAACAAATTAAACTAAGAAATTAAAGACAGAAATTCAAATGCAAGAGAAGAAGTAGTATGAGAATATAGCTTGAGTCAATATCATGTAATCCCCACTAGTTTTGCCGTTCTAAACATGTAAGGGTGAATTATGTAGTATTTCAATAATCGGTTCCAATTGCGCTAGGTAGTTTTAAATAAGATTTACCTGTGTCAATAAGGAGTCCTAAGCAAACTGTTCCTGCAATTGGTAAATAGCAATACACTAAACCATGGTGATTATCTAGTTAGGTTGATTTGTTAGATCTAAACCGAATACTAGACGTTATGTGCTAAACATGTAATTGAACACCGTTGTCAATGGCGACCTAACTACTAGATGGTAATTCTATATGGGCGCACTTCCACAAGAACACAAAATATAAATTCAAACACAGAAACAAAGAATAAAAACAATAATTCAATTTAAAACATAAAATTCCCAAATTAGATAGATGTCAATCAAAACTAGGTTCATACATATATTCTAAAACTCAAGCTAATAGAAATTTAGTTCATACTAATGGAAGAAAAGAAAGAAATTACAAATTCAAAGGTTGAAGATGACATTATTGATGAACAACTCCTTCCAGACTTCTTTTCTTGTGTTGTAAGCTTCCTCTTGGCTTAAGGTTTCACCAAGGATGATTTTCTAGTGTTAAGAGGTTGTATTTATAGTGTATAGGTTGACCTAATCGTTTTCTTGAAGGAAAAGGTAAACATTGGGCTCATAGCCCAACTCAAATTCGTAGCCCAAAAACATGCAATCAGCCCTGTTTTTGTTTTGGTCCTAGTAGCTTCAATACTTATCCGTTTGACGCGTATGAGTAGTCAAAATTCATCGTCTCGGAAAGATCTTCAACTTTTCTCTTGACCGTTTCTCCAGATTCCTAACTGGTTTTAAGATATAAGCTGATTTGTGGTCGTAGGTGCAGAAATTCAGTAAGGCGGGTTTTTCCTTTTCCATGTTTTTAGCTTTTACTTCCTTATCTTCAATTCCCATGTTTATATTCTTTCCTTTAGCTCTTTGAACCAACTTGGACTCTAAGTAATTAACATATATCTCTAAAGCTTCACACTAAATAAATAATTAAACCCAATATGCTCTAAAAATAATAATTAATTAATTCAAGACCCAAAGTAGGAAAGTGTACTAATTCATGAGAAATTTGACCTATAAACTAATAAATACGCCTAAAATGATGTCTCAGAAATAGATTTTATTATCACAAATGAGGAGACATCAAATTGTAATCCCAAATATTTGTTTTAAGCCTGTTACCGATCTGCCATTTTGCATGTTTTTTAATCAATTGTATTCCTTTATAGATACTCGCCCAGCTCCAAGGTCTAACTTTTTTTTAATTTTGTCTCCAAAAAAGTCTGATTAGGCGCATAGATACCCTTTAACACTTTTGCAACTAAAGTATCAGGGTTGGTGATAATTCTCCACTCCTGTTTAGCTAACATGGCAAGATTCATTTTTTGAAAATCCCTGAAACCTATACCTCCCATTCTTTTTTATCTCGAAATTTTACCCCATGCCATCCAGTGGATTCTCTTTTTCTTTCCACTATCTCACCAAAATTTTCCACCATGCTAGATAACTTTTTACATAATGACTTGGGAAATTCGAATATTGACATGGCATGATTAGGAATGGCTTGTAGCACTGCCTTGATAAGAATTACTTTTCCTCAATCCGACATAAGAGATGATACCCAAGTAGCCGTTTTGGTTAAAATCCTATATGTATATATATATATATATATATATATATATATATATATATATATATATATGACCCACCGTTTAGTTTCTTCTTCCTTTTTATACAGTTGACGCCTAATAGGGTAATTGCAAGTAAGGATGGAAATGGTTACGGTTAAAAACCGAAACCGATGATAACTGAACCGATTGAAAACCGAATTATATAACCGTGGTTAAAACCATTAGGTTATGATTTTGAAAAGTGTAACCGATGGTTAAAATCGTTAGGTTATGGTTTTTGATAAAAATAAAATCAAAAAACTGAAAACCAATTATTGTCATATATATTTTCAAATTTTATAATAATTTAGTTTAAATTAGATATATTGAAATTCTAAAAGCAAAATCAAAATACTAAATTTAACCATTAGATAATAAATATGCAATTTAATTAAATACCAACACAATTTTTTATAAATCTTGTAGTTTTCTTTTATATGTGTGGTTTTATTTTATGAAATTTAATATATTTATTAAATTATCATATGAATATGGTTAAAAACCGCAAAACCGTTTAAAAAACCGAAACCGAATAATACGGTTATGGTTTTGAAAATGTAACCGATGGTTAAAACCGTTAGGATATGGTTTTTAATTATAAAAACGGTTATGGTTATGATTTTCGGAATTTTTGCAAAAACCGATAAAACGTTGCCGTCCCTAATTGCAAGGGACACGGTCTCCTGAAATATACACGTTACATATATCTTTCTAGTAAAAATAGTAAAAAAGAGTAATGATATATACCAACAAATCCATGAAATTTCAAGTTTCCATACCTACCCGAATTTGTACAAATTTCCGTCATGTTAGGGCTACTAAAACTGGGTTTTAGTACAGTACCATTAGCGGCTATATTTGTAATCGTTAATGGTTATCAAATTCTTCGCGAAAGACCGTTTGTCTTTAGCGACTATATGTAGTCGCTGATATCTAGTCGCGAGTAATTCGTTGTTAGAGATTTTTTTCGCATAAATAGTCGCAATTGATACTATTGATAGAGACTACTTCTTTGTAGTCGTTGATAACGACTAATTGCGACTACATTTTGTAGTCGTTAAATAGTTGTCTTCTTCGACCATACTCATTTAGTCGATATATATAATTATATTAGCAACTACATATATTAAATGTTTTGCGACTAAAATTGTAGTCGCTAAGGATTTTTTTAAATAATTGTTTGAAATTAATAACAATAATAAACGGAACAAAGACAATGGTAAGGAACCCGCTACTAAAGAGGATAGTAAGAATTCAGATTGCGAATATAATAAACGGAAAAGGGAGAGTTTGGAACTTATGGGGGACATCTTTAAGAGATTTTGAAATGTGGGTGGTCCTATAGAAATTTCTGAAAAGGAATTCCCGGGGTTATAGAAGATTTTTTGGAAAGAGTTGGGTGACATAGGCATGAGCATAATTGTCAACAATGAGACAATTACAAATGTTTCGAATGCTCAAGATGTGGATGTTGATTCGATGTACAAGAAATTTACTTCAGATCAACAAGGTTACAATAATTCGATGAATGAAGGCGCTAACTACGAGAAGGACATGATGGTTGATAATATTAATCTCAATGTGGGTTGGACTTTGAGTCCTATTTCAAAGGATAAGTTTTGGATAGGTTAATATGAGACAGGTGGTACATCTGCGTTTGGGGGAAATCATAACAACTTTATGGGTGAGGACAGCAGGAAATTTGTTCTCAATGAGTCTGATATTCACGAGGATTCACGCAAAGCTAATCTTACCTCTTCAAACTCTCAGTCAATTCACATAAGTCAATTGCCCAGACCAGAAGACGAGCGTAAGGATTGGAAGATGACACCAAGAATGAGAGTTGGACCACCTATTACTTAGTTCACGTGGCCAAAAACTTTGAAGCGCAAAGTGGCTCCAAGTGGATGTCAAGGAAATTTTAAGCTCCAGAAGTTTACCCAAGAAGATTTTACGCAGATAGAACGACGTATTAATGACCTTATGGGTTTTTTGAATGAAATTAGTGAGAGTTTCTATGAAGTTCGAGGACAAATGAGTGGCGAAGGAAGGATTAAGATGATTGATCAAGGAGAGAAGGATAATGTAAGTGCGTTTGGTGATGGGGAGATTTGTACTTTTGTAAAGGTGGCAACTGTGGTGGCCATTTGGAGGCTATTTTTGAGAGCAGTGAAGAAACTGAGGACGGAATTTGCTACAGGGCTTGTCCCATGATGGAAAATGATGTCATTAAGAAAGAAGGAGGTGGCATCCAGCTTGCAATATGGCTAGGGGCGATGGATAATATGATTGTGTGGAATTGTCGGGGAGCTAGGGCACCCCTGACAAAAAAGTCGTTCAAGTCCCTCACGATTAAGTTTAATGTTTCTTTTGATTGTTTGTTTGAATCTAAGATTAGGCGAAAAGATCTTAAATCTTGTTCGCAATTTAGGGAGTTTAATAAGTCTTTTGTAGTTGAACCCGGAGGAAGATCGTATATGTCCGGGGGAATCCTACTTTTGTGTAAGGAGTCTATTACTATTAGAGTCATGTATGCTTGTCAGTACTTTGTTTTGTTGGAAGTTTCCAAAATAAATGGTTTGAAGTGGGTTTTGGGTTGTGTTCATGCTCCAACAGATGACAAACTTAGATAGGATGTTTTTGAAAATCTTTCGAAATGGACACAAAAAATCAAATCTACCATTGATCTTCGTCGGAGATTTTAATGATATTACTAAATATAGAGAGAAGAAGGGTAAAAAGAAACCTAGTATTGATAGAATTATCAAGTTCAATGAATTTATCAATAAGAATCACTTAATCGATTTTCCTAGCAAGGATTTCTTTTTCAAATGGTCTAATGGGAGAAAAGGGGTTGACAATGTCAAAGAAAATTTGGATAGAGCCCTTCAAATACAAAATGGTGTGATAGTTTTCCTAATGCGAATGTTATTGTTCCTCCAGCTATCGGCTCAGATCATTCTGCGATTATTATTCAGAAATATCATAATATGCGTAAATCACATGATTAATTTATATTCGAATCCAGCTGGCTTGAGCACCTCCAATGTAGAGAAATTATTGAGAATAGTTGGAACAATAATCAAAGAATTTCTAATATTCGAGATTTTTGTAACAAAAGACAGGATATGACTCTTGCCCTAAAAGGTTAGAGTAAAAAACATTTCACAAACAATAGGAAATTGATTGATTCGCCACAGAATGAAATTGCAAAAATTCAAGACGAGGAAGTTTCAGATGATAATTCTAAAAAAGAATTCGAAATAAGAGAGGAGATTGAAAAGAGGTGGGAACAAGAGGAATTGTATTGGGCCGACAGAGCTAGAGATCTTTCAATTAAATTGGGAGATAAAATACTAAGTATTTCTTCGCAAAAACTATGAATCGTAGGAAAATTAATAGAATCGAAATGTTAAAGAATGACGAAGGTGAGTGGATGTACGATCGAGATAAAATTAATAAAGTTATACAAGATTATTATGTCAATCTCTTCAAAGATTCTCAAACTTATAATATGGAGGATATTATCGACCAAATCCCGTAAAAAATTACAGATGAAATGAATGAATCACTAACAAAGATCCCGAATAAGGGAGAAATTCGTAATGCGGTTTATAGTATGGATGGCTCAAAAGCTCCAGGTCTAGACGAATTGCCAGGAAAATTTTATCACGAGTTTTGGGACATCTTGGAGAAAGATATTGTTAAAATAGTTACAGAGTTTTTCATATATAATACTCCACTTAACCCTATTAACGATACATTAATCACACTCATACCAAATGGATCAAAGCTAGAATCAATTAAAGATTATAGGCCTATCTCTTGCGTGAACTTTTGCTATAAAATCATAGCTAAAATCTTAGCAAAGAGGCTACAACCCTTCATGGACGATATTATATCGCCTACCCAGTCAACTTTTATAAAGGGAAGAAATATCCAAGACAATATACTTATTGCGCAAGAAGTTTCATATTTTCTAAACACAAAACGAAATTCAAAAGTATACTATGCGGCGGTTAAGATAGATATGGAAAAAGCATATGATAAAGTTAACTGGGTATTCTTATTGAATTGTCTTAAAGGATTAGGGTTTAGCGAGAAATGGATTCGATGGATAGAAAACTGTATTTCTACAGTGAGGATGCAGGTTAAAGTCAATGGTCAACGGTTAAAAAAGATTAAACCATGTCAAGGACTTAGACAGGGGGACCCATTATCCCCACTCCTTTTTTCACTTCTCACTAAAAGTCTTATCGGTGTTATTAATCACCAATGTAGAAAAGGTACTATCGAGGGGATTTCTATCACTAGACAGTGCCCTAAACTTACTCACCTCTTGTTCACCGACGATGCTATCTTCTTTATTAAAGTTAAAGAAGATGAAATTAAAAGTTTTAGAGAAGTTTTGGAAAAATATTGTCTTGCCTCTAGACTGAAAATTTATTTGAATAAAATCGGTCATCATGTTTAGTAAAAATAAGCCAGAGAACACTAGAAATGAGGTGGGGTGCACTGACTCAATGGGTAAATATCTTGGCATCCCTTTAACCATTAAGAGAGCGAGTTCCAAAAATATCAACTACTTAAAGATAGGATTTTATCCAAAACGGCTACTTGGGTATCATCTCTTCTGTCGGATTGAGGAAAAGTAATTCTTATCAAGGCAGTGCTACAAGCCATTCCTAATCATGCCATGTCAATATTCGAATTTCCCAAGTCATTATTATGTAAAACGTTATCTAGCATGGTGGAAATTTTTTGGTAAGATATTGGAAATAAAAAGAGAATCCACTAGATGGCATGGGGTAAAATTTCGAGATAAAAAAGAATGGGAGGTATAGGTTTCAGAGATTCTCAAAAAATGAATCTTGCCATGTTAGCTAAACAGGCGTGGAGAATTATCACCAACCCTGATACTTTAGTTGCAAAAGTGTTAAAGGGTATCTATGCGCCTAATCAGACTTTTTTGGAGACAAAATTAAAAAAAAGTTAGATCTTGGAGCTGGGCGAGTATCTATAAAGTAATACAATTGATTAAAAAACATGCAAAATGGCAGATCGGTAACAGGCTTAAAACAAATATTTGGGATTACAATTTGATGTCTCCTCATTTGTGATAATAAAATATATATTCGAGACATCATTTTAGGCGTATTTATTAGTTTATAGGTCGAATTTCTCATGAATTAGTACACTTTTCTATTTAGGGTCTTGAATTATTTAATTATTATTTTTATAGCATATTGGGTTTAATTATTTATTTAGTGTGAAGCTTTAGAGATATATGGTAATTAATTAGAGTCCAAGTTGGTTCAAAGAGCTAAAGAAAAGAAGATAAACATGGGAATTGAAGATAAGGAAGTAAAAGCTAAAAACATGGAAAAGGAAAACCTGCCTTAAATCTGAATTTCTGCACCTACGACCACAAATCAGCTTATATCTTTAAAACGGTGAGGAATCTGGAGAAACAGTCAAGAGCAAAGTTGAAGATCTTTCCGAGAAGATGAATTTCAACACATCATACGCGTCAAACAGATAAGTACTGAAGCTGCTAGGACCAAAACAAAAACGGGGCTGATTGCATGTTTTTGGGCTACAAAATTGAGTTGGGCTAGGAGCCCAATGTTTACCTTTTGCTTCAAGAAAATGATTAGGTCAACCTATACACTATAAATACAGCCTCTTAACACTAGAAAATCATCCTTGGTGAAACCTTAAACCAAGAAGAAGCTTACAACACAAGAAAAGAAGTCTGAAAGGAGCTGTTCATCAATAATGTCATCTTCAACCTTTGAATTTGTAATTTCTTTCTTTTCTTCCATTAGTATGAACTAAATTTCTATTAGCTTGAGTTTTAGCATATATGCATGAACCTAGTTTTGATTGACATCTATCTAATTTGGGAATTTTATGTTTTAAATTGAATTATTGTTT
The DNA here is from genome assembly GCA_029959085.1 of Nemophila menziesii. NCBI lineage: Eukaryota > Viridiplantae > Streptophyta > Magnoliopsida > Boraginales > Hydrophyllaceae > Nemophila > Nemophila menziesii. The sequence goes on along the minus strand of JARWIR010000084.1, from coordinate 1,095,961 downwards.
TTATTCTCTGTTTATGTGTTTGGATTTATATTTTGTGTTCTTGTGGAAGCGCGCCCATATAGAATTACCATCTAGTAGTTAGGTCACCATTGACAACGGTGTTCAATTACATGTTTAGCACATAACGTCTAGTATTCGGTTTAGATCTGACAAATCAACCTAACTAGATAATCACCATGGTTTAGTGTATTGCTATTTACCATTTGCAGGAACAGTTTGCTTAGGACTCCTTATTGACACAGGTAAATCCTATTTAAAACTACCTAGCGCAATTGGAACCGATTATTGAAATACTACATAATTCACCCTTACATGTTTAGAATGGCAAAACTAGTGGGGATTACATGCTATTGACTCAAGCTATATTCTCATACTACTTCTTCTCTTGCATTTAAATGTCTGTCTTTGATTTCTTAGTTTAATTTAGTTAATTAAAAACCAAATAAAAATCTATTTGTCTTTACTTTTTATGCGTTTTACTTGTTCTAGCTTTTAGTATTTGCACTTGGTTATTGCATAAGATTCCCCTAACCTTCGTAGTCTCTGCGGAACGAATCTTACTTAATCATTAAAACTTGCATACGATCTGTATACTTGCAGAACCGTGCCAGCTTAGGGTGTTTATTTGCATCTAATTTATACATCTTTTTATCACACCCTAGGCCAAACCAAGTTTTTGGCGCCGTTGCCGGGGACTACATCGTTAGTCCTTGTGCATATATCTTGTGCTTTTATTTCAGTTAGTTCTATTTTACGTTTTTGTCTTTTTAGTCTTTGTTTTATAGATAGTTACAGATGGAGAATCCAAGGAGTCTTGAGTTACCCATCGAGTTTAGAGTGCAACCGCGCGGAATTCGCGCTCCAGAAATCCAAGTAAAGTTTGCAAAAGTAAAGTTTATAAAACAAAAAGAAAATATTTTTTTGTTTATACAACGTGAAACATAAGTACCTTAGATTTTTATATTTTATTTATATAAACCAGTAAAACAATATGCACAATAGTGAAGAAATAAAGTATAAAATACAAAAATAAATAAATAACTTTACTTGTCGAGGTTTGGATTGGATCCAATGTGTTTAAGTTATTTTGGCCACATACCATTTTATTACTTTTGTTGGCTTCTACCTCCGGGATACAACGACAAAACTATATAGAAGAAACTGACACATACATCATTAAGAATTTGAACGAACTTAACAATGTTGCTTACTCTCCCTCTCTCTTATTATTTTAATGCTTAATGATTTAAAAAATTTAAATAATCAAGTGTTTCAGTTGATTATTAATAAAAAATTAATAGGTTACTAGGCGTCCATTAGAATGGTTGTGACTTTTAGAACTTCGAGTTGTGTTTTTCAAATAAAAGACACGTTAGTTAGTAAAAAAGGCATAACTATTGGACATGGCCCAGTGTTAATGAAACTTTAATATTTATTAAACATTAACTATTGGGTGTGACCCAATACTAATGCTAAAAACTTGCACATGGAAAAAAAAAATTAATAATGAAACAGCTATTGGACCTGACCTAGTAGTAAAAAATTAATTTTTTCTTTTTTCTTTCTTTCACCTTTACTATATATATAAATAAAAATTATTTATTTATTTATTTTTCTTTAAAGTTTCATGACTCAATTTCTAATTCAACTTCAAATGATATTTAAGCAAGTGAATATATTATGTTAGTATTTATAATTAAATGAACATATTAATTAAGATAGTCGTCAACTCGGTTATAACGGTTGGGTAAAATCTAGTATCAAATTGCACGGTATCTTTCTTTTTATCTCTTTAATATTTGAAATGTGATGTCTATTTATTTTAGTTTTTTTAATAATTTGAGTTACTTAATGTAGATAGGAATCTTCAACTAGGTTTCAGAAATGTTTGAGAACCAGCCCACTCCAAAGTCATGATTAGTGGTCGAGGTGACTACCAGTTAAAATTTGTATTCTATAATGTCTAATAATAATTTCATTACGTAAGTTTTTTTAAAGTGTGTGGAACCTCAACCAACTTGTGAAGGAAGGTGTGCACTTTGTGGCAGATGAGGTGTTAGGGGTGGAAGAGGGGTGCATGGTGACTGAGGGTCTATAGTTGGATGAGGTGAGAATTTACTAGGATCATATATTTAGAATATCGACATATTTTTAAAATAATTTATTTTGAATTTTTGTTATTTGATAACTAACCATTCGAGTTTGAAGAGATTAGGTTTATAAGGTTCAATTATTTGTCAATTTTTGGAGTTTCGATACATGTGCTAATTAATTTTTTTTTGAGTTTGATAACTAAGACATTTAGATATTTTGGTTATAATGTATATTATATGTATTGCTTGTGAATGAATTTCAGTTCTTGAAGTTGTACTAATATTGCAAACTTTATTTTGTGCTTGTCTAGTTAAAAGTGGCATCGAGGATATCCAACCGACTAGAGATGAACACCCACAATAACATGCAGAGCTATGCTTAGTTTATCTAGCTGGAGAAAAAAAAAGCATCAATCGTCTAAAAGGGATATCCTAGAAACCTCTGATCATGGTGTATCTAAAAGGAGAAAGAAACCACATGTAACGTCGATGCATACATCAAGGCTAAGGGACCAATGAGAAAATTTTGAGACTAGATAATTCGCTTGGTATGTTGTTACAAGACTTTGGTATGTTTGAGTTTGGTATGTGGTTAGTTTGGGGAGATGGATTTTGACTAGTGTGCAGTAGCTAATCCCAACACTTTGAACATTACTTTTCAAGCTTTATTATGTTTAATGTTATACTTTTGTATTTGTTGAAAGTATGCCCTAGACCGGATCGTCTTGTAATGAATTAAACACAAATATTTACTATATACGACAATTGTTATTCCTACAATCTCGATTAAAGGAATTGTTTCTTTGAATATATGGCAAGCATTTATGATTATGGTATTTATTTACATAATATGAAGACGGGTCCTCTATTAAGTTACGAACTAGATATCGTAAGGGGTTATAATAATGAGAATCTACCTCATAGGACTTAATTTGGACTTCTTAATAGTAAGATAATTGAGTTAGGACCTTGATGATCTCGATTGATGAATATGTCGGTAACGAGTATATAATGGATAAATACCAGTAGTTCTCGTTTATCGAGTTCGTTGCATAGTTAACACACATAGAGATGTGATTATCGGACCTACTAAAGATAGAGATTTAATGATTAATTAACATGAACAGTCAAGTGGGTTAATCTATTTAAGGATTTAAGTGCTTGTAATCCTTTGACCTGTAGAATTATCGCAATAGTTGCGTATGTACTTGTTGTGTTAAGATATTGAATTACTAGGTTGTCAAAATGCTAGTCAGAAGGATATTCGACATAACTAGTACTTGTGTTACTAAAGGTGAGTCAAGATGGTGTCAATTAACTCTAGGTAAAGAGTTTGATCTCTATGATGTCATAAGATTATAACAATTGTATCGAATCCCTAGCCAATATGATAGAATGAAATAAATAATGAATTTCGTAGGTCATTCACCACTCATATAATCTCCATGTAACGTAGTTGATTGTCTATTAGGATTTGACGGTTATTACCATATCCCAGGATAATCCAGAGTTGTAAAGATAGAGGGAATACATGCATGGTCCTTTACCGAGTTATTTGTACAGAGTTACTTCACGTTATCCGGTCATTGAGAAGTGTTGTTAGACGCCAACCTCGATTAGTAGTTAATTGGGTTAATTACTACAAGTTTAACGATTAACCCACGTAGTGGCACGCTAACGAGTGTATCAATATTGTTAAATGTTGTTAATTATATTTATTATTGGATGATGAATATTAATTAATTACAAACTTGAAATTTTTGTATATGAATATTGCTAGCACAAATTAATATACATAATATTGGACTGGTCTCAAACTAACGAGATTAAACAACAGAAAGAAATGAACTTGACTTGAATAGTCCAAGTTTTGACGCACAAGTTAAAAACCCAGTTAATCGTTATAAAAACCAAATGATTACTAGGGTTTTAGTCAATTGTTTTGAAAAATAATTTTCAAGGGAAAAACGAAAGAAAAAAACACGTTTTATTCTTTCCCTCTACAATTTTCTTCATAGAGGTGTAAGACAATTATACAAAATTTCAAGTCTTCTTCAAGTCAAAACGAATGAAAGCGATGTCAAAAACTCGGTGTGAAAATCGTGGAGGTTTAATCATTTTGAAATTAGAATCGTTATGTCATATTCGATTGCAAAACTCTAAGGTACGAAACTAATTCATCTTTTAGATTTTAATCGCGACTAGATGGATTACAGATTGCAATGTTATTTAATTTTGCGATGCGTAAATTTGATAATTTGTTATTGTATATCTTTTAATTGGTATCAAAGCCAATTTGTTGTGATTTAAATTTTTTTAGTATAAATATCATCTTATAATATTTAATTCTAGTTTAATAGTTATTATATATAATATCATAATCTTTGTTACATGGTTTATAATTTCAAATGTTTAAAATTATATTTAGGTATCTTGGTTTTGTAACGAAAGAAAAAAAATAATTAAATAAATAATTTTAATCAGATCATTGTCCATATACAGTTAAACCTCTATAAATGAATACTCTTGAGAATAGGAAAAAATATTCGTTTAACAAGATTATTTATTTATTGATAAATGAATATATTATTCATTTATCAATAATTGAATTTTTATCTATTTAGATAGTATTTTTGCATATTTTTATATTCTCGTATGAATAATTACTTTACATATGGTAATGTCCAAATGTACTTACTAGGTAATAATTCAACTTCAGGAGATTTTTTATAAATATAAATATAAATTTATATGTATATTGAAAATTAAAGAATCATATATGTATGTGGACAAAAGATTTTATTTGAGAATGATGTCGTTATGGAATTTCCTACCGACAATGAAATTATTGAGTCTATACAAAACGATGAGAATGATCCAGAACCAGATGATTGTAGCGTCACACCGAATGTGTCATTAGAAGAAGCATATCAAGCAGTAACCACCTCATGGAACTACTTTGTACAACACGAGCAGAATACTCATGAAATCTTGTTTGCGCTAGGAAAATCCAAGGATGGGATGATTTTTGGTGAGAAAAAAAAGAAAAAATTATAGACACCTTTTTTGTAAAAGAATGACTTATTGTATGAACATTTTTTATTGAAAAAAAATATTTTTAATATATATATATATAATGAATTGTAATGATTATTCATTTATATTTATATGGGGTCTTTATGGATTTTAAGAAAATTATTTATTACTGCATTTAGCGAGTTTATTAATTAGCCCCTTAGCTAGGGGTGTGCGCGAGTCGGTTTTGTATGAATAATGCTCAACCCACAAACCGCCCGTTCTTGTGCGGATTTTGAAAAATAAGACCCGCACCCGCCCAATACATTACTTAAACCATCGAGTTTCGGGTTAGGCGGGTTGCGGGTGCATTGCGGATGATTTAGTTCGATAAAGAAGACGATTTTTTATCAATATTCGTTTGGCGAGTCAAATTGATATTACAAATGAAAATTATAACGAAAAATATTGTTTAGGATACGCATATGCGTTACAAATCATCTATGGTTAAAAGATATAAAATAAGATTTTAGGAAACTAAATATACGAATTGAACAAAGAGTACAAATAATATCATAATTGAAATGAAAAACATATTCATTAGATAAAATATTATTGAAATATTGAGGAATTTCAATATATTTAAAAAAAAAATGGGAGGAATTAAAAAAATGTAGAGTGAAAAGCACATGAACCCCACTATTTTATTTGAATAAAATGAGCAATACGAATTTTTCTAATTTTTATACTACAAGGTAATCGAGCAGGGCCGGTCCTGACATTTTGGGGGCCCAAAGCAAACTTTAATATATGGGCCCCTAAAAAAATCTTAGGTGTATTACAAATGATTTTTTTTACTTAACGTAATTAAACAATTCTTTAAAAAAAAACAAGACGGACTATTATTTTTGTTTTGAATTGGGCTAAAATAGGGCCTTTTTAAATAAGAAAAAAATTATACTATATATAAAAAATAACATTTGGGGCCCCAAAAGTGATAAGAATTGAGGGGGGGCCCAAGGCGATGGCCTCCTTGGCCTCCCCTCAGGACCGGCTCTGTAATCGAGTATATGCGGGTTTCAAGTTTAAAATCCACAACCCGCAAAAATGTGTATATTTTTTTCAAAAATGTGAACCGCAACCCACCCAATTGAAAACTAACACGTATAATTTCGGGTTAGTGTGATCGGGTTGGTCGGGTTATGCGGGTTTTCTAACCCGTTGCACACCCCTACCCTTAGCCCAAGTCGGGACCGAAGAAAATTATTCATTTGTCGAAGTTATTAATTTATTGAACATTTATTTATGAGGCAATTACCGATACCACCCCAGAGAGAGGTGATATTGCCCATAAAAGTCATGTCTAATATAAAAAACATAATTAGACAATAATACCCTTGACTAAATTTTCCCACCAAACTAAATTTTCCCACCAAAAAATTTCCGACCAACTTTTCCGGCCAAAATATTTTCCCGCCAAAATTTTCTCGCCACATTTTTTCCCACCAAATTTTTTCAGCCAATTTTTTTGAGTTTATGTTTGGTGGGAAAAATCCCACCAAATCCTAGTGTAAAATAATTGGGGGTATAAAATATAATAATTTCTAGTCCAATTCAAGACTCATATATTATACCAAAATTTCATAACAGGTTCTATATTATGCCAAAAACTACACTAAATGTACCTATATTATACTTTTTTTTTCAAAGCACAACAATCTGTAATAATTCAATTTCTTCATCAAAAAATTGTTTGACAACATGGTTTGAAGCTCTTCCAAACCCCTTCTCCACTTTCTTCATATTCATAAATTTAATAAAGTCCCCTTTCAACTTATCCAACTTTTTCAAGACACCATCAATTGAACCATTCGACAATTGATGCCTAGTCAGCAATCTCTCCTTGTCCAGCTCATTATACAAACTCTCAACACACGCCTTTTGTTCAAATAACATTTCCTTCACAACCTTATACTCATACTCTTGTGATTTCTTCAGTTTTACCAATACCTCATCAATCTCATCCTCAATCTTTAACACTTCAACTCGAGGATCAAACTTTGCAGTTAAAGGCAAATACTTTAACTCTCCTGTAATAAAAAAAAATCATTACATTAAATTAACTTTAACTCTCCTGTAATAAAAAAAATCATTACATTAAATTAACTTTAATTTCTTAAACAGTAACTTATACCTGAGACCTCTTCCTTTTCCTTTTCCTTTTCCTTTTCAAAAATATCTTCAGATTCGTTTTCTTTATTAAGCTGATGAAAATATACATTAGTAAAGTCGTAAATAACATTAATTAATTAATAAATAATACCTTTTCCATAGCAAGTTTCATATGATGTAATAACTCTATCGCATTTGGTTTCTTCGACCCATAAAGAAGGTGGGTCCCAGCTGTCAAAATCTTGTGAATACGATCAGGCGAATCCGTAGATTTACACGTTTTTATAAGCTTAGCAACATGTGAAATAATATCTGTTCTTGAATCACATCTTCTACAATAATACTCAGCATCTAAACCTACGTTTCCTTTAACTGTCCCGGTTAAGTTAGCGTGTATACCACAATCTATATGTACCACGTGTCCACAAATGTCGGACCCATCTACTTTCGCTTCACATTTAATATAACTGTAGGCTTCACGAGATGAACTAATGGTCCCACAACAAAGTATACAGCTACAATGTTGGCAAAAATTTGGCTCACTACAACAAATATCATCGGACATGAACTTTAAAGGAATATTCTCAGATTGTACTAAGCTACTACAATTTTTATTTCCACCTCTGCATTTTACTGATTTAACATCCATGGGCTCATTATGGTTAACTTTCTCTTTATCAAATTTACTCAGGTCAGACGGTATATGCCAAGTAAACGAGGCAAAAATGCATTCAAATTAGCATTAGGAAAAGTAGAGAGAATATACTGTTCAACAGAGAGTTTGCTTTTGAATGAAATTTTCTTGTTACTCTTTGTTAAACCATTAGGTGGATATAAATATCTATCTAAAAAGTGTCCAGATACAGTTTTTCTTGTTCCTACTCTCCAAGTCCAATATCACCAGGTTTAGGCCAATTTTCTGGAGCTTATGGTAAACCTACACCTGATTCAGAAGCAGTAACTGGAAACAAGTTAAGCTTCTTCTTCTTCTTAGCCCTAGGGGTATTTTTGGTATTTAAATCAAGAGACTCTATCTCCATATCCAGAGGGTTATTATTGTCATTAGGAAACAAAACATCGCCGGATTAAAAAACAGTAACTGGATACGAATGAGGAGATTGTATTTCCATAAGTTCTTTCCCCTCCATCTCTGAAAAATATATGAATCTTCAAAAAAATCTTTAAATCTTCTGAAAAACCTCAATCGCAATAAAGACCCCGTCTTTGATCACCTGAGAAAATCAGAAATCGACACAAAAAGTATTTAACAGTAAATAATTGACTCGCATATAAAAATTCAATCACCGGCTAAAATTAGCTATGCATATAGAATGTAAATAAATTAAGTATACGGGTGTGTAGTATAGAGAGAGGAGCATACCGTTGTTAATTGCACAATTGATAAACTGGACGAAAGAACCCCTCCCAAGTACAGATATTCTCTACACCTAGCCACCAAAGCAGCTGCAGAGAAACACCCAAAAGCCAAACCACAACCCACAAAAGCACCAACTAGAAGACTGCAATGTCAACAAAATTGTGTAAATTGCATAATTGGTCCCTATGTTATGCTAAATACACAGAATAACCCACACGTACCTAGGGTCAACATCGATTGCACAATATTAAGTTTACGAGCATCTTCAGGTTTTACCTAGATAATAAAAAAGGATAAAGATTCAAACCCCATGGAAAAAGGTAGGGACTAATAACAATATCTTACCAATCTGCAGTAGCATAGATAATATTAATGTAAAAGCATTAATCCCACCAAAAGTTGTTTGGTGGGAAAAATCCCACCAAAAGTTGTTTTGGTGGGAAAAATCCCACCAAATTATTATAAATTATCTCCTCCAAGAGTAGGATCTTGCAATTGAATTAGCTCTTTCTAAACCTCCTCTTGTGGGTTATTATTATTACCACACCTCTCCTGATAAAACATCTCTGACCCCTCCATTTTCTCTTCATTTAACATCACTTTTTCACCCTTCTGTATTAACAAATGAAATTAAACTCACAAAAACAATGAAAAAAAGTAATAATATACTTTATGCTCACCATTCGAATATCATGCATCACAAAAGTAATAAGTTAAACTATTGTACCATGGGTAGCTTTGCACTTATTATAAACCACAAGGACTAAACGCAAAAAAAACCAGAATACTTACAAGTTTAAACGAGTACCACTTCCGTAACCACCCACTATCTTCCTCCTCTACAAAATGGTGCTCTATTATTAGAAATTAGCAAATGCACGGCTACTTTTTGGAACACAGTATCTGACTAATTTGCTTAACAGGGACAAATAGTGCAATCAACTGAATTAAAATGTATATTAGGTGAATAAACATGAATTGGAACAAACAATTATTAACTTACAGATTCAACAAAAACAATTTTTAAGTAAAACTTTTTAACTTTGTAGTTCAATTGAAAAAAAACATATGATTGCAATAACTTTCCTATATTATGCAAAAATTGATCGAGATCACATTACATATTTGACCGAGATGAAAATACATTGTCTTGGGGAATTTATCAAACACTTATTATGCAGTACCTGTGCTATCATTTGATCGAGGCCTAACAGGTATAGACGGTGAGGTATAAAATGTTGGTGAGGAGTCGAGTGTTGGTGACGCGGTGAGGTTAGGTCGGCGATGCTGTTAGCTTGGGCTTTTGTGTTGATGTAGATAAAATGAAACGAAACTGGAACGGACATGGACGGTCAAGGTGAGGAGCCGGAGATGGACGATTTGGAAGCCATTATTTATTGTTGTTGAAGCTCGTTTGAAGCTCGATTTCATCATGTATCCGCTAATTGAAGCTTGTTTCTCTTTGATTTGGAGTTAACGATACTATCATATGCTGCACCAAGAATACTCTTAACGCAGTGAGGCAGAGAGGAGATGGAGGCAACGGTGAGGCACAGTGGAGATGCTGTCGGCAGTGAGGCAGATGGTGGAGGTGAGGCTAAGATGTGGTATTAACGGTGGAGGTGCGGCGGTGGAGGTGGGTGTGAAATGAACTGAAAGTTTAACAATTAAAAAGATAGTGAATCGTGAGAGAATAAGATATAATATTAAAATAGGGGTAAATTTGGTATACATATATTTTGTTAGGACTTTTATAGACAATATTTATAAGAAGATGCTGGAGGGCTATTATTGTTAAATTGGTGACTTAGATGGTAATTGTTTCTTTATTTATCGAGATTTAACTGTATTTTCTTTTTTGTTATTTAGTTAAATGGTTGAAAAAATATATATATTGCCTACTGGACAAACAAACACAGGGTATATTTTTTTTTTCAAGAAACAAAGTTAATTAATTATCACAATCGTTTATCCAGAGATTTTAGAAAAATATAAAAATCACTTAAAGAGCCATCATTCCAAGATGAGGGGTCGATGTTTCGTCTTGCACACTTAGCCAGTAGATCCACAACGCTATTAAGATTCCTATTTACGAAGTTAACCTTCCAAGAAGGGAACTTCATAAGACAGCTCCTCATTTCGGCAATGAACGGATAAATTTGCCATCGAAGAATATAGGATTACTATATTATTGAAAAACTACATTGATGTACTAATTTTGTTTATAAAAATATCTATGCATTTGTTTTAACATGATGTAACTTTGTTATAGGATTACTATGATGTATCTGAAGGTGGCATTTATACACTACTATACAATTTATGTAATACAAAGTGTATGCATGCATATAATGATTGTATTATTGAGAATTGGTTCAATAATTAAACGAACAAAAATTGTAGTTTTTATAGTAATTGCAAAATTCGATTGATCTGGTCGATTAAGACAAGTTATTCGGTGGTGGGGCCTAGGATGTGATAAAATAAGATATAAATAAAGTGCAAATAACACCCTAAAGCTACACGGTTCTGCAAGTATATAGATCGTATGCAAGTTTTAGTTAAAAGATTAAGATTCGTTCCGCAGAGACTACGAAGGTTAGATGAATCCTATGCAAATATCAAGTGTAAATAATTAAAACTAGAACAACTAAACGCAAATAAAAGTAAAGACAGATAGATTTTTGTTTGATTTTCTAATTAACTAAATTAAACTAAGAATTAAAATGACAGAAAATAAATGCGAAAGAGAAGTAATATGAGAATATAGCTTGAGTTATTAGCATGTAATCCCCACTAGTTTTGCCGTTCTAAACATGTAAGGGTGAATTATGTAGTATTTCCCTAATCGGTTCCAATTCGCTATCGGTAGTTTAAAATAGGATTTACATGTGTCAATAAGGCTTCCTAAGCAAACTTTTCCTGTAATTGGTAAATAGTCACAAGAACTAAACCATAGTGATTATCTAGTTAGGTTGATTTGTCAGATCTAAACCGAATACTAGACGTTATGTGCTAAACATGTAATTAAACACCGTTGTCAATGGTGACCTAACTACTAGATGGTAATTCTATATGGCTGCAGTCCACAAGAACACAGAATATAAATCCAAACACATAAACAGAGAATAAAAACTATAATTCAATTTAAAATATAAAATTCCCAAATTAGATAGATGTCAATCAAAACTAGGGTTCATACATATATGCTAAAAATCAAGCTAAAGAAATTTAGTTCATGCAAGAAAAGAAAGAAATTACAAATTTAAAGGTAGAAGAAGACATTGTGATGAACAGCTCCTTCCAGACTTCTCTCTTGTGTTGTAAGCTTCCTCTTGGTTTAAGGTTTCACCAAGGATGATTTAAGAGTGTTTAAGAGGCTGTATTTATAGTGTATAGGTTGACCTAATTCGTTTCTTGGAGATAAATATAAGTAATGGACTCCTAGCCCAACTCAAATTCGTAAGGAAATAAAGATAAACACTGCTGGACCGTTTTGAGCATATCTTCTTCGTTATTGGTCGGTTTTTGCTCCATAATATACCAAAAGAATCGTCACAGAATTATATAGGTCCCTTTGAAAGGAATCTTCCAAAATCGGCTTCCTTGTAGGAGTAATCATCACTTCTTTAGGCGTGTGCTGCAGAATCTCAGATTTAGGCAGCTTTTCCTTTTCCTATTTTTTAGCCTTTGTTTCCTTATCTCCAATTTCCATGTAAATCTCTTTCCATAAGTTGTAGTCTTTGACTTGGACTCTAATTAATCTCCATAATTATCTTTAAAGTTTCACACTAAATAAACAATTAAACCCAATATGTTCTAAAAATATTATGTTACTAAATCAAGACTCAAAGTAGGAAAGTGCACTAAACTAAGCTAAAATCAACCTATAAACTAATGAATAAGCCTAAAATGATGTCTCATGCATAGATTTTATTATCAAAATGAGGAGACATCAAGACCCCCAACTCAAAGTTGTATCGTCCCGATACAATAAAAGTAAAGAACAGAACGGTAGTCAAATAAACAAGAAGAAGCCAGAGGAGAACAAGAACTGAATATAATGAATGATCCTAGAGCAAAATATCTAAAAAGTCTCATGTAGTAATGCTCAAGAAATAATGCACAAATATGCTCAATATACATGTAATCAACAATCCATAAATTCAAGTTAAGATTAATTTCGCAATGCCAGAAGGAGAGGATGATAACTTAGTTCGGGTTAATGGCTATAGGTTGTTCATAGGTCCCAAATACAGCATCCAATGGTCCACTTACCTATTACCTAATAGCTCAATTGTTTCTCCATCTAGTAGTTAGGAATCCTAAGGTCTTGGTTATAACTTGACTTTAGGACAGGTGTGGTATATTTGGATCATGAAAAGTGAGCTTTTGGCTCTCTCCTCACTAGCCATCAACGAATCGCCCTATAGCTTGAGTTTTCACTCGAAGATGTTTCTCACGCAACCCAATTTATTGATGCTTTTAATGTGCATCCCCAATAAATCCCAACAAAAACCTTTGATGATATAAAATCCACTTTACCGGTCCGAATATATATTTTTTTCAAATCAATTTTTCTTTTGTATAGCCATGATTCTCTTTTTGATGTTGAGATATCACACTATTTTCTTTTTATGTATATATATTCTTTCTTTTTATGCCCTTGTTGGCAAAATTAGCTCGTAGCTTCTTTTCCATTCACTATTACCCCGGCAAAGGGTTACAATAAATACTTTTTCATCATCAATAACATCACAAATATATTCCTAAAACCCAATATTCCCTAATGATAAAACCCACCACCCCAAACTCAAGCTCTAAAACAACTTGCTTCAGGTTTTACGATTCGAGTGCGGGTCATATAGATAAGTCCTACAAACTAAGGGTATGGATTATAATGTGTTTCAATAAAAAGGCTTTAGAAAGGATCAGAGGGGCTAAGACGGATAAATAATAACAATAATCAAACAAAAGGGTGAGAAAGTATAAAGGCTTCAAGTGTTTTATCATGAAAGAACTGCCTTATTCATTTTTCTAACTACCGGATTTCGTTACGTTTTCATAATTAGTTCATAGACAAGCAGGTTTTCAACTAATTTTAAACCTCACGTTCTACACACCAAATAACTATCCCTAAGTTTCAACGTGAATTCTTAGCATTGCTCATTAACTTTCCTATCCTTTATTTCCTGTTTTCATACATGCATCTAAACAATTTTGTTGCATCTTTCAAAAACATACTACCTACTATCATTGACCTAATAAAATCATGCTCAAATAGGTCCATTCAAAATATTCTATGCCTTAATTCAACCTAAAAAATTTAAATTTTATGCAAAAAACGAAAAGAAGATGAGGACAGCGAATCCCCACCCCCAACTCAAAAGTGAGTCGTGTCCCCACGACTCGAAAAAGACTCAGGAACGGAATAAAATTTAAAATTAAAACTAACTAAACTACCTAATGCATACAAGCTATTAAGAAAAATTAGAATGACTTACCTGGCTGGCCATAGAGATCCATTATATCCCCATCCTCATCTGAGGGATCAGAATAATCATCAATATGCTTTTCCAAGGTCAAATCGTCTATCTGTGATTGCATCTGTATGACTTCCGTCCAAAGTTCTCTGTTATCTTCTTGTAATCTTTCGATTTCGTTTTGTAATTTGCGAGCCCAAGGAGGAAGATAATGAACAATTTCAGAGGAAGAAGTAGAAGAACCTTGGTCTTGAATTTTGATCTTTTTAAATGGCCTTCTTGATGGTATGGACATTCTAGCAGTTAACTTCTTTGGTAGTGGTTGTGCTGGTGCCTTTTCTTTTGAATCTTCAGTGACCTCATCAAGATTGATGGGTTTTTTAATGGTGGCTCCAGGCAATTTCTTATTCTTCCCAAGGATAGAGCACTTTCTCTTGTATTCCATAGCTTCAGATCTGTTAGTCATGCTTGATTTACCTACAACTCAAGTTAAACCAAGGATGGATTAAAATTTTAAGGAAAAGTTGGTTTAGCTTGAGGTTTTTGCTTGGAATTGATGAAAGAGAAAGGTTTCTTGATGGATCTTGGAAGAAATCTTTAAAGCTTGTTGAATTTGATGGTGTTTTAATGGTGTAGTGTGATGAATTTGATGAAGAGGTTGTGTTTATGGAGGATGGAGGAGAGAATTTGTGGAGTTGTTGTGTTAATTATGAAGGTTTGCACAAGCTTTAAGGTGTATATATAGTGTTTGGGTCTGAAAAATTCGTATGGGAGAGGCTAGGGTTAATCTTGGTAAGGTAAGAATTTGATTAGGCAAGAATTCCTTCACAAACCGCCTCTGTGCGGTATACCGGGCCTAATCCGCGGTATACCGGACCCATCAGGTCTTCAATTTTTCGTCTCGGCCAAGAACCCGTGGTATGTAACCCGTGGCACGGGTTTTTAATTTATCACCTCCGTCAAAAAACCCGCGGAATGAACCCCGTGGTACGGGTTTTTGCTTCTCGCGGTATACCGGACATGAGGCGCGGTATACCGTAGCCATCATGCCTCAAATTGTTTTTCTCGGTATAAAACCCGTGATAGCCACCCCGTGGCACGTGATTTCCAGGCGCGGTATACCGGCCGTGAGGCGCGGTATACCGGACATGACTGCGAATTTTTCCAAGAAATTTGCTGACCTCAAACTCGAGTCCTGCACAGTAACACACTACTTTTCTCTCCTATTAGCTTGTAAGCACAATTAAAAATATACACTAACTTAATATTATACACTACAAAGTAAAAACATCTAATCTAAAAAGCAATTAAAACAAGGGGTGTCTCCCCAGAGCACTTTTGTTTAACGTCTTTGAGTTAGACGTGTACCTCAGGCTAAGCGCATTCAACGAGATGGATTGTCTCTTCTGGCCCAAAGTCCTCACTATCATGGTGTCTTTTCAAACGCTGGCCATTCACCATGAATATCCGTTGCTCGGTTGGATGTTCAATTTCAATCGCTCCATGAGGTGTGACTTTAGTAACAATGTAAGGTCCTCCCCAACGGGATTTAAGCTTTCCCCGGTAGTACGAAAATCTAGAGTTGTATAATAAAACCTTTTGCCCTCTCTCGAAATGCTTTGGACGGAGTCGTTTATCATGCCATCTCTTTGTTTTCTCCTTATAGAGACATGAATTTTCATAGGCAAGATAACGAAACTCCTCCAACTCGTTCAACTGCATCATCCTTTGCTTTCCGGCCAAATCTGGGTCTAGATTCAGAGTTTTAATAGCCCAGTAGGCTCGAGCTTCAAGTTCAATCGGTAGATGACACGCTTTGCCGTAGACCATGCGGTATGGAGATGCCCCAATTGGTGTTTTAAATGTTGTTCTATAAGCCCAGAGAGCATCATCCAGCTTTAAAGACCAATCTTTCTTCGATTTGTTCACGGTCTTCTCAAGAATAGATTTGATTTCCCGGTTGGAAACTTCAGCTTGATCGTTAGTTTGTGGGTGATAACCGGTTGAAGTACGGTGTTTCACTCCAAACTTACGAAGATAGTTTCTCAGAGGAGCATTCAGAAAGTGGGTACCTTTATCACTGATGAGAACACGTGGCGTACCATGTCTTGAAAAGATATTTGTTTTTAAGAATTTAATCACTGTTTGAGCATCGTTCTTTGGTGTTGCCACTGCTTCTACCCACTTTGATACATAATCTACCGCAAGCAAAATATAAAGATTTCCATGGGAAGTGATGAAAGGTCCCATGAAATCTATTCCCCATACATCAAAGATTTCAACTTCTAGGATATTATTAAGCGGCATCGCGTCTCTTTTTGATATATTGCCAGTGAACTGGCATCTTGGACATGACTGGAAAAAGCGATGAAAATCTTTGTGTATGGTAGGCCAATAGAACCCGGATTGAAGAATTTTAGCTGCGGTTCTATCGCCCTTAAAGTGACCTCCATAAGGTGAACTATGACAACTTTCAATGATTTCCTCCATTTCACCTTCATGCACACATCTTCTAACCACTTGGTCACTACAAATCTTCCAGAGGTATGGTTCATCCCAATAATACTGTTTGGCCTGGTGATTTAATCTTTGTCTTTGTTGTGGGTGGATATCTTTGGGAAAAACACCACTCACGATGAGGTTGACTAGATCTGCATACCATGGCACAAAAGCATGTTTAATAGCAAAAAGTTGTTCATCAGGGAATACCTCTTTAACCAACAATGGTACTTTGTTCGCATCAGATCCTTCGAGCCTTGACAAATGATCAGCAACTTGATTCTCGCATCCCTTTCGGTCTCGAATATCTATGTCGAATTCTTGAAGCAACAGTACCCATCTAATAAGACGCGGCTTAGCGTCCTTTTTCTCCATGAGGTACCTAATAGCTGAGTGGTCCGTGAATACAACAGTTTTCTTCCCAATCAGATAGGAACGAAATTTATCAAAAGCATAAACCACGGCCAACATCTCTTTCTCCGTCACTGTATAATTAATCTGGGCAGCGTTGAAAGTCTTACTTGCATAATAAATCGTGTGGAAAATCTTGTCTTTCCTCTGTCCCAACACAACACCCATAGCGTGATCAGTAGCATCGCACATAAGTTCAAACGGAGCTTTCCAATCAGGAGGTATAACAATAGGTGTAGAGATCAGTTTCTCCTTAATCGTCAAAAACGCTTGAAGACATTCTTCGGTAAAGTTAAAAGGAGTATCCTTTTCGAGTAAAGAACAAAGCGGTTTGGCGATCCTGGAGAAATCTTTAATAAATCTTCGATAGAATCCTGCGTGACCCAAGAAACTTCTCACTCCTTTAACAGAAACTGGAGGTGGTAATGTTTTGATCACTTCAATTTTAGCACGATCAACTTCCATCCCTGCCTTCGAAACTTTATGTCCCAACACAATTCCCTCTTGAACCATGAAGTGGCATTTTTCCCAATTAAGCACAAGATCTTTTTCTCTACATGTCACAAGGACCTTCTCAAGATTATTTAAGCAATCATCAAAACTATCTCCAAACACCGAAAAATCATCCATAAAAACCTCCAAATATTTATCAATCATGTCCCAAAATATAGCCATCATGCACCTCTGGAACGTGGCAGGTGCATTGCATAAACCAAACGGCATTCTTCTATACGCAAAAGTACCAAACGGACAAGTAAAAGTTTTTTTGTGTTGATCAAGGGGATCTACACAAATCTGATTGTAACCCGAATATCCGTCAAGGAAACAATAGTATTCTCTCCCTGCAAGTTTATCTAGCATCTGATCAATGAATGGTAGCGGGAAGTGATCTTTCTTTGTAGCTTTGTTCAGTCTTCGGTAATCCATGCACACTCGCCACCCCACAACTGGTCTTGATGGTATGGCTTCGCCTTGATCATTAAGGATGGTAGTGATACCTCCTTTCTTCGGAACACATTGCACTAGACTAACCCAATCACTGCTCGCGATCGGATAGATAATTCCTGCGTCTAACAACTTGATAACTTCCTTTCTCACTACTTCTTTCATAGCTGGCATGAGTCTTCTTTGTCCCTCTATAGATCGCCCACCTTCGTTCTCAAGAATGATTTTGTGTTTGCAAACGGAGGGACTAATTCCCTTGATGTCGGCAATAGTCCATCAGATTGCTTCTTTGTTTGCGCGAAGTACTTGAAGTAGCTTCTCTTCTTGAGGACATGAAAGGTTAGCAGAAATAATAACAGGCAAAGGTTTTGTTCGTACCTAGATATGCATAGCGTAGATGATCTGGGAGTGGTTTTTCTTCGAGAACAGGTGGACATATTATAGATGGTTGTTTCATTGGTTCAATGTCACCTGATTCTCTAAGTAGTTCTCGTACATTTGATCCTAATGCAGCAACGTCTTCAGGGGGAATCTCGAGTTCCTCTGGTGTTTCAAGTGCTAAGGCTTCGTCAAGATCATCATCTAAGCTTGCTTCATTGAAGACTTCTTGCGCAATTTTTCCGAAGACATCTATTTTGAAACATTCATCTTATGAATTTGGTAACTTCATAGCCTGAAACACATTGAATCGTATCTGTTCGCCTTGGACTCTCATGATCAACTCACCATTCTCAACATCAATTAGTGTACGCCCCGTGGCTAAGAATGGTCTACCCAAAATGATGGGGACATTCTTATCCGCGTCGTAGTCAAGAATAATAAAATCAGAAGGAAAAATAAAAAAGCCAGCTTTAACTAAAACATCTTCAATTTTACCTATTGGTCGTGAGAGGAAGCGATCAGCCATTTGTAATACCACAGATGTGGGTACTACTTCTCCAATATTAAGCTTCTCGAACAGGGATCTAGGCATGAGATTGATGCTCGCGCCTGAATCACATAATGCTTTCCCGGTCCAACTTTCTCCAATGCCGATGGGAATTGTAGAACTTCCGGGATCTTCTAGCTTTGGTGGCAACTTACTTTGACATATAGCACTACACTCCATAGGTAATCCAATTGTTTCCCCGGTCTCTATACTTCTCTTGTTGGAGAGAATGTCCTTCATGAATTTGAGATAGGTTGGCATTCTCTTGAGAGCTTCAACAAGTGGTATATTAACTTCCAATTTCTTCAACATGTCAACGAACTTCTTGAATTCCAGGTCATTGTCCTTCTTTCTGACACGTGAAGGGTATGGTGGTGGAGGGCGTGTATTAAGTTCCACTGGTTTTCTTGTCTTCTCAGGTGTCTCGGTTTGGACACCCGTTGGTTTAACTACCTCCTCAACTGTATCTTTGATTGGTTCTTCCCCCCTTTGTTCTGGAAAAGGGATTTGTTCTTTCTTTACCAGTTGTGTTGATTGTTTAGGTGGATCTTTCTTTGGTTCTTGACAAGTTTTTTCAACAATGAGTGCCTTTTTCTGAATAGGTTGTGGTGGATTATAGGATTGAGGTTGGGGTTTATGATAAGTTTCTTGCTTTCTGACCCAACTCTTCTGTTGGCGGGGGTTGTTGATAATTAGTGTAGCTTTCTTGAGGATAAGTATAACCATTAGAGTAATAGTTATCTTGCGGATAGGTAACGGAAGCTACTGCTGGATTATTCACACATCCTTCCCACACATGATTTCTTGATCCACAACCAGGACACGAAGGAATTGCACGTACTGTATTCACCTGAGCAATTGTTCGGGCTTGTTATTGTAGTTCTTCGAGTTGTTTAGCCAATTCTTTAAGCTTCAGAGATTCTGAAGTGTTTTCTTTTTCTGGTTTCTTTGGCCAACTTCTCTCGTTCTCAAGAATTCTTTCCATCCCCAACTCAGCCTCTTCAGGATCTAGCAACACAAAACCTGCGTTTCCTAACGAATCTGCTTTCTCTCTTGATTTGTCATTAAGGCCCATAGAGACAAAACTACCACGACCCATACCATCTGCTCTCAGCCTTGACTCTCTATCGAGTCCATTATAGAACATGGATAATTGTAATTGTGGTGTGTATCCATGTAGTGGGCATCTTGCCAACATCTTTTGAAATCTCGTCCATGCTTCGCCAACACTCTCTCCGGCTTTTCGTAAGAAATTCATAGGCTCCAATAGTTCCTTCACGCGCATACTTGTAGGATAATATTTATCGAGGAATCTTTCTTAAAGCTGGTCCCAATTGGTTATTAGCTCAGGAGGTTGATCATCTAACCAATCGCTTTCTTTCCTAGTTAAGAAGAATTGAAACATTAAATAATACATATGGTCTTGTGTAACACCTTCATTAATGTAGGCATCACAAAATTGCATGAATTTCTGAACAGATCTGACCGGATCTTGATTTGTATCACCATTAAATTTCCCATAGCTCGCGAATTGATTAATTAAATCAGGATCAGGCTGGAATCTAACGGCTTGAATGGTTGGGACGCGAATCCCAATGCGTTGAACTCAAAATTTACTAGGAAAACCTAGCTCTAACCGTTGATTATCCATCTACAATCCTGAGAAAGACTAAAACAAAAAGAAAGCGTAAAACTGAAAACAAATAAAAACTTCTACACTAAATAAACAAAAAATATATTTAACTTAAAGATAAATCCCCGGTAGCGGCGCCAAAAACTTGGTGGGGGCAAAGGTGTGATAAAGAAATAGATAAATAAGAATAATAATAAAGAGCACACACCCTTGAGAACCACGGAACTCACTGCAAGTATCACAGATCGTTTGCAAGTTTTAATGATAAGTTAAGTTCGTTCGCTGGGATTTAATCCGTTAGATCTACTTATATTTAACAAGCGTAGATGAATTTAGATGTTTATATAAAAATATAATAAGATAAATAATAATCTAACGCAAATAAATAAATAATGAAAACAAATAAATAAGATGAATGTAAGTCAGATAAATTAGGATTAATATTATGAGTTTATTTTACTAAGTTGTTATTCTAACTTGTCACAGATTAAGCATTATATATTAACCAGGATTCTAATTTCTACCTAGCCTTTTCTAGGCTTAGGAGCAACCTCTCCACTACCAAGGTCTTGGGTAATGATTGGTGATTAAATCAAACCTTTATGGCTATCTAGTTAGACAAAGAATCAAAACTAGACGATTATGTGGTGTTGTCAATAACTAAGAATAATCCTAAGATGGACCAAATCTAAGGATGTAACAATAAGTCAAAACACATAATAACAATATACGCCAAGCTCAATCAATTAGAATAAACAAATAGTATTAATGAATGTAGACAACATAATAACCTAACAATTAAAAGTAAAACTTACAGAATAAAAGCTTAGAAAGATGGTGTAGCATAGATCTATAGCTAATTACCCTAAATATAGAGAAGGTGAGATGTAGAAGAGGAGTTTGTCACTCTCCAACTTCTTCTTCTTGTCTTCCTCTATAGGTCAGCTTGCTTCTTGGATGAATAGCTTGATTCTAAGGATGAATATTTAATTAAAGACTAAGCTATTATTTAAAAGTGAGAAAATACAAGTAAGGATTAAGTCTAAGCTTGAAACTGAGCAAGGACATGTTTACAATGGTTTAAGGGTGTATTTATAGGTGTTTAGGAAGACCTAATTCGTTTTCTTGAAGGAGAAGTAAGTGGTGGACTCCAAGCCCAACTCTAATTCGTATGGAAATAAAGATAAACACTGCTGGACTGTTTTGAGCATATCTTCTTCGTTATTGGTCGGTTTGAGCTCCATAAGATACCAAAAGAATCGTAACAGAATTATCTTTGTCTCTATAAAAGGAAATTACCAAAATTGGCCTATTTCTTGGGGTAAATAGCACTTCTTTAGGCGTGTACTGCAGAATTCCAGATTTAGGCAGCTTTTCTTTTTCCATCTTTTTAGCTTTTGTTTCCTTATCTTCAATTTCCATGCAAATCTCTTTCCATAAGTTGTAGTCTTTGACTTGGACACTAATTAATCTCCATAATTATCTTTAAAGCTACACACTAAATAAAAAATTAAACCCAATATGCTCTAAAAATATTATTTTACTAAATCAAGACTCAAAATAGGAAAGTGCACTATTTCTCAAGAAATTCGACTAAATGACTTCCTAAATTACTAAAAATGATGTCTCATCCTAACATAAATCTATCACAAATGAGGAGACATCAAATCCTAAGGTCTTGGTTATAACTTGGCTTAAGGACGGGTGTGGTATATTTGGATCATGAAAAGTGAGCTTTTGGCTCTTTCCTCACTAGCCATCAACGAATCGCCCTAGAGCTTGAGTTTTCACTCGAAGATGTTTCTCACTCAACCCAATTTATTGATGCTTTTAATGTGCATCCCCAATAAATCCCAACAAAAACCTTTGATGATATAAAATCCACTTTGCCGGTCCAAATATATATTTTTTTCAAATCAATTTTTCTTTTGTATAGCCATGATTCTCTTTTTGATGTTGAGATATCCACTTTGCCGGAATATCTTTTTAACACCATGATATTTCCATGTAATTGTTTCTTTTCGATTTCAGTGTAAGTGTTTCGTTTGTATTTCCATTTCTGTAATAGTTACTTTACATTAATCGAAATAATTTTTCTGAATTTTAATTTCTCTTGTTTTAAAAAACGGTGATTTTATTTTTTCCCAACAATTTAAAGGATATTCATTTATATCACCGTTTTTTTTTTCTGAAATGGCTTTTCCAATCTCGACTGTTGCTTCATAATTGAACGCAAAGGCCTTTCCCAACGTGAATAAGTTGGAGTCCTTAATGGTTCGAACTACAAGCGTTCGGCACAAAAGATCTTAATCTGTCTTGAATAGTATGAACTCAACTTTTCTATATTCTAAGATCCTCCACTTATGGTGGATAATGGAATTCCTACTAAAGAAGAACATACTAGACATCTTGCCCTTGAAGCCAAGTTCAAAAGACCAAATACAATGGCTCGGGGCTGCAAGTTGAACAACGTCTCGAATCTCATTTTTTATCTCCTTGCCAACGAAAAATCGGAAAAGGTCATATGGGAGACTCTCGAGAATAAATATTGAGTTGATGATTCGGGTAAGAAAAATTATGTCACCGGAACTGGTATAACATCGCAGAAGGCATGAAGATGTGTGAAGTTTTCCAAGCCAACTTCTTGCTTGAAAAATTTCCCCCCCATCTTGGGGTGAATATTGTAACCATCTCAAACACAATAAGAAGTATATGACTCTCCAAGAACTCATCATCCATATGCAAGTCGAAGAAGCAAATTGTCTCAATGATAAGTTTTTCTATTTCCCTCCTCATTTCGAAAGCTAACCTTGTCGAAAGTTCTGGTCAAGGTAATAAAGACAGGTTCAAAGGCAAGGAAAACAACAAGGCTCAAACAAATCCAAATATGGGGGAAACAAGAACCGCGACAACTCCAACAAACAAGGTGGAGGGTTCAAAACTTCTGGTAAGATTCTGAAATCTAAGGGTGCTTGTTACCGTTGTGGGAAAGAAGGATATAGAGCTTTCTAGTGTACTCTTAGAGCCGGCCAAATCCCAAAGCTACCATAAATCTGACCGAGACCGAAGAAATAATCGACACGGTAATGGTTGAGGTAAATTTAGTTGAGAACAAAACTGAGTAGATCCTTGACACCATAGCTTCCCGACATTTCTGCACAAACAAATCCCTATTCAAAAAATTAAAGGAAGCAACTGATGGTGAATTCGTGTATTTGGGTGACTCTTCTACCGCCGTTCTCGGAAAAGGACAGGTTCCCCTCAAACTCACTTCTGGTAGATTTTAGAGTTAAATGATGTTCTCTTCGTCCCATTTCTTTGTAGGAACTTAGTTTCCGGAGCTCTTCTCCATAAAGTGGGACTCAAACTTGTTTTTGAATGGGGGGGGGGGAGGGAATCGTTATTACCAAAAATGACGAGTTGTGGGGAAAGGGTATTTAAACCATGGCTTGTTTGTTTAAACACTGTAACCCTTAATGAGAATCCTTCTAATTCTGCTTATGTCGATAAGTCTCTTGATATATGGCATGGTATATTAGGTCATTTAAATATAGCTTCTATTAAAAGGCTTAAATATCTTGGACTAATACCCCTTCACAATATAGATGACTTTGAGAAATATCAAATACGTGTAGAGTCCAAACTTGCGAAAAAACCTTTTAAATCCACAACCACAAGAAAGACTAAATTGCTAAAATTAGTATATTCAGACTTGGCTGATTTTAAAAACTCCGCTAGTAGCGGAGAAAAACTTTACTATATAACATTTGTAGAGATGAGGCGGAATGCGTTTTAAAAATATAAAGCTGAGGATGAAAACCAACTAGACTGTAAAATTAAACGACTTAGGTCCGATAGAGGAAGCGAGTATAGTTTTAATTCCCTTAAAGAGTTTTGTTAAACTGATGGAATTATACACGAACTTAGTGCCCCTTATACGCCCCACCAAAATGGCATAACTGAAAGAAAGATTATGTCCCTTAAAGACACTATGAATGACATGTTAATAAGTCCAGGTTTACCAACCAACATGTGAGGGGGGAGCTGTTTTCTTAGCCTATTATGTTCTTAATAGGGTACCCCATAAATCCCTATATAAGACCCCTTATGAGATGTGGAAGTGTGTCCACCAAACCAAAAAATTTAAAAAATGTGA
The DNA here is from genome assembly GCA_029959085.1 of Nemophila menziesii. NCBI lineage: Eukaryota > Viridiplantae > Streptophyta > Magnoliopsida > Boraginales > Hydrophyllaceae > Nemophila > Nemophila menziesii. The sequence goes on along the minus strand of JARWIR010000084.1, from coordinate 1,071,248 downwards.
GGGTGTCTTGCCAAAGTCAAAGTACCCAATTTTAAAACAGTCACCGTTGGACCCAAAAACATAGACTCAATATTCATAGGGTATGCTCAGAATAGTGCGACATATAGATTTTTGTCTTTAGATGATAATTCAATTTGTGAATCTATAGATGCTGAGTTCTTTGAACACATTATCCCTTTGAAAACTTGAATTTTGTTAATGCCTCTTTACCTGTTGATAGCATGTCTAGTAATGTTGACTTACCTCTTTGTAATGTTTCCCCTGTCTCTCTACTTCTATGGAGCCTAGTAGTATTACCGAGGAAGAACCTAGGAGAAGTAAGAGGCGTAGGATCGAGTCTAGCTTTGGACCTGACTTTATCACAGCCTTCATGACCGAAGGCTTTCACATTGGCCGCCTAATAAGCAAACAGGTTGTCACCTGCCTCCTCATGGAGGAAGACCCAAAAACTTATGACGCTGCTTTAAAATCTATAGATGCTAGTTTTTGGAAAGAGTCCATTAATAGTAAACTTGAGTCTTTTAAAAGCAACCATACATAGGAATTAACCGACTTACCTACGGGTAGCAAACCTATTAGTAGCAACTGGGGTTTAAAAAAATTGAGACCTAATGGGTCAATAGAAAAATTCAAAGCGAGACTTATAAGGGTTTTACCTAAAAATAAAGGTTTAGATTACTTTGAAACTTACTCCCCTATGACCAAAATCATCACTATAAGAATCCTTATTGCTTTAGCCGTTATTCACGAACTAGTTATACATCAAATGGATGTTAAAAATGTTTTTGAACGGAGATCTGGATGAAGAGATCTACATGGCGCAACCTGAAGGTTATGTGGTCCCTTGTCAAGGGGACAAAGTTTGTAAGCTAGGAATTCTTTGTATGGTTTAAAACAGGCACCTAAAAATGGTATGAAAACCTAGAAATTACTCTTATTACAGATGACTTTGTGGCTAACAGTTCTAATTCATCTGTTTACTCCAAAGTAACATGCTCAGAGTGTGTAATAATTAGCCTTTATGTATACTACATGATCATCTTTGGTACTTCAATTCATATCATAAATGAGACTAAATGCTTTTTGTCTTCTAGGTTTGATATGAAAGACATGGGAGAAGCTAATGTGATACTCGGGGTGAAAATCATTAGAAGCAGTAATGGTATTTCCCTAAATCAGTCTCATTACGTAGAAAGGATGCTGAATAAATTTGACTCCTTTGAGGTAACACAAGCAAAAACGTCTTATCATTCTAGTATTCATTTGTCCAAAATTGTGGGAATGCTGTATCCCAAAATGAATATGCTAAGATCATAGGTAGTGTGATGTTCTAACTGAACTACACTCGACCCAATATTGCCTATGCCGTAAGTAGACTTAGTCGCTATACTCATAACCCGAGTAATGACCACTGGGTTGCACTTCGTCGTTTTTTGAAGTACTTGAGGGGTACCATTGATCTAGGCTTGCATTATAACAATTTTCCTGCAATCCTTGAGGGATTTTGTGATGCAAACTGGATTCTGACAATGATGAAGTAAAGTCCACCAGTGGTTATGTGTTCTCCTTTGGGGGAGGTGTTGTGTCGTGGAAGTCCTCTAAATAGACCTGTATTGCACACTCCACCATGGAGTCTGAGTTCATATCACTAGGGATGGCAGGGCAAGTAGCTAAGTGGTTGAGGAATCTCCTATCAGATGTGCCACTTTGGGAAGGAAGTGACACTCCTGTGTGTATCTACTATGATTCACAGGCAGCTATTGGGGTCGCTCATAATAGCTCCTACAATGGGAAGAGGAGACATATTCACATCAGACATGGTTCACTAAAACAATTACTAAAGAATGATGTTATAGCCTTGGAATATGTACGATCAGAGAAAAATCTAGCTGATCCGTTCACAAAAGGCCTAACTAGGAGAGTAGTCTCGAAGACGTCGAGGGGGATGGGATTGAAACCCATTAATGGGGAACATGTGACTAATGAGTAAATATGATTTATCTCCATCCCTACGACTCAAAATAAAATCATCTTAAAATTCATAGTCACTTGTGGTGGTCCTATTGAGAAGAACTTGATAAATAAGGCTTACTGGGTGTTAAACTCATAGCGAATTCATAGCCTTTATGGTGGTTCTTTTGAGAAGTACTTGATGAATTCAGGGGTAATAGTGAGACCCAACCTTCATGATAGAATTTTAAGGAGACAGCATTAAACAATCTGAAATGAAGAAATCCACAAAGCTCATAGCCCATAGGGGGTGGTCCTTAGAGAAGTACTTGATGAACAAACTGAAAGGGGATGTTCGAGGGAACTATACCTTTCAGAATGGTAGAGTATGTACTGTGAGGGTCTCGATCGAAAACCGTTAACTTCAATAGTAAGTTCACTTAAACAGAACTTAGTGGGTTCCTCACTTCAATACGTGTCAATTCAAATCGAAAGATATTTCCATTTAAGTACAATTCAGCCAAATGCTGGTAGATATGAAAACATGTTCACCTTGTCTCCCAAAGACCCTACGTGGGGGATTGTCAGGATTTATAGTACTGATTAACATAAACCTAATAATACTCTTTTACAGAAGTGGAAAAGATTTAGTCTAATATAAAGTATTAAATAAATCAAGCCATTCCTAATCTGTTAGAGAAGTGGGAAAGTCACTTTTTTCTGAAAAAAGTCCCACATAGGAGGAGAGATGGAAAAATAATATCTTATAATATTTCACCCATCTATTAATTCCAAAAGAACTAAAGGATATGAAATCCAAAAAGAAAATGGAAAATCCCCACATGCGTGCACCACCACCACCACCCGCCCGGCCTGGCGACGTCGACTGCGTGGGCGTGGGCTCGTAGGGTAGTTGGGGAGTTTGGGGAGACAAAAAATGAAAAATGAAACAAGTTTTCCGAAGTAAATCCGGTGGAAGAAGACTAGTTCTTATAGTAGTCGGTGGAAAGTCAAATCCTTTAAGCCAGAAGACAAACGTCTACCAATTATGCACCAGAGACAAGTGTCCACCAATTACGCACCAGTCAACTGTTACAAAACTTGGTCAATACGGGAATGAATCACTCCTCACCTACTATCCTATAAATACAAATCCTCCCCACTTTTCTTAGCTACGAACACATACTTCTCCTCTCTCTGAAAATTATAGTTGTAGCTGTAGAATCTCTATTAGAGATAACCGGTACGTCGGAATATCTTTTTAACGCCATCATATTTCTATGTAATTTGTTTTCTTTTCCGGTTTCCGTGTAAGTGTTTCGTTTGTATTTCTATTTCTGTAATAGTTACTTTGCATTAATCGAAATAATTTTTCTAGATTTCCATTTCAATTGTTTTAAAAAACACGGCGATTTTAATTTTTCCCCAACACGAAGGATCCGATTTTCATAGAAAAGTTTGACTTCAACTCTTACTTTATTGTTTTCTCAAACAAATAAGATTGTTGCTTTACTCTAAAAAAACGACACTAGAATTTTGCCGGAAAAAATATCCTTGTACAAGAATGGAACCCAAAATGTGAGTAGAAAATGGAAGACCGAAAGAAAAATTTGTTTGGTTATAGATTCACGGCTTACCTGGTAATTTCATCTATGAAGAAAATGATCTTCAAATTACAAACGAATATGGTAAAGTTCTTGAAATTTAGCTACCTCTGCTCGCCTCTTTCAAGGATGTTAGCTATATCAAAGCCTGAATTGAGTGTAATATATCCTAGTGGTGTCGCCTAAGGTGTGATAAATTAATAGATTAAAAAATAAAATTAAACACCCTAGGCTAGCACGGTGCTGCAAGTATTACAGGACGTATGCAAGTTTTAATGATAAGAGAATTTGTTCCTCAAAGACTACGAAAGTTAGAGAGAACTTATGCAAATATCAAGTGCTAATATAAAAGCTAGAATAGATAATATGCAAGAAATAAAAGTCAATAGAATTTTTATTGGGTTTTTGTAAATAGAAAATTAAACTAAATAAATTAAAGACAGTAAAATTAAATAAGAAAACAGAGAGTATGAGAGTTTAGCTCGAGATATAGCAAGTAATCCCCACTAGCCTTGTTTATTCTAATCATGTAAGGGCGAATTATGTAGAATTGCAATAACCATGATTCTAAATTCCTCCCTACCCCCGTCAGGATGGACTAGGGTGGAGACCTCACAATCACGAGGGGACTTAAATAGGGTGTTCCTACGCCACTAGGTTCCTAAATGAGACTGGTTTTCTAATGATGATCGGTGGTTAAATCGTACCCTAATGGTTATCTAGTTAGGCAAGCCCTTCAGGATCACTACCGCACACTAGACATTTATGTGGTGTTTCAGTAATTAGACACCCCTTCCGGGTGACCATCTAACTACTATTAAGGTAACCCTATACGTTGTACACCGCAAGGAAAACAAACAATAAATCGAAGCACATAAATTAGAGAATAAAACATGAATTCAATTTAAATACAATGGTGTCCCAAATTAAATAGATGTAAAACAAGTCTAGGGTTCATACCCATATGCTAAATATCAAGATAAAAATAAATTAGTTCATACAAGAGGAAGAAAAGAAAACATTTACAAAATTTAAGGCTTGTGAAGGCATGATTTGGTGTTCAGCTCCTTCCAGACTTCTTTGCTCTAGTTGTAAGCTTCTTCTTTGCTTAAGGGTTGGCCAAGGATGTATCTCTACTGATTAAAGGATGTATTTATAGGGTATAGGAAACCCTAAAACGTTTTCCTGGAGTGGAAGACAAGTATTGGACTTCTAGCCCAACTCAAATTCGTAACCCTAAAATATAAAAAAGGTAATAAACTATTGCTCTTTTGTTTTGGCCGTAACTTCTTCAATACAGCTCTGATTGATGCGTTCTTTATATCTAAACTTATCGTTTCGGAAATCTCTATAACATTTATTCAGACCATTCTAGCAAATTTCCAGCCGTTTTTTAGTTATGATCACTTTTATGGGCGTAGCTGCCGGAATTCAGATTTATTTGACAACTTTATCTTTCTATACTTATCTTTTACTTCCTTTATCTCCAACTTTCATCATTAACTTCTTTTCCTTATCTCTTATAATTGATCTGTCATCTAATTAATAATCATATATCTTTAAAGCTTCACATTTAACAAACAATTAAACCCAATATGCTCTAAAAATAATAAATAATCAAATCAAGACAAGAAATAGGAAAATACAATAATATAAGTAGAAATCGACAATTAAATTATTAAACACACCTAAAATGATATCTCCAACAAAGATTAAGTCATCACAAATAGGGAGACATCACCTAGCAACATATTGTGGTTTACTTCTTAACATGAGTGAAACTATATGTTTAACATGTATGCTTATGTATGAAAGATTGGGTGAATACATAGCTAGATGATAAGCCAAACATAATGTGAACACACCAAACCTCGTATAGTGCCCAGATCAAACGATCAAGATGCCATAAAGATAAAAGGCTTAAATGAATTCTTGAGATCATCTCCACCTCAGAGACTATGAAGAGTTTGCTTCAGCAATTATATATTCCACTTGCATTTATAAAATTCAATAAGATCAACTGCCTTGTCTTCTGGACAGTTCTGCCTCATTGGACTAAAGAGATTAAAACTTGAAGGCAATTCACATCAACCTCTTAAAGTAAGGGCCAAATAAGGGGGACAACAGGTCGGGGAAATGGAGGTTTCGGCTCTAGAAGGTTGTGCTTAGATAACTCAATACATCAAAAATAAAAGTCACACTCTTTCCCTTTAGGCCCCGCTAAATGGTGATTAAACATAGGTTCTACATCTTGAAAGCAAGCCGATTTTGGCGCTGCTTTATGATAATGAAACCAACCCGCAAAAAGCATTAGCCGTGCAGCTGCTACTCAAGCAGGTAGATAAATTATATTTATAAATCCTGTAGGAGAGTAGCACATGTCAAAGGGTTATCTGATGATCAGTTTTTCAGTCGATTCCCATTAGGGAAAACTGCTTTGTATGTGGGTTAATTAATCACATAGAATGATAGAAATGTGACCCAAATTCTTCTTTGTAAGGTCTGACCCATTTATTATTAACCCTAGTATCTCTATTTACCTATAAATACATTGTATTGTATAGGTTATTAGTTAACACGTTCAATTGGAAGCCTTTTCCTTATTAATCAATCCTATATAATAAATCTTTTTCTCTTCTCGTGGTTTTTCCTGATTTGGGTTTTCCACGTATATCGGTCTCCATTTAGTTTCTTGTTTCTTATTTTATATTTTATCTGCGATCCTAATTCTAACAAAGTGGTATCAGAGTAAAGGATCATAAGAACGAGAAAAAAATAATTAGGGTTGTTGCCGAAGAGGAGAATATCGAAGAAGAAGGAGATCAGATTTATTAAGGATTTTTCAAATCGTGACGATTTTTTTATTTAAAAAATATATTCGTTTTATTTGTTAAGAAACAAATTGTTCGTTTTTAGTTTTGCATACTTTTGAGTATTTTTTGCCAACGAAATTAAGAGAAACATAATTTTAAATCGTTTTTCTTAACTTCATTTGCAATTCCTGATTTCGACCTTTTTCTAGAAACTTATTGTAGAAAAGTTGTTCTAATTGTTCTTACAAACAAAAGGGAATATTACACACCAAGTTTCTTAAAAGAATAGACCAAGATAATCACAAATTAGGGTTTTGAAATTTTGATACAAATTCGATAATATAGCTCAAGATCTAGGCATTTTCTATAGAAATTGGTTCATTAAAGTTGTTCTCCTTGTTACAAGGATCAAAATGGTTAAAAAATTATCGAAATTGGTGAAAAAATAAGCAAGATATGAGCGGGACAAATTTTAGGTCAAATGGGTCAAAATATACAGTAAATGAGGGAACAAGACAATGATATAATCTTTTTGTTATGTACAGTAGTGTTGACTGTAAGAACATGTTAAAGACATCATCTACTTCGCAAGTAAAGCACTGCATGTGCTCTTAAGTCTTGATTGGTATTTTAAAGATCTAACTATTTAGCAGAAAAACTATGAGGCATTCATAGTCCTACATGTATGTTTGAGCTTGTGGATGCTATGTATGGGTATTTCATGGTTATATTTGAGAATATAGGGGATTTTAACTTTGCATTAGGTGGGGCCCTGGATGATACTTGAAGTGTAAAACCCCTAATAGCGACATTCACTACTAATAATCCTAAATCATTCTAGTCCATCTAATGTACATCATAATGCCTTAGCTTGCTAACTTTATATCACTTAGCATTGCTCGACCATCATTAGCAAGAACTTGTCCAGCTCCAAAGATAGAAGATGAAACTAGATAAAAATATGTGAAGCTCTGCCATGCCGACTTCCGCTATCACACAACTTGTCCAAGTCGTCCCACAACCGACATATTACCACTCTTAGCTATTCCATGCCGAGCGGTTAGGGGATCTCACACAACTTAACCAAGTAGTCAGGTTGACCGTGCAGGTTGTTGAAGATATGGTAATAAAAGATTGTTGTCTTCCGAGGTGTGATACAAAATCGACATTCAAAAGATAAAAAATCCCAGTGTAAGAGTGCTCGCAAGTAATGAAGTATGTAAGTGAGTTCGTCTGCACAGGAATTAAAAAGCTAATAAGTACTCTAGTTTCAGTTTGATATTGCATTGACAATTAATAACAATAAAAGTAAAATTTTATTTGGTTTTTGTGGATAATGATTAAATATTAGAGATAATTCCCAATTAATTACACTTCCTCATTTTTCATTCTCAAAAAAAAGGAAGGAGAAAATTACTTCTTACTTACTCACAAATTTTCAACTTAATTCTCAATTAAGCACATGGTCATATTTACCTTCCATTATTGCCCTTATATGGTTTTTTATTCTATTATACATTTATATTATATTTATATTTAATTTCTGAATTTATTTTTTCATTTTTTTAAATAGTTTTATTTTCATTTTATTTTCATTTTTTTAAATTCTTTTTTTTAGAATTTTAGAATTTTTTTTTGGAATTTTTTTTTTAATTTTTTTTTTAATTTTTTTTTTCAAGATTTTTTTTCCCCGGAATTTTTTTTTCCAAATTTTTCTTTTTTGAGATTTTTTTTCCATAATAACATGATGTAGGATTAGTACATATGTGTAGTGTGTTGCATGAACACCCAACATGTATAATATTGAGTTGCTTAAATAACAAATTGTGTGATACATGAACACAAAATCAGATATACAGAATATTTGTACACAAAGGTATATAATAATGTACATGTAGGCTGATTATGTGTTCATGCAACACGCAATTGCTGGAAGTATGTGTTACAGTAACACACAACAGTATGGGTTTTGTGTTGGTAAGACACACAATGCGTTTATCATTTACAGTTTTGCGTTGCTTAAACACACACAGATAACAATTGTGTGTTGCAGGAACACAGAATAAGATATTCAGAATATTTGTACACAGTAATAGATAATAGTGTACAGATAGTCTGAACATCTGATTGTGTGTTAATGTAACACACAATTGCTTGATGTGTGAGTTACAGTAACACAAAAAAGTATGGACTTGTGTGTCATTTACATTTTTGCGTTGCTTAAACACACACAAATAACAATTGTGTGTTGCAGGAACACAAAATAAGATATACAAAATATTTGTACACAGTAATAGATAATAGTGTACAGATAGTCTGAACATCTGATTGTGTATTAATGTAATACACAATCGCTTGATGTGTGAGTTACAGTAACACAAAACAGTATGAACTTGTGAGTCATTTACAGTTTTGCGTTGCTTAAACACACACAAATAACAATTGTGTGTTGCAGGAACACATAATAAGATATACAGAATATTTGTACACAGTAATAGATAATAGTGTACAAATAGTCTGAACATCTGATTGTGTGTTAATGTAACACACAATTGCTTGATATGTGAGTTACAGTAACACAAAACAGTATGGACTTGTGTGTTTCTAGTACACACAATGAAATAATCTTCGGGAAAAAAAATTCGGGAAAAAAAAAATTCGAAAAAAAAAATTTAAAAAAGAAATTGAAAAAAAAAATATATATTTCGAAAAAAATATATTTCAAAAATTTTAAAAAAAAAAATCTGAAAAAAATAAATAAACATTAAACTATAGTTAATAAAATATATAATTAAAGTAATTAATAATAGGTGGAAAGATGTTTTGGTAATTGGGTAATATTTTGTGCTTAATTGGGAATTAAGTTGAAGTTGTAATTAATAGGGAATACTTACCTTCTCCGCGTAATTAATTGGGCGTTTCCCCTAAATATTAAGCGAATATAAAAACTAAATTAACCAAGCACAATAATTATACGCATTATACTACTAAATCCCCCTTCTGGGTATAATATAATATCTAACAAACCATATATATGTGGCCACCATAAAAGAATTTGAGAAGAAGTATACGCATAATTTTTTTTTTGGTTACATGGGTTCCAGGCTAGCTTGCGCGCACCCGACTAATCCCATGGAGATATACATGCCTCCCCATATATATTCTCATGGTAAATCAGCACTAGGTTGCCCATGTTCAGGGAGGGGTTCGAGGCTTGTACCTCTTACACTAACACCAACAATAACAACAATATCTATTTTATTTAAGTTATAAATCCGAAATTTATACAGTTAAATTTCAAATCGATAATTAAAAATCATACTTTGAGTATCTCACCCTACTAATTGATTAGTTCATAATATAATAAAAGGAAACAAAAGCTAAGAGATTTATAATTGAAGACGTAATATAAAAATACTAAAGTTACACTAATTATGATGACAAAGGTGTGAAATAAGGTGTTATGAATGAACTCCTAATTTTTTTCCTTGCCCTAAATTGTGATAAGTGATATGTTTTGAGTCTAGAAACATAAATTAAGGAAAGGAAAATTTAAAATATTTTTCAAATTTGACAAAATGAATATTATTACTTTTACAAAATTAAAAAAAATTAATGACAATAATTTTCTTACAACTCAAGTTCAAACAATAGATCAAATGCAAATAATTTTACCATTGAAAGATTAGATTGAGTCAACAACTTACCATAAAATTTTCAACTATACATTTATATATACATAGATTATAATACATCAATATTCATATTCATCATCAAATAAATAATATATTATGAATCCATTCTTCGTTAGAGAAAAAAGATAAAAATGTATCGTAATAAATAAAAATGTTTGTATGATTTTATATAGAGAGAACGAGAGATTGAGAGATGACTGATTAAAGATCTGACATCTTTTGCAGGATTGAGTTGATGAAGTCTATGATCTCTTATTTATATCATTGATGGAGTTTTAGGGACGATATTTGATTTGAAGATATGGGTTGATAATTGATTATAGTATAGGTTTTATGAATATAAAATCCGATTTTGTATCGTTAATGAAGAGAGAGGAGATATATCGGTAGAGAGAAAAATAAGGATGCGATGACAAAAAGAATTGTGAGTTTGTGTGTGTCTTTAGGGTTGGATTGAGATAAGGGAGTTTCATTTACTTTATATTAAACTTATATATTTTTTAGTCCATATATTCGGGAGGTTATAATGTTTAATTCCATTCATTATTTTTTTTTCAAATTACTTCACTAACAACTCGATAAAGACACCGCAATCCAACTACAATATTTTTACATAGGTTATCTAAAAATTTATGACTATCAATAATAGAGTTACACTTCCAACTTGAGACATCGATGTCAAGCCTTGCACACTTCATTACTTGATCTGAAACGCCATTTATGTCCCTTTTGATGTGATATGCTTTCCAATTCGGGAACTACGTCATCTATTTTCTCATCTCGTCGATGATTGAAAAGATACCTCAGCTAATTTATTTTATTATTTATCTTATAATATTTAGTCCATTAATTATTTGTCTTATAAAATTAAGTCCCTTTTAGTTAATTCCTTTATATATACTACCTCAATAGGTTTTATAGTTACCATAATTATATTGTGATATTTTATTTCTTTTTATAACGATTGTGTCTTATTATTTTGTAGTTTATAATTATAAAGAGAATTAATATAAAATACCAAGGGTTCGTAGTTTTATCTCCTGAGCATAGAACCAATCTTCACTAGAATGACCATGGAGGTCTTTTGGTTGTCCTGATTTTGGCCAACTTACATGGCAGCACAGATGAAAAATCTTCTAGCGTGAAACTCCACGATCTTACTCACCTTTAAAACGAAGCTTGAAAATGGAAAAAGCTTCACAACTATTTCCCGAACTTACATGTCCATTGAAGGAGCTTCATAGCACTTTTCTCACGTGAAGCATCACGAACTTACACGAAGCTTCCATGGCAGAACTGATCTTGGCTGAATTTGGAGCTCCTCGTCGGATCTTGGCCAGCATGCATGGCAGAATGGATCATGGCTAAACGATTCTCGGTAAGTTAAGGTAATTGATCTTTTTCACTTACTGCTCGAAGCTCAAGCTCGAAGCTTCTTCACCATAAATAAATGGAGATTCGAAACTGGAAGGAAATAGCTTTTAAAGGGGGAAAGAGAAAGAGGAGAGAGAGAGAGAGGAGAGCATCTACCGAAATATTTGTAGCTTTTAGGGTTTCGTTTAGTGTGTATTATATTATAATATATATAGGGTAACTGGGGGATAAAAATAGGCTTTTTTTTAAAATTTTGATTTAATTTAAATTGTTTAGGCTCCTTTGAAGAATATTTGAGACTATAAGGGTGCTTGGTCTATAGGAGAGGTCTCCAAGACCCGTTGGGGAATAATCACTTAACTTATATGATACTAACAATTCAGTCAGATCTATATTAAATACAAATATGAAAGTCACTTTTACAACTCGACAAGTTAATATGCCATACACACTTACATAAAATTAGACCAAATGAAAAGAAAAACACAGACAAAGCCATCTTTTATGGTTCAGTTTGCTTGATATTGGGACAAAACTTGATAGGTCAAGAAAAAACTATAACCAGACAATAATTACCATTTCAATTAGTTTACATATAACAAATACATATACATATACACAAGATCAGGAGCAGGTGCCAAATTGATCACAAATTGATGTGTGGTGGAAACTCGTGAAGGATAACAGGCCGGTCCATAATGAACTGAGGTAGGTTTAGCCTAACCGCAGGTCCATAAAATTCTATTTATTGGTGCATTGTAAGCCATCGACGCCATTACAACGGTTTTATAAGTTCCCAGCGATATTCGATCCCCACGGAGAGGCTCACGGATCTCGACACCCATTTACCCAAAGTGAGTTGTCTAACACTTTTGTAAGGGCACGTAGAGTTCAAGGGACCTCATTTACTTTCCATGGAACCTCTTTTGTGCATTTTCTTGACTGAAATGATGAAATATCTGTTTTGATATAAATTGTTGAAATGTAAGCTTTATTTATACAAAAAATAAAGATTCAATAAATATATTACGTATCCATGCAAAATGGTTCCAAAATTAACAAATTTAATTTTTTTTGTGGTAGCTAATTAGATTAGATATAAATGGCTGGGGACGAAAGATAATGCTTAGGATCGGCAAATATGTACATGATGATCACGTTCATCGACTAGTTACTTAGTGAAATAAGATAATGACAATAAGTGTTTATGTTTTCACTAACATTGTGTGATGTGTTATTATTCATCTATAGCTATGTTTGAATTGGCTAAGTTAGAACATACTATCGTAAGTCAAGTTGGGAAAGATTCATTCTTATTTAAATGAATATAAAAATCGAGATGAATGCTTACGTTACGTCTCCCCTTGTTTCTTGGGATTTTTTTAGTTAAATCAACTGAGAGTATTGAATTTACAAACTTAGGTTGTGTTAATCAGAAGTAATTTTTGAACTCTAATTCATATATGTTTTTCTTATAGTTTAGCTCAATTTGTTCTTTAACATTTTAGCTATCTTACACACGATGCATAGTTCACTTGGTAAAGACCGTAAAAAATATGTTTATCATTTATAAAGGTAGTTATTGTTGTTCATATATATTATAGTAATATATTAAATATAGCGTCTTACCATCTTGATAGCATGGATGCCGATGTTGAAATGTCATGACCATCAATCTTGATCTTAGAATTAGAATTTTGTATTGAATACATAAATCTGTCAGGAAAAAATAGAACACTTATTTATTATATATAACTTATTAGTCATCTCAACTAATTGAATAAAAAATTGTTGGTTTGTGAAAATATTTTTTCTGTTTTCAGAGTATAGCTTTAGAAAATAATTTTCGTTAATAAAAAATAACAATACCAGTAATAATACATAGATATAATAAATGTGAATATAAAAATCAATGTTTATTTCTATCCAATGTGTAGACAATATAAATGACTCGATGAATTATACACAATCAAATAAAAGCATATTTCTAACCTAAAATAAGAAAAGGAAAATGCAAATAATTTTATTATTGAAAAATTACATTGAATCAACAACTTACAATCAATCTTCAACTATACCTATTATATTTACATAGATTATAATACATCAATATCGATATTTATTAGATAACATATTAAGAATTCATTCATCATCAAAGGACAAAGATAAAAATGTGTCTTAATAAATAAAAATGTGTGATCTCAGGACGGAGCCACATGAAGAGGGGGGGTGCTATGGCTCCCTGGTTCCTAAGAAAAATAAAATTCCCTTATTAAAAAAAATTATAAGTCATTTTACCCCTTAAATTTTTAGATTTTTTTTTATTTTCCCCCTCCTCCCCTAAATTTTCAATATTTTCATTTAGTCCCCTAATTTTCGAAATTTATTTTACTAGATTTATAATTATTTGTTTTTTTCTAATAAATTATATCTTATTTTGTATTAAATAAGTGGTAATTAATTATAAAAAAATATTAAGACTTATAGTCTAACTTTATATAATATAAAGATTTATTTTGCAATTTTTGCATAATATATGGACCTATACTGCAAATAAGTCCAAAAAAATTATGGGATCGTTGCCCCCGAACCCCCTTAGGTCCCCTACAAAAAATTCATGGATCTGTCCCTGAAGATTCTATACAGAGAGATCAGAAGATCGAAAGATACCTTATATATGATCTAACATATTTGTCGTGGTGAGCTGATGAAGTCTTCATAATCTTATTTATGCTATTGATGGAGTTGGAAGGAGGATCTTTGATTTGAAGATATGGGTTGATAATGGATTATAGTATAAGTGTCATGAATATAACATCTGATTTTGTATCGTTAATGAAGAGGAGGACGATCTATCGGTAGAGAGAAAAATAAAGAAGCGATGTGTGTGTGTGTGTGTGAGAGAGAGAGAGAGAGAGAGAGAGAGAGAGAGAGAGAGAGAGAGAGAGAGAGAGAGAGAGAGAGAGAGGTTTGATTGTATGTGTGTCTTGAATGTTTGATTGAGAAGTTGGAAGGATGATCTTTGATTTGAAGATATGGGTTAGTAATGGATTATAGTATAGGTGTCATGAATATAGCATCTGATTTTGTATCGTTAATCAAGAGGAGGACGATCTATCGGTAGAGAGAAAAATAAAGAAGCAACGTGTGTGTATGTGTGAGAGAGAGAGGTTTGATTGTATGTGTGTCTTGAATGTTCGATTGAGATTAGTATGTTAGTTTATATGGAAATTAATTTATTTTTTAGAACCATATTTTGGAGGTTATAATGTTTAGTTTTTTTATTTATTTTTGTCAAATAAACCTTACAAATAAGTTATTTATAAGTATTACATAAGTTCACTAGATAATCATTCGAAGTAATAAGAGATAAATCCTTCCATCCAAATAAGTCCATATCCCTCCTAGTACACTTAGCAAGCGCATCTGCTGTAGAATTATATCTTCTATCCACATGGGCAATGTTCCAATCTGAAACACGACCTAACCATTTCCTTACTTCCGAAAGGATAGGTTTAAGACTCCAATGGAGCCCGGTCAGACCCAAAATTTCTTGAACTAATTCAAGGTTGTCAGAGTAAAATGAAATACTCTGATCAACAAGATTTTTGCTTAATCTCATTCCCATTAAAATGGCCCATGCCTCCCCTTCAATAACACTATTTACTTTACATTTCATGCTTGATCTTTTCACAATATTTCCATCTTTAGCAACTCCAATTGATGTGATAGCTGCTTCTTCTTTGTTATTAGTAAATGATGCATCGCTCATCCAAATGATTTCAACTTCATCCATTATCATAGGATTGTCTTTTTCATTACTTTTACTAGTATCCTTCTTTTTATTCTCCATTTTTTCTGAATCCATGCATGGTCCAAAGAGCCTTGAGATTAAATCCTTCGATTTATTTAAAATATTATTACCATTACATTTAGTTCCTTCGTGAAAACATTTCATTCTCTCTTTCCATATATTCAATAAAATTATCATCACATATGCTATCACCTTTTTCTTCTCCCAACCTTTTTTACTATAACCATCAATAATTTGTTTAAACCATTCAGCAAACGTACCCATAAAATTTTGATCGATCCTAATCTATAATGGTGATAAAGCCCATACCTCAATGCTAGAAGGACATTTCAAGAATAAATGTACAATATTTTCGTCCTCAAGTTCACACCATTCACATATCTTGTTATTAACACACTTTCTTTTCTTCAGATTATTTTTAACCGGTAGAGCATTATTGCAAATTCTCCAACAATTTTTTTTAATCCTTGACGGTATATTATTTTTCCATATTATTATCCCAAATGTTGTTATCTATACTATCTCCCACATTAGATGATTGCGTCTCTTGAGCCATTTCTTCACTAACTAAAATATGATATCCTGATTTGGTGGAGTACTCCCCATTCTTACTATATGGCCATCAATTTATCTTCGTCATCTATCATACATCTCGGAATTTTTTAATATAATCACCAACTTCTTTTGAAAAATATTGATTTAATAACTCGTTATTCCACCCCATACCTGATTTATTTAACAATTCATGCATATAACTAATTGAGCAGTTATTTGGTTTTTGAAGAAAGATACCTTTACTAATCCAACAATGATTCCATATATTCGTACTCTTCCCATTCCCCACTTGCCATATCATATGCTTCTTTAAAAATTGTATTCCTTTATAAATGCTTGCCCAACTCCAATATCTTCATTTACTCAATTTTGCATCAATCATATTAGAATTAGGGAAATAAATAGCTTTAAGGATTTTGCAAGCAAATAAATCAGGGTTATTAAGCAGTCTCCAAGCTTGGTTAGCTAACATTGCATAGTTCATTTTATAAAATTCTCTGAACCCTAAGCCTCCAATCTTCTTAGATCTTGACATTCTTTTCCAGTTGACCCAATGAATTCTTTTTCTATACCCAGCATCCCACCAGAAATTTGCAACAATAGTCGATAATTTCTTACAAAGTGTCTTAGGAAACTCCAAAATAGACATAGCATAATTAGGGATAGCTTGTAAAACAGCTTTAATAAGAATTTCCTTACCCCCTTCTGATAAAAGTGATGATATCCAGCTAGCTGATTTAGACAATAATCTATCTTTAATATAATTAAGATTTTCACTTTTATCCCTTTTGAGTGTTAAAGGTAACCCAAGATATTTTCCGAGATCATTAGTACTTCTAATATTAAGTATACTTTTTGGCTGTATTTTTGTAGAAAAGAATCGCAGATTTATTAAGATCGACTCTTTGTCCCGACGCCTTATAGTATTCCGTAATCAAATTTTTAAAAGCTTCGATTTCTGTTTGATTAAGATTAATAAAGAATAATGCATCATCTGTAAATAAAAGGTGAGTCAATCTAGGACAATTCCTCGTAATTTGAATACCTTGAATTGAGCCTTCTCTGCAGTGGAAATTAATTAAACTGATCAAACTCTCTGTAAGAAGAGAGAAGAGTAACAATGATATTGGATCCCCTTGTCTAAGACCTTGATCCGGTTTAAATTTCCTCAATCTTTGACCATTAACTTTGACTTGAAAAGAAACCGATGAAATACAGTTTCTTACCCAATCAATCCATTTTTTGCAGAATCCAAGAGCCTTTAAAGTTTTACAGAGAAAATCCCAATTAACCTAATCATATGCTTTCTCCATATCAATTTTAACCGCACCATAGTATTTCTTTGACCTCCTTTTGGTGTTTAAAAAATAGGAAATTTTGTGAGCTATAATTATGTTATCTTGAATATTTCGACCCTTAATGAATTCCAATTGTGTTGGTGAAACAATCTTATCCATAAGAAGTTGTAGTCTTGAAGCCATAATTTTACTAATTATCTTGTAGCAGAAATTAGCAGACGAAATAGGCCTGTAATCCTCTACCGATTCTTGCAAATTCCCTTTAGGTATTAATGTTCACAGAGTCATTTATTTTACTAATATCCATATTATGGTCGAAAAAATCCCTGACAACTTTAATAATATCTTCACTAATTATCTCCCAAAACTCATGATAAAACTTCCCAGGAAGACCATCAAGACCTGGAGCTTTCCTTCCCGATATACTAAATGTAGCATATTTAATTTCCTCAATACTCGATGACTTAACCAGTGCTTCATTCATCCCAAAAGTTATTTTACATGGAATATGTTGAGTAATATCATTAGGATCTGACTACCTTTATTTTTAAACAGATTCATATAATAATCTTGAATTATTTCATTAATCTCAGATGGTTCTTCAACCCAGTTATCCTCTTTGTTTTTAATAGCACATATTCTGTTCACTTCCTCCTTTTCATTGTTTTCGCGAAAATATATCTTGTGTTTTTATCACCCTTCGTAATAGAAAGATCTCTAGCCCTATCTTCACAATACATTTCTTCAATTCGCCATAATTCTTCAATATTTTCTTTGATATATCTTTCTTTCAATTTATTTTCCTCTGATATACGATCATTAATAACTAGTGTAAGCTCCTGTTGCAATTCCTGAATTCTTTTCCTATTATTAAAGAAACATTTTTTACTCCAACCTTTAGGTGCCAGACAAGTCGCATCTCTTTTATCACAAAAGGTAGCAACGCCATCACATAATTGTTTCGAATTCTAATTTTTCTTGATAACTTCTTAACATTGTTCATGTTCCAACCATCTTGATTCAAACATCAACTATTTATTAATTTTACCCTTTTTTGTATCTCTACACAGAATTAATGGAGAGTGATCCGAACCAATCGCAGGTGGAATTCTAAGTAGTGCATTAGGAAAATTGGCGCACCAATCCATTTAAGCGAGAGCTCTATCCAGTCTTTCCTTGACATTATCTTCAACTCCTCGATTATTCGACCAAGTAAAGAAACAGCCTTTGCTAGGCAAGTCAACTAGATGATTATTGTTGATGAACTCATTAAACCTAATAATACGATCTATATTAGCAGCTTTACGCCCTTGTTTCTCAGAAAATCTCGATATATCATTAAAGTCCCCAATTATAATGTGTGGTTTATCAAGTTGATTAATATTCTTAGATAAGGTTTTTCATAATATAAATCGATCATCATTATTAGTAGGAGCATAAACACAAATAAGATACCAAGAAAAGCTGATAGATTCATTAATTTCTACTAACACATAATTAGAACAAGCATATTTAACAGAAATCCCCATCATATCTTTCCATAATAGTAAGATACCCCCGAACCTATAACCTCTTCCTCCAGGTTCCACTATATGAAACTTATTAAAATTCTTAAAGTGAGAACAAGCACTAAAATCTTTTGGACGAAGCCTCGTCTCAAAAAGACACACAAAAGAGAAATTATTTTTACTAATTAGGGCTTTAAAGGACTTTTTAGTCAAGGGTGCCCTAACAGTTCCAAAACAACATATTATCCATTAGAGACCTAAAGTTATCGCCATTTTAGGTTGCAGGAGCTTTTTAGAGACAGAAAGTTAACCTTATAACCAAAGAAGAAACCGTCCTGCATGCGTTGAAAAGTGGATACCCATTCGATTTCTTTGGAAACGTAGATACCCAATCGATTCCTTTAGCTCAGCCAAAATTTAGGTTGTGAAATTGTAATTCTCAATTAAAATATTCTGCATGTTTCAAATGAACCCCAATGATCCCTAATAGAATTTTTGTAAATTTAAATGGTTTTTGTTCATGTTCAAGATTAAGGTCCGTACTTATTTAAATACCCAATTGAAGATACCGTGTCAAGGTCAAAGCATTGTACGTGCCAAATAAAGTTTTTTCTGCAAAAACAATTCAAAAATCTGATAAAAATCTAACTGGTATGTACCAAACATACCAAAAGATATAAAATCTAAAAAAACAAAAAATCTATTTCACTCTATTTCGAAGAAAATAAAAATTTAAAAAGAATCACTGAATCAATTTGGTATGTACTCCAAACAAATTAATCACACTAGTTTGATAAAAAAACCAAAAATTTCTTACACACGCCATTTCGGTTCACAGAAAAAAAATTAAAAAAAAATTGAAATCTATTTTTTTTTTTCTTTTTTGGACGCAATTGAAATCTATTCACATTCACACACCATTCTCTTTACACCAACAATTCGAACAAAAAGTAAAAAGAAATTCAAGTTCACAGAAATTTAAAAAAAAATGGATGGTTTGAAATTGCTTGGAGTAAGGGATTTGAAGTTGATGAATCAAATGACTTTAAGTGTGAAAATGTAAGGCAAATGAATTTGTACTAAATGCGTACTTTTTCGCTCTTTCGGTTTTCATGCCACAATAATGGATTTTTTTAGAACAAATAATGAAGGGAATAAAAGCTTGTACAGATATAGGGGCCCATGGATAGATTTGTTTCAAAAGAGAATCCAAAGTTCTCTTCCGAGTATTCCAATAATTCTGATAATGATAATAAGTTATAGGTCCTCAGGGGAAGAGATGGCCATGATAATGATGATGACGACGGGTTTTCTTGTGCAAGGATGGCCAGCGGCAGTAAGAGTAAGAGGTAAAAGAGTGAGGGAGGAAAAGGAGAGAAAAATCCTGATCTTAATAAGTGTTTTTTTTTTGTTAATAGATGCAGATTGGGATTAACTCACTAGAGCCTTGATCATCCAATCTAGTAGTGCAAGTTCGAACCGTATTAATGACTACGAGTCCAAAGTGGCTTTCCTAAGTAACCAAAAAAAATCCTACAAGAACTACGGTTGAGGTTTCTGGGTAAATTGTAACACCTCATCAAACATACTAACAAC
Organism: Nemophila menziesii; assembly: GCA_029959085.1. Classification (NCBI taxonomy): domain Eukaryota; kingdom Viridiplantae; phylum Streptophyta; class Magnoliopsida; order Boraginales; family Hydrophyllaceae; genus Nemophila; species Nemophila menziesii. Next base: position 1,051,041 of record JARWIR010000084.1, on the reverse strand, counting down.
ACAAATCAAGATGAACTTGTATCAATAACATCCACATTACAAAATCTGTCAATTCTTCTATAAACTCATGATATCAGACTCTTGGCATAGCATATTTTAAGGTCCCTCTACATTACATCGATATGAGTTAAGCTTATCCCTAAACAGTTCCATAGCCAAATCCATACGCATTGTTGCAGATTGGTCATCACTCCAACCCTCCACTGATCCCAGATGTCGCATCATTCCACATATGTAGATGGCACAATCATTATTGTAGCCTTGTCTAGGTACCCATTTTGGAAAGTCGAAGGCGAACTCCTGGAATTTGGGGATTTTAACCATGCTCTCCGGTGCAAGCTTGTTGAACATATCTTGGACATGATCAAGCTACAGGAGAAAATGATTTTAGTCACTAATACACACACGACAACAAATAATTACTATCAATAGAACAAGAACTTACCATTTTCCTTAAAGGCCTTAATGACGAACAATAGATTCCTTGATTACGCGGCGGAATTGTGTTGCACACATAGATTTTTTGAACCGTAAGATCAATGATATACAACACCCAATGGTTCTTTTTCAAGTTGTATGGTATATATATCTGAAAACATTCACACATTTAATACAAGAATACTGATTCCAACTTTACCGTCATCTTAGACGCAGCATAAAATATCACCTGTTCACAGTGCTCCAATGCCCCAGTGAAGTTCCTCGGTCCATAGTAAATGCGCTTAAAATGATCTAACCCTTCAAATTGGGACAATGCATGCATCTGCAAGTTGAATTAATATAAAATATCGAAGTCAGTTAATCCAACGAGTATATGGAAAGTGAACAATATACTAAAGGAATTTTAATACAATGTGACATACCGAAAATAACGTCGGAAAATACCATCTCGGCATCAAAGGATCCCTGGCGCGTTCGTCATTGGAGAGTTTTTCAATATAACAATCTATTACCTGTCGATGAATCATTTGCAACATCAAAAAACAATGTTGGTAGACAACGTACTAATTAAAATATTAAGAAACAAAAACGATATCGAAAACTCACGTCCGAGGAAACAAACGAACCAGGTATTAAAAGTTTGTGCAACTTGTTCCTATCAAGGAAATACCTGTTATACTGAATCACCACCTCCCTACAAATAGAAAATGAATCTTCTTAAGTTTATTATATTATATTATTAAAAGGAAAAAATTAAGACTAATTATATATATACCACCCAAATGTCACCGTAGCATGAATTGGTTGGTTAACAATCTTTAATCTAACATCATTGGGTGACATTTGGGTGGTATGATTTTGGATGGTATATATAGTTACTCAAAAATTAAATATGCCAACAAAATGGTTTTCGATTCACCTATCATTCCCTTCCTTCATTAGGTAAGTAGCCAATAATCCATCCTCACACATCAAACTTTGGGCATACGGGGACAAAACAAACCGAGGTTGTGCCTGGACCACATCATGACACGGAGTCTTCTGAACCGAACTTGAAATGAAAATGGTATCATCCGTGTGTGTCCGTCTTTGTAAGATAACCTAGTTGATTGTTCAATATATGAAAAATAAATGATTTTTTCTCAAGAAATAGGGTGTGTGTGTTTGTTCTAACATTAGCTTCACCAACCCCCTTAGTGGCATGGTTTTAGCAATAACACTTAAATTTTTGGAATTTGGTTCAATAGAGTTGTAATAAGAACATATACAGAAACAAAAATGCCATTTTTCCCTATCATGAGGTTTAAATATCATCGACATTCCCTTATGACAATAAATAATGCAAAACATGTACTGATTATCAAAAGGAATATATTAAAAGCCATTCTAGCAAAATTCTCATCCAGAGTAACATAAAGACAATGCTTTGTATGATTTGATGTAAAGGATATATTAGAGATTGGAGAATAATCTAACCTTAAATTTGCATGGTTTCACTAATTGGAAAATAACAGCATCACCCTTTTCCAATTTATGCTTACGAGCAAATCCTTTCCAACCAGCACTAATTATAGGGCAAGTTAAATGTTTTAGAAATTTGACTTCGTATTCTTCACCATTTTTATCCACCAAAACCATCAACTTGTCATGTTTAGGCATGTGTAGCTTGCAAAATTTTAAAGGAACATTCTGCAATCAACAATTAATTAGAATAAACAATTAAGGTTTGTCCACTACTTAATATTCAATCTTCTGAGCTGTGAAACAGGCAGACAATTACCACATAATAGGTTAGTCTGCCACAAAATACATGACAACTCCGTGAAACAGGGATATATATATATATATATATATATATATATATAGATACTCACCATATAAGTGGTAACGTTAGAACTGCGCACCAACTTGATGAAGCTAGGAAATTCTGGATTTAAACTAGCTTGAATCTGTTTTGCTAGTTTCATACTGAAATTAGAGATTTCATGAAAGCCATTATCATAGCAATCCCTCGTTTCCCAGATTTGATTACTGCAGATACAAATAATAAAGTCTTCAAATTAATTGCTACTCAATTAGTTTGTTACCTTATGGAAAATTTTGTTGACCTGCTTGTTTTCCGTGATCTCTTGGTCCTGATCACACGATTAACCTGATATGCCAGTAAATATACAAAGATTAAGACCATACTTTAATTCTATGAACAAGTCACTACTAACTGATTAATTGAGGTGAAAAAAAGAAAACGTTGAAATTTTTAAGTTCACCACCAACATATATTAGTTATTGGGTAAATGATTCTCCATTTTATGGAGGTAGTAGTGACTCAGGACAAGCTGCAACGAGTTCGTAAGCCATGGGACTCTTTGTTCTTTTCAAAATCACAACAGAGGTTTTTTGCCTTTTAAAGCTATTCAGTACAATTACCCTAGACAAAATAGAGGGAACGAGAATAAGAGAGACTACTTTTAGGGATGCGTCAGGAATACGATCTCCATTTTCTTCTTGTTGATCTTCACAATCAATTACTATTACTTCTTTCTTCAGTTTGGCCATTGTTAGGCCTTCACCATCCATTACACTTTCTTTTCTACATGCACTACTCTTTTTCTTGTTTAGTCGAAAACTTGCAATGCCCATTGTATCAGTACTATAGAGATACTCCCTCTGTTTCAAAATGTTTGTCCACTTTGCTTTTCACACAAATTAAGAAAAGTAATTATTACACTCCCAATTACAAAAGTACCCTTCATAAAGTGTCTTGATATTTTAAATATGTATTGGAAACATCAATTTTAATTTTTTAATGGGGGTAATAGTGGAAAAAAGAAGGAAAAAATGTCTTGATATTCTAAGTGGACAAATATTTTGAAACTACATTTTTAGTAAGTGGACAAACATTGTGAAACGGAGGGAGTAGTAAACAACTTGTGTGTGAGAAGAAGTTGTTAATATTTATAGAGAAGGGTGAGAGACTGCAACTATGGCGTGATTGTATCGAGTAGTTGAGAGAGATGGGGGGACGCTTAAAGTGAGAGTTCCAAAGCTTTTCTTGTAATCCACTTTGTTTATTTTTTATTTTAATATTTTTATTTACGCTCATCCTAGATGAGTGGGAAAGACCTTATTTTTTTTAATACATGAGAGAGCCACTTTGGATTCGGAGTCATTTTGACTCCAATGAGATTCGATCCCAGGACTTCTTGGTCTCTGCGGATGCGGAGTAACCTAACCACTAGGCCAACTATCGATCCTAGATGAGTGGGAAAGACCTTAGAGCATTAAATTTGTTTCATACCGCATCATGATTCTTAAGAAAAAAAGTCTTAAATTCGTTTAACCTTGTCTCATCGTCGGGGGACCTATTCAATGAATTTATTAGGGGGATTTATAAAAAAGAGCCCATACTACTTATGACTTAATATTAAAAGTCCTTGTAGTTGGAGGCCTGGTTACTAGTCCAACTGGTTGGGCCTAAAGACTATCGTACCCCTCTACTATGTGACCGACGTGGACTACCAATCTCTCTCTCTTCTATGCAGAGTAATGACCAAATTCAAAAATCGTGCCATATATTGGAGAAACCTTTCCGTTCCCTCTGTCATCATCCTCTCTACTTCTCTCTCTTGGTACCTCTCCTGTTCTCTCTCTTCTCTTCATTATACGAAACGCCATTCTTCGCCGTGACTGACTCTCCCAACAAGCAACGACAGATCAACCGATAGGAAATACACTGCTCTCTTGTAACAGGTTAGATACGTACATATCTTCTGTGTTAATATAAAGTTGTCTTCTCTGTGTGTAAGATACTGGGTTACGTACGGTGGGAACGCGCCCTAAAATCTATAACAGTCCTCTGCTATGTTCGTGGGGAAGGGTTGGGTAGTTGGATTTGTAAGTTATATCTTATTCAGTGATTGTATGATTAGTAGCATAAATGTGTAATAGCATTGAGTAGTTGGCTGTAGACGTATGTGGATTGAAAATTTCTGTACCCAGAGAAAATGTTGGACAACGTTTATGTAGGTTGGGGGGAGGTAACCAAAAAAAGCGTGCATAGTGTGTGCTGTGGGGCTGTACCCATATCACTTAAAAAGCTGTATGTATTAATTGTCTGTACCCATAGGCAAATGTATGTCCTTTTTTGCTGGTGTTTGTGTGGGAATAGGCATCCTAGTAGTAGCAGATATGTTGGGAACGAGTATACAGTATGAATGCTAAGGTTTGTCATTAATATTACTGTTTTGAATGATAATTTCGAAATGGTGCAGGACAATGACGGAAAGAAGATGCGCAATGCAGGCAATATATGCCGTGTTCAAGGAAAATGTGGTTAAACCGGGGTTTATGGAAGCATTGGCATGTTCGCCTTTTTATGGACTTTTCCTCGGACTTGCAAGTTACAAATGCGATGGGAGACTTCCAAAACACGAGAGTATGATAACTGACATCTTGGATAGGTATGATCGGAATAGAAAGGCGTTTATAATTGGTGGGAAGAGTTTGCGAGTCACTGCGAATGACGTGAGACTGATTCTTGGTGTGGAGGGTGGGAAGGAAAAGGTACCGACGTTCAAGAAGAACGGGATGAGTGCAACGCCGTGGTTCAAAAAGAATTTCCCAAACACAACGAGCGGCAGGCTATCGATGAAAGAGTTAAAAGACGTTATAAGAAGATGTCTGGAGTCGGAGAAGACCGGAGCTCGGAAGACGTTCGTGAGGTGCATGAATATGTTAGCTATGTCAACCGTATTCTACCCAGCAACATCCGGTAGGATCACGCAGTGGCACGTTAAAATTTCGGAGGACCTGGAGCACCTTAAGGACTACGATTGGGCTGAGCATATTGCGGAATACCTGATGAGCCCAAGCGTTGGATTGGCGGATGGTTGTTGTGTTTTATTATTGGTATGTAGGTGTGCTTTCCGGTTAATATAGTTAGTCTGTGTAGAACGTAATATTTATATGTGTTTTGTGGCAGCCATGGGTTTGCGAGCACGTGAAGAACATTGGTGTAGAGAAGGTTGCAGAAGATGGTATCCCACGGGTGATGAACTGGCTTATTGAAGAACCCATAGCCAACTGGGGAACGGATTATCTGGACAGAGTAACCCCCGACATGGTAAGTGCAACTAGACACGCTTGTTAGATATAAACAATAGCTTAAATGAAATGACAAGGGAATGTGTCAGTGAAAACTATGTGGGTGCGATATGGGTGTCATGGGTCTGTACACAGGATGGGTAATGGGTACGGACCCATGGTGCAATACGGCAAACATATGGGTTCGCGGTTACATTCCCGTTTAAATTGCATAGTGGTATGGCTTTATAATCGGAGTCCATAATAATGTGGGTTTTGTAAATGTCCAATTGTAGGTTGACACTAACGAATTGGTTTGGACTCCTGAGGAAGTTGTTGATATTGGAGTGGATATCGAAGATGAAGATGGTGTTTCTGCTGAATCTGGTGAGGATGGTGATGGTGATACTGGACCTATCGTTCCGTTGGGTGGAGGTGGAGTTATTGGTGTGAAAAAAGGATCCAGCTGTAAGTGTAAAGAAAATGCGAAAATTATAGATCAATTGAAAGCGGAATTGGCGAACGAGAGGGCTGGATGTGCTGCGCTTAGCTTACAGCTGATGAAGGAGAAAGCAGATAAGGATGAGTTGTGTACGGAGTTGGCGCTATTGAGAGAAGAAAATCAGAAAAGAGCTCAGGTGTCGGTTACGGGCGATAGGAGTGAAGGCGAGCTGTTGGTTAACAGTTTGCGGGTTTTGGGAGGAAGGAAATCGACCGGTAGCAAGCAAGTATCGTCAGGAGGAAAATCTGGAGAAGTAAGTCCGGATCGCGGCGAGAACTACACGAACGAGACGGGTACGTTCCCAGATACTGGTTTTGAAGCTCCTGAAACGAGAACCGGAGTGGATAGGCCTGAAGGTGTAGTAAGTGAGCAGTCGGACACTGATGAGGAAGAGATTCCAAACACTGACGAAGATCAGCGTGGAGCTGTATGGGAGGTTGTGCATAAGGAAGTGCAGACGGGGGGATTAATAGAAAGTGATGATGAAGATGTACCGTTGACGCAGTTGGTTGATAGGATAGCGAAGTCGGCGGGGCTGGAGACGGGAAAGAAACGTAGAAGCTCCATGGTCGAAAGGATAAAAGTGCTTGATAGAGACCACCGAAAGAAAGATTTGGGGGAGGACTTCGTGAGCGGGCAGACCCCAAAGAAACGAAGAACAGACATTGGTGATAGAGGTGACCCGTCTGAGGGTGAAATAGTCAAGGGGATTGGTCATGGTTGTGTTGCGGATCACGTTGTGCAAGATGTAGATCAGGTGGATAAGACGTTGAGTTTGGATGATGTGGTAGACGCTGAGGGTAGTCTCATGGAAAGCAGTGACGACGACTATGAAGAGATTATAGAGCAAGAAGTTGAACTGAAGAAAACGATCGTTTGTGGGAAGCCGGAATTGGAGATATTGAAGCACCTATTGATTAGTGAATCGAAATCAAAACTTGTTTGGTCAAGGGGTGCTCAGACTGTGAGTGTAGATGATTGCATGACAGTCGCTAAACAAGGAGTACTAACTGGATCGGTACGTATTATGAAACACATGTAATAGTACAATCTGAAAAATATAGGTTATTATATATTTACGGAATGTAATGTTGTTGTTGCAGGTAGTTGATGTGATGATGGAGAGGTGGAGTGCATACTGTGAGAAAGAAGTTGGTGAAGATTGGTGTGGACATATTACAACTGCTGAATTTGTAAGTTAATTTGGTAAGCTATATGCCGTAGATACTGTACTGAGTTGTTTGTCCTGTGTGATAGGCTGAATTTTCATTTAAGCGAGCTGATGAATGCAATGACCTGTTTGAGAAGATAAAAGATCTGATGGTTGAGAAGTCGTTTGCTGTTATGCCAATAAAGACTGTAATCGGCATTCGCACCTTGTGGACAGTCCTGGTTTTCAAGCGGAGTAGCAACAATTTTGAACATTACCACTTATGCAAGGGGGAAAAGGAGGACCTGCTCTACCAACAAGCAGATAAAAGAGCCCGGTCACTAGTAAACAAGATTACCAGTTTCGCTAAGTTGCAAGTGAAGCCGGGTTTTGTGAGAGACGTGTACATGTTGCATAGTAAAGCCAGATGTTGGTATGATTCTGGAGTGTACATCCTTATGTGCATAAAAGAATTATACAACGGCGAAGAGGCAGGGGGCGTGTATAAAGTTGGAGAGTACCGGAGCATGCGTAAGGCTATTGTAGAGAACCTGCTGGATGGCGAATATACCACAGACTCAGTGAAGCAGGCTCGCTTGGATGTTGGATTATGAGCGAATGGGGTTTTTTTATTGTTTAATGTTTTTTGTAATCGAATCAAACTAAAAAGTGTGTTTCAAGCATGGACTAATGCGTTATTGTTATGATTATGTGTAAGACATTGTGTTTTTTCTAAACTACTGTGTTTTTAAGTGGCAATATTTGTGCATTAGTTTTGGTAAAACACGTATGGGAACATTCCCATATTATATGTAGTTATCTGGGTGGGTTCCCAGATTGTTATGCGTATAGGTATGAATAGGTAGAATGATATGTAATATATAACCGGGAACGCGCCCAAGCATCGTGAAACCATATGTGTCTGTACCCACAAAGGCGTTGATGGCAGTACATAATTCTGGGGCTGTTCCCATGCCGGAATTTGTAAAGGGTCTTTAATTGAACATAACAAGGGGGCGCGCCCATCGTGAACTATTAATGTGGGGATGTTCCCACTGTCGTAGTCGTAGTACGTATGATATTAGGGGCGGTAAGAAATATATAAAAGGGAACGCGCCCATGCGTCTGTCCATAAGTTGTACATATAATGTTTCATTTTGGGGATGTTCCCATTAGTTGACATGGATGTTAGAAAAAAAACAGAGGGAACAAAATGATTTAGATCGTGATGGGTGTTGGTGAGAACTGTTGTGGTTCGAATATCAATAGTTGTGTATTAGTAGTGGTAAAACATGAGAGGGACCATTCCCATATTGTGTGTCAGTGAGCTGGGTGGGTTCCCAGTTTGTTATGGCTGTGGATGTGAATAGGTAGAATAGTATGTAATAGATAACCGGGGACGCACCCAGCATCATGAAACCATATGTGTCTGTACCCATAATGGTGATGATGTAGTACGTATTTCTGTGACTGTTCCCATTAAGGTAACGATGGGGGGAGAATTTGTAAAGCAAAATTAAGTACAATGAACAAGGGAACGCACCCAGCAGGTGCGTATTACTATGGGAATGTTCCCACTGCGGGAATTACAAAGATAGAAAAAGGAAAAAATTTGATTTAGATTGTGATGGGTGTAAGAGAGAACTGTTGAGGTTCGAATATCAAGGCTGTCAGCTTGCATCAGCAGAAAAACGTGCACTATATTATTTAAAATAAACCAGCTGACACACACCTATGACGTAGCCCCACAGGGGACGTTCCCTTGGAGGATGGATTAACAATTTTTTACACGTGTTCCAACCTACACACTAAAAAAGTACTTTTTCCCTGCAAAGTAAAGGGGTAAGCATGAGACACTCCCCAACTCAGTAATGGCCCACATCACAAATGTCACTTCTATGAAAAGTTAATCCTTGCGTTAGTACATATGGTAGGGTGTAGGGGGGACAGATGTATAAAACCCTCTACATAGTTGTTAATCGTGTAAGCAACAACACATCCAAAACTCAAACGCTATTAGTGGAAAAGGAACCTAAAATCTATCTAGCAGAAGATCAAGAAGAGAAATAAGATCCAGCTCACACTCGAATCTTGAATAAGGTATCGTCTAACAAATCTGATAATATGTAAATAATATGTGTGGTAATAATGGTAGTTGTATATGTAGAACCAACTTAGGGTTTGCTATAATATGATAATGGTTGCTGATCATTTACTCACACCATGGTAAAACTTGCATTTGGATGGTAAATAACGCTTATATGTTAGGTTGTGTGTGTGTGTGTGTGAGCAGGAATTCCATATTATAAATGTAAGCGCTGTCAAAAACTGATGGGAACAGATCACATGTGTACGTGCCCATGGGGTAGTCCTCTTAGTATACAGGATACCAGAAATCAATAGGAATATAAAATAGTTGTAAAAAAAGCTACATATAACTCGGGTGTAGTACATATATGACGTAGTTTGTTTAACAGTTGTTATTTGCATATATATGATAGGATGTCGAGTTATCGGTGTTCACTGTCTAATGTGTTGGATGTACTGCGTGACCCGAACGTCACCTCTTACCACATCGAGGGATGTTCTGTTACACCATTTTATGGTATGTTTGCCAAACTATTCGAAACAAGATACTCGGGTGATAGATTTGAGAAATCAGACAAGATGATAAGCGAGATAGTTGCAACATATGACGAAACCGTACAGGCTTACGTAATAGGTGGTTTAGCTATGAAGGTAACCGGAAGAGATGTAAGCCTCATAATGGGTGTCGAAGGGGGTAAGGAGTGCGTACCGCAGTTGGAACGTGCAAATGGGGTGGCATCGTCGTGGTTTGTGCGCAATTTTCCGAATGTGACACCAGGAAGCTTGTTGCAATACACATTAGAGGAAATGCTGCACAAAATTGCCGCGTCTCCGAATATAACAGATGGACGTGGAAACTTTGTTAGGCTACTTAACATGTTGGCGCTTGCAACCATATTCTTCCCTACCGGGTACGGGAAGATCAGTCAGTGGCATGTAGACATTTCAGAAGACCTAAATAAACTGAGAGATTACGATTGGGCAACGCATATAGCGGAGTATATGATGAGCCCTGGAAAGGCACATGGAAAGGGATGCTGCATCTTGCTAATTGTAAGTTGTACTGTATTTAAATAACATCCAAATGAATAAATGGTCATATAACATGTTTGTGTTTTCGTAGCCGTGGTTTTACGAAAGGATAATCAACACAGGAGTTATTCCCCGAAATCCAGATGCTATGCCTCGTTTGTTTAAGTGGGATGTAAGTGAGTGCCCCATCTTATTCAAGCAAACCGTCTTGTCATTGCTTACGCCTAACATGGTAAGATATTCAAATGTGTACAGTATATATATATCAATAGTTTCATTGATTGGGAACGTGCACAGTTAGTACATGAATTTGTTAAGTCAATAACATGGGAACGTTCCCTGTGTGGCAAGGGAAAGTTCCCATTGCGTATATATAGGCGCGACACCCCAAATCCGTGAATCATGTGCACGTTCCCATTGTACAATGTAATATATTTAACACACATTGTAAAATATGGGGCTATGCACATATAGTATAGGGAATGGTAGGGTGACGGCTACGGGAACGTTCCCTTGTTGTCTTTGGTAACGTGACAATGTAGTATGTACAGTTGGAACTCCCTATTTTGTGGTACATGTGCACGTACCCAGTGCGTACAATGTAATATCTGTAAAAGCCCCATTGTGGTTACTGGGGACGTGCACATATACTAGGGGGGAATGTCAAGAAAGTGAGATGGGAACCTTCCCGTTGGGTATAGTGGTATGTATATTACAGCTGTTGGTGTTTGACAACATGGATGAAATGTAACAGGTGTATGCAGGTGACTTAGTTATGAGTGGAGACGAGGCATTATTTCTCGTAAGTGACGACGTTGATTGTTCAATGAGGCAGATGTTAGAGGAAGAGATATTGACCGGTCAGAACTTAGATGCGTATGAGTCAGATGGTGGAAAGAAGGTTCATTACGTAAGTTCTTCAGGCGATGATGATGAATGTGTTGTCCAGCCAGGACAGCGAATGCCAACCCAATACCATGATGAAGACGGCTGTGATGTGGTAGTACCTGAATCACCATATATGTTGGGGAGCAGGTTTAACTTGGATATGATTCGGTTGGCAGTAAGAAGCGAGGTGGGTAACCTGAAAAACGACATATCAAAGGAAATGGCTTGGAATGCAGAATTGATAAGTGAAGTCGCAAGCCTGAAAGAGAAGAACACCAAGCTTGAGGTCGAAAATGAACGGTTGAACAACCTTGTTAATGTGTACCAAGCAATGCCGAGGGTAGATACCGGTGAGCCATCAGGCACGAAGGACCAAGTAGTGAAAAGTAGTGAGAAAATGAATGAGGAACCTGCATTTGTTGTAGGCAGTGAACGGGTTGATGTGATCAAAGGAGGACCAAGAGGGAGTAAGTCTACAGATGCCGGTTTAACAGGTGTTGCAATGGATGGGATTGAAAAAACTATTGGTGACGTGGTTGAATTGATGAGTAACACGGTGACGGGGGTGGAGGGAAGTACTGAGAATGCATATGAAACGCCGAAAGTTGTTTTCCGATGTTTTAAGCAGCCGGCAGTAGGAGGAGTAGATATCGTGAAGGTACATGACGGGCGCAAAATAAAAATCGAAGAATCAGTTCGTAATGTGTATTGCACACCTACAAACCTGATGTTAAACTTTGGGAGAAACCAAGAGGTTAGGGACCCGTCTGGTGATGTTACAATGATTGGCCCGGATGAGCTGGTTACTGATGCCATCCACAAAGTCAAGTACGTGGAAGAAAAGCATGGCCGAGCGAACGTTGTGCTGCAGAGCGTGCTTTCTGATGTCCCGACTTTTGATCTTGGAGTAGTGACACCACATGGTACAGGGTGTGAGGAACAGGATATGGGAGGACCAAGTAAAGGTAAATCTGCATTGCAACCTGAACCGATGAGCGTAAACAATATGGGCGATACAGACGACGATAACATACCGTTAGCCGTGCGAGCCACACGTTTAGTCAGTAGGGGAAAAGTTACAGCGAAGCGGATGTCAGAACGGGTTAGAGAAAAGGAAATGGTGGCCAGCAGGCGAAGGAAAATGGGTACGCGGGTGGATGGTCCATCTTCGTCCCGGGGGCAACGAGCAGGTAAGGTTGCAGGAGGTGTGAAAAGGGCAGGTGCGCGCCACGTGTCAAAGGTGGCTGTTGCGAAGACGGTAGACAATACGATCATCAACAGGCTATACGATAACAAACCCGAAGCAACAGTAGTGTGGGAGGTAAACGAGGCACGCGTGACAATTGCACATCTAATGGACGTCAACAGACAAAGAGAAGTAAAATGGCAGGTGAGTTCCCAGTACGGACACATCATGTATAAATATAATGTCGATCCCATCAACCAGTAAGCTATAATGTAATGCATGCAACAGGTCGTGGACGCTATACTACTCTGTTGGCGGGTTGATTCAATGAAGCGGAAAGGGCAACCCAGTGAATATCGCGCTGGAAGGTGCAACCAGTTGCCGGCTAGATCCATGGTACGTACACTTAATATGTAGGGGTAGCAGGTGTTTATTTTTTCAAGTCATACCGCAGTTAATGGTTGTCCTCTGCATGTAATGGGAACATACACATATGTACCATGGGAACGTTCCCATCGACTGACTGAACCATTGTATTCGATCAAAAGGGAACGTTCCCAGTGTACATATCGGAACATTCCCCTTACATACATAGTGTTGTGTAGTGGATTGGAGGGTGAATGTTAGTTATAAGAAAGTTCAACTAAGATGTAAGTGTTCATTATGCAGTACTACTATAATAAGGGATTGTAGGACATGCAAACGGTGCACGTTGTGGAAGCGTTCCGGAAGTTGAGCATGGACTACAACTACATTTTAATTCCTATAATGACAAAAGTCGGAGGATTCACCTTTTGGAGTTTAATAGTTCACGATACACATGAAGGTGTTTTTGAGCATTTCAGTTCAATAAAAAAGGAAAGTGGGAACATGGTGGGTGTTACAGCCGAAATCAATGCAAACAAAATGTACACTATGTTGATGAGTAGGGTGATCGCGGAGACGTACGCGGAGGACACCAGTGTGAAGCGACAAAAAAGAGAGATATACAGACAGGCAGAGCAAGTTCAGGTTAAGCCGGCAACAGATGACTCCGGAGCGTATGTTTTATTGTGCGCACAGGATGTGTACAATGGGTTTGGGGTGAGGGGGAACTATACGGTAAATGAACATAAGGCAATTCGCGGTTTGATAGCGGATAAAATGTTACGTACCGAGTGGACTACTAAAGAAGCAAGGTTAGCAAGTGATTTGACAAAGAAATACCCCGCTGAAGTTATCAACAAGATTAAATGACATAGCTGTATCGACGGTTTTTGTATGAGATACGATTACGTAATCTATTCATAAGTAACAAACAATGTGTTTTTGTAATAGGTTAGTAGTATTCGTTATGTCTCTATTTTGATTTATGTTCTTTGCACTAAGGATTCAGACCTATTTATTAATTAGAATGTCATTCTGTATTTGGTTTGCACATTTATACGTAAAGTATATGACGTTTACGTGTTCATGGGAATGTTCCCATCTATTGTATTAATACAGTCCAAGGAGACGTTCCCATGAGTACATATATGATGGGGACATGTGCATGAGCATATACCATTGAATGGGAACGTTCCCCAGGGGCTTGGATGTGTACATGTGTTGGAAGCATAGTAGTGAATTCGTGTTGGTAAAATGCACATAGTACGTATCTACATGGGAACGTTCCCCGACGGCAAAGTTCTCAGTTAGTTTGAAGTTGGTTGGGAACGTGTACGAGTGCAGAATATGATAACGTTTTCACCAACCCGTATTAGTTTGCATTTGTATCTAAACATGTGAATGTTCCCATCTGTTGTATTGATACAATCCAAGGGGGCGTTCCCATGCGAATATAGGTATGCTGAAAGAACACGCAAACAACTACGTCCGTATGTGATGGGTACGTGTACGTGATCATAACACAGTGAATGGGAGCGTTCGATAGGGGACTGGATCTGTACATTAATATGGACGCTTAGAAGTGTGGTCATTTCGGTAAAAAGGACATTACTGTATATGTAAATGGGAACGTTCCCATACGGGAACGTTCCCAGAGAGAGTTAAGTTTGTGGGAACGTGTATATGCAACTAAAATTCCTCCGATAACGTAATCAAAATCTGTGCTGCGTACAACACAATAGGATGTACGTATTTTGAGGGAAATGGGGCTGTACCCACTCGTAACGCACCGTACATGCACGCACACGCGTGGTCTATAAAGTATATACAATACAGAATGGATAGACAAACAGTAGTAGTTGATACCATAATGTGTTAATGATTACACCAATGGAGGATGTGGGGTTACATGTCATATGATCGGGGATAACCGAAAACATATGACCTGTAACACGACAAAATCAAAACCTGATTACATAGACCTGTTAATAAAATTCCAAAAGATGCTGAACCGAAACGACATTGTCAAATGATGTTAGTACATGTGGTCTTGTTATGGTGTCCGAGTTCGTGGCATCCGCCACACCGTATTGGAGCTTTGTTGCGTTCCGATGCACTTAGATACCGCTTACTTTGAGGACGACCAGGCTGATTCTTCATAACAGGAGGCCGTACGGTTATAAGTGTGGGTTTTGGGACGGTTCCGAATGAGGCCATCGGAGGAATTTTAGTTGCATATACATCAATAGCCGCTGATGTGAAGAAGTATTTAGGGACAAAGTCGTACAGGTTACGAGGGTGTGATAGGCATAACGCAGCAATCGCGTGTTCACACGGGAACCCCTCAGCTTGCCACTTACCACAAGAGCATTGCCGAAACTCAGTATCTACCCGCATTGATGGTTCGCATTGTACTTCAAAATGATTTGCGGATGATCGGACTACATGCCAGGTACGAGAGAGCTGGTATTTGGCATCAAACTCCCTCTGCCTGACGGGGGTGAGGTGTGTAGTCCAGTTTCCAACCTCAACCGATCTGAGGTATATCTGTTTCATTACTTTAATACGAAACTTGTGAATCAACGCACATGGAGGGAGGCCGCGTATATCTAAAATCCAACTGTTTAGGGACTCTACCGCGTTAGATGTCATCTCACCGTACCGTTGGCCGCCGAAGTATGCATTTGAGAAGTTTTCGATCGGCAGATTTTCAAGAAAGGATCTTGCAGTTTGTCCTCCGAGACGAAGAAATTTGTCCATATGGTGGTCAAATAGTTCAAACGACGGTGCGTAGGCGATATTTTTAAAGATGCTAATAACTGCGTCCTTAATTTCGGCCCCAAACTTGACATCGAGGTTAGCTACCAGGTGACGAAGACAGAACGCGTGATGATCAGTTGGAAAAACATTGTGTACCCCGTTGATTATACCACGTAACCGGTCGGACACAAAAACCATAGGGCGGTAAGAAATCAACGGATGAAGAAAGCGTAGGAAGGCCTCCCAGTTGACGTTATCCTCAGCCCTACATATTGAAAAAGCAATCGGGACAAGACCTGATAATGCAGATGATTTGCATTAGGGCAATGATTAGTACTAATAAATTGAATGCCATTATGATGCAAAGGTACAGTTTAAAGATCATGGGAACGTGAACAGGATACTATGTACTGGTGGGAACGTGCACATTGTGATATATAGCAGTGATGGGAACGTGCACATTGTGATATATAGCAGTGATGGGAACGTGCACATTGTGATATATAGCAGTGATGGGAACGTGCACATTGTGATATATAAAGTTATGCATATAAGTCCTGATGTGAGTCTGAGAAAGGGGATTCAATTACCATTATTTCCATCCTTTGCTACTGCAGCAAGTAATGTGCCTTTGTACTTGCTTTTTAAGAAGGTCCCGTCGAGAAATACAACCGGGCGGCATGCTTTAAACCCAGCCAAGGATGCACCGAAGGCAAAATGGGCACGTTCAAAGGAGGAGGTGAGCGGATCGGATTCAAGAGCATATGCACCAGATGGATCAACCTCGCGTAGTGAACCAAAGTAAGCCTCTATCCTATTATATGACTCACCAACATCACCACTTATCTCGTCTTTAGCTTGGTTAAGCGCATCGTATGCACATTTGTAGTCAATAACAAACCCATATAGATCGCGCATTATGTGAATAACGTCTTTTGGCTTGAGGTCATGCTTTGCCCTCGCACTGTCAATTATAAGTTCCATTACCAACCCAGAGGACATACGTTTGTTGCGTAGGGTCCTAATTGGTGCGCCACACGTGTGTATGTTGTAGAATGTCCTAACGTACACCTTGCAGTCCGTAAGAGACGTAGATGCATAGACCCACCATTGACATGCTGTGGAATCACGTTTGCCACAGTAGGCAGCTATTTTGAAACGGTTATTATGTGATGTTTTGTACTCATAACCAGTCTCGCAGGCGTATTTTCGTAGCGCGTGCCGGAACTGGTTGGGGCCCTCAGCGAAACAGGTGCCAACTTGGCCAATGCTATCAGGCCAGTCATGGCTGAGAAGTTTCTTGACACGGTGCGTGTAGAATATGGGAGCGATGGCAGCCTTGTCAACCGGGACACGTGTCTCCCCGGTTATGTCCGGCTGAATCAGTAGATTGCAAACCTCATCTGTGGGGGGTGTAGCTGTTCGTTTCACAAAAAAAACGACTTCGGTAGCAGAATCACGGCTTAGCAACCATTGAAGTGTGGAGTAGTCTTCCTGTGTGCTTAATAGACAATCGTCATGTCCATTAAGTGAATAGTGGTAAACAACATCAACATCAATTAGATTACACCACTTGCTAAGCACGAACTGTTTAATGTCGGATAACAGAGGATACTTTGCCATGGGGGATAGATACTTCTCGTTGCCGTTCTTGAATATACCAATTACATTGTCCATGCTGACCCTGAAACAAAAGATGTGTCTCTTAACAAACAATGGGTACGTGCACGCTATCAGTAACCAAATGTAATGGGGACGTGTACATTCGAAATGAAAGTCTTGGGAACATGTACATTAAGGGTTTAACATGGTGGGCGTGTGCGCATTACAGAACATGGTGCAGGGTGTTCTGACCAGGGTATACATATATATGGGGGGGTGACAATAAAGTGTTAGATGATGGGAACGGGACCATTGTTGTATACATAAAAAGGAACTTTTCCATTAGACATAACATAATCCGGGAACGTGCAAGGTGCAGGTTACAGATAATGGGAACGTGCACGGGAACCTACGTACTGATGTGAACTTGCATAGTGTGATGTATAAAAGTGATGGGAACGTGGACATTGTGATATATAAAGTTATGCATATAGGTCCTGGTGTGAGGGTATACATATAAGTGGTGCATGATGGGAACGGGATCATTGTTGTATACATAAAACATGGGGGCTTGCAGGGTATCAACATAAGATGATGAAGATTAAGTAACCACAACGAATGGACATGGGAACATGTACAGCCTGCATACTATATAACCCTGGGGACGGGTCCGTTATCAGTAAAGCTCATTATAGTCCATTGTAGCTGAAAGGGGACTTATTAAAGATCTACAATACATCATACTGTTAGTTGGGCATGTTAGAACAGGCTTCAATGTAACCCTACTATTTGAACACATATGGGACGAACATCAAATTCGCATATTTATTTAGCACACAGTAATATGAAAACACCATATATACATGAACCAGCCTACTGTAACTATGAAGAAAAAACCATGGCAATATATGTTTACAAGTGATATTTACAAGCTAGATCATTTGAAGCTTACCCGTGTACAACAATGGCGTTGCGCGATATTCTCTTCTGTGTATCCTTTTTGAATTTTGAAATTCAAAATTCAAACGTGATATATGGAGGAGGTTTGTAAAGAGTAGTAGGGTGTATGCGAGAGAAGATAATAGCTTTTGTAGGAGAGAGAATATAGAGAGTAACGTATATAGTAGAAGAGAGAGGGTACGGTTCTTAGTCATCAGACGAGAGAGAAAGAAAAGGAGAGAGAGTAAAGCTAGTAAGGGTATGAGGGTAAAAATGTTAATGCATAAAGGTAACTAGGGACCTTTATAAGGAGTTCTAAGTACTTGGGATCTAATTTATAAGATTTCTTTGATTTGGGATCCAAGTGGTAATTTCCTCAATTTATTACTCTAGTAGGCCTTGAAAGTTGGGTTATTAAAGAAAATATCCTTATAATTTTTTTTAAGAGTTTAATAATTTATTTAATAAAAAAATATTTAATAGAATAATTATTTATAAAAACATCTTTTTTATATTATTTATATTTTTATTATATTTATAATTAAATATATCATTTTATTTTTAATACAATATTTATTTTTAAATATTAAACAAATAATAGGGTCTCACCACCACCACCATGTATTTAACCACCATCACCACCACAACCATCACCACCTCCACCACCACCACCTAGTACTATTTTTAAAAAAATTGTATTTTTGGATAAAGCAAATTAATATTTACGTTTATGATTTTTTTTTTTCTTTTGAATTTTTTTTAAATTTTTTTTCGGCTGACACGAAATTCCATGTTTTAAACAGTGAATTTCGTGTCTGCGGAAAACAAATGCATTATTTTAAAACATGGAATTCCGGATCTGCGAATCAAAAAATTCAAAAAAATCCGAAAAAAAATCAGACGTAAATATTAATTTGCTTTATCCAAATATATAATTTTTTTAGAATTAGTTATGACGATTTTTAAAAAAAATCACGAACGCGTGCGTGTGTTTATTAGTTTTTTTTTTTTTTTTTTTAATTATTAATTATCAAGATAGTTTGGAATGAGGCTATATTCTATAAAGTGTGTTATTTTAGACAACTTTTTTTTAAATAAATCTTTTAATAAACATTAATCTAGACTCAAAGTTAGATAAGTTTGGCTACTCAAAACACTCTCTTAGTAGCTAGGTAAGCAATTTTCTATAATCAATGGTAATCAAATGGGGGATTTCAGGGTTTTAACCACGAGCCTACCATTTTTAATCCAAAGAGTACTAGTAAAATGTGTTTCATGAGGCGAATTGGAATGGTTTACTTATTCCTTTGTCAAAAAAAAAAAAAAACTTATTCCTTCCTCGTTATCTACACATCTCATATGGGAGACCAACAGACAACACCAGTCACTAGATTAGAATACCATAGGGTCGAGGTACTATAAATGGCTTTTTTTTTCAAATTACTATTAATGGCTTTCAAATTCTCAAGGCTGAAGAATAAATAGAGAAACAAAATCTCATACTTTTTTCTTCACACAAATTTTAAAAAAACAATTAATTTCCTTTATTTTTATTAAACTACTTCAACTAACTAAATAAATAAATATAATAATAATAATTTTTTTAATATTTAATAAAGATAAAATTGATAGTAAATATAAAGGAATTTCTTGGTATTTTAAATAAACAACCTATAATAAATATCTACTTTTAGAAATTGTGACAAACATCGATAGACTGAGAAAGTATTTGAAAGGAGATATATAGAATAATAAGTGTATTTATTAGGGGTGAATGTGGTCAAGTTAGGCATTGTTTTTGGTCAAAATCATAATCGAATAGTTCGGTTAAAAGTCTATCATATTAGTCTATTATTCACCTAAAAAGATATCTCTAAAAGGCATAAAATTAGAACAAAAAGGATTGCTTCTCTTCGATGGAAGTTTGATTTTCCCAGAATGTATTCTAATTTTTGGCCTAATTCTTCTTCTGATGATCGATTCAACCTCTGATCAAAAAGATATACCTTGGTTATATTTCATCTCTTCAACAAGTTTAGTAATGAGCATAACGGCCCTATTGTTCCGATGGAGAGAAGAACCTATGATTAGCTTTTCGGGAAAACATCAATATTATACGTGTTCTAACTACAAAAAAGGCAAATCATTTAACATAAAGATTTTTTTACCAAGCTGCACAAGCTACTTGATGGAAAGTTAGCTCATATCTCTCGACTTTCTCCTTCATAGTGTGTATCTCAATCTCCAAGTCATTCTTCACCTGTTTTAGTTGATTAATATCTTCCTCTAAACGAGTCAACTCAAGCTTAGTTGCATTATATTTCATTTCCAATATCTTAATATATTCATCTAAATGAGTCTGTTCGAGTCTAGCTTCACTATATTTATTGAACTCTGGCATTACTTCAGATTGAAGTGCAAGTCTAAGCAGATGGTTTAAACGAGAGCGTATAAATTCAACATCCATGCCTAATGACACGAAACCTTCTAAAGTTTTATCCCAAACTATAAATTTATCTTGAGACGGAAAAGCTTTGGAGCTTCGAATTGCATCTGCTATTTCGACTGTTTTTAAAATTAATCCGGCAGCTACATTTGGTTGAATGGTCTCAAGAAGACGTTCATGTAAATACATTTTGCGAGAAAAACAAAGCTCGTAATATTTTCTAAGTATATTTTCAGGGAGAATAGAGTTTATTTCAGACCCATGAATTGTAATGGTGAAACCTCGAAAATCAACAAAAGATGCAGCACTATCAATACAAGCTGTGCTTTCTCGGCGAGAATTATTCATACACTTATCATCAGACTGATCACTATCCTCTAAAAAGGCCTCCAAAAAAGTAGTATCTGGTTCGGATAGAGAATAATCATGAACAATCTCCTTATGTAAATTGGGTTGAGCGTTCATATTTGTTGCCTCATTTGAGCTTCTTACATCTACTTTGTCAATTTTAGACAATAAAGACTTACTGAGATTGGTTTGTTTTGCAGTATTGTTAAGAGCTTCTCTATCTAGGTCAGCCGGACTATTTTGTCGAAGAATGTGAACCTACAAAAATCACATGAGTTACACATACAAACATAAGAAAAATGATCGAAATAATTACCTTAAACTTGTAAGGGATCAACATTTGAAAAATAAGAGCATCCTTCTCATGCAATCTATGTTTACGAGAAAATCCTTGCCAGCCACCACTAAATGCATGGCTTTTTTCTAGATATCTTACTGTGTCTTCTTCTTCATCATTTTCACTTACCACCAAAACCATGGACTCATCATAATTTGGCATATGTTGTTTCGAAAATATTGTTGGGACACTCTGTCATAGCACAAATATTTAGTAATGTATCATCTCTTTGAAATAGAACACTACAGTACAGTACACTCACCATCCAGAAGGGTTTGTTAACAATTGAGCGGACCATTATCTTGATGAAACTGGGATATTCTGGGTTTAATTTTGCTTGAAAATTCTTTGCCCGTTCCATTATACGAGCATACTCAACTTCATAGTCATCACTGATGTGGTCACTGCATCATGTAGCCACCTATTCAGTTTCCTTGATTCAATCCACTCTATGTATTTCTAGTCTACAATACCTTACTTATATTGTATATATATTATAAAAGAAAAAATCAGTGACCTGTTTGTTCTTTTAGATCTTTTGGTTTCAATCTCAACCTGCAAATATAATCAATCAGATTCCAGTAATAATAAATTAAAATGTAGTTTTCAAAGAGAGAATATATTAGGCTCTGTTTGGTTCGTAAAAATAATAGGTGTTTTCTGTTTTCATTTTCTATATTTTTGAAAACACTAATAAAAACGTGTTTGGCTACAGAAAACGAAAACAGTTTTCTGGAAAATTTAATGAAAACAGTGCTATATTGGAGAACGTGAAATCGACGTTCTCCATATTTTCTGAAAATTTTGAAAAGAAAACGAAAATCATTTTCTGAAAATATATTCTGAAAACAAAAACAGAAAATGTTTTCACAAACCAAACAGGGCCTTATATATCGTTAAGAATAAATTAAAATGTAATATATTTGGAAAGAAAACCCAAAAAAACTATATACACTCACATTCTCAAGTTCAACGTCAACTTCAGAAACAGTCCCCCTTTTCCTTTTTGCTTCAGATCTTTCAATAACCTGCCATGCCAGTAAATAACTAAATATAGAAACTCTTAAAGACACAGATTGCCTATCAACTATCAAGGATAGTTTTGTAGATATAGAATAAAAGTTCAAATTGTGGACCAAATTTTTTTTCTTCTCCAGTACGTACATTAAACATAAAGGACAGCTCAACTGGGAAGTCCATGGTTCGAATTAGTGTAAAGTGAGAGGTACAACACTCGAACCCCTCCGATAACCTAGTTGTGATTTACCTAAGAATATATATAGGGAGGCGTGTATATCCCGGTGGGATTAGTTGCGCGCAAACCAGCCCAGATCATCACGTAACAAAAAAAAAAAAGGACAGCTAGGCTCAATCACATCCCACCCCAAAAAATGGAGCTCCTTTGTCCATTGCACTTCGACGGTTATAGGTTATAAACCAATACATAGAAAAGGACAATTTTAATAAGTGAAGGCCCCATTGTGCAATTAAAGTAGTAAAAACACTATCTAATTTTGAAACTCTTACACCTACACCAATTTGATGGCCCCATTGTTCGATTGCTGGGTTTACTTCTGATTTAATCCCTTGAATCATATTCTTCCATATATTACACCAATTTTGACAATATATACATATATATAGAGAGAGAGAGAGATGGAGAGAGATAAATAGTCAGAGAGAGAGAAAGAGACCTGATGAAGTGAAACATCAAGTTGAAGAGCGGTCTTTCTTCTGTAGCTTATTAACTGAGATAAAGTCATTTTATCTTCATCTTCATCTTCATCTTCATCTTCGTGTTCTTCTTCTGGTTGTAGTTGTTCAGCTTCATCGTCGACATCAATTAATTCTCCCTTTACTTTTTCAAAGTGGCGAGCTTCACCACCATTAATACTGAGAGGTTTCTTTCTCACAACACTCATTGTTTCAGTTGACGCGATGATGAGAGTGGTACAGGTAAAGGTGAAGCGACTAATGAATGCTAAACTAATGTGAGACTTCCCATGTAAGTTTTGAAAATATTTGGTTGACAAATTTGTGATACATAGAAATGGGAGTAAAGTCCAAATAAGGACGAGTAACTCAAATAAGTTTTAAATATGTTTTACATATGTTTTAGACATACGTCTTAATTATGTTCTACTTTGGTCATATTCTATTTATTCCATATTTTTAATTAGGGAAAATGACCCAAAAAATCAAACTAATAATTTTTTATATCCAATTAAATCAAGACAAAAAAATCTGCCCAATAACATCATTAACTTAATTATTTAATAGATTATTTGACAAAACTATCCTTACTTATTTTATATATTACAAACTACTTAATATATATACCTTAACTATTAAAACAATTCATTTTCTTTATTTCTCTTTTTCTCTCTCGATCAAATCTACACGCTCTCTCAAAATCAGCCTCTTCTATGTGGCTATCAACTGTTGTGCCTAAAAACAAACTCTTCGTGATGGAGAGATCTTCTGGTGTGACGCACTGGTTTGATCCGAGAACTGAAAATTGGTCCGATTTGGTGTATTTGTGTAACGCAGCTGCGATGGAAGAGGTAGTGGTTGGGGAAGTGGTGGTGGACGGTGGATGCGGGTGGAGATGGTGGAGTGTGAAGAACGAAGTACGAAGCAGTAAGTGATCGGGAGGATGGTTTGTGCTTGTGTAGAGGTTGGAGTGGATGAGTTGGGTCGAGTTATGAGTGGTGTAAATTCACTCATCTAGTCCGAATTATCGAGTCATCTCTGCTGTGAAAATGCTTAATTTTCCGAATTCTAATAGGTATGCATGAATAAATTTTAACCTTTTCTTTTCAAGCTAGATTCACTTATTAGTCTGATTAATTTTGCAACAGCTTTATGTGTGTTTTTGAGCAAAAGTCATCAGATGTTACTGTTAGTTTATAGAAGGATCAAGCTAAAAGAGGGTTCATTTCAGCTGTTATGTTACCTCCTGATCAAGGATTACTATGTGTAACAGCTGATCAGCAATTCTTTTTTTACTACCCAGAAGATGATTCTGAAGAATTATTGAATTTAACCTTAAGAAAAAGGCTATAGGTTATAATGAAGAGATTGCAGATATGAAATTTTTGGGTGAATATGAACAATACCTCGCTGTAGTAACTAGTGTAGTATAGGTTATTGTGAATGACATATTTTAAGAATTGCGAGATGAACTTTTGATGAAAACAAACTATTTGTGAATTTTATTCATATATTGGCTTTAGTGTTTATATATCAATGTGTATCAATGATTAATGACCAATTTTGATATGATAAATAATAAATTTACGTTTTTGTGAAAAAAATACGAAAGCTTATGTGCAGATGCAGCTTCATTTGACCTTTCATCAGGGCTTATGTCAGCATGTATAGCCGAAGCAAAAAATTGTGTGGATCTTTCCATATCCAGAAGAGATGAGTCTAGTGGTAAATCATCTAATCCAGATAATTTTTCGATTCTCAGAGGTAATATATTAATATATTAATATATTAATAACTGAAGATATATTATACTATTTTCATGATTTTTTTAACAAGCAAATGATGCATTTTTTGTCAGCGTTACTTTTAAAACTCGAGAAAAGAATTGAGGAAGTACCTATTGAATCTAAAGAATCTGGTTTTACAAAGCCTGGACCTTATATTTACGAGCTACTTGGTGATTTAAATATTAATCAAAAAACAACTACTATGCTTATTGATATAATTGAGGAAGCAGCTTTGCTTCTTGAAGAAGGTATGTTATAGTAATAATTTGCAACTTGAATTTATTTTTTAATTTTCTGATTTTTATATTTTGCATATTATATCAGATGGTAGTACAAAAGAGAGTGGGGGCAAGGCAAAAGGATTAGTTTGCAGGCTAGAAAGTTGGAACAACCCAGACAAAATCCCATTCGTACCCATCTCTGGAAATGCCACATTGTTAATGACTGTGAACTGAGAAAAGTTTATTTAGTTGATGGGATTTATATGCGTCATGCGATTTTATACGTTAGTTGATGGGATATAGTTGTATTGGTGGGGTTTTATTTAGTTGATGGGATTTATTTTTGTTATGGGATTATATACGTTAGTTGATGGGATATAGTTTGTATTGGTGGGATTTTTTTTTGTCAAAATATTGGTGGAATTCAATACAACTTTGATGGGATTTATATGCGTCATGGGATTTTATACGTTAGTTGATGAGATATAGTTGTATTGGTGGGATTTTTTTTTGTCAAAATATTGGTGGAATTCAATACAACTAGTGATGGGATTTATATGCGTAATGACGGGAATCGTCCTTGACGGGAATCGTCCGTGACGGGAATCGTGCTTGACGGGAATCGTCCTTGACGGGAATCGTCCGTGACGGGAATCGTCCTTGACGGGAATCGTGCTTGACGGGAATCGTCCTTGACGGGAATCGTCCGTGACGGGAATCGTCCTTGACAGGAATCGTCCTTGACGGGAATAGTTCTTATGGTGTAAGGGTAAACATGTAATCTTATAATAGTAAGTTAATGGATGATTCTTTGGGGCAAGTATAATATTATTTTGATTTTTTGGGTCATTGACCCTTTTAATTAAGCTGTGGTAAATATATTACATTAAATTGACTAATTCACTTTCAGTTCAGTTAAGATTAGACATGATTGGAATATAAAATTGGACAAAATTGAAAATGTGGCCAACATTATTAATAAGGGGTAATTGGAGAAAAATGCCTCTTTAATTAGGCTTCTAATTTTTTTAAGCCTCTAAGTTTTTTATTTAGAGTTAAATGTCTTCTTAATTAAGTAATTAGAGATAACATCCCTTAATTAATTATGTTTCCTTTTTTGCCCTATATAAATACTATATTTATTATACACTAGGTAATTAAATCCCCATTATTATATCACACACTCAATGATTCTCTCATTTCTCTCTCTACTTCTCTCTCTATCTCTTGCGTGCTCTGTTACTTCTTCTTCCATTAACGCATTAACGCTCCATCAAGTAAGCTCACCAGCTTGCTCCTTCTGCTCTTCTCAAAAGGTAATATCTCGCTCTTCTCTCACTCTCTCTATCTCTCGCTATTTTTCTCTGTTTTTGTCTTTTTTTCTAATTTTTTATTTTGTTTTGTTGTTTTGATTTCGTTTTGTTGTTTTTATGATTTTGCAGGTTTTTGTTTGTTATATATACCGTATACATGTGTATCTATTGTCAATTTTTAAAGCATTTCTTTACAAATTTATTCTTATTTGCAATTTTCAAGCAAATCTACTGTTCTTAAGGTTTTGCTCTTTTAATTCCTTGTTTTTGTTGTGAATTTGTGTTTATACTCCTCGTTTTGTTCATGATTGCTTCACTATTGTTAAATTTCGTGTTTAAGATGTTTTTGTTATGATTATGTGTTTACATTCTTCAATTTGATCATGTCTTGGCTCAATGTTTGTCAATTCTGTGTTTATATTCTTCATTTTGTTCATATGTTGCTTGTATATTTTTGAATCTTGTGTTTGAGCTGTAATGCGGGGAAGATGTTTCTGCAGTTTTAGAATTCCATGTTTTAAACATGGAATTCCATGTTTTATACAGTATTAAACATGGAATTCCATGTTTAAAACATGGAATTTTGAAACTGCACATTCATTTTTCCTTTTTTCTTCTTCTTGCTTAGGTTGTTTGATCATATTCTACTACTTTAAGTCATGACTTGTTTTCTGCAGATGGTTATGGCTGTAGTTATGTTTGGTTCTCAACGTTCTATGCGTTCGTTTGATCTTTTCTCGACTCTCGATTCTGTTTTTGAGTACGTGCTTTCTAAATGGCCTTCCTTGGTATTACACTCCATGCATTTAGTGTATTCAGTCGGAGATGACGTTAACTGTGTGTTGAACAACGAAGAAGACTTCTGAACATGCAGTTTTTGGTCAACGAGTCAACTCTGCAGCATATGGATATTTACATCACGGATGATCATGTAATAGACGCGACCCAGTCTATGACCGAGGGCACCATAACGCTAAATCCTGTCAAGCTCCTCTATGAGTGATGTTTTATTTTTACGATCTTTACATTCTTGTAAATGTCTATTAATTTTCACGTACTTAACATTGTTTACATTTGTATTGTTAAGTTTTTGAAATTTTTTGTGTTTATATTTGTCTCGTTGTTCATTATGTTAGTATTATTGTCTTTTAATACATGTTTCGAGCCTTGTAGCTTAAGTCGCTATCGCATTTTCATGTTTTAAACATGGAATTCCATGTTATAAACATGAAATTGCATGTTTGTAACATGGAATTCCATGTTTTAACATGGAATTTCTCTCTGTTTTGACTTTTCCGCCGTGTTTTGCTAACCTTCACTCTTCCCTTGGACTTTGTATTTGTGAGACATACTTATACATACACAACTATGCCTATTGTTTGTTTTTTGTGTTGTAGTTTGTATCGTGAAAAGTTAAACAATACATAACATTTTTGTTTTTTTTCTTAAAACTTAGTTTTTAACAAAAATAATAATAAACCATAGCAATATCATTAGTAATCAAATCCTTGGTAATACTTATCAAGTCTAACAATTCATCTTAAACATTACAAACTAAAACTTCCCAAATAAGTCAAATAAAATACGAAATAATAAGTAACTTCAACAGAATATTAAAAAAATATAAACAAATTCTTCATTTTTCTTCTTCATAACCATTCTACGTGTTGCTCAGTAAATTTATTTTCAGTCATTAACTTTACAATTGGAGCTAGAGTTGACTTATACGTTTCTTTAAATGTCCTCATTTCTGCTTCTTCTTCATCTTCTGCTTGATTTTTCACTTTTCTTCTTGGTGCCATTTTCACCTGTTTTTACACAAACTCCAAGCATAAGTAAACATATTAGTAGTCCGAATTGAGTTAATTCCATGTTTAATACAGTTAATACAGTTATCAAAACATGGAATTTCATGTTTTAATAACTGTATTAAACATGGAATTCCATGTTTAATACAGTTACTAAAAATATTTTGCAGAATTCTATATTATGCATTAATTACACTATAAGGTCCCTAAACTACACATTTTGTCTATTACATGTTTTGATAACTGTATTAAACATGGAATTCCATGTTCTGTACAGTTATCAAATTATTCTGATGAACACACTTTCTTTACCTTCTAAGTGTCTATATTATACAGTAATTACACTATAAGGTCCCTAAACTACGCATTATGTATATAATATTCATAATATATACCAAAATTTCAATGTCAGGCCCCTGTTTATATATATATATTTGACAGTTATTCCTCAAAAAATTCAAATAATTGCACTATAGGTCCCTGTTTCACACATTCGTTCATGTTTATCAAAGTTTATTGAACACATTCATCAAATAATCATATTTTCAACCCTAGGAACTTCTAATTTCGGTTTTTATATAGAAATCAGTAAAAAAATTGATTATAAATCATTAAGAAATTGGTAGAAATCAAACAAAATCCACATGTATTATATTTTTGTTGTGTTTTTCTTCATGAATCACACAAAAACTGGTTCTAAATTGTTAAATACTATCAAAAACCTCGAAATAAACATAGAAATAGGATTATATTTCAGTTTTTTCACTTACGTATAGGTTTTGGAGTCGGATCTTTAATTTGATCGACTGATTTTGTTGCCTAGTTTGCTCGCCGGAGTAGATTCTCCTGGTTGTGTGTTCCGTCTTCTCCGTTCGCCGTGTCGCTGCTGTTGTCGCCGGTATTCTCCTTCTCTCGAAGACCATTCGTATTCTGCTGTGTGTTTTCTGTGTGTGTAGTTTGTGTATTAGACGGTTTAGTTTTTTTTTTTAAAACAAAAGATATATACACGCTGTTTTTTTTAATTGTTAATTAGGGGTAGTTTTGGGAGAGGCTGTTTTCTCTAAAATGTTTTATTGGAGGCACCTTTTTTTAAATAACTTATTTAATAGGCATTTACCTCTAATTGGCTCTATTAATAATGTGTACAAGTTAGTAGTGTTTATTGGAATTTTACTCTAGAAATAATTTGTTTTACTAAAAGTAAGATTCCAAGTGACTTGTAAATGAACTTAAATTTATCTTTTTCAAAACAAATTTTCTACAATCCCTGTATTTGGGAAGTCAGTTTTAATAAGTTCGGCTAATTTGTTGGGATATTCCCTCCACCTAACTCAAACCTAATATCACAAGACAAGTTTTTGGTTAGTCAATCAGCCACCATATTACTTGTTCTCGAAACATACGAGAAAGAAGGATTACAAACTTCACTAATAAAATAAATACTACGAATAATGTTCTTAATATAAGCATTAACTAGAAGAGTTTGTAGCAAGAGGACCCATGATGCCTAAATAGTCGTTCTCAATGACGTATCTAATGTCCTTGAAATCCCTAGCCCATAGACACGCCTTTAAGATGCCAAGAGCTCCAGCCTCCACTGGGTTATCTGTTCTAACTTCCCATGAGTTTAACTTGATGATGGTACCTTTATGATCCATGATAACACAAGAAATAGTTGATTGATCAATTTTATATGAAGCATCAGAGTTGATTTTATACCAATTAATTGGTGGGGGTTTCCGTTTGTTACTTACGTTCCCACAATTAGTAGAGCTGCTAGAAGTATTCTGCCCCTACTATATTTTTACCAGCATAGGGACAGCCGGACAGGTACTGGTTTTCTTAAAATTGTTTTTTCCTTTATTTTCTCTCAGACAAGAGCGGTCATCCTCGACATTTTTTAAACCACCAGATATTTCGCCATTATCAGTACTATTTATTTCATAGCTATTCATGATTTCCTTCAGACTTTTATAGTCATCTTTAGGATATAAACTTTCTATCTGTTCATTCCATTGAATATCCGATTGTATAAGAATTCTCATAGGACAAGGTTTCATATTCTTAAAGATGAAATCATTTCTTAATTTCCAAATATTCCATAAGATATAGGCAACCTTTTCCAATATATGGGTCATTTTTTCACTTCTCGTATTAACTTTATTCAAATTATTAGCCATCCAAACATCCAATTTAATTGGTTGTTGGTTGCTAAATTTGAAACCCATAGGTGAAGCAAACCATACTGCCTTTGCCCAAGGGCATTCAAAAAATAAATG
Organism: Nemophila menziesii; assembly: GCA_029959085.1. Lineage (NCBI taxonomy): Eukaryota > Viridiplantae > Streptophyta > Magnoliopsida > Boraginales > Hydrophyllaceae > Nemophila > Nemophila menziesii. The sequence goes on along the minus strand of JARWIR010000084.1, from coordinate 1,020,753 downwards.
CTCGGTAGTTTCTTCCTCATTGTTACTAATAGTACAAACATTCGAGTTTTATATTTTCATGTTAAATAAATTAACACCTGTAGGAAGTAAGTTCTTAACAGCTTTCCACAAAAAATTCTTTACTTTTGGTATAGTTTTTAAGCCCCAAATCATTTTCCAAACAAACGGGTCAATTGAATGAGAAGCAGATGGGTTATTATTGTTTTTAACTTTGATCATAAGCTCATCTTCATCTTTAAGTAGATGATAAGAATTTTTAACTGAGTAAATCCCATTTGTGCTTTTAGCCGAGTAGCAGTAATCTTGGACAGGTACAAGGGGTATAATTTTTTTTTAATATTTGTTGTACCTTAGTATTATCATAGTTTCTTTTTAACAAAGCAATATTCCAATTTCTTTCTCCACTCTTCATAAGATCATTTACAGTAGTAACATCATTAGTGAGAGGGGGAGTAATAATATAAGAATCACTAATCCATTTATGTTTATTAAGAATGATATTTTTACAATTTCCAATTTTCCATTGAAGGTGAGATAGGACTATATCCCTACCTGCTAAGAGACTTTTCCAGCCCCAAGATGGGGAATTACCCAATCGAGCTTCAAAAAAAGATGAGTTATGAAATACTTACCCTTCAGAATTTTGTATAAAAGTGAATTAGTAGTATTTATTAAGTTCCAGACCTGTTTACCAAGTAGTGCTATATTCATAAGGTGGATATCTCGAAAACGCAGACCACCATTATATTTACTAAAAGTTACAGTTTCCCGTTTACACCAATGTGATTTTTTCTTCCCATTTTTACCCCACCAAAATTTAGCAATATGAGAAGAGATAATCTCACAAGTTTTTTTTGGTAAAATGTAAGAAGACATATAGTAAGTAGGAATACTTTTAACAACCGATTTTATCAGAATTTCCTTACCCGCATCAGTTAAAAAAATATTTTTCCAATTGTGTATTCTTTTAATAACTCTTTCAGTTAGGTTTTCAAGGTCTTTTACCTTAGACCTACCCCATTCAGTTGGGAGGCCTAGGTATTTACCTAAGTTTTGCGTAACTTTCATATTAACTTTATGAGCAAAAATATCTTGAATATGATGTGGGGTATTTTTACTAAACTTCACCCCATACTTATTTCTGTGTTAGGGTTAAACCCGTTGCCAAAGCATACCTTGATATAATGTCATTGAAGCTATTAACTTCCTCATTTGTAGCTTTTAGGAAAAACATACTATCATCAGCAAATAATAGATGAGTTAATGTAGGGCAGTTTCTCGCAATTTTTATACCTTCATATAAACCTTTTTCACATTTGTCGTTAACTAGAGCTGATAGGGTCTGAGATATAATGCAAAAGAGAAGGGGAGAAAAGGGGTCCCCTTGGCGCAACCCTCTTTCAGGTTTATCTAATTTATGTGGTTTACCATTAATAAGGATAGAGTATGAACAGTAGACACACAGTTCATTATTAAGTTGCACCATTTTTCATTAAAACCCAATTTATTCATAAGTTTTTGTAAAAAACCACATTCCACAAATTCGTAAGCTTTTTGTATATCAGCTTCAATTATCATATAATATTTCTTAGTGGTTCTTTTCTCATTCATAAATTTTCCAACCTCATGAGCAATCATTGAATTTTCCTGTATATGTCTATTAGGTACGAAAGCCAATTGGTTTTCATCAATAATATATCTCATTAAAGGTTGGAGTCTGTTAACAAGCACACGAGCTATTATTTTATAAATAAACTTATATACACTTATGGGCCTGTAGTGTTTAATATTACCAGGTTTTCAATTTTGGGGATTAAAAAGCTATAAGTATGATTAATATCAGATAAACTCTTATTATTATACTAGAAATTGTTAACAAGTTTAATAGCATCCAATTTAATAATTTTCCAATATTTTTTTAAAAAATAGTCTGGATACCCATCAGGCCCTGGTGCCTTGTTAGACCCAAGTTCTTTAATAGCTTTTTCTATTTCACAAATTTTTAAAGTGGCAGTGAGTGTATCATTCATAACCTTAGTGACAACAGGTTTAATAATATCAAGTATTTTTGTAAAATCCCTTGGGCCCACACTTTTATAGACATTATTAAAATAATTAAGGATATTTTTCTAGACATCTTCAGTATCAGTATGCCATATCCCATCTTCATTTTGAATTCTGTTAATCTTATTGATTTTTCTCCTTTCCTTAGTAGCAGCATGGAAAAATTGGGTATTTTTATCACCTTTTTTTAACCATGTAAGTCTAGATCTAGAGGCCTAAAAACCTTCTTCCTTTTTCCAAGTAATTTCAATTTCTTTCACAATAATATTATAAGTATCCTTATCTTTTTTTTATCTTTATCACTATAAGAGGTGGAGTTTGTGATATTCTTAAGTTGGGTCATAAGATCATCAATTTTCTTTATACTGTTATTAAACTTTCTTTTACTCCAAACAGTTAAAATTCTCTTACACATATTAAGGTTTGAGGTAAGACTATTTTTAATAGTATTCCTAGATTTCCAAATATTATTGATAATATCAAGGCATTCTTTTTCCTCCATCTAGTGTTTTTCAAAGATAAATCTTTTATCTCTTTTATCAGTTGTATCAGTGAGATGAAGCGATAGGGGCTATGGTCAGAGCCTAGTGCTGGGAGTAGAGATACCCAGGTATCGGGGTATATCGAGTTCCATAAGTTATTACTAAGGCATTTGTCAATAAGTTTCTTAATGAGTTTACCTCTAGCTCTTCTATTAGACCATGAGAAGGAGCACCCTTTGCTAATAAATTGTTCAAGATTATTACTATAAATGAATTTCTTAAATTCTTTCATATTTTTATCAACTTTTCTGTTACCCCCAATTTTTTCACTAAGATATCTAGTATTGTTAAAATTCCCAACTAAATTCCATGGCATATTAGCATTAGGTTTACAGTTACCAAATTTAATCAGTGAATTACATTTATCGGCCTCATTAGGTGATCCATACACAAAAGTAGTATGGATGATTGTACCATCAGAGTTAATAATTTCGCAGGGAATTAAATTCTCATTTTGATCAATAACTTTAATATTGATTTTATTAGCAGGAAATAAAGCAAGTCCCCCACTTAAACCTATCGGGTCAATAGTAGTGATTAGGTCCATCTTAATAGTTTTAGCAACTTTAATAAGAACAGATAATTTGTTTTTAGTTTTCGAAAGAAAAATTACCTCTGGACGAATTCTAATATTGATATCGCTAAGGGTCTGTACTTCCAAAGGTGTGTCAATCCCTTGGCAGTTCCAGGATAGGTGTATCATGATTCGTGTTGGGATTGTTCTAGGACAATCCCGCAAACCGTGTTAGCATCCTCTTTATAACCAGCTTTAAATTCCTCATCTTCTTTCTCCTCTTCAAGCATTAGTTGCTTATTCTTGCTTTCTTTAGTATTTCTTCTAGCTTCCCAAATTTTATAATTGCGACCACTTTCAGACCGACTTGTACTAGAACTCTTAACTTTCTTCTCATTCTTCCGAATTGACTTTCGATGAAATTTTATATCCTTACTTTCATTATAGCTTGTTGAGCAGTTGTTGTAGATTATAGATTGTTTGCAACCCTTAAATGTTTCAGGTGAGAAATTTTGAGTGATAGAAATATAAGGATAAGGAGTAGGGGTTGTAAGTGAATCGTCTGAGATGGTAGGAAATTAGGGTTAGATTTGGGGGAGAGAGATGTTGGAGTAGTTATGGGAAGAATTGGGTTATTGAGGGATAGAATATTTGGTGAGATGATAACATTTGGGCTAAGGGTATTAAGATTGATATTAGGACCCCTTGACTTGGGCTTAAAAAAGATACAAATGAAATATCATTTAATTGGGTCAGTTGAGTTTTAAGTTTCTTGACAATAAGGCCAGCCAAGTCAGCCAAATTATTTTCCTTCTCTTTTAATATTTCTTTTTTCCTCATTAACTCCTTTTCTTCAACTGATAGTACTCCCATATGTTGAGTAGGAGTACTTATTTTGTTTGTATCTTGAGAACTCTCTCCACTAGCTGAGGATTCAAAAATCTTTGTTTGTTTCTTAGCCATACTCGTATTCATGGTACCCGTTGTACCACCTGCTAGTACTGTACCCTTTGAATGAGTCAGTTTAGTAGACTCGTTAACCCACTGAGTAGAGGCCACCGAGTTGTTTTTTTGGTATATTTGAGTTCCAACTCGCTTTGCCGATTTTCCTAATCTCACCAATAAGTTTTCCGGTATCAAGGTCTTTTTTATTTTCGAGGTAGATCGAGGATTGTGATGGACCTCTAGTAGATAATTTAACCCAGCTTCCCAGGATGGGTTTAATACTAGGGTTGGGGCATTCACGAGCTTCATGATCAAGGATACCACAGTTGCAGCATACTTTCCCAATATTTTCATACCTAAAATTTATCCAATGTTGTCCTCAATTCTTTACACTCTTTCTTGTGAATTTCTTTAAGATGATGACTCGAGCAATGGAAACACTTCAGAGCTCGTTTAAGAGTACACCGCCAAAGAAACACCGAACACCAATGACATCACATCATTGGAAATCTCGTGTCTCCATCTAACTCTGACAATGTGTAACCTCACATTACTCATTGAATCAGAAGAGACGGGTGTATTTGAATCCATGTTGATGGGAAAGGGTTTGGATGATTTAATTGGCGATTACATGGAAAGGAGGGAACTCGTGACTGGTGTTTTGGCCGAGGTTGATGGGACAATACATGGAGGTTTTTACTTCATAGAACATGCTCAGAAAAGTGCTGGTATTGGTGACAGAAAGGGGTAGATCTTAGTTGTATCTACCAAAGCTAAAATATGTGAACATGTAAGCTTATAGTAGGTAAAGTGAAATTTTGATGTAGGTGAGTTGTTGCCCACGTGTGACAGAAACATCAGAGCGTTTACCATATTGAGCTGTGAAAGTGTTCCTTGAGTAAGGGATTAAAGTAAAAGATATTTTTAAGGCTAGTGATAGTAATGAGCATGATGATTATAAAAATTCTTCACTTGTGGTATTTGTAGGAAGCTCTGAACCAAGGTTATTAGGTGAAGCTGAAGTGTTTGATAAATTTTCTATACCATCGCCTAGTAAACTTATCTTTATTATAAATTTTGATCCTTACAAGTCAAAGAATATGGTTGAGCGTGAGATGACCACCTGAGTACCCGTGAACAAGGTTGGTGACTAGGTCGCAGATTTAGCAAGCTCGTGTTTATCCCAAATGGTTGTGGAAGAGAATAAAAAATTCAAGAGTATATTGTTACGGTTTTGTTATACATCACTATGTATGCAACTCAATTTTCTTGAAATAAAGAAGGGGAAATTATGCAATTGCTCCCAATCAATGTTTCAATGGTTGAACAAGCGTTCAAAATAGCCGATATGTGGTATATAATTGGAAAAACTTTGAATATGAGAGATATATATCGTATAGTAAAGGGGTGGGAGTCATAGGCAATATGAAAAGGTACCCCAGGGGGGTGTGTAAGGTTCTTGAGGGGGTGAATAGGAACCTTAATCTAATTATTCCTAATTATAAAAGTTCTCGACAAATATACGTTTAAGAATCTTCTACTAAGCATTTTATCAAAAACCTAAAGTATCATGCAATGGATAGTGTTTTGATAAAAAATAAAAACGAGATATAATATGATATGTAAAGAGTCAGAGTTAGAGAGTACACAATCATTTTAGGTGGTTCACACTCCCGAAGAGCTAGTCTACCACCTAAGTATACACCCTTAGGATTTTTAAGCTCGTCCACTAAAATTCATGTTTTCTTAAAGGTGAAATTGTAACCTTCACAATGTGTTTTTTCCTGGTTCAACCACTCGAGTGAGATTTTTATGGCTCAGTCTCAACCTTTACAACCCATTCTTCTGTATTATAGAGCAAGAAAAAAATCTCTAATGTTTGAATGAATATTACAATAAGAACTCAATAACCCTTAATGAGAAAATGATATAATTATTATCTTGACTCCAAACTGAGTGGATATGAAAGTGAAACTTGATAGATAGACTCCTCTTTCAGTGGATGCTTGATGTCTCCTCATTTGTGATAGATTTATGTTAAGATGAGACATCATTTTTAGTGATTTAGAAGTCTTTCTAATTGATTTTCTTGAGAAATAGTGCACTTTCCTACTTTGAGTCTTGATTTAGTAAAATAATATTTTTAGAGCATATTGGGTTTAATTGTTTATTTAGTGTGCACCTTTAAAGATAACTATGGAGATTAATTAGAGTCCAAGTCAAAGACTACAAGATATGGAAAGATATTAGCATGGTAATTGGAGATAAGGAAAGAAAAGCTAAAAATATGGAAAAGGAAAAGCTGCATAAATCAGAGATCTTGCAGCACACGCCTAAAGAAGTGATGATTACTCCTACAAGGAAGCCGATTTTGGTAATTTCCTTTCTTAGGGACGTATATAATTCGCTGAGGATTCTTTTGGTATATTATGGAGCAAAAACCGACCAATAACGAAGAAGATATGCTCAAAACGGTCCAGCAGTGTTTATCTTTATTTCCATACGAATTTGAGTTGGGCTAGGAGTCCAATACTTTATCTCTTCCTCAAGAAAACGAATTAGGTCTTCTAAACACCTATAAATACACTCTTATATCACTTGTAAAAGAACCCTAGCATCCTTGCCTCATAGTAATTAGTTCTTAAGGTTTTATTCTTCCAGTTTATTGTAGAGAGCAAGATGATGTCTTTTGTAATTTCTTTTAGTTTGTTTCCATCAGGTATGAACTAAACTCCCCATAGCTTGGGTTTTGCATCATGTATAATCTATGAATTCTAATTCTTCTATCTAAGTTTCTTTGGGAATTACATGTTTTAATTTGATATTAGCTACTTACCTTTATATTTGTTTATGTGTTTTGATTTATTGTCTTTCCTAGAACTGATCACTTTAGGATTGTTTTAATAGTAGTTAGATGGTCACCTTAGCTGGGTGTTTAACTATTGAACCACCACATAATGTCTAGTGTCGATATTAGTCCTGACAAAACATGATTCTAACTTGATAGTCATTAGGGTTTGTTTTAATCATCATATCACCAATTGATTGAAGTGTTTGCTTAGGGCCTTGGTAGCGCTTGATAACCCTATTTAAAACCACGTCTTGGTTGTGCCGTAGCCCCCTTAGTCGCTCTCAAGGTCTAAGGAATGGGATTTTAGAATCCTGACTAAGTATACAAGAGCTAATATTCTCCCTTATAAACTAGATCTAATAGAAAGAATTAGAAGGATTAGTGCATACTAGCAAAACCTAAGCTATATCTCTCATCTCATATTCTTAGTATTTTATTTTATTGTCTTTATTTTCTTAGTTTAATTCTTAATTTCGAAAATCCAAATCTTTTATTTTCTGTCTTTTAATTAATTATTGCTTACTCGTTATCATTACCTATTCGTATAACACACTTAAGTCCCTGAGAACGAACTCAACTTATCAACTAAAACTTGCATACGTCCTGTAATACTTGCAGTACTGTGCCTGTCTAGGGTGAGAGTGCGTAGTTTTCTAGACTTTATTTTATCATATTTTTATCACACCCTAGGCGACACCAATGCTAAAATGATGCTTATAGATGAATTCATTGATGATGAATTCATGCTTGATTAATGTTCTTCTTAAGTTTATTATACAATTATAATGTTGATCTTTGGTGATGATAATTGGCTTGATATGAGCTTAGATTAATGGTTTAATATGTTCTCCAAATATATACAAAGATGGTGGAGAAGAAGGATTAAAGAGTTGTCCTATAAAATCCAATGGTGTAGGTGTATATAGTCTTCAAAGGCTCCAATGGAACTTTTTAAGAAATCTTTCTTGACTGAAATTGGGTGCCCGGTTTGAACAAAACAGGTTACTAGTTATAGTCGGGTCCCCGGTTTCAACAAGAACGAGTTACTGGTATGGAAAATTGTACTTTCTTCCCTTTGATCCTGGTGGGTCCTGGTGTGTTATAAAATTAAGTACTGAGATAAAAGGAACCACAATACCACAAGTGTACGGTTGTCCAAGTAATACTCTGATAAATCAGGTTTCGTTCCAAGTTATACTCTGATAAATCAGGTTTCGTTCTCAAGTGTTCAATAAATAAGTAGTAGTAATTGCAATTATAGAAAATAAAAGATAAAAGATATTTATTTGGTTTCGAGTTATTAAACTACTAGACGCAAATAAACAAATTACTGAACATAAATACTAAATGATTAAAACGCAGATATGAGCTATGCTTGAGTCTCGCTAGGGAATCACCTAAACTTACGTAATTCATGTTTTCGTTAAGGGCAGAACTGATATTTCTTTATTAGTCTGGACTCTAATGTCTTCTAGCCCCCGTCAGGGTGGACTTATGAGCTATCCTAAAGTACTATAAACCCCTATATGGGCGAATATGCCTCTTTGGCTATGTAATTAGTTAAGTCTGTCGGTCAATAACGGATATTACACGGATATTACCTAAGTCTGTAATCAAAGCCCCCCTCCCCCCCCCCCCCCCCCCCGTTGGATGATCACTTCGCCACTAAAGTGAATAACCCAATTACTAAAATCTATTTCTAATTAGCTAGGTCAGAACAAAATTATATCCAATATAAAATACCCAATTCAAATTAAACTAGAAACTAATCCCAAACTGAAATACATGAATTAAATAAATTAGGGATTAACCCATTACGCGATTCTCAAGTAATTAAGGTTTAGCTCATAATTGAAATAAGATCAATAAAGAAATTAATAATATACATGTTCCTAATAACATAAATAAAATAAGAACCTGGATAGAGGAATTGACTTGAGTTGTTGTTGGAGGAAAAGGATTCTCCAGCTCATGCTCTTGCTTTTGCCTCTTGACGCTCTCTCTAAGGATGATTTAATATGAAGGTTTAATGAGAGGTGCTGAATAATGAGGTCCAAAGGAGCTTATATAGTGCTCAAAATCGGATTAGGGCTTAGGTTAAGAGCATTAGGTCAACATATAAAAAGCCCAAGCCCATCTTCTTCTTTAATTTTCGTAGCTGGTGTGCAACCCTTAGTAAAACGGCGGTAACTTTTGCATATCAACTCCAAATGGGCTTATTCAACTTGGAGAATATTCCTAACTTAATAAGGCATCAAACCATGTTTCACGGACCAAAGCTGAATCCGCTCCTAAGTAGCCCAAAAACAGCAATTAGTAACAGCCTTCCAGATTTGCAACTCCTCCAGTCAAGTTCTTGGAAATTCTTTTCTTGCCTTTAGCTCCTCCACTCGATCTAAGACTTTAATTATCACTTCTCCTCCTTGTATTGGTTCTCCATGAATCCATGAACCTACTAACTTTGCACTAAAACAAACAAATTAACGCACAAAAGCTCTAAAAATGAAAATAGTCTAATTCCAAGAGGAGAAAGTGCAAAATGAAGAAATAAGCATAAAAGTCTATCAAATAAGTCAAATATTCACCTAAAATGATGTCTCCTAAGGGATAATATTTATAACAAATATGGAGACATCAAATCTCCAACGTATTAATTTCAATGACTATTTTTCAAAAGCGGTATGATGGTTTAGCTTGATTTTGGGGTACCATTTTAAAGCGGGATTACGACTTTGATCCGAAACGGGATACCAAAAAATCTCTGTATGGGGAGCCTAAAAACAGATTTTTACTTTTTGCCTCGTTACTATAATGGAGAAAATTTAAACACAAGAAATGTTAGTTATGAAATGCTAAGAATATTTGTAGTTCAACATTGTGGTTTATTTGGAAAGCTAAGATGGAAGGAAGGTTCAAACTTAAAAATTGGGAAATCACAGGGATCAATATAAAGGCAAGCAAACTTTTAGTAGAGATGTTTGAGAGTATTGAGACTATAAATAATGGAAGCTATCAACCGAACGACGAAAAGAATTGTATAAAAGAAATAGAATTATATAATGATGAGAAAGATATTGGCTGGCTTAATGACGTATCATTTACTAAAGAATGGGAACCAACAAGAGTTACTTCGGCGGCTGTGAACAAAGAAGGAAATGTGATTCAACTGGGCAATAAAAGAGGTAAAGTTAAATCGTGCCTGCAAGGAGATTCTAGGCTATTCTCTTTCCCATGAGATCGGCTAACGATCGCCATCTTTGAAGTACCTCTTTCTACTCAGATAACCTTGAAGTGGATCAAGAAATTAACAACAAACAGGGAATCAATTGGAGAATATGTCCAGTCATTGAAGAGGTTTAGAAATGGATGACAAATTCCCGAACTGGAAAGTTATTCACGTCAGTCGTGAGCGAAATACTTTGGCTGATCTTGCTGCAAAATGTGTTAGGTTGGGGTTTAAACTTAATGAATGGAGGAAATTGTTGATCGTTGATAGCTTTAGTTTTCTAAATAGTATTTTGTAATAGATATGATTATTGATAGATAGGATTTATGATATTTTATTTCATTAAACAAAAAAAAGTTTGTAGTTCAACATTTTTTCCAATATAAAACATATAAAAGATGTTCTAAAAAATTAACTAAACATTTATTTATTTAAACACTATATATAAAATTCAACACAAGTCAAAAGTTATGCTCTAGAAAGTGTTTATCCTATGTGAAAACTCATGAAGCATATAAAATGATACTTAGGATGCTTGTGCTCTAATAATGTGATGTGTTTCAAAATTTGGAATTATATAAAATGTAGTATACAAATTTAAAGGGGTTAAGTGTATGAAAAATAATATCAAGGGGTATCATAAACTTAACCGAACAATCACATAGTCATAAGAGTGTGTTAAACAGTACTAAGTGTTCATGCTCGTGTGCCTACCTCCTTTTATGGGATGCATTCTAAAGTGTAAATCATATAATGAGGTATGCAACACTCTAGACACGATCAACACATAAAAATTTAGTGTCTAAATAGTACTCTTATTATCAAGATGCACACTTTAGAAAGTAAGACATGCTTGGATGCTTTTATCTCTTAACATGTGATATGATATAAATGATCATACAATCAAGTTCTTAGTTGATCACTTATGAGTAATAAAATCATATATCAAGTTTTAACCTAGGAAGTGATCAATTCATTTAAAAGTCAAAGCATACAACAAGGATAATCATGTTTGATATGAAACAACTAGTGACAAGAGACATGTTGTTCAAAAAGATAGATAATCATGTATATAACTAAAATTGGAGTGTTAAACACAAAAAGTTTTTTCTCAAAACACACTCACAAAAAGGTCAATATGCTAATAGGTTGGTTAATATTCAAGTTTGATAGTGAGAAGGTGGTGTCTCCTAGTGTATGATAATATCACACCCCTAAAAGGAAGGACACTAACCACAAGTGTACTGGTCGTCCAAGTAATAATCCGATAATTGGGTTTTTGATCTCAGGGACGGATGGATATGACTACTGGTGTTTATCAAATAAGTGGAGATAATTGTTATGACAGAAAGATAAAAGATAAAAATGTTTGTTTAATTTTGTGTTTAAAACTAAAGACGCAAATAAATAAAGTGCTAAAATGATTAACAAAAAATAAATACTGAAAGTAAATAAGTGTGGTCGCAAATATGAGAAAGATATTTCAGTCTCGCAAGGGTTTCACCTAAATATATTTAATCATTGCTTTCGTTTAAGGGCTGAATCGCTATTTTCATGTTAGTCGGGATTCTAATATCTCCTAACCCACGTCAGGGTGGACTTAGGAGCTATCATAGGGTATTACAGACCCCGTTAAGTCTTTTACCCAATTGGCTACAAGGTTAGTCAAGACCGTCAGTATCAATGACGAATACCTTGCGTCTGTTACTTATGTCCGTAATTAAACCCCCCCCCCCCCCCCCCCCATCAAGGTGATCACTATGCCACTTAAGTGAACAGCCTAATTACTGTATCCTATTTTCGTTTCATGACTCCCAAAATAGTAAATAAAATCACAATAATAGTCAATACAAAATTACCCAATTCAGATTAAATCTTTCAATCCCAAATTCAGATATATTAATTAAACAAATCAGGGTTCAACCCATAAATGTGATTCTCAAGTACAAATGAAATTAGCTCATGCTAAAAATAGAAATTACTGAAATTAAATTAAAAACATTCATTGTAAATTATAGAAATAAAGTAAGAACCTAGTTGAGGGGTTGGAATTGACTGTTGTTGGAAGAAATGACTTTGTTGTAGGAGGAAATGGCTTTCTCCAGATCTAGCTTTTCTCCTTCTCCTTTTTGCTCTGAATCTCTCTTAAAAGATAATGAAGCGTATGTAAAACTAAGGTCTAAAGGCTTATTTATAGTGGAGGAATCAGATTGGGCTTTTTACTTAAGAGTAATAAGTTAAAATGAGAAATGCCCAAGTCCAAATAATAAATCCCGTAACTGATGTACAACTGTTAGTAAAATGGTCGTAACTTTTGTGTCTCAACTCCAAATCACCTGATTCCAGTCCCCAAATCTTCCTAACTCAAGGGCGCGGGTTTCTTAATTCACGGCTCAAAGGTTGAATCAGTGTCTAGATGGCTCGAAAACAGCAATTAGTAACAGCCTTCCATATTTTCCTCTCTATTAGTCAACTCTTCGAATATTCTTTTCTTCCTTTTTACCTCTCCGCTTGATCTTGGAATTTAATTCCCACTTCTCCTCATTGTATTGGTGCTCCATAGCATCCATGGACCTAAGAACTTTGCACTAAAAAATAAACAAATTAACGTACAAATGCTCTAAAAATGAAATAACATAATTCCAGAAAATGCAATATAATGAAATAAGTATAAAGTCTATCGAATAAGTCTAATATTTAACTAAAATGATGTCTCATAAGGGCTAATATATAGAATAAAACAGGAGACGTCAAGAGGATCAAACACTAGTTCTATCCAATGATCATTACTATTCAGATAGGAGGCCTCGTCTTCTTCCCATAATCGTAGAGTTTTTTTTTTCATTTTGGAAACTACGAGTTCACCAAGGTACATACTTGGATACTTATAAGAAAATTCCACCATAAGCTTGTATTAATAAGGGAATTCCAAGGATTTCATAATTAGTAGTTCTACCTATTAATATAGATGGTATAACTACTAAGATAAACAACATTTCTTATGCTCGTGCTCTTGTAGAGATCGACAATAAAAATAAAGGAAACCTACGGTGGACTTCAAGTTTCCGCGTGGAAGACATTATGCTCTTAAACTAAAGTATGAGAAATCGCCTATCGTTGTGATTAATTCAAAGCAAACAGACATTTGATGGAAATTTGCTTGTATGGAGATAACTATTTGAAAGAGAGAAATAACCGATAGGAAAGCGAGAACAAGAGTTCACATGTTGGAAGGATAATGTGGGGGTCTTTTCAGCCAAATTCGGGGGTAAAGGTTGGATCTTTGAAGAGTATTGGGACATTGTCGATAGAGGACATAGTTAGAGTGCACCAATATAGTTTGTGCGTCCTGTTTCAGCTTATGAATATGTTAAAGTTAATACTCTTGCAGTTTATGATAATGTAAGCTATTGTACTACAACTTCTAAGCAACATCTTAATGCTTGACAAACAGTTTTTATTGCTCCTAGTAGTAACTTAATATTTATGTATTTAGTCTAGCGTGGTACAAGAGAACCACAACATCTAATAGAGCTAACTAAGAATTTTTATATGGAGTAGTAGAGAGTCAAAGTGACACATCATGCCAAAAATACAATTGAGGGGATCATACTATACTGAGAGGGACTCGACTGTATTACGATTCACACGACAATCATCTCGTGTTGTGCAGCCGAGTGAAAATTTGAACGAGCCTAGTTAAATATGTAGGGGGTGATGTCTCCCAAATTGTGATGATTTAATCTTAGTTGGAGAAATCATTTTTAGGAATTATTAGTAAGTTATACTCGATTTTAATTAGAATTATTATATTTTCTTGTTTCTTGTCTTGATTTGATGATTTATTATTTGTACAACATATTTGGTTATATTGTTTGTTAATTGTGAAACTTTAAAGATATATGGTAATTAATTTGATGCCAAATCAATTCCAGAGATAAAGGAAAGAAGATAATGATGTAAATTGGAGATAAAGGAAGGAAAAGATAAAATAGGAAAAGAAAAGTTGACAAGTAAATCTGAATTCCAGCAACTACGTTCATTGAAGTGATCATAACTCAAGATTGGCTGGGAATTTGGAAGAATGGTCTGATGCAAAGTTGTAGAGAATTCTGAGACTATCAGTTTAGATATAAAGAATGCGTCAATATGAGAAATATTGAAGAAGTTATGGCCAAAACAAGACAACAACGGTTATTACCTTTTAAATATTTTAGAATTTGAGTTGGACTAGAAGTCCAATTACTTGTCTTCCACTCCAAGAAAACAAATTAGGGTTTCCTAGACTCCTATAAATACACCCTTTAACTATTGTAAACATTTCCTTACCTCCCACACAGGGGTGGAGCCAGAAAATTGTGTTAGGGGGGGCAAAGGGGGTTTGGGGGCATCGCCCCTGTAATTTTTTTTTCGCCGTATTTGCACGATAAGTCTATATATTATGTAAAAATTGCAAAATAGGTCCTTATATTATTCAAAAATGCACTATATGTACCTATATTGTGTAAGGATTGCAGTATAAGTCCGCATATTAATTTTTGTTATTAATTATCTGATTAATTTTTTTTTACAAAATAACACATATTTTGTTGTAAAAACTAAAGAAATCATTAAATAAAATAATTTAAAGTCTAATAAAATAAATCTTAAAAGTTAGGTGGGGCCGAATGAAAAAGTTTAAAAATATTTAAGGTTAATTACTTATAAACCTTTTTTTTCCTTTTTTAAAGTAGTTATAATTTTTTTTTAAACCAGGGAGGGCCATGGACCCCCCCCCCCCTCTCCCCAACATGCCCCCGCCCCTGCTCCCACAATTAGTTTTTAAGCTTTATTCATCATTAGAGTCATTCAAAGAGCGCAAGTTGATAGTATGTATCTTTCTGTTAGTTTATTTCTTTCTAGTATGAACTAATTTTCCCATAGCTTGGGTTTTGCATATGTATAATCTATGAATTCTATTTACTTCTATCTATGTTTCTTTGGAGAATTATATTAAATTTATTTTTAGCTGCTTAACCATATATTTGTTTTATGAGCTTTGATTTATTGTCTGTCTTAAACCTGATCAATTTAGGGTTGTGCTAATAATACTTAGATGGTCACCCGGAAGGGGTGTCTAATCATTGAAACACCACATAAATGTATAGTGTACGGTAGTGATTCTGACGGGCTTGCCTAACTAGATAGTCATTAGGGTTTGATTTAATCACCGATCATCATTAGAAGGCCAGTCTCATTTAGGAACCTAGTGGCGTAGGAGCACCCTAATTAAGTCCCCTAGTGATTGTGAGGTCGCCACCCTAGTCCACCCTGACGGGGGTAGGGAGGAATTTAGAACCCTGGCTACTTATCTAAGAGCTATTATCACCCTTATTAACCAGTGAAGAAATAGAAGGATTAGTGCATACGAGCAAAACCTGAGCTATATTTTCTCATCTTATTCTCTCGTATTTTATTTACTTGCTTTTATTTTATTTAGTTTAATCATTATCTTCTCAATCATCTTATTTTTCTGTATTTTAATTATTAAAGGCTACTCTATTCTATTTACCCATTCGTTTAACACACTTAAGTCTCTGAGGAACGAATCTTCTTATCATTAAAACTTGCATACGTCCTGTAATACTTGCAGTACTGTGTTTAGTCTAGGGTGATTACTTGCTTTATTTATATCTTATTTTTATCACACCCTAGGCCACACTAGGGGTAATATATTGTAACTGATAATCTTGGAGGGATTAAATGTGTGAACTTGAGGATGATTCGTTTACGTTGGTGGTTAGTAGGAAGACTAAGAAAAAAGTAGCCACATTGCTATTTATAGAGAACATTTCTGAATGGAAAGGGGACCTTTGAGAAGGGGTTTTTGGAGACCAAAAGGATTAATTCATGAGTAAAATGGGGAAACTGGGAATGCCCTTGTGTTCCTCTTATGATAATTACAACATGGATCAAGAGGGGTTTTCGTGATGCCCCATAAACGGAGAAGGGTTGTGGGCCTCATCCATAGAAAACAAATACATGTTCTAGGCATCTTGGAGACTAAAATCAACTGGATAAGTTTAGATGGGTATATGAATTAAATGCTCAGAGGTGGGAAATTGATAACTTTGATATATTATTCATGTTAGAATTTTACTAGTTTGGAATCCAGATAAGGTACATATGGAAGTTCTTTCTATCGTTCCTCAAGAAATTCATTGTAAGGTGGTATATAAGGTTAAACCTTTAATCCTTCATTTATTTCATATACGGGCTAAGTAGTAAGATTGAGAGAAAATATCTATAGAGTAAATTGATTGAACATACCGCTAAATTTATAGGGATTTGCTTCTCTTTGTGGACTTTATATATATTGGTGTATAGGGAGATGTGACATAGAAAACAAGTGACTATGAGTGACTTTAACGAGTTTGTTTTTTGTTGTAACACCTTGGGATTGGAAGACTTGCTATATTTAGGTCAATTTTTCATATGGCACAATAATAACATTGCAAGTCGCATTTATCAGGCTATGGGAGAAAAGATTTGAGGCTTTCCAAAATCTCATGTTTCAGATTACTCGCCATGTATTGTGACGTTATATTTCAAAATGAAGAGAGAGCGACATTGTTTTGTTTTTTCAACATGTAAACAAATCATGAAGACTATAAGAATGTATTGAGTAATGTGTGGGCTCAGGAGCACTTCTCGGGAACTAAATGATGCTATATATGTAAGAAATTAGAAGCTTTGAAATTTAATTTGAGGGAATCTCATAAGAAGTGTTTCTCTCATATTTCTGAGAGGGTAAATAGAACTATTGGGGCCTTGGAAGAGCCAAAATTTGACTTCCACAAGATATGGGTAATTCTTCCATCATGGAGGAGATTGTACCACTTTGGGAACAAGCAACTCGCCTAGCTAAAGCGAAGAGTAGATTCTACCAAAAAAAGCAAAGTATTGTGACGTCCCCTAGAGTGTGATATAAATCAACACCATAAGGAGGGTGACTTTCCGCAAGTGTACGGGTCGTTGCCAAGTATTAAATTTTATAAGTAAGAAGGGTTATTTTCTTTACGGAGACTATCAAGGTTATTCTAAATGTGTTTGGAAGTATAATAATGTATGTTGTAAGGGAAATGACAAGGTAAATAATATATCCGTCTGTGTTTTTCAATTAACAAAACTAAAGTATGCATAATTAAAGACAAAAGGTAATTAAACCAATAAAGAAGGCTTTTGAATAGAGAAGAGTATTATTGAGTATTACTAGTAATTCCTAAAGTTGATTAATTTGATATTTCCAGATACAAGTGCAAATTGGTAATTTTGTATTACTAGGGATTCTAATCTCTTACCAATTTATATTGGGTAAATAAGAAGCTATCCTACGGTATTAGAGACCTCTCTTGAGTAACCTTACAATACTTTTGGATATTTTTGGTTCAAACCCTAATGACTACTTGGCTAGTCAAGACCTCTAGGCTCACTAACGCACACCAAACGTGTATATGATAAGTCTGTAATCAAACCCCCCCCCCCTTCTCGGATGATAGCTTGATTACTACTACCCAATATTTGGCCAGAATATGAATAGGCTTCAATCACAAACATATGCCCAATAGAAATAAACTCAATTTTTTTTAAATATCCCAAAATTCAATCAACATCATAAAAATCAAGTAAGATGCATACATTATGCAATCCTCAAGCAAAAGAGAGTTTAGTTCATATTCAAATAAAAAACTAATGAATAAAATTGCATGAATCATGTTTAAAAGAGAAAATGGAATGAAATTACCCCAAGCTTGGAATGATTCGGTGTTGAAATGGTGAAGAATGATGAGCTTTTGTAAAACCCCTTCTCCTTCTTCTCTTCTCTTCTCCAGGAATGTGAATGAAATAAAAATGAATTGTCTTAAGAGATAAATTATTATGAGCTTCTCAAAGACTTATATACTAGGCTAAAAACGTATTTGGGTCTAATGGGGTCACTTAGATGGGTTAAAATAGTCCAACCTGTTTTTAGCTTAGTGTTAGACAGGTTTGTGTCACGTTGGAAGTAAATGGCATAACTTTTTCATATCAACTCCGAATTGACTTCCGTAACTTCTCACGCATCACTAACTTCAATATCTATCCAAAATCAAAAGGAAAATCTCCAAATCTCTATGCAATTAATTGCGGTAATTGAATTAATGGACGTCAAGATTTTACTAGTAAACGCTCTAACTTCTCCAAAGTGACTTTAAGCTCTTCCTACGCCTTGGCTTGGGTTTGGACTTGACGTTTTCACTTCTCCTCATCATTTTGGCATCTTGTGTTAACCATATCCCTTTTTCCCGGAATACTTTCTACTTTTCCTACGATCATTTATGCCATTTGATGTTTGGAAATATAATTCTTATCTTTGTTCTTTTATTTTGGTCATTGAGGTATCTGCGATTCTATATTGTTGTATGTTCGGTATTAATTTAGTTTCTCGTTAGATTTTTATCATAATTGTTTCATTGAATAGAATTTCGAGATCATCAAAACATTAGAATTATAATCAAATGCATTTTTCTAGTGTTTGTACAATACTCATACCATAGAAAAAATGTCATTTGTATTTGTTTTACCTTATAATTAGGTTTTTAATACCTCTAAGGAATTGATTATTTTTTGAGGCAATACCCAATTAATTACACGGAGAGTGTAAAAATTCTCAATTAATTACAACTTCAACTTAATTCCTACTTAAGCACAAAAAATGAAAGATTACAAAAATACCCATAGGCAATTAATTACTTTAATTATAATAATATTATTTATTTATTTTCATTTTTATTTTATTTTATCTCTATTATTTAAATTTTTTTTCGAAATTATATTTTCATTTTTTTTTCGAATTATCCTTTTTCGGAATTTTTTTTAAATTTTTTTTCACCGAATTTTTTATTCGAAATAATTTTTTTCCCAATTTTTTTTTGACTTTTTCTAGGAACAAACAAAATCAAGTTTTGTGTTCTAGGAATACATAAATTCGATTTTTATGTGTTCTATGAATACACAAATTTGAGATTTGTGTGTTCATGAACACACAAATCTTATATTTGTGCGTTCTAATAATACACAATTCCGAGATTTGTGTGTTCCAGGAATACACAGAATTGGAATAAACAAAATCAAGTTTTGTGTGACCTGGAACACACAAAACTTTAAAACATAAAAACACAAAAATAACAAAAAAGTGTTGGACAAAAAAATAATATATCAAGATAGTTAAAGACGAATAAAAATAGAGTATATGCGATTAATAAATAGAAAAAAAAAATTGTTAAAGAAGAGAATCCTTTATATCGATTTTATGACTTTCAGGAACACATAAATCTATATTTGTGTGTTACAGCAACACATAACCCGAAATTTCGAATTTAAAAAAAATCGAAAAAAGAAATTTCAAAAAAAAAAATTTAAAAAAAAAATCGGAAACGAACTTTTTAAAAAAATATTAAAAAATAGAATAAAAAAAATCACGTAAGAGCAACATTTGAAGTTAAATATGACAATGTGTTTAATTCAAATTTGTGAGTAAGTAAGAATTTATTTCCTCTTTTCTTTTTTTAAGAAAGAAAAGTAAGGAATTGTAATTAATTGAGAATTATCTCTTTTTTAATTAAAATTAAAATTAAAATATTTGTAAAAGATATTTAAAAATATTTTGACATTTAAAATCATTTAAGTGATTTTTTTTTCATGTTTTCTCCAAAAATGATTTTAACTATTTAAAATATTTTATAGATCTAAAATGAACTCGAGTGATTATCGTAAAAAACAATACTAAGCCACTCTTGTATCTCCTATTGAGGTTGGTTAACCACTTAACCCTTACTCTTAATATAATTTCCTTTTTACAGCAAAAATAAAAATAAGCTACGGTTTCTATTAAGGATGTCAATGGAGCGGGTTTGGGGCGGGTTTACCTATCCCCGCACCTCGCCCCACAAAAAAATAGAAGCCCCACGCCCCGCCCCGCCCCCGCATTGTTCTTCCCCACACCCCGCCCCGCTCATCTATTCCCCGCGGGATGTGGGTTCTACCCGCGGGTTTCAATTTGATCGTTCAATTTTTTTATTACTACAAATTTTACTATTTTTTGAACTCTCAAATATTCCATTCTTCAGAATTTGCATTTGTATTTTGATTTTTAAACAAATTCTGCCATTGGAATTGCACTTTCATTTGAATAATTTAAACTTTGTGTGTTATAATAGACGCACACAAACTTTGATTTGAATAATTATTGAAATTAAAATATATATTATAAATAAAATATATTAATTATATATTATATACATGCGGGGAGGGTTTGCGGGGTGGGGAATACTTATCCCCACAACCCGCCCCGCCTCGTGAGGGTTTTGAAGATCCATCCCCACAACCCGCCCCAAGCCCCATTTAGTACCTTAAAACCCGCCCCGTTTAAAGTGAGGTGGGGCGGGTACCCGCAAACCCGCGCCCTATTGACATCCCTAGTTTCTATTGGTTTGGGGAGAAAGGCAAGAAGAAACAAAACTAGGAGCATTGTATCATATTACATTACGGATATTTGGCGGTAAGACAAAAATATACATGTAATTCCATGGTATTTCATTTATCTTAGTAGAGGGATACGATAGGTGTCCTAACTAGAAAATATAATTCACCAAGCGGCACGGGCTACTTGTTGAAATGTTAAGTTATATCTCTGGATATCCTTCATATTGTGTATCTCATTCTCGATATCATTCTTCACCATTTTTAGGCGATTAAGTGATGTTTCCTGTGTCTTAATATCTTCCTGTAAACGAGTTAGCTCAAGTCTAGCTTCATTATATTTGGTTTCCAATGTATTGATTTCTTCATCTAAACGAGTCTTCTGCTCTTCATAGTATTTTTTCATTATATCGGGTGTTTGTTTAGACTGAAGAGTAAGTCTAAGAAGACAGTTTAGACGAGAACGTAGAAATTCAACATCCATACCAAATGACACTAAACCTTCAAGGGTCTTATCCCAAACTACAAAATCATCTTGAGATGTAAGAAGGTGGGACCCTCTAATTGCATCTGCTATTTCAACTATTTCTGTAATTAATCCCGCAGCTACATTTGGTTTAATAGTCTTGAGAAGATGTTCGTGCAAATATGTTTTCCGAGACAAACAAAGCTCATAATACTTTCTACGAATATCTTCAGAGAGCTCTGAGTCTATGTCAACACCATTAACTCTTAACCTGAAGTTCCGGAAATCAACAAAAGATGAAGCATTATCAGTTTGATCTCTGTGAGAATTGTTCCTATACTTGTCAGACTCATCACTCTCCTTATGTAAATTGGGTTCATTTGAGCTTCTTGCATCTACTTTCTCAACTTTGGGTTCTGGTATAATTGCAAGTGTGAATTTTAAAGAACATTTAATGAAGATGGAAGAGTAACACAATAAAGACTTACTGTTACTGAGATTGTTTTCTTTTTTAGTACGGTCAAGGGCTTCTCCATGTAAGTCATCACGCCTAAAAAAGTGAACCTGCACAAATTACAATCACATAAAACATAAAAATGATCCGCAGCTGAAAGAAATAGGTGGGATAAGCAAAACTCTAGAATCATAGAATATTTGTGGTCCTTTACTAATTTACTTCTTATTAAGTACTCTTGGACAATCAGACAAAAATTACAAATCTACAAGAGACGATGGAGTGTGGCAATTCACTCAGTTGACACAACACTATATTCTTTTTATTTATAACCTTGTTTATTTTTGAAAATAGGATTGAAACTCAAAATTGGCATGCTTGTTTTTTTAGAATATATAACAATTACCTTAAACTTGCAAGGGCTCAACAATTGGAAAATAAGAGCATCATTCTCTTGCAAATCATGTTTAAGAGTAAATGCATTCCAGCCAGCACCAAATGCAGGTTTTCTCACCAAGAATTTGACTTTATATTCTTCACCATTTTCTCCAACCAAAACCATCGATTCATCATGCTTTGGCATATGCTGCTTAACAAATCCATGAAGGACAGGCTACAATCCAAAATAAAAATTAATAAATGTATTAATTAGCAGCACTTTCAAACAAAATTATACTCACCATCTTACAACCTTTGCCAACGTTTGAGGGACCCACTAACTTGATGAAGGAAGGCAATTTTGGATTTAGATTTCCTTTAAACTCTTTTGCTCTCTCAATTGCATTCTTATGCTCACTGTTTCTTCTTTCAAGCCCCTTGCTCCCAATCTCAACCTGCAAATATAATATATCAGATTCGAGATCATCAATAAACTAAAATGTAGATAGAAAATGCCACCATGTTTGTAAACTGGGAGAAATTAAAAGATGAAGATAAATACTCACATTCTCAAGCTCAATAGTGGAAAATCGAAGCCTTTTTATTTCTGCTTCAGATCTGTCATAGTCCTGTAAAGAATAAATTAGTTGTTTGTTTTATGCAAAAACGTCACACGTACATTTTATAAATGTTGAAGATCAACCATTTTGGACTCATGGGGACTAAGATGACAATCGTTTTTGTTTTTCTTTCTTTTCCATCCCACCCCAACCATGCATGTACATCAAGCCCCCAAAATGGAGCTCCGTCTATAAATCTAGACAGAAATGAATATTTAGCTTTAGTGTCTTTGATTATTGATTGCTATCTTTAGTTTTTATTCTATCCATTAATCATATACTTCTATATATTACACAAATTTAACAATATATATATATAAAAAAAAGAGAGAGAGAGAGAGAGAGAGAGAGGAGTCAACTTCATAGAGAGTAGTCTTTCTTCTGGAGCTCATCAATTTGGGTATAGTCATTTCATCTTTATCTTCATCTTCATCTTCTACTTCTTGGCGTTGTTTAGCTTCATCGTCATCACCATTTACTTCTTCCTTCACTTTTTTCAAGTGGTGAGCTTCACCGCCGTTAATGGTGAGAGAATCGTTAGGATTAATTACACTCATTGTTTTAGTAGAAAGAAAGCGTACAAGAAAAGAAATGACTAGAGTAGTGAAGATGATGGGACTAGCTAGTAGCTACCACTACTGAGTAATGAGATAAAACAAAAATGGTTTGCTACCTACGGATTAAAGAACCAAAATTCTAGAGCTTCTTCCATATGCACTTTTAAAAAAAGGGAAAATTGTTGATAATTAAACTTGATAAAATTTAATGGATATAGAATAAGCGTATCAATAATATGCATTGTATTTAAGAGTAGGTGGAAAGTCATCTGGTGGATGAATCAAAGCTGCACAATGAATCAAGACAGATTGTTGGCCTACCTGCCTAATGAATCAAGACAGAACGTTAGACTTCTGAGTAGTTGGAAAGTTAAGAGTTTATGTCAGTATTCTTAGTATCTAATTAGTAACTTCAGTAATTCACTAGTATAAATAGAATAAATAGAAGTAGTATTGTAGTTCATCAGCAAGAAAAAGTGTAAGAAAAAATAGAGTTAAAGTTTTTATTATCCTGTCCAGTACTTCTTCTATATATCTTCCTTCATATTTTTATATCACCTTCCAACAAACTGGTATCAGAGCCATGGCAACAGTAAGTGGAGGCATGCCATTTCCAAAACTAACAAAGAGTAATTATGAGAGGTGGAACATCCAAATGAAGGCATATCTTGGTGGACAAGATGTGTGGGATGCTATTGAAGAAGAATATGTCAAACCAGAAGGCCTGGCTGCTCTTAGCCAAGCCCAAAAGAAGGCTGCCAAAGATGCTCGAGTGAAAGATCAAAAGGCTCTTTCTCTCATTCAACTGAGTGTTGATGATTCCATCTTTGAGAAGATAGCACAAGCCACTACCTCTTATAGGGCCTGAGAAATTCTCCATAATACGTTCAAAGGAATTGATAGGGTGAAGAAGGTTCGTCTCCAAAGTCTTCGAGGTGAGTTCGAATCTTTGAAAATGAAAGATACAGAATCAATATTTGATTATGTATCAAGAATTCAAGCAGTGGTAAATCAACTTCAAATGAATGGCGAAGATTTACCAGAAAATCGTGTGGTTGAGAAGATTCTTCGGTCGATTGATCAAAAGTTTGATCACGTTGTTGTAGCCATCGAGGAGTCCAATGATGTGGAAACCTTGACTGTTGACGAGTTGACAGGAAAATTACAAGTCCATGAAGAAAAGATAAAAAGAAGGACAAAAGAACCCATCGACCAAGCTTTGCAAGCAAAAGTGGATATTAAAAATGATGGTAATGCAAGTAATCAAGGCTGGCGTGGTGGAGGAAGAGGACGCGGTCGAGGCCGTGGTAGAGGTCGTGGTCGAGGCCGTGATAGTCAAGCCACATGGTATGACAATGATGCAAAAGTTGAGTCTAAATCAACTAGAGGACGAGAAAGAGGAGGCTACTATAAACAACAAGACAAGAAATCTATTGAGTGCTACAATTGTCATAGATTTGGACACTATTCATATGAGTGTTATGATGGACCTCAAGAAGGAAAAGAAAAATCTCATCTTGCAGAAGAGAAAAAAGAAGATGAGACACTTTTATTGGCGTACAAGGCGTCGATAGAAGAGAACAAAGCTGAATACGTGGCTGCAACATCTAGTGTGTGTCATGCACTTTGGCTAAGAAATCTGCTTAAGGAGTTGGGATTTAATCAAGTTGAATCAACAGATATTCATGTTGATAACAAGTCAGCAATTGCCTTAGCAAAAAACGTGTTCGAGAAGTTGAAGAGTCGTCTTGGAATGCGAGCATCAAGTTTAAGAGGGAGTGTTGATAATTAAACTTGATAAAATTCAATGGATATAGAATACGCGTAGCAATATTATGCATTGTATTTAAGAGTAGGTGGAAAGTCATCTGGTGGATGAATCAAAGCTGCACAATGAATCAAGACAGATCGTTGGCCTACCTGCTCAATGAATCAAGACAGAACGTTAGACTTCTGAGTAGTTGGAAAGTTAAGAGTTTATGTCAGTATTCTTAGTATCTAATTAGTAACTTCAGTAATTTACTAGTATAAATAGAAGTAGTATTGTAGTTCATCAGCAAGAAAAAGTGTAAGAAAAAATAGAGTTAAAGTTTTTATTCTCCTGTCCAGTACTTCTTCTATATATCTTCCTTCATATTTTTCTATCACCTTCCAACAAAAATATCTTTATTTGATGGGTAATTAGATTTTGTGGGGTTCTAGAAAGATGTGGCGTAAAACTTACTTTTTGGAGTACATCTTTATTGCAGCTACTTCACTCTTTCTCCTACTTCACCCTATATTCATCAGGTTTCTAATTTATTTATCAGAATTGTGGATTAAACATCTATTTCTTATTAAATATTAATCTAATAAAATAATTTTGTTTCAACCTTTTTTAATTTCAACCTCCTAATTTATCACTTTTTTTAAAGGGAAAATGACCCAAAAAATCAAAATAATATTATTTTCAGCCCAATAACATCAATGACAAAATTTCTTCCCAATAACATCATTAATTAAATTTTGTCCTTGATGGGAATCGTCCTTGACGGGAATCGTCCTTGATGGGAATCGTCCTTGACGGGATTCGTCCTTAATGGGAATCGTCCTTGACGGGAATCGTCCTTGACGGGTAAACATGTAATCTTATAATAGTAAGTTAATGGATGATTCTTTGGGGCAAGTATAATATTATTTTGATTTTTTGGGTCATTGACCCTTTTTTAAATATTCATTTCTCATATTATTAATTTATTATTTTAACTCTTTATAATAATATTTAAAAATTTTATGATCTAAAATTTATTTTTTCAATGATAAAAAATTTATGTCAATTTAGGTTTTTGATGATTGATGTTAAAAATTAATTTTTAATCTTAAATTAATTTTGTAAATTTTCAATAATAAATAATAAAAATAATTTTTTACCTTAATATGGGTTCTTCGATTGTAGAAGGTGTAGCCAAGTTGTTGATAATGACGAAGAATGGTTCCCAAGTAGCGGAGATTTTCTTATGCACGATGATGGTGAAAAATGGTTCGTGAGTGGTGGCCAGGTTTTTGTGCATGATAACTTTGTGGGATGGTGATTGAGTGGCCGATGGTTTCTTGTGTATAATAGGTTTATGGGAAGGTGATTGTAACAAGATTTTTCATGAATTGATGTTGTTGCTGTAAAAAAAAAAAAATGAATGCCGCTAATATGATGGAGATATTTGTTTATATTTTAGGTTTGTATGATACATTGGTTTTCAACGTTGTCTTATTCAATTTTTTGTTATAAATATTTATTTAAAATTTAACTTTTCCTGATACATTTTTTAGTTAATTAATGATTGCTTACTTTTTATATAATATGTTTATAAAATAATTGGACAGGGGCAATGATGGTACATCAAATAATTCGTTGGACTTGTTGGGGAAAAAAATAGGGGTTGGATCTGATGGGGGTGGATAGTTGGGTTGTAGGATTTAATGAGCTAATATCTCTTAAAAATAATTTTAATTATTACATATTTTATCGAACATATATTAATTATACGTTATTGATGTCTCCTTATTTGTTCTAATTATTAGCCCTTTGCAAACATCCTTTTAGGTGAATAAATGACTTATTTGATAGACTTTTATGCGTATTTGATCATATTGCATTTTCTCCCCTTGGAATTTAACTATTTGCAGTTTCTGAACTTTTGTGCGTAAATTTGATTGTTTTTAGTGCAAAGTTAATAGGTTCTTGAATATCATGAAAGACCAATCCAAGGCGGAGAAGTGAGAATTAAAGTCTTAGGGTATTTTAGTGTGTTAGGAAGTACTTTTACTCGAGTTTCTATTTTTAGAGTGCACTTTCCTATTTTTATTTTATGAATTATTGATTTATTCTTTTTAAAGCATATGCGGTTTAATTATTTATTTATTGTGAAACTTTAAAAGATATATGGTAATTACTTAGAGACCAAGTCAAGTCAAATAAGTAAAGGAAAGAGATTTACATGGAAATAAGAAGATTAAGGAAGGATATATGCAAAGAAGGAAAAGATAAAGCTACCTTATGAATATGAAATTCCAGCCACGTTTCAAAGACGAGCTCATGACTTAAGATTGGCTAGGAATTTGGGCGAGTGGTTGCACCAATGTAAAGAGACTTCCGAGACAAGCGGTTTTGAATATTGGAACGCGTCAAACGGATAAGTATTGAATGAGATATGACCAAAACAAATCAGCAGCAGAATCTTACCTTTCCTAGATTTTAGGGCTACGAATTTAAGAGTTCTTGACTTGTCTTCCACTCCAAGTAAATTCGACCTAGCGCTTCCTAACACCTATAAATACACCCCTTAGCCTCCTCTTTTCACACACTTCAGAGAATTACACAAGAGGCTTAAGGTTTTCACGTCAGAGCAAGAAGGCAAGGAGAAGCTAGTGCTGGAGGAATCTTGTTCTTCCATTAGCAGTCATCCTACCCTTTAGGTTATTAATTTATCTTTTGTATTTGAAAATGAACTCCTTTTATTTATTGTTAGTCTTTAAGTTAATTATTAGCTAAATTTCCATATACTTGAGAATCGCATTAAAGGGATGAACCTTAATTAAGTAATCTATGTTTTGAATTTGGGATTGTTTTTTTATTTAAATTGGGTTAAGTTTTATATATTGGATATTGCTTTGTTTTCATTACTATTTCTTTTAGAAACAACTATAAATATCTTTTAGTATTTGGGCTATTCACTTTAGTGGCGAAGTGATCATCCGACAGGGGGGTTTGAATACAGACCTAGGTAATACCCGTGTATTGTCCGTTATTGACCGACAGGCTTAACTAGTTACATAGCCAAAGAGGTAAAATCATATCATCCGAAGAGGCATATTCGACCATACATGTGTTTATAGTACTTTAGGATAGCTTCTAGGTCCACCCGACAGGGGGCTAGGAGATATTAGAGTCCCGACTAATATTATAATTCCATATCTACCTTTAAACATAACATAGATTATATTGATTAAGTGGATTCCTTGCGAGACTCAAGTATCTCTCTTATTTGAAGTTAGTCGTTTATTTGCTTTATTTTTTTCTGTTTATTTACTTTTAGTCTTTACTTTATTTGCATCTTTAAAAACCAAACAAAAATTCTTATCTTTTATTTTCTATTTAGCAATGATTCTTACTACTTGATTAATATTTGGGTTGAACCTAATCCGTCCATGAGAACGATCTTGATTATCATGTATTACTTGGGACAACTGTACACTTGCAGTTTGTGGTTCCTCTTTATTTATCACTTTATTTTCTAACACCCTAGGACCCACCAAGTTTTTGGCGCCGCTGCCGGGGACGGTAGCGTGTGACCCCAGTGTTAATCTTTAGTAGTTTAATTGTTTTAGTTTTAGTTTTATTTTTTTAGATTTACGCTTTGGGTTGTCTTTCTTTCTGAGGTCTACAGGTTTTGTTTTATGCGTGAAGATATCGTGATTCTTGCAAATCCTGAAAACCTAGTTCGAGAAGCAAATAGAAGAAAGAGAGAAGCTAAAGCAAAAGAGTTAGAGGATCAATTAGCAAGAGAAACAATGGCTGAAAATCATGAAATAAACCCTTTTCTTGTTCCTCTTGTTCCACAAGTCCAACCTCCCCAGAACAATGATCAGTGGTTTGTTAATGGCCCTGAACAAGCTCCATTTTGAGCTCCTGCCCTCGGAATTGTCCCAGCAAATATTAATTTTGATAGATTCAAACCCGATCCTGGTATGTTATCTCAATTTCAGAGTTATGGCAATTTCCGAGGAGCACCTGGCGAAGATCCAATCCGTGCTGTACAGAAGTTCATGCAAATCTGCGATTCCTATATTACGCAAGGAGTAACGAGAGATCAGATGTATTTTGCGATTTTTAGGTATTTCGTTATTGATGGAGCAAGTGAATGGCATGATTCTCATGAACCCGGAGCAATTACAACATGGGACACATTACAAACTGCGTTCTTCGACAGATACTACCCAACGAATATGAGATTAGATGCACAAGTTGAATTGACTTCATTCAAACAAGATCAAGATGAGACTTTGGGTAGAAGTTGGAAGAGATTTCAGATTTGTTTGAGAAGAGCCCCTGATCATGGCCTCACAGAGATTCAACTAATGAAGATATTTTACCGAGGACTTGATGGCTCTTCAAGAAAGGATCTAGACTTGCTTAGTGGTGGTGGATTTCTACAGGTACAACCAGTCCATGCTAAGATTATTTTGAATAGAAATGTAACGAATGAAATGGGTTGGAATACCGTGAGTACACCTATCCGAGGTAGAAATAGCGCGTTCATTGAAGAAAAATTCAGCGCCATGGAAAATAAACTTGAGCAACAACTGAAACAGCTTACTCTAGCTGTTACAAAAAATGTTGCAGGTAGAAGAGCAGATGTTAATGTTACACAAGAATTTTATGGATGTTCTAACTGCGGTACAAAAGATCATGATTGGAAGAATTGTCCACAAAATATAGAAGCCGTAATGTTTATGTCCAACCGAGGAAATTATAATTCAAGTGGTCAAGGTTATCAACCGAATAGAAACCATCCGGGTTTCCAATATTCAAATCCAAATGGGGCTGCTAATCCGACTTATGCATATCAACCACGTCCCCAAGGAAACAACTTTCAACCAAGACCTCAGAACAACTACCAAGGTGGACAAGCTTTCGGAAATGAAGCTCAGAGACAACCTCCTCAAGATACTTACACCGAGACCATGAATCAGAAAGCTTTACCTGCTCAACCTCAAGAAGGTGCGTTAGATGTTCAGCAAACCTTGTTGACACTACTCAGTATTCAAACAAAATCTAGCCAAGAGCAACAAGCTACAGCCGCAACATTGAAGATGTTATAAAAATCAGCTAGCTCAAGTGTCAAAACAATTGAATCAAAGTCAACAAGGACAATTACCAAGTGACACTGAAGAACCCAAGCAACGAGAGGATTGTAATGCAGTGACACTTAGAAGTGGTAAGAAGCTCCCACCACCTCCTTTTCCCGTGATGAAAGAAAAAGAAACAACTGTGAAGGAGAAACCGGCAAAAGATGTGGTGGAGAAAGAAGATGAACCTGAAGTAGTGGAAGTGGGGAAGATTCCGGAAAATCCAAAGTCCAAAGAGATTACAGAAACCCGTCCTCCTCCACCTTTTCCCTCAAGAGTTCAGAAGAAAGGAGACATGGCTGGCTATCAGAAGTTCTTGAATATGGTACGTGGTCTCAATATTAACGTTCCGTATTTAGATGCTATCATAGATGTGCCGAAGTATGTTAAATTCCTGAAAAGAGACATTACCAACAAAAGACCATACCGTGAGAATGAGATGATAGGATTGCCAGATGAATGCAGTGAAATATGCCAAAGTAAGTTGCCACCTAAACTACTTGATCCTAGAAGTTTTACGATTTCTATTTCTATTCCTATTTATTAAAGCTTGACTAATGATTGGGAAGAGCATTTAGCTGTTAAGCATTTCTCAGTTGAAGGTCAACTCGAATTCAAAGCGGTGCTTTTTGTCCCAAAGCGGCCCTGTTTGATCTTTTTGATACGAAGAAGAAACCGAATAACATTAAGCTTTATGTTTGTCGTGTTTTCAATATGGATAACTCTGAAGAGCTTATCCCAGAGTATTTGTCTTTCCTGAAAGGTATTGTTGATTCTGAGGATCATCCGTTGAATATTTCATGTGAAATGATTCAACGGAATAAGATCTTGAAGGTGATTCGTAAGAATTTGGTTAAGAAATGTATCGATTTGTTTTTCGAGATTGTGGAGAATAAGGAAGATTATAATAAGTTCTAAGAAGCGTTTCCGAAGAATTTGAAACTTGGAATTCACGAAGATTCTCAGAATAGGACGAAAATCACTGAGTTGCTTCGTTTTCACTCGATTAAAAGTGGTGATGAGATGAGGAGTTTGAAGGATTATGTTACTCGAATGAAGGATGGACAAAATCACTACAAAAAATGGTATCTTTAGTGGCAAAAGTTTAACACTAAAAATCTTAATTTATCCGCTAATAGTCGTTATTTGTCGTCTCTATAAGTTCGTCGCTAAAGATACCTTTAGTAGCAAATTATTTGCTTTTGCCTCTATTAACTTTATCTTTAGCGGCAAATATTGCCGCTAAAAATATAATTAGATGCCATTTTGGTTTTTAAAAATATCATTAGAGGTCATTTTAGTTGTTGCCGCAATAGTTTCCCCGCTAATGCTACTATTTTTTGTAGTGAATGATATCTTTTACATCACTGGTGAAAGTAAAAAAGCTGTTGAGGTTATGAAGTTATTTGCATGGTTGATGCGATTGATGAATACACTATTGGTCAGTTGAAGGAATTTGAAGGGAAGAAGCTCGTTTCCGCTACAAAACAAGGTTTGAAACTTGATCAATCTGCTACGGACACCAATTTCCAAATTTTGTTCCACTGATTCCTGAATTTTCCCCATGAATCTTACTCTCCCCCAAAGCCATCTTAACCGTATAAACACCATCACCATGGATACTAGTTTGCCAAGACAACACATCAGTACCCTCACCAACATTCCCTACTGTAAACCAATTAGGTTAGCTCGAGCTCGAAATAGATTTAAACAAGCTTTTCAGCTCGAGCTCGAGCTCGAAACACTTTAAACGAGCTTTCGAGCTCGAGCTCGAGCTCTGTTATATTCTCACGAGCCGAGCTCGAACACTAACTTCAAAGCTCGGCTCGAGCTCGAGCTCGGCTCGTTTAAATTTATAAATAAATAAACAAGCCTGTACATCTACTATTCGGCTCGGCTCGGCTCGGCTCGTTTACAGCCCTAGTTTTTTTCTTCCCAATTTTACCCCACCAAAATTTAGCAATATGAGAAGAGATAATCTCACAAGTTTTTTTTGGTAAAATGTAAGAAGACATATAGTAAGTAGGAATACTATGTGCAACCGATTTTATCAAAATTTCCTTACCTTCATCAGTTAAAAAAATATTTTTCCAGTTTTCAAGGTCTTTACCTTAGACCTACCCCATTCAGTTGGGAGGCCTAGGTATTTACCTAAGTTTTGCGTAACTTTCATATTACCTTTATGAGCAAAAATAGCTTGACTATGTTGTGGGGTACTTTTACTAAACTTCACCCCGCACTTATTTATATTTAGGGTTAAACTCGTTGCCAAAGCATACCTTGATATAATATCATTGAAGCTATTAACTTCCTCATTTGTAGCTTTTAGGAAAACATACTATCATCAGCAAATAATAGATAAGTTAATGTAGGGCAGTTTCTCGCAATTTTTATACCTTCATATAAACCTTTTTCACATTTGTCTTTAACTAGAGCTGATAGGGTCTGAGATATAATGCAAAAGAGAAGGGGAGAAAGGGGGTCCCCTTGGCGCAACCCTCTTTCAGGTTTATCTAATTTATGTGGTTT
Organism: Nemophila menziesii; assembly: GCA_029959085.1. Classification (NCBI taxonomy): domain Eukaryota; kingdom Viridiplantae; phylum Streptophyta; class Magnoliopsida; order Boraginales; family Hydrophyllaceae; genus Nemophila; species Nemophila menziesii. Next base: position 988,222 of record JARWIR010000084.1, on the reverse strand, counting down.
GCCATTAATAAGGATAGAGTATGAACAGTAGACACACAGTTCATTATTAAGTTGCACCATTTTTCATTAAAACCCAATTCATTCATAAGCTTTTGTAAAAGATCTCATTCCACAAATTCGTAAGCTTTTTGTATATCAGCTTTAATTATCATATAATATTTCTTAGTGATTCTTTTCTCATTCATAAATTTTCCAACCTCAGAGCAATCATTGAATTTTCCTGTATATGTCTATTAGGAATGTAAGCTGATTGGTTTTCATCAATAATATATTTCATTAAAGGTTGGAGTCTATTAACAAGCACACGAGCTATTATTGTATAAATAAAATTAGATACACGTATGGGCCTGTAGTATTTAATATTACCAGGTTTTTCAATTTTGGGGATTAGAAAGCTATAAGTATGATTAATATCAGATGAACTCTTATTATTGTACCAGAAATTGTTAACAAGTTTAATAACATCCAATTTAATAATTTTCTAATATTTTTACAGCTCTTTCTATTTCACAAATTTTTAAAGTGTCAGTGACAACAGATTTAATAATATCAAGTATTTTGTAAAATATCTTGGGCCCACACTTTTATAGACATTATTAAAATAATTGAGGATATTTTTCTGGACATCTTCAATATCAGTAAGCCATATCCCATCTTCATTTTGAATTCTGTTAATCTTATTAATTTTTCTCCTTTCCTTAGTAGCAGCATGGAAAAATTGGGCATTTTTATCACCTTTTTTTAACCATGTAAGTCTAGATCTAGAGGCCCAAAAATCTTCTTCCTTTTTCCAAGTAATTTCAATTTCTTTAATAATACTATTATAAGTATCCTTTTCTTTATCACTATAAGAGGTGGAGTTTGTGATATTCTTAAGTTGGGTCATAAGATCATCAATTTTCTTTCTACTGTTTTTAACTTTCTTTTACTCCAAACAGTTAAAATTATCTTACACATATTAAGGTTTGAGGTAGGACTATTTTTAATAGTATTCCTAGATTTCCAATTATTATTAATAATATCAAGGCGTTCTTTTTCCTCCATCCAATGTTTTTCAAAGATAAATCTTTTATCTCTTTTATCAGTTGTATCAGTGAGACGAAGCAATAGGGGGCTATGGTCAGAGCCTAGTGCTGGGAGTAGAGATACCCAGGCATCAGGGTATATCGAGTTCCATAAGTTATTACTAAGGCATTTGTCAATATATTTCTTAATGAGTTTACCTCCAGCTCTTCTATTAGACCATGAGAAGGATCACCCTTTGCTAATCAATTGTTCAAGATTATTACTATAAATGAATTTGTTAAATTCTTTCATATTTTTATCAACTTTTCTGTTACCCCCAAATTTTTCGCTAAGATATCTAGTATTGTTAAAATCCCCAACTAAATTCCAAGGCATATTAGCATTAGGTTTACAGTTACCAAATTTAATCAATGAATTACATTTATCGGCCTCATTAGGTGATCCATACACAAAAGTAGTATGGATGATTGTACCATCAGAGTTAATAATTTCGCAGTGAATTAAATTCTCATTTTGATCAATAACTTTTATATTGTTTTTATTAGCAGTAAATAAAGCAAGTCCCCCACTTAAACCTATTGGGTCAACAGTAGTGATTAGGTCCATCTTAATAGTTTTAGCAACTTTAATAAGAACAAATCATTTGTTTTTAATTTCCAAAAGAAAAATTACCTCTGGACGAATTCTAATATTGATATCGCTAAGGGTCTGGACTGCCAAAGGTGTGCCAATCCCTTGGCAGTTCCAGGATAGGTGTATCATGATTCGTGTTGGGATTGTTCTAGGACAATCCCGCAAACCGTGTTAGCATCCTCTTCATAATCAGCTTTAAATTCCCCATCTTCTTTATCCTCTTCAAGCATTAGTTGCTTATTCTTGATTTCTTTAGTATTTCTTCTAGCTTCCCAAATTTTATAACTGCGACCACTTTCAAACCGACTTGTACTAGAACTCTTAACTTTCTTCTCATTTTTTCGAATTGACTTTCGATGAAATTTGATATCCTTACATTCATTATAGCTTGTTGAGCAGTTGTTGTAGATTATAGATTGTTTGCAACCCTTAAATGTTTCGGGTGAGAAATTTTGAGTGATAGAAATGGAAGGATTAGGAGTAGGGGTTGTAAGTGAATCGTCTGAGATGGTAGGAAATTTAGGGTTAGATTTGGGGGAGAGAGATGTTGGAGTAGTTATGGGCAGAATTGGGTTATTGAGGGATAGAATATTTGGTGAGATGATAACATTTGGGCTAAGGTTATTAAGATTGATATTAGGGCCCCCTTGACTTGGGATTAAAAAATATACAAATGCAATATCATTTAATTGGGTCGTTGGAGTATTAAGTTTTTTGACAATAAGACCAGCCAGGTCAGCCAAATCATTTTACTTTTCTTTTATTATTTCTTTTTTCCTTATTAACCCTTCTTTTTCAACTGATAGTACTCCCGTATGTTGAGCAGGAGTACTTATTTTCTTTGTATCTTGAGCACTCTCTCCACTAGCTGAGAATTCAAAAATCTTTGTCTGTTTCTTAGCCATACTCGTATTCATGGTACCCGTTGTACCACCTGATAGTACTGTACCCTTTGAATGAGTCGGTTTAGTAGACTCGTTAACCCACTGAGTAGAGGCCACCAAGTTGTTTTTTGGTATCTTTGCGTTCCAACTCGCTTTGCCGAATTTCCTAATCCCACCTCTAAGTTTTCCGGCATTAAGGTCTTTTTTATTTTTGAGGTAGATCGAGGATTGTGATGGACCTCTAGTAGATAATATAACCCAGCTTCCCAGGATGGGTTTAATGCTAGGGTTGGGGCATTCACGAGCTTCATGATCAAGGATACCACAGTTGTAGCATACTTGCCCAATATCTTCGTACCTAAAATTGATCCAATGTTGTGAAATTTCATTTTCCCCAAAATGTGATTCCATTAATAATTGGGTTGTTAATATCCCAGTCTACCTGGACTCGAGTAACTGTATTCTCATCAATTGTCTCTATTTCAGGTAAGCTAATGTGATGAACTTTTCCAAAGTGATTCATCAAATTATCAATACATCTATTTGTTAAAAGCGAAATAGGGGTACCGGATAGTTCATATTAGAATAAGAAAAACTAATGAATAAAATTGCATGAATCATGTTTAAAAGACAAAATGGAATGAAATTACTCCAAGGTTGGAGTGATTCGGTGCTGAAATGGTGAAGAATGATGAGCTTTTGTGAAAACCCCTTCTCCTTCTTCTCTTCTCTTCTCCAGGAATGTGAATGAAATAAAAATAAATTGTCTTAAGAGATAATGAATTATGAGCTTCTCAAAGACTTATTACTAGGCTAAAAACGTATTTGGGTCTAATGGATTCACTTAGATGGGTTAAAATAGTCCAACCTGTTTTTAGCTTAGTGTTGGACAGGTTTGTGTCACGTTGGAAGTAAATGACATAACTTTTTCATATCAACTCCGAATTGACTTCCGTAACTTCTCACACATCACTGACTTCAAGATCTATCCAAAATCAAAAGGAAAATCTCCAAATCTCTATCCAATTAATTGCGGTAATTGAATTAATGGACGTCAATATTTTGCTAGTAAACGCTCTAACCTCTCCAAAGTGAATTTAAACTCTTCCTACGCCTTGGCTTGGGTTTGGACTTGACGTTTTGACTTCTCCTCATCATTTTGGCATCTTGTGTTAACCATCTCCCTTTTTCCCGGAATACTTTCTACTTTTCCTACTCTTTTATTTCCTACGATCATTTATGCCATTTGATGTTTGGAAATATAGGTTCTTATCTTTGTTCTTCTACTTTGGTCATTGAGGTATCTGCGATTCTATATTGTTGTATGTTCGGTATTAATTTAGTTTCTCGTTAGATTTTTATCATAATTGATTCATTAGATAGAATTTTGAGATCATTCAAAACATTAGAATTATAATCAACACTACAAGAAATAGTATCTTTAGCGGCAAAAAATTTAACACTAAAAATCTTAATTTTGCCGCTAATAGTTCGCTACTTGTCGCCTCTATAAGTTTCTCGCTAAAGGTACCTTTAGTAGCAAATTATTTGTTTTTGCCTCTATTAACTTTATCTTTAGCGGCAAATATTGCCGCTAAAAATATAATTAGAGGCCATTTTGGTTTTTAAAAATATTATTAGAGGTCATTTTAGTTGTTGCCGCAATAACTTCCCCGCTAATGCTACTATTTCTTGTAGTGCAAATGCAATTTTCTTGCGTTTGTACAATACTCATACAGTCATACCATAGGAAAAATGTCATTTGTATCTCTTTTACCTTATAATTAGGTTTTTAATACTTCTAAGGAATTGATTATTTAAGAGTTAAAACCATTTTTCAAATAAAATCAAAATATTTGTAAAAGATATTTAAAAATATTTTGACATTTAAAATCATTTAAGTGATTTATTTGTTTCATGTTTTTTCTAAAAATGATTTTAACTATTTGAAATATTTTATGGATCTAAAATGAACTCAAGTGATTATCGTGAAAAGCAATACTAAGCGGGCTTTTGTATCTCCTATTGAGGTTGGTTAACCACTTAACCCTTACTATCAATATAATTTCCTTTTTACAGGAAAAATAAAAATAAGCTACGGTTTCTATTGGTTTGGGGAGAAAGGCAAGAAGAAACAAAACCAGGAGCATTGTATCATATTACATTACGGATATTTGGCGGTAAGACAAAAATATACATGTAATTCCATGGTATTTCATTTATCTTAGTAGAGGGATACAATAGGTGTCCTAACTAGAAAATATAATTCACCAAGCGGCACGGGCTACTTGTTGAAATGTTAGGTTATATCTCTGGATATCCTTCATATTGTGTATTTCATTCTCGATATCATTCTTCACCATTTTTAGGCGATTAAGTGATGTTTCCTGTGTCTTAATATCTTCCTGTAAACGAGTCAGCTCAAGTCTAGCTTCATTATATTTGGTTTCCAATGTATTGATTTCTTCATCTAAACGAGTCTTCTGCTCTTCATAGTATTTCTTCATTATATCAGGTGTTTGTTTAGACTGAAGAGTAAGTCTAAGAAGATAGTTTAGACGAGAACGTAGAAATTCAACATCCATACCAAATGACACTAAACCTTCAAGGGTCTTATCCCAAACTACAAAATCATCTTGAGATGTAAGAAGGTGGGACCCTCTAATTGCATCTGCTATTTCAACTATTTCTGTAATTAATCCCGCAGCTACATTTGGTTTAATAGTCTTGAGAAGATGTTCGTGCAAATATGTTTTCCGAGACAAACAAAGCACATAATACTTTCTACGAATATCTTCAGAGAGCTCTGAGTCTATGTCAACACCATTAACTCTTAACCTGAGGTTCCTAAAATCAACAAAAGATGAAGCATTATCGGTTTGATCCCTGTGAGAATTGTTCCTATAATTGTCAGACTCATCACTCTTCTTATGTAAATTAGCTTGAGCCTTCTTGTGTGCTGACTCATTTGAGCTTCTTGCATCTACTTTCTTAACTTTGGCTTCTGGTATAATTGCAAGTGTGAATTTTAAAGAACATTAATGAAGATAGAAGAGTAACACAATAAAGACTTACTGTTAGTGAGATTGTTTTCTTTTTTAGTACGGTCAAGGGCTTCTCCATGTAAATCATCACGCCTAAAAATGTGAACCTGCACAAATTACAATCACATAACACATTAAAATGATCTGCAGCTGAAAGAAATAGGTGGGATAAGCAAAACTGTAGAATTTATAGAATATTTGTCGTCCTTTACTAATTTACTTCTTTTTAACTACTCTTGGACAATCAGACAAAAATTACAAATCTACAAGAGACGATGGAGTATGGCAATTCACTCAGTTGACACAACAATATATTCTTTTAAATTATAACCTTGTTTATTTTTGAAAATAGGATTGAAACTCAAAATTGGCATGCTTGTTTTTTTAGAATATATAACAATTACCTTAAACTTGCAAGGGGTCAACAATTGGAAAATAAGAGCATCATTCTCTTGCAAATCATGTTTAAGAGTAAATGCATTCCAGCCAGCACCAAATGCAGGTTTTCTCACCAAGAATTTGACTTTATGTTGTTCACCATTTTCTCCAACCAAAACCACCGATTCATCATGCTTTGGCATATGCTGCTTAACAAATCTATGAAGGATTGGCTACAATCGAAAATAAAAATTAATAAATGTATTAATTAGCAGCTCTTTCAAACAAAATTACACTCACCATCTTACAACCTTTGCCAACATTTGAGGGACCCACTAACTTGATGAAGGAAGGTAATTTTGGATTTAGATTTCCTTTAAACTCTTTTGCTCTCTCCATTGCATTCTTATGCTCACTGCTTGTTCTTTCACGCCCCTTGCTCCCAATCTCAACCTGCAAATATAATATATCAGATTCGAGACCATCGAAAAACTAAGATGTAGGTAGAAAATGCCACCATGTTTGTAAACTGAGACAAATTAAAAGATGTAGATAAATACTCACATTCTCATGCTCAACCGTGGAGAATCGAAGCCTTTTTATTTCTGCTTCAGATCTGTCATAGTCCTGCAAAGAATAAATTGGTCGTTTGTTTTATGCAAAAAAGCCACACGTATATTTTCTAAATGTTGAAGATCAATAATTTTGGACTCATGGGGACCAAGATTACATTCCTTTTTGTTTTCCTTTCTTTTCCATCCCACCCCAACCATGCATGTACATCAAGCCCCCAAAATGGAGCTCCGTCTTAAAATCTAGACAGAAATGAATATTTCGCTTTAGTGTGTCTTTGAATGATTGCTATCTTTAGTTTTTATTCTATCCATTAATCATATACTTCTATATATTACACAAAGTTAACACAATATATATAGTTAAATACATATATATGAGAGAGAGAGAGAGAGGAGTCAACTTCATAGAGAGTAGTCTTTCTTCTGGAGCTCATCAATATGGGTACAGTCATTTCATCTTCATCTTTATCTTCTTCTTGTCGTTGTTCAGCTTTATCGTCATCAATAATTACTTCTTCCTTCACTTTTTTCAAGTGGTGAGCTTCACCGCCGTTAATGGTGAGAGATTTCTTACTATTAATTACACTCATTGTTTCAGTAGAAAGAAATCGTACAAGAAAAGAAATGAGTAGAGTAGTGGAGATGATGGGACTAGCAACCACTACTGAGTAATGAGATAAAACAAAAATAGTTTGCTACCTACGGATAAAAGAACCAAAATTCTAGAGCTTCTTCCTCCATGCGCACTTTGAAAAAATTGAAAATAATAATTAATGAAATACTTATTTTATCCTTATTTGATGGGTAATTAGATTTTGTGGGGTTCTAGAAAGATATAGGTCATAAAAAAGCTACTTCTTGAAATTGAATGTAGGAGTTAATTTTGCTTCTAACACGCGGACACAAAGTATGTATAGTTGTAGGATTAATTTCTTTTTTTTTTAAAATATAATTAGTCGCAGCTGCGACTGACGACGTGTCTCATTCTTTTTTTTTTTTTTAGTCGAAAGAAACTTGTATTAAAAAACAAACAAGTACAAATTAACCAATTCCAAGAGAATTGAAGTCCCTAGCCAATAGAGAAGCTAATTGGGGTGGAGGGAAGAAACTCCAAAGACTAAACAAAGGGCCAAAAAGCGTTTGTTTAGCTACCCAATCAGCACACGAGTTTTTGGATTTCCTTACAAAGGAGATTTTTAGCTTATACAAAACCTTAAACCTGAGAATATTCCTATCCAAAATTAAAGTGTTACAAAAAAATTTGGAGGAATTACGAGTTGGATTTACAAGAACTTGACAATCATTCTCAATCTCAACTTTGCCCTCGGGGAATTTAGACGCCATAGCACACGCCTCAAACATTCCTCTAGCCTCAGCTTCAAGAGCGGAATTTGCGACAATCTTTGAAGACTTTCCTTCAATCAGGTTCCCAAAATGATCCCTAACTAGACAAGCAAATGAAGCTTGGTTAGTACATTTATCATACAAGGCATCGCAATTAATTTTAAAAGACCCAGGGGTAGGAGGGATCCATGAGATATCCCTGAGATGGCTTTCATTATTATTTCTAACATTATGAGCATTATTCCAAATAACAGTATTGTTATCAATAGATGTAGAGTTGTTCAAATGTTCTTGTTCATTGCTAGGCATAATATCAAGATTTATAATTGAAGAAGTCTCAGTAGTTGATTTTTGAGAAAATTTAAACTCGTCATAGGCTACTATAGAGTCATTTAAGATTCTCAGAGGGTCAGGTTCAATTCCTTTGAATAGCCATTCATTTCTACCTTTCCAGATTTGCCAGGCTATAAAAAATGCCACATCACCTAAGCAATTGCCATTTGAGTCAGTTTGGTTAAGACTAAGTCTTAGAAACTGAATCCATTTCTTAAAGTTATAAGAAGGTTCAGTAAGGGTCTTAAAGCAAAGTGGACTAGCCATCCAAACTGCCCTTGACCAAGGGCAGTGAAACAACAGATGTTCAGTGTTCTCAACCTCAAGCCCACAAATAGAACACAAAGAAGAAGTACAAGACTTCCTTTTAACTCTATTTTTATTAGTTGCAAGTCCATTTTCAAAACATTTCCATATAAATTTTTTAATTTTAGGTAAAGTTTTCATTTTCCATATAAATTTCCAGTCTTTAGGTTCAAGCTTAAAAGAAGATGAACCTTTTTTATCATCTTTAATCTTCTCTTTCCCCTCATGAGCCTTCCAAACTCTAGAATATATTTCCTTTACTGAGACAGCCCCATTAGTGGAGTGGATCCAAAATGGGGAGTCAAGGCAGTAGAAAGAAGGAATAAAAATTCCAGAGATGATTGCTACAGAGGTTTTTAAGAATAAAACATCTAAAATATCCATATTCCAACAGTTAGAGATTGGATCTATAAGTTGAGAGACAAATTTAAAGGTACAACCTGGAGGTTTAACAAGGTCAGTTTGTTGCCCATGAGTCCTCCCAGATTCTAACAGAGGCACCATCACCTATATTCCATTTGATATCATTTATAAAGCATTTCCTACCTTCCAATAAGCTTCTCCATCCCCATGAGCAATTACTGCTCAATTCAACAGTTAAGAAATCCCCATTAGGAAAATATTTTCCTTTAAAGAGTCTGTAAAGTAAAGAATCTTTGTTAGTAAAAAAATTCCAAGCATTTGAAGCTAATAAAGCTAAATTTTGACAGTGAAATTCTTTAAATCCCAAACCACCATCATTTTTAGTGTTCATGAGTGTTTGCCACTTGATCCAGTGGCTTCTTCCTTCCCCTTTATTGTTCCAATAGAAATTGGACACAAGAGAAGTTAAATGAGAGGTGACTTTTTTGGGGATAAGAAACACTGACATAATGAAATTAGGAATTGCTCCTATAACTGCTTTAATTAAGACTTCCTTACCACTTTTAGAAAGTAATTTAGTGTCCCAGCCTTCCATTCTATTTAAAATCATCTCAGTAAGCCATTCAAGAGATTTAACCTTAGATTTTCCCCAAGAGGAGGGAATACCCAAATATTTACCAAGGTGTTGCAGTTTTCTCATATTCAACTGATCAGAGAGTTTTATTCTCATCATCTCAGGGGTGTTTTTGCTAAACATAACTCCACTCTTGTTAAGGTTAAGTTTTTGACCTGTAGCAAGAGAGTACCAGTTAATAATATTTAAAAAAATATCAATATTATATTCAGTGGCTTCAAGAAAGAAAAGACTATCATCAGCAAACAAAATGTGAGTGAGCATAGGGGCAGCTCTAGAGATACAAATGCCTTTGATAGTCCCACATCTACATAGTAATCAATAAGATTAGTTAAAGCTTGAGTAACTAAACAAAATAAGTAAGGAGAGATAGGGTCACCCTGTCTTAAACCTTTCTCAGGTTTTTCAAGATCAAAAAGTTCACCATTAATTTGAACCTTATAGGTAACAGAGGAAATACAGTTTGAAATCCAACCAATCCATCTAGAGTGAAATCCCATGGCTTTCAATAGATCCAATAAAAAATCCCATTCAATATTTTCATAGGCTTTGCTCATATCTGCCTTTATAGCAAGACTAAATTTATTTGTGGATCTTTTGTTATTAAGAAAATGAGTTGCTTCTTGAGCTATGAGTATGTTCTCAAAAATTGACCTTCCAGGAATGAAGGCAGTTTGGGTCTCTGAAACACATAAATGTATAAACCCTTGAATTCTATTAGATAAATTTTTTGAAATGATCTTATAGATGAAATTTGCACAACTGATGGGTCTGAAAGACCCAACTAAATCCGGATTAGTACACTTTGGAATAAGTGCTATAATTGTCTCATTGATACTCTCCAATGATGTATTATTCTCTATAAAATTAGATATTAACTCAAGAATATCATATTTAAGTTTATTCCAGAATTTCTTGAAAAAGAAACCACCAAACCCATCAGGTCCAGGTGATTTATCACTACCCAAAGCCCAAACAGCTTTTTTAACTTCTTCAAGATCAACTGGCTTGATCAAAGTTTCATTGATTTCCGAGGTAACCACCTTTTTAACTTTACTCAAGATAGGATAATAGAGCCTAGGGCCCCCTGATTTGAATATAATATTATAACTATTCACAATCTCATTAGAGATTTCAGTTTTATCAATCAACCAATTACCATTTCCATCTTTAATTCTCAAGATTCTATTTCTTGTTCTCTTTGCTCTAGAGATAGCATGAAAGAATTTGCTATTTCTATCCCCTAGCCTTAACCATGTGTTCTTTGATCTTAGAGACCAGTAAAGCTCTTCTTTTTTCCAATTGGTTTCAAGTTCCTAACTCAGTTCAGAAAACAAAAGGTGGTTTGCATCAGAGTAAGGTTCATTAATAATTTTTTCAAGCTTTGCTAGGTTAGAAGAAATCAGGACTCTATTGTTAAGAATCCTTTTCCTAGCCCATCTTGAAATAACTTTCTGTAACATGGTCATTTTAACTTTAAATTTCAACAAAGCTGAGATATCAAAATGAATTGCTTGCTTCCATTTATTAATGATAATAGAGCAAAGCTCTTTATCATATATCCAACCTTTTCAAGTAGGAATCTTTTCTTATGATTCCTTTTATACAAACCAAAATTCAGTATTATAGGAGAGTGGTCTGAACCAGTAGGTGGAAGTACCTCATTCCAAGAGTTAGGAAATTTATTAATCCATCCTTGACTAACCAAGATCCTATCAAGTCTTTGTTTGATCTGCTGGTTGCCACATCTCTTGTTAGACCAAGAGAAGTTACAGCCCTTAGCAGGAAGATCAAATAAAGACTTTGAATCAATAAAATGATTGAACATTTGCATGTTTTTCTTATGAACAGAGTTGATATCACCTCCAAATTTCTCAGAAGGAAACCTTATGAGGTTAAAATCACCTAACACACACCACAAGTCAGTGATATGATTTAAATCACTTAATTTTGTATGAAATTTGCCTTAAGTTCATCAGCCGTGGGCCCATAGACAAAATTATATTCACATAATCCAACATCAGGGTCATCATAAGAGCATTGAATTAAGTTCTTATAATATGAAAGTTATCCGAACTTATAATATGAAAGTTATCTGTGTCTTTAACAAAAATGGCTAAACCACCTGATAGCCCTTCAGGATCTATTTGAGCTACAAGAGTCAAATTGATCTTAGGGCTTAAAGATAATAAATATTCAAATTTGCGTTTAGAATGCTTTTGTTTTTTTTACGAAATTGTTCGACCCAATTTTTACGGAAAATGTTTTTTGACCCATCATCTATTTAAACTCTCATTTTATTCCACATAATTAAGGTAAAAAAATTTCTTAATATTATTATTTATGTTAAATTTATTTTAGTGTTCTTTTATAATTTTTTTATATCAATAAAAATATTTATTAAAATATTTTAATTAAATGATAGATTAATGAATATAATTGTGGAATTGTAATAATATTTTATTAAATTACACTATCATATATATATATATATAAAAATTGTAATTAATTCGTTTTTTATTATTATGTGTTATAAATTTAATGGTTATACAAAATACACAATTAATCCTATAAAATAATTATTTGTGTAAAATAAAAAAATTGTGATGAAGTTTTAAGTGACAAAAATATTATAACTTTGTGTAAAAATAGACATTTAGTTAAATAAAATATATATTAGTGAACTACATATTTTAGTTTTTACTAATAATAATTTTTGATATTACAGTTATATATCTCGTAAATAATTTGTTTTTAATGATTGCTTATTAAAAAAATTCAAATAAGAATTATATATAAAACACCAACTAGCCATATGAAATTCCTCCAAATCTTGCTTCGCGGATGTAATAACTAACACGATTGTCAAGATTTCAAGGTTTGTAACATCTACACACCATTGGTGTGATTTTCTACTTCGCATAAATAACTAACTACGTTAGCAACGTTTACAAATAAATTTTTTATATACATGATAATTACCTCATTATTCTTCAATCACTACAACATTCTGGACGTTTACCAACAACACGCGTCGTCGGTAATAACTCGTAATTCGTCGGTAATCTGTCGTCCTTATGGCTTCGTCGGTGATTGGTCTATTACCGACGAAATGTGGCGATTTCGTCCCTAATTACTCAGAAGCTTACCGACAACGTGTGTCGTCGCAAGGTTTACAAGTTACCGACGACTAGGTTCGTCGGTAATTAAGTAATTAGTTTTTCTTTTTTTTATTCGGTGATTATTGATTTACATTTTCCTTTTTTTATTATTCGACCGACGAAACTTAGCAATGGATATTTCGTCGCTAAGTTTTTTTTTGTTTTTTTATTCCAACGTAAATGATTTATTTATTTATTTTATATTAGCGACGCGAATAATAAATTTTGTTAAAATACATTTTTAATTGTATTTTTTTAAAATTTGTTTTGATTTAATTTTTGTTGCATATAAAATTCATAATAAATAAAAATCTAAAAATTTATAGAAAATACCATTACAAAATTAAAATCAAGAATAATATTCTTACATTCGATAATTAAAGTCAAACATAGCGCAATAATAGTCAAAGTCAAACGTAAAGTCAAAGTCAAAGTCAAACATAGCAAAAAACGTAAAGTCAAATTACATACCAACTTAAAAAAACAAACATAATCATGGATCATTCAAATCCTCGTCTTCATCTTCTCTCTCTTCATCTCCTCTCTCTTGACCAGTGGGTTGGGGCTCGGGTACGATGATCGCGGGAAGTCCTTAGGCGAGTCTCATGACGTTTAACGCTTCGAGGAGTGTGTCCACCATGCTCGGCTGCTGACTCGCCCTACTCGAAGAAGTTGTGGAGCCGGTTGATGCAGAGGCTGGATCCGGTATAGGGTCAAGTCCTTGAGCCACGCGAAGCTCGTTCATTCCTGCGAGCATCACCTTGAGAAGCTCCTCGTTTTGCCTATCCGAATGTGTAGGAGTCTGGGCTCTTTTCCGGACCGGACCAATGGTTGGAACCCAATATTTTGTCTTGGGTCGGGCCACGACCTTCATGATAGTCTCCAGCATGGCATCCATCTGCTCCTGGACAGAAACATCAGCTCCCTCGGCTCTGGCCTTCACAACTTTCTTTTTCATCTTCTCCCGAAAAAAACACCCTGTAATTAGATTTCAATTTAAAAATAAATTAGATTAATAAAAAATTAAAGTTAAAAATAAATATTTAATTTAAAGCAACTAAAAAAAACTTACGCTAGCTCGTTCTAAACGCTGGTCACGCTAGGTATCTGTAATCGGATCGTAAGACAGGTGATAGAAATAGCCGCTTAAAGGAGGAAGCTCCATCTCCTCCTGGGTTTCATTGTCAAAGAAGGTCAACGGCTCTTTCGTCACGGTTTTCAGCTTCCCCTAGACAGTATACAATAACAAATAATAATTAATTAAACATTAAATTAATTAAATACTAAATTAAATTTTTATTATTAGAAATTATACCTCTATGATAACCTCCCGAGTCTGGGATAAGTTCCTAGACTCCGTCTTGCTAAGAACTGTCTGCAACTCTCGATTCTTCTTATTAATCTCCTCCTGACTCTGTTACAATTAATAAATAAATAGTTATAAAATTAATAAATAAAGACTTATATAATAATTAATAAATTATTATTTTGTACCTGTACATTCTCGTCATCCCACATCTTCTTCCCTCTTTCCCAAATCTCCGGGAGAACATCTGGGGTGTGGTGTCTCCTTGTGTGTTCTAAATAAACACACCTAAAAAGGCAAGACACGTACCGCAAGTGTACGGGTCGTCCAAGTAATATCCGGTAAACGGGATTTCGATCTCAGGGACGGATTAGGTATGATTCAAAGTGTTATGCAATAAATGGAACTAGTTGCTTGAATGAAAATTAAAAGAAATAGATTATTGTTTGGTTTTTTGTTGAAAGGACTAAAGTGCAAAATAAAGTAAATATTAAACTAAAATTAAACTAATGCAAGAAAGTAAATATGAAGAGACTAAAAGATGAGAGAGTAGTACTTGAGTCACGATAGGTTTCACCAAAATAAACTTAATCAATGCTTCTTCTAAGGGACAAATTAGTAACTAGTAATAGTCGGGATTCTAGATTCTCCTAACCCCCGTCAGGGTGGACTTAGGAGCTATTCTCAGGTGTTACAAACCCCGTCAGGGCGATCATAATCCACCTTCGAATGTCAGGTTCTCTACCCAATTGGCTATAAGATTAACTAAGTCCGTCAGGATCAATAATTTCTATCTTACGTTTATTACCTATGTCGGTAATTAAACCCCCCGTCAAGATGATCCAATCGCCACTAATTGGAATAGCTTAATTACTCAAACCTATGTCTAATTGGCCAAATTAAATTTAGTGAAATTAACTTACGATAACAAACAATACTAAATTACTCAATTCGAATTAAATTATAAAAAATCCCAAATCAGAAAGCATTCATTAAATAAATTAAGGTTCAACCCTTATAGCGATTCTCAAGCACTTAAAAAGTTTAGCTCATAACAGAAAATAAAACTAAAGCAAATAAATTAAAAGACATAATGTTTTACAGAAAGAAATAAATAAAACCTAATGAAGAGGTTGGGTTTGGCTTGAATTGGAGATATAGACAGTCTCCAGCTCTAGCTTTCTTCCTTCCTGCTTGCTCTGACTTGAATCCTTAAGCCTCTTTGATAATTCTTTGAAGTGTGTGTAAAAGAGGAGGCTAAGGGATGTATTTATAGGTGTTAGGAGCCTCTAGGTCGAATTTACTTGGAGTGGAAGACAAGTCAAGGACTCTCAAATTCGTAGCTCTAAAAGATAAGATTCTGCTGATTTGATTTGGTCATATCTTTTTCAATACTTATCCGTTTGAGAAGTTCCAATATATGAAACTGCTTGTCTTGGAAAGCTCTTTCTATTGGTGCAAACCATTCGTCCAGAATCCATGCCAATCTTTATTATGATTTTATCTCTAAAACGTGGCTGAATTTCAGATTTCAAAAGGCAGCTTTATCTTTTCCTCCTTTGAATAAATCTTTCCTAGATCTTCTTATTTCCATGTAAATTTTCTTTCCTTTCATCTTTATCTTGACTTGGACTCTAAGTAATTACCATTTATCTCTTAAAGCTTCACATTAAATAAATAATTAAACCGCATATGCTTAAAAAGAATAAATCAATAAATCAAGAAAACGAAATAGGAAAGTGTACTCTAAAAATAGAAACTCGAGTAAAAATAATTCCTAACACTCTAAAATACACTAAGACTTTATTCTCACTTCCCCACCTTGGATTGGTCTTTCATGAAATTCAAGAACCCATTTAACTTTGCATCAAAAATAGTCAAATTTACGCACAAAAGCTCAGAAAATGCAAATAGTTAAATTCCAAGGGGAAAAAGTGCAATGTGGCAAATTATGCATGAAAGTCTATCAAATAAGTCATTAATTCACCTAAAATGATGTCTCCAGAGGGCTAATAATTAGAACAAACAGGGAGACATCAAGACCCCAAACTCAAACCTTTGTCGTCCCGACAAAGTAAAATTAAAACAAAGGATCTTTTGGGTGAATGCAGAAGGTAGAATCTAGAAAATAATCCCAAAGCAAAACTTAAAACAAATCTCATATAGTCTAACCTAGGAATTAATATACACCTACACTTATCATGCAAAATCAAATACAAAACAATATCAATCCAAAATTAATTTCACAATGCTAGAAGGTTACGCTTAATACTTATCTCAAGATGGTGGCTATAGGGTGTTCCTCGATCTTTACTTGTGTTGAATGTTCCACTTAGAATAATCCCTATTAACTCACCGTGCATCTAGGAATCACGAGGACTTTATGGTTTAAGCATAGGCTGAAGGACGGTATGGTATGTATATTTGGTAAATTTGAAGTGAGCTTTTGGCTCTCTCCTCACTTACCATCAACAACTGTCCAAGAGCTTGAGTTTACACTCGAATAACGTTCTCACTCAACCCATTTGATTCGCTTAATTAGCATCCCCAAATTAACCCAATAAGCCCTAAGGATGATTCACTTAAAAAATTTCCACTTTGCCGGTCCGAATATGTATATTCTTTTCAAATCATTCGTTTTTTTCTTATAGCTATGACTCTCTTTATGATGTTGAGATATCATACTACTTTTCATAGTTATGCTTATTCATAACTTGAGCTCGAAGCTTCTTTTCCATTCACTATTAACCCGGCAAAGGGTTACAATATCATAAACCTGTGAATCATCAAAATGTATAACCGAGCACAATTGATAAGCTCCAAAAATCCCAACCCAATAAATTCCCATATGGTGGACCCACCACCCCAAACTCAAGCTCAAGACAGGAAGTCTCAGGATCGTGATTCAAGTGCGGGTCATATGGTCATGCCTAACAATCTAAAGGGATATTGGCTTATAATGTGGCGACAAAAGAAAGGTTTAAAGGCTAAAAATTTGTCTAAGAAGGATACAATTAATTCAGGGATAGAAGGCCAAAAAGGATTCAAAGGGCTAACAAAGAACTGCCTCTATCATTTTCCTATCTACACAACTTGCTTCTAGTTCATACCTAAGTGGGTTCTCTACTCATTTAGATCTCACGTTCTACAAACCACCCATTATCCTTAAGCACAAGTTTACTTCTTTTGCATTGTTCATTAATTTTTCCTATCAATTATCTCATGTTTGCATGCAATCAAAGTACGTTTTATACTAACTCCTAAAGTCAACTATTTTCTATCATAAATTCATAAAAAGCATGCTTGATGGGGGCATGTAAAACACTCTACAGTCAAACACAACCCTAAAAAAAATTCTTTCTGAAAAGCATGTAAAACACAAAATTGGGATGAGGCAATGAACCCCACCCCAAACTTCAAAAGTGAGTCGTGTCCCCACGACTCGAAAAAGACTCAATAAAGCAATTAAAATAAAAACTAAACTACCTAGTGCCTACCATCAATTTAAGAAGAAGAATTAGAACGAGGTACCTGGCCATAAAGATCCATCATATCCTCCTCCTCCGAAGAAGAATCATTATCAATATCCATGTTCAAAGTTACCTTACTCCTTATTCATCTTGGCAATTTCCTCCCAAAGTGCTAAGACTTGTTTTCTTAGATGATCGATTTGTTGTTGATATTTGATAGCCCATGGGGGAGTGTAAGAATCATTCAGAGAATAAGAAGAACCTTGATCTTGGATTGGTGTCTGTTCTTTAGGCTCTGATGGTACCTTCATCCTAGCTGTGAATTTCTTGTGTTGTGGTGGTGCAGGTGCCTCTTCTTGTTGTTTCTCGGTAGGCTCATCAAAATTGATGGCCTTCTCAATTGTGGAACCAGGCAAATTCTTGTTCTTCCCTAGGACATAACACTTCCTCTTATAATCCATAGCATCTGTTCTGTTCGTCATGGTTGAATTGACCCCAAACTCAAGTTATACCAAGGATAGAGTAAAGTTAAGAAAACTTGGTATAGCTTGAGTTTCTTGCTTGGATTAGATGAAGGAAGTTGTTTCTTGATGAGCTTTGGAAGAATTCTTGGAAGCTTGATGATCTTGATTGTGTTTAATTGTGTTTTGTGATGAATTTGATGAAGAGGTTATGTTTATGGAGGATGGAGGAGAGATTTAATGATGTTATTGTGTTTGTTGTGGAGGTTTGATCAAGCTTCAAGGTGTTTTTATAAGGTTGGGAGCTGGAAAATTCGTTTGGAAGAGGCTAGGGTTTATCTCCTTAAGGTTAGAAGTTGACTGGGCTTTAAACTCTTCTCAAACCGCCAGGCGCGGTGCATCCCTGCGGTGTATGGGGTATACCGCGGGGTACACCGCAGCGCTGTGGTGTATATTTTTTTTGCTTCTGCCTTGTACCCGTGCTAGCACCCCGTGGCACGCGTTTTTGCCGTGCGGTGCAGGGGTGCGGTGCATGGGGTAGTCCGCACGTGCTCCGTCAAAAAACCCGCGGTACACACCCCGTGGCACGCGTTATGGGCGTGCGGTGTAGGGCGCGGTGCACCGCGGCTATCAGCTTCTATTTTTCTCGCTTCTGGATAAGACCCGTGGTGCGCGACCCGTGGTACGGGTTTTTTGGGCGCGGTACATCCCTGCGGTATAGGGGGTACACCGCGGGGGTAGTCCGCGCCAGCCTTGAATTCTCCAAAAAATTTCTCCTAGCACCCCAAACTCGATTCCTGCACCATTAACACAATACCCTTCTCATTTCTTTAAAAGTAGACACTAAAACTTGACACTAACTTAGAATTATACACTAGGAATTGAAAAACTGAAAGCAATAAACTAATATACATTGAAATGGCTTTTGTTTAACGTCGTTAAGCTCGACGGGGTACCTCTCGCGATTATTCGGCTTCAAGGAGGTACATGACCTCCCCAGGATGTGGATCCACCATGCGATTAGTATCCTCGCCTCCATGATAAACTTTCAATCGATGATCATTCACCATAAAGGTGCGGTGCTCGATTGAATGTTCAATCTCTATAGCTCCATGAGGTGTAACTTTGGTCACCACGTAAGGACCCGACCACTTCGATCTCAACTTTCCCGGATAGTTACTGAACTTGGAGTTGTATTTCAGAACCTTCTGTCCAACTTCAAACTTTTTCACGCGAATACGGTTATCATGCCATCTCTTAGTGTTCTCCTTATAGAGTTTAGCATTTTCATAGGCATGTAACCGAAACTCATCAAGTTCATTCAATTTCATCATACAATTTTCACCAGCCAAAGTAGGATCTAAGTTCAACTGCGCTATTGCCCAATATGCACCCAATTCAAGTTCCAGAGGTAAGTGACAAGCCTTACCATAGACCATACGATACGGAGATGCACCAACAGGAGTTTTGAATGCAGTACGATAGGCCCATAAAGCATCTTCTAACTTTGTTGACCAATCTTTTCTTGTAGGACCAACAGTCTTCTCTAGGATAGATTTTACCTCTCGATTTGAAACCTCAGCTTGACCGTTGGCTTGTGGATGATACGCGGTAGAAACTCGATGTCTTATCCCATTCTTCTCTAGCACTGTCTTCAGATATTTTTTCACAAAGTGTGAACCTCCATCACTGATAATAACTCTGGGTGTACCATGTCTAGTGAAAATATGGGTTTTCAAGAATTTAATCACCACTCGCGAATCATTCGTTGGTAGAGCTTTAGCCTCCACCCATTTGGACACGTAATCAACAGCTAGTAGGATGTATTGATTTCCGTTAGATGGTACGAAGGGACCCATGATATCAATACCCCAAACATCAAATATTTCAACTTCAAGAACGTTGTTACGCGGCATCTCATCCCTCTTGGATATATTACCAGTAAACTGGCATTTATGACACTTCTTAACATACTCATGACAATCCTTATGTAATGTAGGCCAATAAAAACCGGATTGTAGTACCTTAGCAGCTGTGCGGTCGCCCTTGAAGTGTCCTCCATAAGGTGAATCGTGACAACCCGCAACTACTCCTAAGACTTCTTTCTCTGGTATACATCTTCTCACCATCTGATCAGCACATACTTTGTAGAGGAAAGGATCCTCCCAAAAGAACTGTTTAGCGCGGCTCATTAATCTCTTCTTGTCTTGTGAAGTGGCTCCTTCGGGTAAGTTACCACTTACAATAAGATTTGCAATATCAGCGTACCATGGGGTAACATCATAAATTGCAAATAGGCCTTCATCGGGAAATGATTCATTAACTAGCTCAGGACTGTTATTCGACTCCGAACCTTCAAGACGTGACAAATGATCAGCCACTTGATTTTCACACCCCTTTCTATCTCGAATCTCCAAATCAAACTCTTGTAACAACAAAACCCATCTGATCAATCGCGGCTTCGCATCTTTCTTCTCCATCAAGTACTTAATAGCGGAATGGTCGGTGAATACAACAATTTTCGCCCCAAAGAGATAGGAACGAAATTTGTCAAAGGCATAAACAACCGCTAAAAGCTCCTTTTCAGTTACCGTGTAATTAATCTGAGCACTGGTGAAGGTCTCGCTTGCATAATAAATCGAATGAAACACTTTATCTTTTCTTTGACCCAACACTGCACCCATAGCATAATCACTAGCATCACACATAACTTCAAAGGGAAGTTTCCAATCAGGTGGTAGCACAATCGGCGCAGTAATCAGTTTCTCTTTAAGCTCTTGGAATGCCTTCATGCAAGCTTCATCAAAAAGGAATTTGGTGTCCTTCTCGAGTAAGTTGCACAAAGGTTTTGAAATCTTTGAAAAGTCCTTGATAAAACGGCGATAAAACCCAGCATGGCCTAGAAAACTCCTTACCCCTTTTACCGAAACAGGAGGTGGAAGAGTTTTGATAACTTCAATCTTCGCACGATCAACTTCTAACCCAGCGCTTGATACTTTGTGTCCCAATACTATTCCTTCACGAACCATAAAGTGACACTTCTCCCAATTCAAGACCAAATCGGTTTCCTTACATCTAATCAATACTTTTTCTAGATTCTGCAAACAAGCATCAAAGTTATCTCCAAAAACAGAAAAGTCATCCATGAATACCTCAAGAAATCGATCGATCATATCACCAAAGATTTCCATCATGCAACGTTGGAAAGTAGCAGGTGCATTACATAGTCCAAAAGGCATCCTTCGGTATGCGAAAGTACCAAAAGGACACGTGAATGTGGTCTTAGGCCGGTCCTCAGGATCTACGCAAATTTGATTGTAGCCGGAATACCCATCTAAGAAACAATAATACTCTCTACCGGCTAGCTTGTCCAACATTTGATCAATGAAAGGGAGTGGAAAATGGTCTTTTCTAGTAGCCTTGTTCAACTTTCGATAATCCATACAAACTCTCCAACCAACTACGGTCCTCGAGGGTATGGCTTCGTTCTTGTCATTCATGATGGTAGTGATACCACCCTTCTTTGGCACGCATTGAACTGGACTCACCCAATCGCTACTAGCTATGGGGTAGATAATCCCCGCATCTAGTAGCTTGATCACTTCTTTCTTTACCACTTCTTTCATCGCAGGCATCAATCTTCTCTGTCCTTCAACTGAACGTGTACTGTTGTCTTCCAGAATGATCTTGTGTTGGCAATAGGAAGGGCTAATGCCTTTGATGTCCGTAATAGTCCAACCTATCGCCTCTTTATTCGCTCTTAGTACACGCAATAGTTTGTCTTCTTGAGGACCTGTTAAAGTAGCTGAAACAATAACAGGTAGCGTGTTGTTAGTACCTAAATATGCATACCTCAAGTGGGATGGAAGTGGTTTCTCTTCTAGCTTCGGGGGAGACTCAATGGATGGTTTCTTTGGAGGCTCAATCTCCCCTGCATCACGCAATGGTTCGTAGGCTAGACGCCTATATTTTGGATTTTAAGAGTTAAGAGCTGCCACTGTGTCGGCTAGCTCTTCCATCATTTCCGGTATATCTAATGTGAACGCAGCCTGCAAGATGTCATCATAATTAAAACAATCAAATACCTCTTGTGCGGCGTGTTCTGCTATATCCATTCGGAAACAATCTCCGGGAACATCTGGGAATTTCATGGCTCGAAATACATTGAATTTGACCTCCTCGTCTTGGATTCTCATGGTTAATTCGCCGTTTTCTACATCAATCAATGTACGCCCCGTGGCTAGGAATGGTCTTCCCAATATTATGGGGACATTCCTATCCGCGTCGTATTCAAGGATAACAAAATCTACAGGAAAAACTAGAGTACCTGCTTTGACGAGGACATCTTCGATTCGTCCCTCAGGATGCACGAGGGATCTGTCTGCCATTTGTAGGACCATAGAGGTAGGTCGCATATCTCCAATCTTTAGCATATCAAAAATTGACTTGGGCATGAGATTAATACTCGCGCCTAAATCGCATAAAGCTTTCCCTTTCCACTCACTACCAATCGAGATTGGAAGCGTAAAACTTCCTGGATCAAGTAGCTTCGGTGGTAGTTTGCTCTGACAGATGGCACTACACTCTTCAGGTAACCCTACCATTTCATTATCGCAATATGGTCTTTTGTTGGTGAGGGCTCTCTTTAAAAACTTCACGTATTTTGGTATGTCTTTGATGGCTTCTAACAACGGAATGTTAATATTGAGACCTCTCACTCTATTCAAGAACCTTTGATATTCGACCATATCTCCTTTCTTCTGAACTCTTGAAGGGAAGGGTGGAGGAGGACGGGGTTCTGCAATATCTTTCTTTTTCGGAACTTCCGGAATCTTCTCCACTTCAATCACTTCAGGTTCTTCATCTTTTTCTTCCACCTCTTCTAACGGTTTTTCTTTTCTAGTAACTTCTTTTTCTTTCATAACCGGGAAGGGTGGTGGTTGCACAGTCTTACCGCTTCTGGTGGTGATCGCGCTACAATCCTCCTTTTGTGTAGGAAGTTCTGTGTTACTCGGGAGTTGGCCTTGACCTCGAACATTCAAACTGTTGGCGATCTTCGATATTTGAGTCTCCAAGACTTTTAGCGAAGCGGAATGTGAGTTCAATGTTTCATTTATCCTATTCTCTCTTGTGTGGGTATCGTCCATAAATCGAGATAGTTGGTTTTCGATTTTCTCTGACCTCTTCTCTGCATCTGACATGTATTTTGTTACAGTACGTGCTAACTCCCTTGCGGTAATTGCTCCTTCTTGAGGTTGAGAAGGAAGCGCTTTTTGAGCTAGTGTGTCGGCATACGCGTCTTGATCTGCTCTAGGTTGATTTCCTTGGTATTGGTTTTGCGTTCGAAACTGATAATTGTTCCCTTGAGGCCTTTGTTGATAAGTTCCAGGATTGGCTGCCCCTTGTGGGTTTGAATACTGAAAGCCTGGATGATTTCTGTTTTGATTTCCATACCCTTGACCACCGGAATAGTTACCTCGCTGATTAACAAAGTATACAGATTCTGGATTGTTGGCACATTCTTCCCAGCCATGATCATCTCCTCCACAACTAGAACATAATTTGGGTTCATTAACAACGTTTACCACAACTTTATTCGACATAGATAATTGTTTCAGCTTGTTCTCAAGTGCGGCAATCTTAGCATTCAATGAAGTTTCTGTATCCAAATTCAAAGTACCTCTTTCCGAAGCTCTAACCGATGATTTCGATGATTGCCAACTCATTTCATTCTTCACAATTCGGTCCATGATAATCAGAGCTTGATCAGTTGTGACCATCATGAGACCACCTTGGCACATAGTATCGATTTTATCTTTTGCAGCATCACCTAAACTTCGATAAAATATTCCAAGTTGTAATTCAAGAGAGTACCCATGTAATGGGCACTTGCGTAATAATGTTTGAAAACGAGTCCATGCAGCACCTACAGTTTCTCCTGGCTCTTGGCGAAAATAAACAATATCTAATTGCCCACTGAGTCGAACACTTTGAGGATAGTACCTATCGAAAAAGGCTGTCTAAAGTTGATCCCAAGTCAAAATCGCGTTGTGTGGCTGTTGATCATACCACTCACTTGCTCCTCCGGTGAGGAAGAATGGAAACATATGAAAGTACATTTGTTCTTGGGTTACTCCAGGGGTGACATATGCATCACAAATTTGCATAAACTTGTACATAGCACAAATAGGATCTTCACGAGCTGCACCACTATACTGTCCAACGGTTGTAAACTGGTTGATCATCCCTGCGTCTGGTCTGAATCGAACTCCTTGAATTGCAGGAGGACGGAGTCCTAGTGGTGGTAGAAGAAAAGGTCCATGGTTGTTCGGTTGGAAGATCTGCGGTCCATGATCGTGAAGTACTCCACCATTATTATTGACTGGCTGTTGATTTCCGGGGAGAGCTGGTAATTGGGCTCCTACCGGTGGAATTGGTAATTGAACTCCTACCAGTGGAGCTATTGGGAGACCGTTGTCATCTAACTGAATCGCGGGATCTTGAATCACGGGATCTTGCGCATTATCTTCTGCCATTTCTTTTTCTAACCTTGCTTGTTTTCTTGCTTCTTTATCTCTTTTGTTTTTCTCTCGAATTAACCTCTCGGGGTTTGAGTACATGCACCAAACCTGTAAATCTGAGAAAGCAAGAACAAAACCAAAGCGTAAAACTGAAAAATAAAAATGAAAACTAAACTAAAAACTAGCAACTAAAACACTTACGGCTAACACCGTGGTCACACGCTACCGTCCCCGGCAGCGGCGCCAAAAACTTGGTGTCTCCTTGTGTGTTCTAAATAAACACACCTAAAAAGGCAAGACACATACCGCAAGTGTACGGGTCGTCCAAGTAATATCCGGTAAACGGGATTTCGATCTCAGGGACGGATTAGGTATGATTCAAAGTGTTATGCAATAAATGGAACTAGTTGCTTGAATGAAAATTAAAAGAAATAGATTTTTGTTTGGTTTTTTGTTGAAAGGACTAAAGTGCAAAATAAAGTAAATATTAAACTAAAATTAAACTAATGCAAGAAAGTAAATATGAAGAGACTAAAAGATGAGAGAGTAGTACTTGAGTCACGCTAGGTTTCACCAAAATAAACTTAATCAATGCTTCTTCTAAGGGACAAATTAGTAACTAGTAATAGTCGGGATTCTAGATTCTCCTAACCCCCGCCAGGGTGGACTTAGGAGCTATTCTCAGGTGTTACAAACCCCATCAGAGCGATCATAATCCACCTTCGAATGTCAGGTTCTCTACCCAATTGGCTATAAGATTAACTAAGTCCGTCAGGATCAATAATTTCTATCTTACGTTTATTACCTATGTCAGTAATTAAACCCCCCGTCAAGATGATCCAATCGCCACTAATTGGAATAGCTTAATTACTCAAACCTATGTCTAATTGGCCAAATTAAATTTAGTGAAATTAACTTACGATAACAAACAATACTAAATTACTCAATTCTAATTAAATTATAAAAAATCCCAAATCAGAAAGCATTCATTAAATAAATTAAGGTTCAACCCTTATAGCGATTCTCAAGCACTTAAGAAGTTTAGCTCATAACAGAAAATAAAACTAAAGCAAATAAATTAAAAGACATAATGTTTTACAGAAAGAAATAAATAAAACCTAATGAAGAGGTTGGGTTTGGCTTGAATTGGAGATATAGACAGTCTCCAGCTCTAGCTTTCTTCCTTCCTGCTTGCTCTGACTTGAATCCTTAAGCCTCTTTGATAATTCTTTGAAGTGTGTGTAAAAGAGGAGGCTAAGGGATGTATTTATAGGTGTTAGGAGCCTCTAGGTCGAATTTACTTGGAGTGGAAGACAAGTCAAGGACTCTCAAATTCGTAGCTCTAAAAGATAAGATTCTGCTGATTTGATTTGGTCATATCTTTTTCAATACTTATCCGTTTGAGAAGTTCCAATATATGAAACTGCTTGTCTTGGAAATCTCTTTCTATTGGTGCAGACCATTCGTCCAGAATCCATGCCAATCTTTTATTATGATTTTATCTCTAAAACGTGGCTGAATTTCAGATTTCAAAAGGCAGCTTTATCTTTTCCTCCTTTGAATAAATCTTTCCAAAATTTTCTTATTTCCATGTAAATCTTCTTTCCTTTCATCTTTATCTTGACTTGGCCTCTAAGTAATTACCATTTATCTCTTAAAGTTTCACATTAAATAGATAATTAAACCGCATATGCTTAAAAAGAATAAATCAATAAATCAAGAAAACGAAATAGGAAAGTGTACTCTAAAAATAGAAAGTCGAGTAAAAATCATTCCTAACACTCTAAAATACACTAAGACTTTATTCTCACTTCCCCACCTTGGATTGGTCTTTCATGAAATTCAAGAACCCATTTAACTTTGCATAAAAAAATAGTCAAATTTACGCACAAAAGCTCAGAAAATGCAAATAGTTAAATTCCAAGGGGGAAAAGTGCAATATGGCAAATTATGCATGAAAGTCTATCAAATAAGTCATTAATTCACCTAAAATGATGTCTCCAGAGGGATAATAATCAGAACAAACAGGGAGACATCAGGGTGTAGTATTCGTGTTGTAGTAGTCGATTTCATATCCGATTTCCATCGCTTGTAGGCCGTAGATGTTATCGTGGTCAATCTCTTTGTGATTTCATCCCAATCCGCTCGTCGCCTCCACTCCTCTAGGTCAAAAAACTCTTGGAGTCGCTGTAGAATAACCCCTTTAGAATGGTCGGGGACATTTGCTCATGCTTTGTAGCAAGGAGGCATGACTTCTCGAACTGCGTTCCCCAAAACTTGAACCACGTGTTTGCTGTATGGCCCGACAAAGTTCCACGTGCCATCGATAATGGAAAAGTCAACTGGTATGGGCCAGCCAACTTTTTCTAAAGTCTCCTGAGCTGTTTTAATAGACGTGACAACTCGGGGGCGTCTTTGTCTTTTCCGAGTCCCTGTTGCATTGAATAGTATTTATTAATTATTTATTTATATTAATTGTAATTATACCTCTATAAATATATTAATTTAAATTGTTCGGTTATTTTTTATTACCTGAGGGTTGGTTACAATCATTTAAGGGACGATAAGGATCCCTCGGGGGATCGTTACCCATCCCATCTCCGTCATGTCCACGACCCATTACAGCAGCCATCTATAATTTAAAGGAAATATTATTAATTTTAAATATTCTAATTTTTTATTCCTTTAATTTTTATTAAATATTATAATTTAATCTATCTAATTTTTAATATTCTAATTTTTTAATCTATCTATAGTTTTCTAAATTTACTATTTAGCCCTTTACTATTTATATTCATAAAATTTCATTAAATTGCAAATAAGTCCTTAAATTTTTTACATTTGCATTTAAGTCCTTAAACTTTCTTTTCCTTATAATTTTTGTTAATTTTCTAAATATTGCTATTTAGTCCTTATAATTTTATAAATTTACTATTTAGCCCTTTACAATTTATATTCATAAAATTCTATTAAATTGCAAATATGTCCTTAAATTTTTTACATTTGCATTTAAGTCCTTAAACTTTCTTTTACTTATAATTTTTTTTAATTTTCTAAATATTGCTATTTAGTCCTTATAATTTTCTAAACTTACTATTTAGTCATTTACTAATTATATTCATTAAATTTCATTAAATTGCAAATAGGTCCTTAAATTTTTTACATTTGCATTTAAGTCCTTAAACTTTCTTTTCCTTATAATTTTTTTTAGTTTTCTAAATATTGTAATTTAGTCCTTATAATTTTCTAAATTTACTATTTAGTCCTTTACTATTTATATTCATAAAATTTTATTAAATTGCAAATAGGTTCTTAAATTTTTACATTCTTAACAATTCCAAATAATCTTATGTAAATTGCAAATAGGTCCCTATATATTCAAAAATCAATACTTACAATATCATATTTTTAAAAATTACACAAAAGGTCCCTATATATCTCGAAATATCAAAAAGTTCTAACAAAACCCTAATTTGCTATAATTTTCACCCAGTTCGAATTACATGTTGTTTTTTAACACAATAAAATTTTTAAACAACTTACAATAACCTATAACAAATTCGGAATTCATTTAAACATCTATACATTCATGAAAATTTTCAATCCAAAAAAAAAATGACAATTTCAATCCGAAAATCGGAACCTGTTATGAATCCATGCCAAGAAGAAGGAATCATAAAACAAAAAGAAAAAGATATTAGAATATAAAAATTTAAAAGAAAAAATTTGTAATTAAAAGGTGTTTTTGGATTGATTAAGCTTACCTCTTGGTTGGATTTGGACCTGGATAGCCTCGAAAGTGCTTGGGAATAAAGGAATTGCAGATTTTTGGAGAGATTTTTGGTGTAGCTATGGCTAAAATGAAGCTCAGTTAGGGCTTTATAGAAAAATTGATTACCGTTCGCGTGTCGTCGCTAATCTGCCCATTTCGTTGGTAATATGGGACACGCGTCCCACTCCGTACCCACGACCCTTGCTGGTGTCACTTAAGGTGTTATAAAATAATGAATAAAATACGTGCAAATAAACACCCTAGGCTTGCACGGTTCTGCAAGTATACAGGACGTATGCAAGTTATAATGAATAAGTAAGATTCGTTCCTCAGAGACTACGAAGGTTAAGAAGAACTTATGCAAATATCCAAGTGCAAATATTAAAAAGCTAGAACAAATAATATGCAAGAAAATAAAGGAAAAGAGATTTTGCTTTTAAGAACTCGAAAATTAAAGTAAGAAAGTAAAAGACAGAAAATTAAATAAAAGAGAGAAGCAAGTAGTATGAGAGTTTAGCTCGAGATAATAGCAAGTAATTCCCACTAGTTTTGGTGATTCTATCGTTTAAGGGTGAATCATGTAATATGAAATAATCAGGATTCTAAATTCCCATACCTTAGACCTTGAGAGCAACTAAGGGGGGCTACGGACACACCATGAGGCAGCCTAAACGTAGGGTAATAAAGCGCCACCAAGGCCCTAAGCAATTCAATTCCAAACATGGTGATAGTGGTGAAAACATACCCTAATGATTATCTAGTTAGGTTGATTTGTTAGGTCTAAACCTTGTTCTAGACGTTATGTGGTGTTTCAATAGTTAAACACCCAGCTAAGGTGATCATCTAACTACTATTAAGGTAATCCTATACTCATGCATTAGCAAGGAAAACGGTCATTAAATCAAAACACATAAACAGAACATAAAACATGAATTCCAATTAAATACCGTAGTATTTCAAATCAAAGAGAAAAACTAGGGTTCATACATATAAGCTAAATCTCAAGCTAAAAGTAAATTAGTTCATACTATAGAAAGAAAAGAAAAGAATTACAGATTTGAAGGTAGAAGAAGACATAATATGGTGTTCTGCTCCTTCCAGACTTCTCCTCTTGTTGTAAGCTTCTTCCTGACCTTAAGGTTTGGCCAAGGATGATTTTCTAATGATAAGAGGTTTTATTTATAGTGTATAGGAAGACCTAATTCGTTTTCTTGAAGGAGAAGGTAAGTAGTGGACTCCAAGCCCAACTCAAATTCGTAACCCTAAAATATGAAATTAGACCCGTTTTTGTTTTGGTCCTAACAGCTTCAATACTTATCCGTTTGACGCGTATAAGTAGTCGAAAATTATCTTCTCGGAAAGATCTTTAACTTTGTTCTTGACCGTTCTTCCAAATTCCTCACCTATTTTGAGATATAAGCTGATTTGTGGTCGTAGGTGCTGGAATTCAGATTTATGGCAGCTTTTCCTTTTCCATATTTTTAGCTTTTGTTTCCTTATCTTCAATTTCCATGTTTATCTTCTTTTCTTTAACTCTTGGAACCAACTTGGACTCTAATTAATTACCATATATCTCTAAAGTTTCACACTAAATAAATAATTAAACCCAATATGCTCTAAAAATAATAAATAATCAATTCAAGACCCAAAATAGGAAAGTGTACTAAATCATGTGAAAATCGACCTATAAACTAATAAATACAACTAAAATGATGTCTCTAAGTAGGATTAATTTATGACAAATAGGGAGACATCAAGACCCCCAACTCAAAGTTGTATCGTCCCGATACAATACAAATAAAGAATAGTAAGGTAGTCTTATAACAAGAGGAAGAAGTAGGAGGAGAATCAGAACAGGACACAATGAATGATCCTAGAGCATAAATATCTAAAAAGTCTCATATAGTAATGCTCAAGAAATAAAGCACACGTATGCTTAATATATACATAATCAACAATCCATGAATTCAAGTCCAGATTAATTTCACAATGCCAGAAGGAGAGGTTGATAACTTAGTTCATGCCAATGGCTATAGGTTGTTCATAGGTCCTAATATAGCATCCAATGGTCCACTTACCTACTACCTAATAGCTCAATTGTTTCTCCACCAAGTAGTTAAAAATCCTAAGGTCTTTGGTTATAACTTCGCTTAGGGACGGTGTGGTATATTTGGATAGATGAAAAGTGAGCTTTTGGCTCTCTCCTCACATTCCATCAACGAATCGCCCTAGAGCTTGAGTTTTCACTCGAAGATGTTCCCACTCAACCCAATTTTTGATGCTTTTGATGTGCATCCCCAATAATCCCAAATAAAACCTTTTTTCATGATGATATACAAATTCCACTTTGTCGGTCCGAATATATTCTTTTCATATCAATTTTTTCTTTTGTATAGCTATAACTCTCTTTTTGATTTTCGAGATATCACACTATTTTTTTATAATTATGCCTTTTCATAATTTTAGCCCGTAGCTTCTTTTTCATTCACTATTACCCCGGCAAAGGGTTACAATAATAACTTTTTAATCATTAATAAAATCAAAAATATAATTCCCAAACCCAATGTTCCCTAATGATGAAACCCACCACCCCAAACTCAAGCTCTAAAATGACTCGTCTCAGGTTTTGCGATTTGAGTGCGGGTCATATTGATAAGTCCTACAAACTAAGGGTAAGGATAGATAATAACAAATATCAAATAAAAAAGGGTGAGAAGGTATAAAAAGCTTCAAGTGGCTTCAATATGAAAAAACTGCCTTATTCATTTTTCTAACTACCGACTTTTGTTACTTGTTCACTACTAGTTCATAAATAAGCGGGTTTCAACTAATTTCAAACCTCTTGTTCTACACACCAAATAACTCTCCCTAAGTTTCAACGTAACTTCTTAGCATTGCTCATTAACTTTTCTATCTTTTACTTCCTGTTTTCATACATGCATGCTAAACATATTTATGACATATTTCAAAAACATACTACTTACTATCATTGACATAATTAGATCATGTGCAATAGGTATATTCAACATATTCTATGCCTATTTCAACCCTAAAAAAATTTAAATTTTATGAAAAAAACAAAAAGGAAGATGAGGACAACGAATTCCCACTCCCAACTCAAAAGTGAGCCGTGTCCCCATGACTCGAAAAAGACTCAAGAAAAAAAATAAAATTTAAAATTATCACACATATTGCACATAAAGAAATGGTAGGGAAGAAATAAAACATACTCTTCGAAGCTATTACCTCGCCTTATCGACCAAGTGTTTCTCCTTCACCCAATTTCTTATTCGCTTTCCGATAAAGACACGTGATCATAGTAGGATATTGCATTAATTAATAAGAGAGGAGAGACCAAAAATCGCATCACTTCCTTATTGATCAAGTGTGCCACATCCTATTCTTCTCCTCACAAAATACAATTCAACAAAAAGAATATTTTTTAGAACGTCTTACCATTACCGTAGACCAACCCAATATTTCCAAATCTAATCTCCAAGAATTCTTCTTGTATTCTTCTTTATCAACTTCTTCTTAAAATACTTTCTCATAAGCAAAAGGTAGTTCCTTTAATTATTTCTTTGGAAAAGCTATCATGGCCATTGAAGCTTTCTCTTATTCTTTGGGTATAGGACCTTTACCCTTTGTGTTGGAACTAGAACTTTTGTTACTTGATTTCTTCTCAATAGAATCCAAAACCTTGCTTTTCTTCATCTCCCTTACAGTAGATAATGTTTATGTTTTCTTAATCATCTCAATTGACCCCCAACTCAAAGCTTTAACCACTCTTAAAAATTGAAACTCTTGATTATAGGTTGTACAAGCTTTGTTTGGGTTAGGAAAGGTGTTTTGATGATGATCCTCTATGTGGGTAAGATGGATTCTTCATGGATTGGTATGGATTTAAGAAATTGTTGGATGAATTTCTGAAATTTAAGCTTTTGATTCTTGGATTCAATGTGTTTTGGTATGATATAGGTGGTTGAATCTTCCTTTGTGGAGAGAAGATTTGATGTGTTTTTATGGTGATTGGGTAGTGTTTTGATGTTTAGGGAAGGTTTGATGAAGCTTCAATGGAGTTGGGAGAGGTTTGGGGAAGAAAGAGAGGCTTAAGGATTGTAAAATTCAGAATATACCAACCTCTTCTTCTTTATAACCTAGAAACTAAGCTTTTTTCTCTCTCCAGCGGCGCTGGCCGGCTTACCGGCCGTAGGGCCCGGCATGCCGGTGCTGGAGCTCTTGAAATCTGAGTCACGTCAAAATTCCCGAGGCGAAGACACGTGGGCAGGGGTTTTGGTCTGGACGGCATACCGGTCATAGGGTCCGGCATACCGGTGCTGGCATCTCTCGATTTTCGACCTTCTATCTTGAACATGTGGCCTTACCCGTGGGCTCGGGTTTTCTGACCGCCTGCATGCCGGTGGTGCTGTCTGAATATACCCAAAAAAATCGTTTTTTCTCCCAAAACTCGATTTTTCTAACACCTGAACATCAAAAACACTAATACCTTTATCAAATATGCAATATCAACTAACAACAACTAAACTAAACATAAATTAAAAAACCTAAAAACATACAAACATAAAAGAAACTACGGGTTGTCTCCAGTATATCACTTTTGTTTAACGTCTTTTAAAGTTAGATGTGTTACCTCGATTAAGAATGACGAAATTTCCACCCCTTGCCTCTAATTCCCATGAACTTTTCAGCTCTATTCTTTATAATCATGGATGGTGCCATCCAAGGGTTCGTGGTTGTGGGTGTGTCTGGTGGTAACTTGATAGAATTACACTCCTCTGGTGATCCACTCATATCCTCAGTTTCGAATCGTCGTTTGTTAGAAAGAACGTCCTTCATGAATTTCAGATATTTTGGTATTCTTTTGAGAGCTTCTACAAACGGTATGTTAATCTTTATCTTGTTCACCATGTCAAGGAACTTCTGGAAATTTTCGTTGTTCTGGGTTTTGACACGTGATGGGAATGGTGGGGGAGGACGTGTATTTGTTACCACCGTGCTCTCTTTCTTTTCATGTGTCTTCTCTGGGACATTCGTTTGTTCAATTACCTCTTCCACCTTGTCTTTAATTGTTTCTTCAACCACTTTTTCAGGAATAGAGGTTGGTTCTGGTTCTATTCTAGGTGGAGGTAATTGTTTTCCACTTCTTAATTCAACTACATGACGAACATCCTCTTCTGGAGCAATAGTACCACTTGGGAGCTGCCCTTTTGGCTTGTTAGTATGAACTAAATAATTTTAGCTTGATAAGTAGCATATATGTATAAACCCTAGTTTTTGTATTTTGATTTGGGATACTACGGGATTTAATTTGAAGTCATGTTTTATGTTCAGTTTATGTGTTTTGATTTAATGACAGTTTTTCTTGCTAGTGCACGAGTATAGGATTACCTTAATAGTAGTTATATGATCACCTTAACTGGGTGTCTAATTATTGAAACACCACATAACGTCTAGAATAAGGTTTAGACCTGACAAATCAACCTAACTAGATAATCACTAGGGTATATTTTCACCACTATCACCATGTTTGGAATTGAATTGCTTAGGGCCTTGGTGGCGCTTGATAACCCTAAGCTTAGGCTGCCTCGTGGTGTGTCCGTAGCCCCCTTAGTCGCTCTCAAGGTCTAAGGTATGAGAATTTAGAATCCTGATTATTGCATATTACTTGATTCACCCTTACATGATAGAATAACCAAAACTAGTCGGGATTACTTGCTAATATCTCGAGCTAAACTATCATACTACTTGCTTCTCTCTTTTATTTAATTTTCTGTTTTTTAATTTATTAGTTAATTTTCTGGTTCTTAACATAAAGCAAAAATCTATTTTCTTTTACTTTTTTGCGTATTAATTTGATCTAGCTTTTTATATTTGCACTTGAATATTTGCATAAGTTCTTCCTAACCTTCGTAGTCTCTGAGGTACGAATCTTACTTATTCATTAAAACTTGCATACGTCCTGTATACTTGCAGAACCGTGCTAGACTAGGGTGTCTACTTTTGCACTTATTTATATCATATTTTATCAAACCCTACTCGACACCAATTGTACATTTTTCTGGGCTTTTTGATGCACGAATACCAATTTTTCTCGTGCATAAAAAACCCAGAGTTGAAGTAGTATATTCAATATCATATCACACTTGTGGTTGTCCGGAAGTGGCAACTTGACCAATACTTGGGTTTTTCCTTTTCCAACCAATGAAAATCTGCTTCGTCCTCAATCTTCAGTTTCTCCATGTTTTGTCTAAATAATCCAGTCTATCGGCTTTTGCCACCTACCATATTTTTTCCTTAATCACTATCCCTAGATGTTGTTCTTGAAGTTAGTATACAAATGTCTAAAACAATGGCGATCTTCGATATCGGGAAGTAGTTTACTTATTGTAGGAACTAAACCCTACAATAAACAATTAAAAAAAGGCTTAAATACCAATTAAATTTAGGTTTTCTAGTAGTTACAATATTTTAATATTTGCATAAAAAATGTTAGTGTGATTCACCTTATGTTTGTCTCTCATAAGGGTTCAATTTTCTTGCTTCGATTCCCAAATCAATACTCAACAACCTCAAGAAGAATGTTCAAATGCTCTTGTTCTCACTTTAAGTAACACAATATAAAATCAACTAAGTGCAATTATTTGGGTCAAGACCCACGAATGTCAACAATATACCTGGGTTTGGTATCTTTATGTGGCACTCTTCCGACTCTGTCACCTGTATACATCCTGCTAAACCCCCCTCTTGCGCACGACAAAAAAAATATACAACATGCTAAAACACCTCCTCCCCATTTCTTCGTCTTCAACTGACTCCTTTGACATAGTTGAACCAATATCACTTCTACTCAACATACCTCCACATAATCTTATATTAATCTCGAAGCCCCTTACTTTCAAAATTGTAGCGGCTGCAACAATGATCGATGGTGATGTCTGTATTTTTCAAGTTTTATTTCAAAATAAAACTTATCAGAGTTAGTGGTGGTGGTGGCGGGATGTGGTGGGGGTTGAAGAATTATAATAGGGTGGTTAAATGATAAATAATAGAATAATTAAAAGGATTATATAAGGGTATTTTTGTCAAAGTATGTTTTTAATAAATAATCTTATTAAGGTTTGTTTTTAACAAATACGTTTTTCAATTGATTGTTTCTTATTAAATATAGTTATCCATTGAAAAAAAATAAGATACTTTGTCCTTTTTTATATAACTTTTATCCCTAATTAAATATAAATTTAAATTTCTAAATTTGTGTGCAAAAACAAGTGTAACAACCTTTTTAAAACCGAACAAAAAAAATAATATCTTCGAAACAAGAAATCATAGATCTATATTTCCTGTCCACCTCGTGTAACAAGTTTTCGTATAACTTTATTGAAATTTGTAAGTACCTTTTTGTTATAACTAGATTTCGGTGTGAGAGATGGTGTGAGAGTGTTTAGGTGTGAGATTGAAGTCTAATGTGAATGTATTTAGGATTTTGATTAGCTAGATTTAGGAGTTTTTGGGTTTATGATATTTTTTATCCAATTTTTTTTTTTAACTTATGCAAATTTTGTTGTTTGCATTTTGCAAGAAGTTATATATTTTATGAATTTTCAATAACGATTGATTATGTTTTAATGTTATTTGAGATATTTTAATTTAATTGAATTGGGTTTTAATATTTTGTTGCATATGAATTGATTTGAATAATTGTATATAATCTGATTAATTATATTCCCCATTTGCTTTATTGGATTTTGCATTTACCCGTTTACTATATTTAGATTTCGGTGTGAAAGACCGCGTGAGAGTGTTTAGGATTTTGATTTTCTAGATTTAAGGGTTTTCGGGTTCATATCATAATATTTTTTGTCTAATTTTTTTTTTTTTTTAACTTATGCACATTTTGTGTTTGAATGTTGCAAGAAGGTAGGTACCTTTAATAAAGTTAAAGTTTGGAATTATAAGGAATTTTGCGGGTATTTTTGTTTATTTTGTGTATATGTAATTGGGTTAGGGGTTTGTAATAATTATTTGGAAAAGATCGTTAATTGGGTTTTCTTTTTATTATTGTATTGTTGCAGGTTAATTTGTTAGAGGCAAAAGTTAATTATCTTTGAGTTAATAACGAGAATGGACCAAGGTGGAGAATCATCTAAGACAATCGACAAGAGTAAAGCGTTGGATGTGAAGCCACTGAGATGCTTTGTACCATCACCTCGTCCTGGATTTCGGCCAGATTCATTTGGTTTCGGTAACAGTCTACCATCTCCGGTTCCATTGAATACCTTCAGACCACCAGCTGCTAATGGAAGTACGAGTCAGTCAAAGAAAACTAAAGCTTCAGATGTTGTAGTTAATGATTCAATGAATGAGAGTGAAGATGAAAATACTTCTGGGAAGCGTAAAGCCCGGAAGAATACCAAGACAAAGATAGTCCAGCCATCAAATTTGGATGAGGATACGATTGTTAACAGCATCTGCTCATCCCTGAAGCTTCTAGAATTAGACATGTTAAGGAAAGGAACTGGAGATAAGGATCTAGTGGAGCGCATACTATTAGCGTATGATTTGTTTCGAAGAAAGATCGCTCAGCATGAAGAAACCAGGGAGCCGACTCCAGGTGCTTCTAGACGCCCTGACTTGAAAGGGGGCAATCTTTTGATGGTGAAAGGTGTTCGTACTAACCAAACAAAGAGGATCGGGCATGTACCAGGAACTGAAGTAGGAGATATCTTTTTTTTAAGAATGGAATTATGCATTGTGGGACTGCATGCTCCGACTATGGCTGGGATAGATTACATGACTGTGGATGAAGAGCCGATAGCTGTGAGCATAATCTCGTCAGGAGGGTACGAGGATGATGGTGGAGATGGAGAAGTGCTAATTTACACGGGCTAGGGTGGAGTTCAGAGGAGCGATGGACAGATATTTGATCAAAAATTAGAAAGAGGTAATCTTGCACTGGAGAAGAGTTTGCATCGTGGGAATGAGGTGAGAGTGATACGTGGGGTGAAGGACATTGCTAGTCCGGTTGGGAAAATCTATGTGTACGATGACATGTACAAGGTTCAAGAGTCTTGGACTGAGAAGAATAAATCCGGGTGCAGTATTTTCAAGTACAAATTGGTGAGAATACCCGGCCAACCCGAAGCATTTACTTTATGGAAATCCATTCAGCAATGGAAAGATGGGGTCGCATCGAGGGGTGGGGTCATCTTACCAGACCTGACTTCCGGTGCAGAAAAACTTCTGATTTCTCTTGTAAACGAAATCGATTAAGAAAAGGGACCCGCTTATTTCACGTATGTTCCGTCTTTAAGGTATAGCAAGCCTTTTACGTTTAATAAAGGTTCGCTGAGCTGTCACTGTGTAGGTGGATGCCAAGCTAAGGACATAAACTGTGTTTGTATACAGAAGAATGAGGATTTTTTTCCGTATAGTGGACTTGGGGTGTTATACAGGTACAACATATTGGTGCATGAGTGTAGCCCAGGCTGTTCATGCCAAGCTTCTTGCAGAAACAGAATAACTCAATCGGGGTTAAAAGTGCGTCTTGAGGTTTTCAAGACTAATAACCGAGGGTGGGGGCTTAGGTCGTGGGACCCGATCCATGGAGGTGGATTTATCTGTGAGTATGCTGGGGAGATTATTGATGAAAGTGATAATGATGAGAATGAATATATTTTTGATGCTACACGTATCTATGAGAGCCTTGAAGGCGAGGGTGATCATAACAAATCCCCGTTTCCACTGGTTATATCGGCTAAAAAGGGAGGGAATGTTGCTCGTTTTATGAATCATAGCTGCTCGCCTAATGTGTATTGGTAGCCAATTTTACGTGGATCTGGTGGTGACAAAGCATACCTCCACGTTGTGTTTTTTGCAATCAGGCACATTCCTCCTATGCAAGAGCTGACTTTTGATTATGGAATGCTTCAACCTGAAAAAGCTCACTATAGTAAGAGGAAATCATGTGCTTGTGGAACGTCAAAATGCAGGGGGTATTTTTACGAGGGATGAGGGATTCTGTTAAAAGGCATAGTTCACGAATCGTGAATCGTATCGTGAATCGAAATGTTGTTCTTTTGAATCGTATATCGTATCGAATCGTGAATCGTAACGATTCATATAATTTTAAAAATATAATATATAGAATATTTATATATTTATTAATTAAAATTACTAATAAGCATCAAATAAAATAAAAAATAATTATAATATATCGTATTAAATTATATTACAATAAACAGATTATAATTATTAAATTATATTAACATAATATAAAGTCTTAAAAGTAAATATATAATATTATTAATATTAAAAAATACTAACCCACTAACCCATGACTCTTTACATTTAACAATGTTTTTAAAAATTACTCCCTCCGTTTCAAAATATTTGTCCACTTTACTTTTCACACAAATTAAGAAATGCAATTGTTACATTCCCTATTACAAAAATACCCTTCATAAAGTGTCTTGATATCTTAAATATGTATTGGAAACATAAATTCTAAGTTTTTAATTGGGGTAATAGTGGAAAAAAGAGGGAAAAAGTGTCTTGATATTCTAAATGGACAAACATTTTGAAACTACATTTTTAGTAAGTGGACAAACAGTTTGAAACGGAGGGAGTATCTACTTTAACCGTTGTTGTAGTTATAACTTTTACATCACCGTTTAATTTAACAATAAAAAAACTTCATATATCTATGGAAGAATACAAAGTATCAAATTGAAAATATAGGCATAAGCCCCCAACAATGAAGAAACTGAAGAGTATGCAAAAACCATATATGCTAAAGAAAAAAGCAAGGTATGGAGAGAATAGCAAATGTCTTCAGAGTTTAAGTAGAATTGAAAATTAATGGTAAGTAAGGTTAATGATTCTAGTTATGTGTTAGATTGCCAACTCAACCAAAAGTCCGAACTGTTAGGAGGAGGCATTCTATTAATGAGATTTTATATCTCAACACGCCCCTCACGTGCAAGCTTAGTAGAGAAGAGTGCCCATAGAAGGCTTAGAAGAAGAGTGCCCATAGAAGGCTTAGGAGAAGAGCTAAGCTTGCACGTGCAGAATAAAGTGGGTGGCGGTCGGGAGACTCGAACCTGTGACCACGGCTACCGTGGAGCTCTGATACCATGTTAAATTGCCAACTCAACTAAAAGTCCGAACCGTTAGGAGGAGGCATTATATTAATGAGATTTTATATCTCAACACGCCCCCTCTAGAAGGCTTAGAAGAAGTGCCCATAGAAGGCTTAGGAGAAGAGCTAAGCTTGCACGTGCAGAATAAAGTGGGTGGCGGTCGAGAGACTCGAACCCAGGATCTTAAGGTCCGTGGAGCTCTGATACCATGTTAAATTGCCAACTCAACCAACAGTCCGAACCGTTAGGAGGAGGCATTCTATTAATGAGATTTTATATCTCAACAATGATTCTAGTTATGTGTTAGATTAGGGTTAATTAACAATTTTCCAGAAACAATGTTTTTAATTTGAACTAAGTTTATGTGTTAATTAATTTTTGTTTATGAATCGATTGATTCTTCGATTTGATATGTATCGCTCCAACTCATTGCGATTCAAAACGAGTCAAGTACGATTCTATGCATAAACCGATTCATAGCATGATACGAATCGAAAAGGTAGTGTAGTGCATCGTATTCGTATCGTACGATTCATATCCATTTTTAATAAAAGGTACTATCTTGTGTTTGGCCCCCCCTAATTTTCGAGGGATTATAAGTAAATAATCCCGTAAGATCTTCATTTGGCTCCCCCTACATTCTCATAGTCTTCATGATTTGTTTACATGTTGAAAACCCAATACAGAGTCGCTCTCGCTTCACTTTGAAGATATAACGTCACTTTGAAGTGTGGTGTGGTGCGGTGTCAAACATAAGATTATCTAGTAAAATCTGGAGTTCATCAACCTAATCAGGAAAAGTGTAGGATCATATCCCCAAGATCAGGACCTTAGACCTTCCTCCTTGTCACTCGACTAACATAAAAACATACTTTAAGCACTTGGGTTGTTGGACTACAAGATATGTAGACTTTGGGTATTTGAACAGAAAAAAAAAAATGTAGACTTTGGGTGGCTAAGGTGAATTTCTCAAGAAAGCTAAGATTTTACCTAATGGGTTACGCATATTCGTTTTATAACCCTATCTCTCTGGCGAAGATGATCAAACATACCTATGGTTGTTCTCCTTAAACATGTGTTCCACTTGCGTCTGTCTACTGATCACCAACAAACTAACAAAAAGTTATGCCAAAAAAAAAAACCTCGGAATGTAGTTCAGTTGGACCCTATATTCTTGTTAATCCCATATATAAATTAGGTTAAAAAATAAAATAAGATGTGTATCTGTCCATGAACACACATTAAATATATGCGTAAATACAGTTGGACTCATCAATGGATTACCAAATCCAAAAATCATAAAACCCAATTGTGGATCGACTGACGCAAACACAAAAAGGCAAAAGATACAAGTTGTATGAGCCAAAGATATCATCCACATTTGGTAGCATCAAATAAAGAAATCATACAAGTCAAATAAATAAGCCATAGATCATGGGTAGGTGAGAATCTCCAAGTTGTAGTTACAGAATACTCTAACAAGACACTAATATTAGATATTATGAGGATTATCTAGATCCGCATATCAATTCCCTTACAAGTTCAAT
This sequence comes from Nemophila menziesii, assembly GCA_029959085.1. Classification (NCBI taxonomy): domain Eukaryota; kingdom Viridiplantae; phylum Streptophyta; class Magnoliopsida; order Boraginales; family Hydrophyllaceae; genus Nemophila; species Nemophila menziesii. The sequence goes on along the minus strand of JARWIR010000084.1, from coordinate 947,305 downwards.
GGTCCAAGAAAAAAAGCACAAAAAATGTCTGAAATCAGTATATACGAAAGGAAAAATGGATATGAATTTCACACTAAAATGTATGTAGAAAGAAGAAAGAAACTAGCAGCTTTTACTAGAAGGGTGTGCGAGCATCCCTAGAAGATACATATACTTAGTAGACGTTCCACATGCACATGTTTTCCTTGGTTTGTGCGCTTGAAGCAATCCATAGTCATAGGTGAGTTATTGCATAGGAGTAATGTGCCTGATTGCAATAAACACAACGTGGAGGTATGCTTTGTCACCACCAGATCCACGTAAAACTGGCTGCCAATACAGATTAGGTGAGAAGCTATGGTTCATGAAACGCACAACATTCCCTCTATTCTTAGCCGAGATAACCAGTGGAAACGGGGGTTCATGATGACATTCAAGGCTCTCATAGATGCGTGTAGCATCAAAAATGTAGTCATTCTCGTAATGATCACTTCCATCAATGACCTCCCTAGCATACTCAGTGTTTGAGACCATTACCAACATTTACATATGAAGGAAAGAGATCTAGCTTCAAAGCAAGATTAGATCGTGTATCGACGAAAACTGCAAAAAAGGCAAACAAAATTCTTTAGATCATGCCCAATTAAAAGATACATCCCATCAATATTGATAAGTCAAAAATTAAATGACGCTACTAGATCAACCGCAAAGAGTCCAGAACGACCAAAATGGAAGATATGACCATCGAACCGAGGATAATTTGTGTCTACTGAGGTAAGAAGTACTAACTCTACCGAAGATAGGCGTGTCGAAAGTAGCGTCTTGCTACACTTTGAGATCTAATGTCTAGTTCGGGCCCCACATGACCTCGGGTTCGACCGTAATAATCATCAACTCAATTATTTTTTCTCTCTACCCGTTCTGTTTTGTTTTCAGGTTGATCAATTGGACAGATAGATCAATAAGAGGATTATGAAAGTTACAAGTGGGATATATGGTTGTATGAATTGACATTTACAATGGTGGACAGTAATGGAGAGGGTAATATCTTTAAAAGATAAAGATGTCCCCACGTATATGTTGAACTAAATTCTTTTTTTTTTTGGTTACACACCCGTATCTCTTATAAATTCTTTTATATATGAGAAAATTACCTAAGGGGTCTTGACCACACCACCTGGGACCTAACAAGACCCCTTGAATTAACTCTTCTAACTAAAGGCCACACTAAAAAATTAACACTGTAAATCAAAATCTCATTTACCATTTTACCCTCTTTTGTTTTTCTCTACTATATATATATTATTTTTATTTAGAAATATTTTAAAACCCTAATTATTTTCTTCTCTCTCCTCTCTCCTTATTTCCTAAACGTTCACGCAGCTTTTATTTTTCTCCAAGCTTTTGTATTTTCCCGGTGGTGGTTCAAGGTGGTGGTTTGAGCTCCGTTTGCAAGGACTGGATCGAGCTTGGTGCAGAAGACGAAGCCATGTAAAAAAAATCAACGCTCTCTTCTTCGTCCAAAGCCATGGCTGCTGGAGAAGACTCGCGGTGGAGCTCCGGCCATCCTTTGTGAAAAGACGAAGCCGCCGAGTGAAGGAGATCGTGGAGCTCGATGTCATGGCTGCTGGAGAAGACTCACGGTGGTGCGAGGCCATGAGTTCCGGTAATGAAGCTGCTGGAGAAGACACACGGTGGTGCGAGTCACGCCGTGGACGGAGGCTTGGTTCGCACAGCTTCGAGATCCGGCCATGAGTTCCGGCAATGAAGCTTCGAGATCTGCTACAAGGTTAGTTTTAAGCTGCTGGAATCCTCACTATATCTCCACGTTTGATATTGAAGTCTTTATGGAAAACTAAGATCCCAATGGAAACAACTATGCCTTCTATGTTAAGTCTTTGTCATAATACAACTCTCCATTCTGCCCACCACATGTTTGATGAAAGGATTGTATTAATAAGATGATTTTGCTGCAATTCTCTGCAACTTTATTTTTTCATTGTAATAATTTTATTTTTGTAATGTAAAATAGATTTTTGTATTAAACTCTATACTTTTGTCTAAATGCTCAGTACTTTTACTGATTATACTAGAAATGCTCAGCAATTTTACTGATTTATACGAGAAATGCTCAGCACTTTTTTTGATTAAACGAGCATGCTCAGCACTTTTATTGATTAAACGATCATGCTCAGTATATTTACTTAATAAAAAAATTCGAATAATCAGCACTTTTTTTTGATAATCAGTAAATTTTTTCACGCTCAGTACTTTATGCTCAGTACTTTTCCATGCTCAGTACTTTATGCTCAGCACTTTTTCCATGCTCAATACTTTATGCTCAGCACTTTTTCCATGCTCAGTACTTTTTCCGGCAGTGGTCGGTGGTGGTCGGAGGTGTTCGGTGGCCGGAGGTCGGAGATGGAATTATTAATAGTTAATGACAGAGGAGAGAGAAAAAATAATAAAGGAGGAGAGAGATTAATGGTAATGGAGGAGAGAGAGTAATGGTAATGGAGGAGAGAGACGAATCTATTTTTTTTGTCTTATATACACTATAAGGGTAGTAAAGGTATTTGTCATTTTTGAGGCCTCTAAGTAGAACAGAGAATCCACTTGGTTCCTATATGGCTCTAAGATGGTCCCCAAGACCCCTTGGGTAATTCACCCTTTATATATTTAAGGAATATCCAATTTTGAAATATATAAAAAATTTACTGGAATTCATATATTATCTAAATTTCACAAATTATTTAAAATATAAATAAATTTTAGAAAAGGGAAATGTTATGGGATGCACTCCACCAAGCATTTCATAATATCCAAACCCCTTGGATTGTAGCGGGTGATTTTAATCAAGTTGGGTTAGAAATTGACAAGAAAGAAGGCGTCCCTGGGTCTCGAGACGAATGGAAAAATTTGAAGAGTGGAGACATAGTTGTAATTTGATTTATTTAGGGTTCGAAGGACCTCGCTACACGTGGTGCGATTCTTAGAACTCGGGTCAAAGTATCTTAGAACGGCTCAATAAAGCTTATGGGAATGCGGAATGGGTGGAATTATTTCCGAATACAAGAGTTATCCATTTGGCTAGGGTACATTCGGACCACATGCCTATTCTGATTCAGGTATGTCCGAACCAAAGATCAAAGCTAAATCCTAGACGATTCAGATTCGAGACAGCCTGGTGTTTGCATAAAGGATTCCAAGATTTTGTGAAAGAAAATTGGCAAGGGAATAACATTGGCATTGGAGATGGATTAGTAGCGATTCAGGATCGAATTAATAAATGGAAAAAAGAGGAATTTGGGGACTTGAATCGAAGGAAAAGAAGGCTAAGTGCGAGGATAAGGGGCATTCAGAAATCACTACAAGTGTCCTACAATTCCTCGCTTAAACAGATGGGGACTCAGTTATCGAAAGAATATGAAGATTTACTGGAACAAGAAGAAGTTATGCATTTTCAGAATTCAAGAGAAAAGTTGATAAAATCGGGGGATAGGAATACGAGATTCTATCACTTAGCGGCGAAAATCAAAAAGAAAAAGGCTTTATGTATGAGATTACTCAATGATCTTGATAATTGGATTGAAGATGAAGAAGAATTAAAACATCTGGTGAGGGTTTATTTTGAGTTAGTATATGAAAAACCGGTTTACATTTTTTGAATCATATCAAGTAGCTTAGGATGTTTAAATATGATTTCATAAGTAATTGCATCTACTGAGAAACCATATTTTCTCATTTCCTTGAATGATTCAATTGCCTCTTCATACTCTTTTTTCTTCATAAACCCCTGTATAATAACGTTGTAGGTCGCACTATTTGGGGAGAACCCATGTTCCTTCATACTTGAAACCCACTCTTTTGCATCTTCCAACATTCCTTTGCGAAAAAATCCACCAATCATAATAGTATATGTATGTATATTAGGCTTCAAACCTTTGGACGATAAGTTGTTAAAAATGTCAATTGCATCATCAAGTTGGTCATCTTTACATAATCCATGAATAACAGTTGTATATGTCACAATGTCAGGAGTTACATCGCTACTTTCCATGGACTCCAATAATGATATAGCCTCGGTTACACATCCATTATTGCACAATCCGTTTAACATTATTCCATATGTAACAAAGTCAGCCTCAGATTTCATCTTCTTGAATAATTCCTGCGCAATGACACATCTACCCTTCTGAAACAACCCTTGTATCATACTATTGTATGTAACAGTATTAGGTTGTAGTCCCTTTGAAGGAATATCTTGAAAAAGTTGAAAAGCCTTATCAACCATGTCATCCTTGCATAGATAATCAAGAATGGTGTTATAAGATTGGATGTTAGGTTTAGAAATCTCCCTTTTTTCAAATACTCTTAGCAATTCCAGAGCCTTGAGTGTATGTCCACATTTACAAAGCCCGTTTAATACAATCCCAAAAGTAACTGCACTTGGCTCACAAAGTTTTTCTGTGGTTAACCTTTCAAACAATTCTACAGCATCGGCTCCTCTATCTTCACAAAAGAGGCCCTTAATCAGGGTGGTATACGTAACCACAGTGGGAACATGACCGCTTTTAAAGAGACCGCCTAATACCGCAAAACCCATATTGCTTTTTTTTAAAGAGCAGTAACAATTTATAGCTATAGTCATTGTGTAATTATTTACCGGAGCCCCCAAAATACGCATTTCTCTGAATAAAGAAAGAGCATAAGGGTAATTTTTCATCTTCACAACACTACCCAATAGATTAGTGTAATCTATAACAGTAAGCTTAGGTCGTGTACGGATCATTTGATTCACAGTAAAACGAGCATCTTCGACAGGATTGATATCATTAAAAGATGAAATTGAAGAATAAAAGAAGAGGGGAAAAGGGTTACCGATTGTGTTGATGGAACAAAGAGAAGATCTAAAGCAAAACAAAGAAGAACCAATCAGCTTCATGATGTTAATGTTGACGAGAGAAGGAAATGGTTGTTGCTAATATTGGAAAACCAGATCTAGAAATCTTTGGCTTAATAAAGGAGAAAAAAATACAAAGTACACTAAAGAAAGAAGAAAAAGAAATAACATTACCAACATCACCAATGATGGAGGTACTTGGTTAGATAACAAAATTGATATCAACAATGAAATTTTGAGTTACTTTAATAATATATTCACTTCTGTGGGTAAAAGGGATTACAAAAGCACTATTGATATTATATCTTCTAAGATTGATACTATATCTGCTAATAATCTAAATAAACCCATCAATGAGGAGGAAGTTAAAAAAGCCACATAGGAACTTGGACCTAACAAGGTCCCAGGACCAGATGGCTATAATGGAAATTTCTTTAGACATTACTGGGAAATAATTAAACTTGATCTTATGAGAGTTATTAAAAACTTCTGGAACAATAAAGGGGATTTAGCTGATATTAATCAAACTACAATCACCCTCATACCAAAAATTAGTAAACCTACTAATATAAAACACTACAGACCTATCAGCTGCTCTAATTTTATTTATAAAATCATAGCTAGAATTTTGGTCAATAGACTACAACCTTATATGAATTCACTGGTAGGGGAAAACCAAAGTGCTTTTATGCCAAATAGAGTAATTCAAGAAAATACTATGATTGCTCATGAACTAATAACACATATCAAAAGAAGGAAAACAACCAAAAAATATATGGTTGTTATTAAAGCTGATATTCAAAAAGCCTATGAGTTTATAGAATGGGACTTTTTACAAGATCTCTTGATTAAAATGGGTTTCAATAAAGATTGGATAAGAAAATTAATGCTTTGCATATCCTTTGTAACATACTCTATTATTATTAATGGAGAAAGTCACCAACTTAAAAATCCTACTAGAGGCATTAGACAAGGTGACCCACTTTCACCCTTGATCTTTTGTCTAATCTCTCAAACCCTAAATGACCTAGTTAGGGATAAAAAAGAAAAAGAATTAATACAAGGTATCAAAATAGGAAACAACTGTCCTGAAATCACTCATCTCCTTTTTGCTGATGACAGCCTATTTTTTCTTAAAGCTGATAATGTTGAGATACAATCCTTTATGGATATTATGAACATTTATAAAAATGGAACTGGTCTCTGTCTAAATCTCAATAAATGTGGGGTTATTTTTAGCCCTAATACACCAACATTTCTCCAAAATGTAATGGCAGCTAGATTGAATATGAAAAAAACAAATAACCTTGGAAATTACCTAGGCATTCCAACAGAATGGAGTAGATCAAAATCAAAAGACCTTCAATTTCTAATTGATAGGGTTCTACAAAGATTGGAAAATTGGAAAACCTTATTCCTTTCAGAGGGAGGAAAAGAAGTTCTCATTAAAGCCATCATCCAAAGCCTACCAAATTATATGATGTCTAATTTTATATTTCCTAAAAATATTATTAATCAAATACACTCTATCATTGCACAATTTTGGTGGGGTGACAAAGGAAAAAAAAGAATACATTGGGCTAAATGGGATCTTTTAACCATATCCAAGTTTGAAGGAGGTCTTGGTTTTAGGGACCTTCACCTAATGAACAAAGCATTACTAGGCAAACAAGCTTGGAATATTGCTAATAAAAAAGAATCCTTACTATATAAGCTATTAAAAGGAAAATATTTCTACAAGTGTGAATTCCTTGAAGCCAAACTAGGAAGCTCTCCCTCGTGGGGTTGGAGAAGTATCCTAATAGGTAGAGCAACCTTTGATAAAAATATAAAGTGGAATATTGGAAATGGTGCCAATATTAATTTACATAAACATAGGTGGATTAATAATATCAACAATATTATTAAACCAAATGACCTTTCTATAACAAGAGTTAATCAACTCATAACAAGGGATAAAACTTGGAATGTTAATCTTATAAGACAAATTTATAATAGAGAAATTAGTGATAAAATTGAAAGAATGTTTATACCTAATATGGATTGTGAGGATCTCCTTTGCATTGATTTTTGCAAAAATAGGAATTATACAGTTAAAGAAGCTTATCATTTACTTAAAAATGAGGAAATCCAAAAAGATATTATTAAAAATCAAAATATACCAACAATCTCTATCACTAGAGGTAAAGAGCTTTGGGACCTAATTTGGAAAATGGAAACCCCAACCAAAATTAGAAACTTCATGTGGAGAGCAATAAGAAACCTACTACCCACTGAAGAAAATCTTTTTAACAAAAAATGTAGTGTCACAAACATATGCAAACTATGTAACAATAATATTGAAACAGTTGAACATATGTTGTTTAGATGCCCTTGGGCCAAAAGTGTATGGTTTACTAGTCCACTGAATATCAAAACTGATAATGATAGCACAAATAGAATAGATCAACGCTTTTAAAATATATACAACAAGTAACCTCTACTTTTGACAAAAAAGATAGATTATTAGAACTTATTTGCACAATTACTTGGCAAATTTGGAAAGATAGAAACAAATTTATCTATAACAGTAAAAAATGTGACCCTCTAATCACTATTAAAAACTCTATAGAAGCATGGAAAGAATATTTTAGAATATCAAACCCTAATGATACTAATTTCATGGATAAGATTAATGGGCTTGATAACACCAACCAAATCACAAACCAAATTATTAGTAATAATACCAATACTAATAATAAATTTAAAGATAAATGGAAGAAACCACCACCTAATAAATTTACAATAAACTGTGATGCTACTTTCTCGGACAAAGGATCAGCTATTGCATGTTTAGTTAGGGACTCTAATGGTGAACTTGTAACAGGTAAAAGTTGGAAAATCGAGCCGGAGTCAGTACTAGAAGCAGAGACCATTGGGATTCTTAAAGCAACCGAGTTGGCTTTAGACTATCCTGTTGGAAGCGTGATTATTGAAAATGACGCGGCGAAGATCATGAAGCCCCTTTCTTCAAGAAATATTATTCCGAGTCATTCAATTAAAAACATTATTTGTAATATTTATTTTTTGGCGGAACAATCGCACCCTTCTTTTACTCTTATTCGTAGGAGTAGAAATGCTGCTGCTGACTGGGTTGCCAAACAAGAGTTTCTAAGCAATTTGTTTGACAATTGGGATGTTTCCATCCCTCCCCAGTTAGCATTTATCCTTAATGTTGACAAGATCCTATAGGGGTAGGATGATTTTGTAACCCATTATCTTTATCTATATAATTGCTTTTTGAACAAAAAAAAAAAAAATGATTGTGATGTTAGGTGAAGAGGCCGACTTGAGATGCTCTTTTGCGAACTGGTATGTAGGGTTTTTTTTTAGGTAGAATTGTCTTTTTTTTTTTTTTTTTAAGTCAAATATCATTAAAAAAATACTAATATTTGTACGGTAAAGGGTTAAAAATGATTCTACAGCATCATCTTCTCTATCTTCACCAAAGAGACCCTTTATCAGGTTGTTATACGTAACCACAGAAGGAACATGACCACTTTTTTCTTCATAAACCCCTGGATAATAACGTTGTAGGTCACACTATTTGGCGACAAACCATGTTTCTTCATACTTGAGAGCCACTCTTTTGCATCTTCCAACATTCCTTTGTGACAAAGTCCACCTATAATAGTAGTATGAGTATATAAATCAGGCTTCAAACCTTTGTTTGATAGCTTGTTAAAAACATCTAATGCAGCATCAAGTTGGCCATCTTTACATAATCCATGAATAATAGTATTATATGTCACAATGTTAGGAGTTATATTGCTACTTTCCATGGAGACTAATAAAGACATAGCCTCGGTAAAACGTCTATTATTGCACAATCCGCTTAACATTGTATTTTGTGTTTGCGTCAGTCGATCCACAATTGGGTTTTATAATTTTTGGATTTGGTAATCCATTGATGAGTCCAACTGTATTTACGCATATATTTAATGTGTGTTCATGGACAGATACACAGCTTATTTTATTTTTTAACCTAATTTATATATGGGATTAACAAGAATATAGGGTCCAACTGAACTACATTCCGAGGTTTTTTTTTTTGGCATAACTTTTTGTTAGTTTGTTGGTGATCAGTAGACAGACGCAAGTGGAACACATGTTTAAGGAGAACAACCATAGGTATGTTTGATCATCTTCGCCAGAGAGATAGGGTTATAAAACGAAGATGCGTAACCCATTAGGTAAAATCTTAGCTTTCTTGAGAAATTCACCTTAGCCACCCAAAGTCTACATTTTTTTTTTCTGTTCAAATACCCAAAGTCTACATATCTTGTAGTCCAACAACCCAAGTGCTTAAAGTATGTTTTTATGTTAGTCGAGTGACAAGGAGGAAGGTCTAAGGTCCTGATCTTGGGGATATGATCCTACACTTTTCCTGATTAGGTTGATGAACTCCAGATTTTACTAGATACACCACACTTCAAAGTGACGTTATATCTTCAAAGTGAAGCGAGAGCGACTCTGTATTGGGTTTTCAACATGTAAACAAATCATGAAGACTATGAGAATGTATTGAGTAATGTGTGGGCTCGCGAGCACTTCTGGGGAACTAAAATGATGTTATTTGTGTAAGAAATGAAAAGCTTTGAAATTTAATTCGAGGGGATTTAATAAGAAGTGTTTCACTCATATTTCTGAGAGGGTAAAGAGAACTAATGTGGCCTTGGAAGAGCCAAAATTTGACTTCCACAAGATATGGGTTCTTCCATCATGGAGGAGATTGTGCAACTTTGGGAACAAGCAACTCGCTAAAGCAAAGAGTAGATTCTACCCAAAAAAATCTAGGTATTGTGACGTCCCCTAGAGTGTGATATAAATCAACACCAAAAGGAGGGTGACTTCCCGCAAGTATACGGGTTGCTGCCAAGTATTAAATTTGATAAGTAAAAGGGTTATCCTCTTCACAGGGACTATCGTGGTAATTCTAAATGTGTTTGGATGTACACTAACATATGTTGTAAGGGAAATGACAAGAAAGGTGGATAATATATTTGTAAGGATCTAAAATGAATTCAATTGATTATCGTAAAAAGGAACGGGCTCCTTTTTTTTTTTTTCAAAATCTTGCTAACGGTCTCTTGTATCTCCTATTGAGGTTGGTTAACCCTTTCTTTTAATTTATTTTCCTTTTTACAGACAAAATAAAAAATAAGCTACGGTTTCATTGGTTTGGGGAGAAAGGCAAGAAGAAACAAAACCAGGATCATTGTATCATATATTCATTACTGATATTTTTGGCGGTAAGACAAAAATATACATGTAATTCCATTGTATTTCATTAATAGGTTTCCTAACTAGAAAATATAATTCACCAAGCGGCATGGGCTACTTGTTGAAATGTTAGGTTATATCTCTGGATATCCTTCATATTGTGTATCTCATTCTCGATATCATTCTTCGCCATTTTTAGGTGATTAAGTGATGTTTCCTGTGTCTTAATATCTTCCTGTAAACGAGTCAACTCAAGTCTAGCTTCATTATATTTAGTTTCCGATGTGTTGATTTCTTCATCTAAACAAGTCTTCTGCTCAAGTCTAGCTTCATAGTATTTCTTGAACTCTGGTGTTTGTTTAGACTGAGGTGCAAGTCTGAGCAGATGGTTTAGACGAGAGAGTAGAAATTCAACATCCATGCCTAATAACTTGAAACTTTGTAGCGTCGTGTCCCAGATTCCAAAATCATCTTCAGAAGTAAGAATGTGGGACCCTCGAATTCCATCTGCTATTTTAACTATTCCTGAAATCAATCCGGCAGCTACATTTGCGTTAATGGTCTTGAGAAGATTGGTGTGCAAATATGTTTTCTGAGACAAACAAAGCTCATAATACTTTCTACGAATATCTTCAGAGAGTTGTGAGTCTATGTCAACACCATTAACTTTTAACCTGAAGTTCCGAAAATCAACAAAAGATGAAGCATTATTGGTTTGATCTCTGTGAGAATTGTTCCTATAATTGTCAGACTCATCACTCTTCTTATGTAAATTAGCTTGAGCGTTCTTGTGTGCTGACTCATTTGAGCTTCTTGCATCTACTTTGTCAACTTTGGCTTCTGGTATAATGGCAAGTGTGAATTTTAAAGAAGAACATTAATGAAGATGGAAGAGTAACCCAATAAAGACTTACTGTTACTGAGATTGTTTTCCTTTTCAGTACGATCAAGGGCTTCTCCATGTAAATCATTACACCTAAAAATGTGAACCTGCACAAATCACAATTACATATAACATAAAAATGATCAGCAGCTGTCAAGTCAAAATTGGCATGCTTGCTTTTTTAGAGTATATAAGAAATACCTTAAACTTGCAAGGGCTCAACAATTGAAAAATAAGAGCATCATTCTCTTGCAAATCATGTTTAACAGAAAATGCAGTCCAGCCAGCACTAAATGCAGGGCTGCATATTCCTAGGAATTTGACTGTATGTTGTTCACCATTTTCTGTAACCAAAACCATCGATTCATCATGCTTTGTCATATGATGCTTCACAAATCCACGAGGGACACTCTGCCATTGAATGTGGAATAGTTAATCATGTATTAGAACCTCTTTAAAACAGAATAACACTATACTTAATTACCATCTTAAAACCGCCATGGCTAACATTTGAGGGGGCCATTAACTTGATGAAGGTAGGGAACTTTGGATTTAGATTTCCTTCAAACTCTTTTGCTCTCTCCATTGCATTCTTATGCTCACTGCTTCTTCTTTCAAGACCCTTGGTCCCAATCTCAACCTGCAAATATCATCTATCAGATTCGAGACCATCAATAAAATGCCACCATGTTTGTAAACTGAGAGAAATTAAAAGTTGAAGATAAATACTCACATTCTCAAGCTCAACAGTGGAGAATCGAAGTCTTTTTATTTTTGCTTCAGATCTGTCATACTCCTGCAAAGGATAAATTGGTCGTTTGTTTTATGCAAAAAAAACCCACACCTATGTTTTCTAAATGTTGAAAATCAACCATTTTGGACTGATTGGGACCAAGATGACTTTTCTACCCCACCCCAACCATGTACATCAAGCCCACCTAAACTAGACCTCCGGCCTTAAAATCTAGACAGAAATGAATATTTAGCTTTAGTGTGTCTTTGATTGATTGCTATCTTTACTTTTAATCTTATCGATTAATCATATACTTCCATATATTACACATTTTTAACAATATATATATAATTATATACATATATGAGAGAGCGAGAGAGAGAGGAGTCAACTGATTGGAGAGTAGTCTTTCTTCTGGAGCTCATCAATTTGGGTATAGTCGTTTCATCTTCATAGTCTTCGTCTTCGTCTTCATCTTCATCTTCATCTTCATCTTCTTCTTGTCGTTGTTCAGCTTCATCGTCATGACCATTTACTTCTTCCTTCACTTTTTTCAAGTGGTGAGCTTCACCGCCATTAATGGTGAGAAATTCCTTACTGCTAATTACACTCATTGTTCAATAGAAATAAATCGTACAAGAAAAGCAATGACTAGAGTAGTGGAGATGATGTGACTAGCAACCTGACTAATGAGGGCACTATCTGCTAAAAACAAAAATGGTTTGCTACCTACGGGTAAAAGAACCAAAATTAGGGCATGACTAGGGGTCTTCAATTTTTTTTTTTTAGTCGAAAGTAACATGCATTAAAAAACTAAACAAAGAGCCTACTAGCTTATGTTTAGCCCCCCCAATCTGCACTCAGGTTTTTTGATCTCCTAGCAAAGGAGATTTTCAAGTTATACAAAAATTTACATCTCAATAAGTTCTTAACCATAATCTTAGTATTACAAAAAATCTTTGCACAATTACGAGTTTGGTTAATAAGGTTAATGCAGTCCTTCTCAATCTCTACTATGCCTTTTGGGTACTTAGCAGCAATAAGACAAGCTTCTAAAAGTCCTCTAGCCTCAACTTCATCTTCTTTGCAATTCCTTCTATTAAACTACCTGTAGAATCCCTAACTAAACAAGCAAAAGCAGATTCGTTAGTACTTAAATTAACAGAAGTGTCGCAATTAATTTTAACAAAACAAGATAAAGGAGGAATCCAAGAACCAAGATTATCAGATAAAGGATTAATTTCCCCATTCTGATTAGGTATCTCATACATATCGTCAGATATGTTCAAAGTAGAAATATTATTCATGTTTCTATCATGTGAATTCATATTTGAATCTAAATTTGAATTTGAAAGGGCCTTAGTAGTCAATTTATTTGCTTGATTGAACCCATCATAGGCTGATAAGGCATCATGTAAATTTTTTTGAGGGTCTGGAGTAGTCCTTCTAAAGATAAACTCATTCCTTCCTTTCTAAATGAACCACACAATAAAAAAAGAAAGTTCACCCAAGTAAATATTTGATGAATAACTTTGACAAAGACTGAGTCTAAGAAATTGTATCCATTTCTTGAAATTAAAGGAAGGTTCTGTTAAGGTTTTAAAGCAGAAAGGACTGGCCATCCAAACTGATCTAGCCTAAGAACAGTGAAATAAGAGGTGTTCCACATTCTCATCACTAATACCACAAATAGAGCAAGTTGCAGGTTGAATAGACTTTCTATTCTTTCTATTCGCATTTGTGGTAAGCCAATTTTCATAACACTTCCATATAACATTCTTAATTTTTGGCATAGTTTTCATTTGCCAAATAAATTTCCAATCTTTAGAATCAAGTTGAAATGATCTATCTCCTTTTTTTTATTCTTGATCATTTCTTTTCTTTGTTGAGCCTTCCAAAGTCTAGTATACATTTTCTTAACTGTGACAGCCCCATGATTAGAGTAGATCCAAAAAGGGGAGTCAAGACAGTAAAAAGAAGGTATATATATACTAGAAATGGTTGCTACAACATCATAGGAGAATAAAGAGTTCAATGTATACATTTTCCAAACTTTATTTTCAAATCAATAAACTCAGAAACATGTCTGTAAGTGCAACCAACTGGTTTGATAATATTGTAATTCTTAGGACCCAAGAATCTTCCCAAATTCTAATATTAGTGCCATCACCCACATTCCACTTTATTTGATTTATAAAACAGATTCTTCCCTCAATTAAACTCCTCCAACCCCAGGAGCAATTACTACCAATTACAGTTGTAATAAAGTCACCATTAGGGAAATATTTATCTTTCAGCAATTTATAAAGTAAAGTATCTTTATTATTAAAAAGTTTCCAAGCATTTGATGCAAGTAGTGCCAAGTTTTAACAGTGAAAATCCTTGAAGCCTAAATCTCCATCTTCTTTTGAGTTCATTAGAGTTTTCCATTTGATCCAGTGGCATCTATCTTCCCCTTGGTTGTTCCAATATAAATTTGAAACTAGGGAAGTTCGATGAGAAGTAGCCTTCTTAGGAATCAAGAAACCGAAATTATAAAATTAGGAATAGCTCCTATAACTGCTTTGACTAGAATTTCCTTCCCACTTTTTGACAATATTTTAGTCTCACATCCTTCCATTCTTTTAAGAATCATTTTTGTCAACCATTCCAAAGACTTAACCTTGGATTTACCACAAGAGGATGAAATTCCAAGATATTTACCAAGATGTTGTAATTTTCTCATTCTCAGTTGATTAGATATTCTATTTTTAACATCATCTGGAGTATTTTTACTAAACAAAACTCCACTTTTATTGAGATTGAGTTTTTGTCCTGTAGCATAAGAATACCAATTAATAATGTTAATAAAAGTATCAGTATTATAATCAAATGTTTCAAGAAAGAATAAACTATAATTAGCAAATAAAATATGTGTGATCATAGGAGCAGCTCTCGCAACTTTAATTCCTTTAAGTAATCCCAAATCTACATAATAGTAAATCAAATTAGTTAAAGCTTGAGTAACTAAACAAAAAAGATATGGAGACAAGGGATCTCCTTGTCTTAACCCTTTTTGGGGTTTTTCTAATTGAAATAGTTCACCATTTATCTGAACTTTATATGAAACTATTGAAATACAATTTTTGATTCAACCAATCCATTTTGAGTTAAAACCCATAGCCTTTAAGAGATCAAGTAAAAAATCCCATTCAATGTTTTCATAGGCTTTACTCATATCAGCTTTAATAGCTAAACTGTATTTCTTAGTACTTCTCTTATGGTTAAGAAAATGAGTAGCTTTTTGAGCTATAAGAATGTTCTCAAAGATTGATCTATCAGGAATAAAAGCTGTTTGGGTTTCAGAAATACAAAGCCCAATCCAGCCTTGTAATCTTAATGACAAAATTTTCGAGATTATTTTATACACAAAGTTTGCGTAACTGATGGGCCTAAAGGAGGCTACCAAATCTAGATTAGCATATTTAGGGATAAGTGCTCTAAATGTATAATTAATTTCCTCAAGTGATGAGTTATTAGAAATAAAGTTTGAGACAAGCTCAACTATGTCAAGTTTAATTTCATTCCAAAATTTTCTAAAGAAAAAACCACCAAATCCCAAATCCATCTGGTTCTGGAGATTTATCTCCACCAAGTGACCAAACCGCATTTTTAACCTCTTCACAATCAACAGGTTTAATTAGTGCCTCATTCATCTCAGTAGTAACCACATTCATAAGTTTACTGAGAATAGGTTGGTACTGCCTTATACCAGCTGTCTTGAAGATATTACTGTAATATTTTACAACTTCTTCTGAGATTTCTCCCTTTTCAGATAACCAAATACCATTATTATTTTTGATTCTCGAAATTCTATTTCTTGTTCTCTTAACTCTTGTAATAGCATGAAAGTATTTGCTATTTTTATCCCCCAATTTTAACCAAGTATTCTTTGATCTTTGGGCCCAGTATAATTCTTCTTTTTTCCAAAACAGTTCAAGTTCAACACTTAAATTTTCAAAAAAATTCTGATTTGAATCAGAATAAGGTTCATTAAAGATTTCTTCTAGTTGAGCAAGATTCTTATTTATCAAAATACGATTGTTCAGGATTCTCTTTCTTGCCCAACTAGAAATAACCTTTTTGAAGTTGAGAAAATTTAATTTTAAATTTTGAAATACCTCTCAAATCAATGAAAACCCCACTAATCTATTTCTCCTTAATAATATGACATAAAGCATGATAAAAAATCCAACCTTTCTCGAGAATGAATCTTTTCTTATGATTTTCTTTATAAATTCCAAAATTCAATAAAATTGGATAATGATCAGACCCTGTAGGGGGTAGAACTGCATTCCAAGAATTGGGAACTTATTCATCCATTCTTTATAAACCAATATTCTATCTAACCTTTGTTTGATTAGCTGGTTTCCATTTCTCTTGTTTGACCAAGAAAAATTACAGCCTTTAGCGGGAAGATCAAACAAGGTGTTAGAATCTATAAAGTTATTGAAAATAAGCATATTCTTTCTATGAACAGAGTTGATTTCCCCTCCAAGTTTATCAGAGGGAACTCTAATTAAGTTAAAATCACCAATTTAGCACCATGTATCAGCAACATGTCTTAAATCATATAAAAAAATTAAAAAAAAACCCTCTTTTTCTTCATCAGCGGTAGGGCCATTAATGTATCCCTAATTGTTCTTATTTTATACCCTTGGGAGACATCATTTTTGGTGTTTTAATTTGATTAATTTGATAGACTTTTGAGCTAAATATGCAATAATTCGAATTTCCTCTTTTATTTCTAGTATTTTTAATTTATTAAACTTTTGCGCGTAATCTTGTGTATTTTAGTGAAAACTTTATAGGTTTTGAATATTAGCTAGGAGAGGAACACGAGAATAAAGTCAAAGATTGTGATATGGAGTCAAAGCTTGAAGTTAAATCCCGAAAAGAGTTGATATTTTAGAGCTGCAAATCTGGAAAACTTGTTGGCATATAGCCTCCCTTAATAGGTTGTTTTAATGTGTCAAATCCTCTTGTGTTTAGTGTGCTAATTACTATTGTTATATACATTCGATCTTGCACTCTAATTCATCAAAAAGAACATTCTTTATCTTTTAGATCAAAGCTTTATTGTTTTATCTTAAGAAACTAATTCTCATACAAATGCTTTTAACCTTATATATTTGTACATTGAGAATTAGCTTTAGTGATCAACTACAAAGTTTATAAGAATGATGTTCTCTACAACTCTCGTGAAGAAGGTTTTCTAATCCGAGCATCATAGTAAAAGATATACTCACTAGAAGGTGTTTTAAACCTTTGGTGTGGTACACCGGAGTTTCTGTGCGGTACACCGCAGCCCACGGACTACACCACGGACCAGGGGGCTAGCACGTCAGAGAGCAAGTGAATTTAGCAAGCTTGGTGCGGTACACCGTACCAACCCCGCGGTGCACCGCAGATTAGGGTTTCCTGCAGCAAAATGAAGACAAAAGGAATATATCCGTTGGGGATATTAATATATCCGTTGGAGACAAATCTTATGACCGTTGGGAGCATTTTGCAGCTATAAATTGAAGGTCTTTCAAGGCTACAACTACACCTTCAACCCATATACATTAAGGGGCTTAATTGTTATCATCCAAGAAGGTGTCAAGAGCTATAATTGTCATATCTACTCATTCAAGGAGTAAATCAAAGGAGCTTCAAAGTTATTATCTACTCAAGAGAAGTTTTAAGCTTATAGTTATATCATCTCTTTAGGAGTTCATTAGCAAAGTTGTTTCACCCTTTAAACACTTTGTATTTATCCTCTTAATTCAAGTTCTTGTAATAGATAGGTTAAGAGAGAATTTAAGTATTGGGAGTATACTCGGTGTCCTTGTGTTGTGATTACACAAGAGTTTTCTTCGTGGTTTCGAAGAAGTTGTCCTTCGTGTTATCGAAGAGGTTGTAAGGGTTATTGTGTTCTCGACCCGGTTAAGAGAGACACGGGAGCTTAGTGAAAAGCTTGAAATCCTAAGGAGGCTTCCTTAGGTAGTGGATGTAGGGAAACCGAACCACTATAAATCGTGTGTATCTTTCTATCCCTACTCTATTTACTTTCCACACTTTATATGTTTGATAATATGCTAGTATGAATATTGTGATATTGATTATCTAGTTTATCTAACATATTGTCATCTAGAGTAGTAAGAGATTAGAAACTCGTTTTACTTGTATCACTTATATATCGAACCTCTTAGCTTATCCTTTGCATGATCCCGTAAGTGTTTGATATATTAGTTGACTTAGAAATTTTCTCTTAAACTTATAATTGTCCAAAAGATTTTTAATTAGGCATTAATCTTATTAGTAATCCTATTCACCCCCCCTCTAGGACTTTCAATTGGTATCAGAGCCTAACTCTACGTGAATATCTTAACCGTTAGTAGAGTAAACGATTTGGAATTTAATCTTTTGGAAGTGTTGTTTTCTACACAACCTCCATTTTCTTGTAGGTGATAGTTACTTTGCTTGGAGGAAACAAATGGAAGAATTAATATACGAAAGAACACTCAAATCTCGAAAAAGGAAAATCCGGTGATTTCTTTTCTTTATCTCGTATATATTTTTGCGTTCCTCCTTATGGCTTGTGTTTATAATTTTGGTTTGGTTGTGATTTGATTAGTTGTGTTTGTTGTTATCATGTTTTATCTTTGGATATTATCTTGTGATACTAATCATTGTTTTAATGTTATTAGTGTTATTGCATCTAATTCTCATGAATGATGTTTTTGCACTTTAGCTCTTAGAATTTTGGTAATTGCATTTTAGTCCCCAAAATTTTCAAAATTGCACTTTGACCCCTCATATTTATTAAATTCTCCAAAGTGTCATAGTTTGGACTTCATAATCTTTCACATGTAAAATTTGCCATTTTAGTTCATATTTTTGAAAAATTGCATTTTTAGTCCCTACTATGTGAAATTGCTTTTTTGTCCCTCAACTATTATAAATTGCACTTTTTATTCTTACAAGTTTTTATAAATTTTAAAAGTGCCTATTGATTGATAAAAGGGAAAAAGATCAAAGATATTAGTTTACACTTTCAAATCTCAATTTATCTTTGAACACAAATTTGCATTTTCATATGTCTTTTAGTAAGGGTGAGTTTTAAAGAAATTGTTTTTCAAAATATTTTTCCGATAATATTTTAAGTCTCATAGCATTTCAAAAATGTTTCTATGCATAGAATTATGGGAATTAATCCATTATTGGTCATTAACTCATTTGCATGAAATTGTTTAGCCTTACTATCTATATGTTGTGCTACATTATGTGCTTATATGGTTTATTCCCTATTGTGCTAATATCTTGTATAACTTGACATTTTCATGCTTAAAATTGCTTAGTTTTTACATTGGGTCTTTTTGTACTTTTAAGAAAATATAGGGGTATTTGTGAAATAAACTGTTTTATTTGTTTTCGGGATTTCCATGTTGAATCTTTTTAAAACAAAAGCGTTTTTAGTAGTTTTAAAATATTTCTATACTATTGGGGAGTTTTCGTATTAGCTTCGGGTGTTTATGCAAATTGCCTATTTTCTATTCTCTCTTCTTACACCTTTTTGTCGAGCATTAGTGCGGTGCACCGCAGCAATGGTCCGGTACACCGCGATTCGGGGTTTAGTGTTTTATTTTGCATTGTGGTCCTTATTGGTTCTAAATATTTATTTGAGGTCCCTTTAATTAGGAACAAGTTGCATTTTTGCTTGAAAATTAGACCTAGATCCCTATTGTCTTGAGAAAGTTATAATTAGGTCCTTGAAGTTTTTCAAAATTGCATTTAGTCCCTAAACTTTTAAAAAATGCATATTGACCCCTATACTTTTCAAAGATTATATTTTACCCCTTGATTTCTTAAAATCGGTTCAAATATTCTTATTAGTAAAAAGGGGAGAAATTATTGGTCAAACTTTTTCAAAATTGAAACAAACACTCTATGCATTTTGTGAGGGGGAGTTTTTCTTAAATTATCTTTAAAAACTCAAATGCTTGGTTAATCGTTTATCTCATAATTGCACTAATCGTTTGCGTTTATAGAAAGCTTATAAGATGATAATCTTCCGATCTAGAAGTTGGTAAAACGTTCTTATCCCTTATATCTTTCTTTCATCTTGTTTCATGCTTTACATTGTTAATCTTTATGCATTTCAAAATTAAAATGTTTTAAATGCTTTTAACCCTTGATCTCTCTATGTTGTTTTTCAAAATCTATTCACTTGAGCTTTAGCTCTTCTATGATTAGTTGTTTGATTTTATTTTATTATCCCGTCTTTTTGATGAAGACAAAGGGGGAGAAATATGTGCACTAAAACTTTCAAAATTGCACTTTTTAATACTCACAAATGCATTTCATATCTTATATTCATTTTTACTTAAATGCTTATTGTGAGGGGGAGCGAAATTTCATAAGAGCTTATATTTTCATATCATTCCTAAGGTGTTTTAGTGAAGGATTTGTCATCATCAAAAAGGGGGAGATTGTTGGCATATAGCCTCCCTTAATAGGTTGTTTTAATGTGACAAATCCTCTTGTGTTTAGTGTGCTAATTACTATTGTTATATACATTCGATCTTGCACTCTAATTCATCAAAAAGCACATTCTTTATCTTTTAGATCAAAGATTTATTGTTTTATCTTAAGAAACTAATTCTCATACAAATGTTTTTAACCTTATCTTTGTGTACATTGAGAATTAGCTTTAGTGATCAACTACAAAGTTTATTAGAATGATGTTCTCTACAACTCTCGTGAAGAAGGTTTTCTAATCCGAGCATCATAGTAAAAGATATACTCACTAGAAGGTGTTTTAAACCTTTGGTGCGGTACACCGGAGTTTCTGTGCGGTACACCGCAGCCCACGGACTACACCACGGACCAGGGGGCTAGCCCGTCAGAGAGCAAGTGAATTTAGCAAGCTTGGTGCGGTACACCGTACCAACCCCGCGGTGCACCGCAGATTAGGGTTTCCTGCATCAAAATGAAGACAAAAGGAATATATCCGTTGGGGATATTAATATATCCGTTGGAGACAAATCTTATGACCGTTGGGAGCATTTTGCAGCTATAAATTGAAGGTCTTTCAAGGCTACAACTACACCTTCAACCCATATACATTAAGGGGCTTAATTGTTATCATCCAAGAAGGTGTCAAGAGCTATAATTGTCATATCTACTCATTCAAGGAGTAAATCAAAGGAGCTTCAAAGTTATTATCTACTCAAGAGAAGTTTTAAGCTTATAGTTATATCATCTCTTTAGGAGTTCATTAGCAAAGTTGTTTCACCCTTTAAACACTTTGTATTTATCCTCTTAATTCTAGTTCTTGTAATAGATAGGTTAAGAGAGAATTTGAGTATCGGGAGTATACTCGGTGTCCTTGTGTTGTGATTACACAAGAGTTTCCTTCGTGGTTTCGAAGAGGTTGTCCTTCGTGTTATCGAAGAGGTTGTAAGGGTTATTGTGTTCTCGACCCGGTTAAGAGAGACACGGGAGCTTAGTGAAAAGCTTGAAATCCTAAGGAGGCTTCCTTAGGTAGTGGATGTAGGGAAACCGAACCACTATAAATCGTGTGTATCTTTCTATCCCTACTCTATTTACTTTCCGCACTTTACATGTTTGATAATATGCTAGTATGAATATTGTGATATCTATTATCTAGTTTATCTAACATATTGTCATCTAGAGTAGTAAGAGATTAGAAACTCGTTTTACTTGTATCACTTATATATCGAACCTCTTAGCTTATCCTTTGCATGATCCCGTAAGTGTTTGATATATTAGTAGACTTAGAATTTTTCTCTTGAACTTATAATTGTCCAAAAGATGTTTAACTAGGCATTAATCTTATTAGTAATCCTATTCACCCCCCTCTAGGACTTTCAAAACTGTCAAAGATTGCTGATTTCGAGACACTTACGAGTTGATTTAGCCGCTGAACTCTGAAGAGATTATATTCCTTATCGAGTTACGGAAATTTGGCAAGTGGTTTGAGGTCAATCGGAGTTGTAACGAATCGGCTAGAGCTGATTTAGTGGAGGTGGTGCAGCAGTTACGGGATTTGCGCTTGATTAGTGGACTTGGACTTTCTATTATTCATTTAATCCTTAATTAAAATCCCATTCCGAATTTGAGCTTATAAAAGGAGCTTTTGACTTCAATTTTATAGACAATTCAATTTTCATAAGTCAGAGCATCAGAGAGAAGTCAAGGCAAGGCAAGGAAGAAGGAAGAAACTACGGAGCTGGAGACTGTCTATATCTCCGATTCTCAGCCAATCCTAATCCGAAATTAGGTTTCTTTGTATATTCTTTCTATGAACAATATTAATTCTTCTTTTAATTTAATTTTTGTCTTTTCATTAATTATGAGCTAATTCTATTTAGTACTTGAGAACGCATAATGGGTTAATCCCTACTTTGTTTAATTTCATATGATTGGATTTGGGATTTCAATAATTTAAATCAAATTGGGTCTATTACATTTTTATGTAATTTGTGATTATTTACTGTTCTTAAAGTAGCTAATTAATAATAGGTATTAGTATCTAGGCTATTCCACATAGTGGCGTGTGGATCATCTTGACGAGGGGTTTAGATACAGAATTAATTACAAAATATAGGATAGAAATTATATGACTCTGACGAGCGTAATTAATCTTATGGCCTATTGGGTATTTATAGCTTAATCATTCGAAGGTGGATCATAATCACCCTGACGGGGTTTGTGACACCCTAGAATAGCTTCGTAGTCCACCCTGACGGGGGTACAAAGATTCCCGAATCCCGACCAATGTTAAATGACCAATTTGTCCCTTAAACATCATATGGAATGAAATAGAGTTAGGAGAAAGCCTTGCGTCTCTCAAGTACTGCCTTCTCATATTTGCGTTTAGCCTTTATTTACTTGCGTCTAGTTATTTATTTGCGTTTTACATTAATCTTTCATACTTAGGATTAGTAAAACCAACCAACCAACTATCAAATCATTTATTTGCTTTCATAAGTGCAATAATTCATTACTTGATAAGCATTGAAGTCAACCATACCGTCCCTGCGAACGATCCTGTTTATCACAATTATTACTTGGGACAACCGTACACTTGCGGTTGTGGTTCTCTTTCCTTATTACATTAATTTTAGAACACACAATTGACCACCAAGTTTTTGGCACCGCTGCCGGGGACGGTAGCGTGTGACCACGGTGTTTATCCTTTAGTGACTTGTTGCATTTATTTTTATTTTTATCAGTTTTACGCTTTTTGTTTGTTCATCTTTTTCAGGTTTTTAGGTTTGGTGTATGCGAAGGAGACTCCTTAAGGATCTTGATCCATCACCTCCGATCCTTAATAATCCAGAATCATTAATCAGACTTGCTAACAAGAGAAGGAAAGAGCAAGAAGCTAGAGAAGTAGAAGAATTAGCGAACAGAATGAATAATATTAACCTTCATAACCAAGAGAACCCAGGAGTTCAGCTAAACGCAAATGGTCTGCCACTAGTGCCTCCAGTAATTCCTAATCTTCCGGTTCCACCTGTCATTCCTAATCCTCCAGTTCAAGTTCAAATAGCCGACCCATGGTTTCTTACCGGTCCAGCACAAGAACCATTCCCTGCCCCTCCTCTTGGGATTGGCCCAGCTAATATCAATGTTCCGAGATTCCGTCCAGATTCGGGTATGCTAGCTCAATTTCAGAACTTCGGAAACTTTCGTGGCAAGCCCGGAGAAGATCCACTTCACGCTATACAAAAATTTATGCAAATTTGCGATTCATACATTACGCAAGGAGTAACAAGGGAGCAAATGTATTTTGCTACATTCAGATTTTTCTTAATAGATGGAGCGAGTGATTGGCATGATTCGCAAGAACCAGGAAAGATTACGAATTGGGAACAGTTACAGGCTGCGTTTTTCGACAGATATTATCCGTCCAACATGAGGTTAGATGCTCAACTTGAGTTAACACATTTCCGACAAGAATATGATGAAGCGTTGGGTAGAAGTTGGTCGAGATTTCAGAAATGGTTACGAAGAGTCCCCAATCATGACCTGTCAGAACAACAACAATCGAAAATTTTCTATAACGGTCTTGAGGGGAGTTCACGAAAAGATTTAGATTTGTTATGTGGTGGTGCGTTTTTACGAGTACTGTTGGAAGTGTTGGAACATTTGATAGTCAAAAGGTGGCTTTTAAGCTTTTCCCACATCAGTGGGTGATAAAGCCTTTTAGCTACTTTTATACGTTGTGATATCAACTTAATCCAAAGATCCAATAATCATGCACATGGCAAGGCAATGATTTAGCCCACACGCGCGCACCACCACCAACACCACCCACCCGCCCGGCCCGGCACCGGCGACGGCGACGGCGTAGAGCGTGGGTTGTGGGTCGTGGGTCGTGGGTCGTGGGGAGTTTGGGGAGTCAAAAAATGAAAAATGAAATGGATTTTGTACCAGCTCTTATAGTAATGGTTGACTACTCCACTTAAAACGTAGAGACAAATCTCCACGAATCTCGCACGCGTTAAAGGGAAAGGTTGTTACTTTGTCAAGTCAAACACGTGGGAATATCAAAGGAGTCAAATCGGTGCATTAACTCCAGCAGCTGTTACATCACGTGGGAATTGGAAAGTCAAATCGGATCAGTTACAAGAATGTGGGGGTTACAAGGCAATCAAAAAAGTCAACCCAATCAAGTCAATTCCGGGAGGGAATCGTGGGACTTAATGGGGACGTTTCTGAAGGCTTGGGTATTCCTCTCCTCACCCCTATATATAGAGGTCTCATTCCACATTCTACAGCTACGAAATACACACAAGAAAAACTCTCTGCCTCACCACCTACTCTCTATATTTTTCCTAAACTACGTTTTAGTTCTGTTAGAGATACAGGTAAACTACGTTTTAGTTCTGTTAGAGATACCGGTCACGCCGGAATATATTTTTAACAACCATAGTTGACGGTGGCTTTGTTTTTCATTATCGTGTAAGTGTATTTCCGTGTATTTGGAATTTCCTTGTAATTGTTATTTCAATTTTCGTGTAATTGTTATTTCAATTCCCGTGTAATCGTTATTTCGTTTTTCCGTGTAATAGTTTGTTTACACTTAAATTCGTTTTTTATTCCCATTATTTTTCTTTTCTGGAAACCATTTCTTTTGTACAAATGGTGGTTATTTTAATAACAATTTAAAAAGATATTCATTTTCTTTTCCACCGGTTATTTTAGAAAATGTCTCTTCCTATTTCGGCTGTTGGTTCCTCTTTGAACACAAAGCCACTTCTTGACGCGAACAAGTTGGAACCCCTTAATGGTTCCAACTACAAGCGTTGGGCGCAAAAAATAATGATTTGCCTTGAACAGTATGAACTCAACTTTGCTATAGTCGAGGCTCCTCCACTTTTGGAAATTGGAGCCCATACTGAACAAGAGCTAGCTAGGCATGCTGCCCTCGAATCTAGGTTCAAAAGAGCTAACACCATGGCTCGGGGCTGGATGTTGAACCACGTCACTAATCCCATTTTTGACCTCCTTGCCAAAGAGAAATCGGCAAAGGTCATATGGGAAACTCTCGAGAAGAAATATGGGGCTGATGATTCGGGTAAGAAAAAGTACGTGACTGGGAACTGGTATAACTTTAGACTTACGGATCAGAAACCCATGACTGAACAACTTCATGTGTACGAGAACCTATGCGCGGAGGTAATCGCCGAAGGCATGAAGATGCGTGAAATTCTTCAAGCCATCTTGGAGTGAATACCGCAACCAGCTCAAACACAAAAAGAAAGAAATGACCCTCCAAGAGCTCATCAGCCACATCCAAGTCGAAGAGGCGAATCGACTCAAGGATAAGTCAGTCTCTTTTCCTTCTCATTCCTCCAAAGCTAATCTAGTCGAAGGTTCTGGCCAAGGTAACAAAGACAGGTTCAAAGGGAAGGGAAAGCAACAAGGCTCCAACAAGTCTAAGTCTGGGGGAAACAAGAATCGCTGCAACTCCAACAAACAAGGTGGAGGATTCAAAACCTCTGGTAAGATTCAAAAACCTAAATGGGCCTGTTATTGTTGTGGTAAGGAAGGACATAGGGCTTTCGAATGTTCCCTTAGAGCTGGCCAGGGTCCCAAAGCTGCCGCTAATTTGACTGAGACCAAAGAAATAATCATCGCGGTAATGGTTGAGGTAAACTTGGTAGAGAACAAGAGTGAGAGGATCCTTGACACTGGAGCTTCTCGCCATTTCTGCGCAAACAAAGCTCTGTTCAAGAATTTCGAAAAGGCAACTGATTGTGAGTGTGTGTACTTGGGTGACTCTTCCACCGCTACTGTTCTCGGGAAAGGTCAGGTTCCCCTCAAACTCACCTCTGGTAAGACTCTTGAACTAAATGATGTTCTCTTCGTCCCCTCTCTCTGTAGGAACTTAGTTTCCGGGGCTCTCCTTATCAAAGTTAGTCTCAAACTTGTCTTCGAGGGGGGAAAAGTCATTATCACTAAAAATGAAGAATTCGTGGGAAAAGGGTACCTTAATAATGGCTTGTTTGTTTTAAACACTGTAACCCTTAATGAGAATGCATCTAATTCCGCTTATATTGTTGAGTCCGTTCAAACGTGGCACGGTAGACTAGGCCATTTAAATGTTGCGTCTATTAAAAGGCTTAAAAATCTTGGACTAATACCCGTTAACAACGTGGATGACTTTGAAAATGTCAAATATGTGTAGAGTCCAAACTTGCGAAAAAACCTTTTAAACCCGTTACCACGAAACAAACTAAATTGCTTGAATTAGTACATTCGGACTTAGCTGATTTTAAAAATTCCGCGAGTAGAGGAGGAAAACTTTATTACATAACCTTCGTAGATGACTACTCTAGGTTTACTAAAGTATATCTTCTTAAAACTAAAGATGAGGCGGAAAATGCGTTTTTAAAATATAAAGCCGAAGTTGAAAACCAACTAGACTGTAAAATCAAACGACTTAGGTCCGATAGAGGAGGCGAGTATAGTTCTAATTCCCTTAAAGAGTTTTGTGAAACAAATGGGATTATCCACGAACTTAGTGCCCCTTATACACCCCAACAAAACGGCATAGCAGAAAGAAAGAATAGGTCCCTTAAAGAGAATAAGTTCATGTTTACCAAACAACATGTGGGGGGAAGCTGTCTTGTCAGCTTGTTATGTACTTAATAGGGTACCACATAAATCCCTAGAAAAAACCCCTTATGAGATGTGGAAGGGTTTTCCACAAAACCTGAAATTTTTAAAAGTGTGGGGGTGCCTAGCCAAAGTCAAACTACCTGATTTTAAAACTGTCACCGTTGGACCCAAAACCGTTGACTCAATTTTCATAGGGTACGCTCAGAATAGTGCGGCATACAGACTCTTGTCATTAGAATATAACTCTATTTGTGAATCTAGAGATGCTGAGTTCTTTGAACATGTTTTCCCTTTGAAAGATTTAAATACTTTCAATGCTTCTTTACCTGTTGATAACTTATCTACTAATGATATTGTACCTCTTTGTGATGTTTTTCCTAACCCCTCCACTTCCATGGAGCCTAGTAGTATTTCCGAGGAAGAACCTAGGAGAAGTAAGAGGCGTAGGATCGAGTCCAGCTCCGGCCCTGAACAGGTAGTCAATTGCCTCCTCATGGAGGAAGACCCAAAAACTTATGATGATGCTTTAAAATCTATAGATGCTAGTTTTTGGAAAGAGGCTATTAATAGTGAACTTGAGTAAATTAAAAGTAACCATACATGGGAATTAACCGACTTACCTAGGGGTAGCAAACCTATTCGTAGAAAATGAATTTTTAAGAAAAAGTTGAGACCCAATGGCTCAATAGAAAAATTCAAAACCAGACTTGTTATTAAAGGCTTCACCCAAAAGAAAGGTCTAGATTACTTTGACACTTATTCCCCAGTGACCAAAATTGCCACGATAAGAACCCTTATTGCTTTAGCCGTTATTCACGAACTTGTAATACATCAAATGGATGTCAAAACCGCGTTCTTGAACAGAGATCTAGATGAAGAGATCTACATGGCTCAACCTGAAGGGTGTGTGGTCCCTGGTCAAGGGGACAAAGTGTGTAAGTTGAAAAAATCCTTGTATGGTTTGAAACAGGCACCGAAAAAATGGTATGAAAAACTAAATAGTACTCTCATTTCATATGGGTTTATAGCTAACACTTCTGACTCATGTGTTTACTCCAAGGTAACAAATTCAGAGTGTGTTATCATTTGCCTTTATGTAGATGACATGCTCATCTTTGGTACTACTATTCATATTATAAATGAGACTAAACGCTTCTTGTCTTCCAGATTCGACATGAAAGATATGGGAGAAGCTGATGTAATACTTGGGGTAAAAATCATTAGAAGCAGTAATGGTATTACCCTGAATCAGTCTCATTACGTAGAAAGGATGCTGAAGAAGTTCAATTCCGTTGAGGTAACGCCTGTAAATACTCCTTATGATTCTAGCATTAACTTATCCAAACATGTTGGGGATGCTGTATCCAAAATGAATATGCTAAAATCATAGGAAGTGTAATGTTCTTGATGAACTATACTCGACCCGATATTGCTTATGTCGTGAGCAGACTTAGTCGCTATACTCATAACCCGAGTAGTGACCACTGGGTTGCACTTCGCCGTCTATTGAAATACTTGAGGCGTACCATCGATCTAGGCCTGCACTATAACAAGTTCCCTGCAGTCCTTGAGGGTTTTTGTGATGCAAACTGGATCTCAGACAATGACGAAGTAAACTCCACCAGTGGTTATGTGTTCTCCTTAGGGGGAGGTGCTGTATCGTGGAAGTCTTCCAAACAGACTTGTATAGCACGCTCCACCATGGAGTCTGAGTTCATAGCACTAGAGTTAGCTGGGCAAGAAGCTGAGTGGTTGAGAAGTCTCTTATCGAATGTGCCACTTTGGGAAGGAAGTGCCACACCTGTATGTATCCACTGTGATTCACAAGCAGCCATTGGAGTCGCTCATAATAGCGCCTATAATGGGAAGAAGGGACATATTCGCATCAGACATGGGTCAGTAAGACAATTACTGAAGAATGGTGTGATAGCCTTGGAATTTGTACGATCAGAGGAGAATCTAGCTGATCCGTTCACCAAAGGATTGACTAGGAGACTAGTCCTGGAGACGTCGAGGGGGATGGGACTAAAACCCATTAAGTGGGAACATGTGACTAATGAGTCAATGTGATTTCCCCATCCCTAAGACTCAAACCTAAATCGTCTTGTTCATAGCCACTTGTGGTGGTCCTTTTGAGAAGGACTTGATGAAAAAAGGCGTACCGAGTGTTGAACTCACATTTGAATTCATAGCCTTTATTGTGGTTCTTTTTTGAAGGACTTGGTGAATTCAAGGGTAACGTTGAAACCCAAATATTCATGGTAGAGTGTTGAGGAGACGTCCTTGCACCACTCTCAAATGAATAAATCCACCAAGTTCATAGCCCGTAAAGGGTGGTCCTTAGAGAAGGACTTGATGAACCGAAAGGTGATGTTAGAGGGAACCATAACCTTGAATCGGGTAGAGTATGTGCTGTGAGGGTCTCGATCGATAACCGTTAAAGTTCAAGAGTAAGTTCACTTAAACGGAATTCGGTGGTTGCCTCACTTCACTACGTGTCAATTCAAATCTCAAGATATTGACACTTAAGTACAATTCACCCATTCTTCTTTCTAGAACCTTCTCACCAAACCTTTTGTTGACATTCAAATGTGTGGGGGATTGTTGGAAGTGTTGGAACATTTGATAGTCAAAAGGTGGCTTTTAAGCTTTTCCCACATCGGTGGGTGATAAAGCCTTTTAGCTACTTTTATACTTTGTGATATCAACTTAGTCCAAAGATCCAATAATCATGCACATGGCAAGGCAATGATTTAGCCCACACGCGCGCACCACCACCACCACAACCCACCCGCCCGGCCCGGCACCGGCACCGGCGACGGCGTAAGGCGTGGGGCGTGGGTCGTGGGTTATGGGGAGTTTGGGGAGTTTGGGGAGTCAAAAAATGAAAAATGAAATGGATTTTGTACCAGCTCTTATAGTAATGGTTGACTACTCCACTTAAAACATAGAGACAAATCTCCACGAATTTCGCACGCGTTAAAGGGAAAGGCTGTTACTTTGTCAAGTCAAACACGTGGGAATATCAAAGGAGTCAAATCGGTGCATTAACTCCAGCAGCTGTTACATCACGTGGGAATTGGAAAGTCAAATCGGATCAGTTACAAGAATGTGGGGGTTACAAGGCAAGGCAATGATTTAGCTACTTTTATACTTTGTGATATCAACTTAGTCCAAAGATCCAATAATCATGCACATGGCAAGGCAATGATTTAGCCCACACGCGCGCACCACCACCACCACAACCCACCCGCCCGGCCCGGCCCGGCACCGGCACCGGCGACGGCGACGGCGTAAGGCGTGGGGCGTGGGTTATGGGGAGTTTGGGGAGTTTGGGGAGTCAAAAAATGAAAAATGAAATGGATTTTGTACCAGCTCTTATAGTAATGGTTGACTACTCCACTTAAAACATAGAGACAAATCTCCACGAATTTCGCACGCGTTAAAGGGAAAGGCTGTTACTTTGTCAAGTCAAACACGTGGGAATATCAAAGGAGTCAAATCGGTGCATTAACTCCAGCAGCTGTTACATCACGTGGGAATTGGAAAGTCAAATCGGATCAGTTACAAGAATGTGGGGGTTACAAGGCAATCAAAAACGTCAACCCAATCAAGTCAATTCCGGGAGGGAATCGTGGGACTTAATGGGGACGTTTCTGAAGGCTTGGGTATTCCTCTCCTCACCCCTATATATAGAGGTCTCATTCCACATTCTACAGCTACGAAATACACACAAGAAAAACTCTCTGCCTCACCACCTACTCTCTATATTTTTCCTAAACTACGTTTTAGTTATGTTAGAGATACCGGTAAACTACGTTTTAGTTCTGTTAGAGATACCGGTCATGCCGGAATATCTTTTTAACAACCATAGTTGACGGTGACTGCGTTTTTCATTATCGTGTAAGTGTATTTCCGTGTATTTGGAATTTCCTTGTAATTGTTATTTCAATTTTCGTGTAATTGTTATTTCAATTCTCGTGTAATCGTTATTTCGTTTTTCCGTGTAATAGTTTGTTTACACTTAAATTCGTTTTTTATTCCCATTATTTTTCTTTTCTGGAAACCATTTCTTTTGTACAACTGGTGGTTATTTTAATAACAAGTTTGACCTGCTTACACGAGAATTATTTTAAGATAGAACAGTCGATAATGAAGTAGGATGGAACACCGTAAGAACACCAGTTAAAGGAGGAGTTAATAATATCATCATTGAAGAGAAGTTCAACTCCTTATAGAACAAGATACAAACCACACTAGAACAACAGCTGAGACAACTTACATTAGCAGTGAAAGAAGGTTTTTCGAATAAAAGAGTTGTGGTAAAAGTTGCACAAGAAGTGTATGGATGTGAGTATTGTGGTGTTAATGATCACGATTGGGAGAATTGTCAGAATAATCAAGAGTCTGTGATGTTTTTCACCAATAGAGGTAACTTTAATTCGAGTGGTAATGAATATCAGCCTAACAGAAACCATCCTGGGTTTCAATATTCAAATCCTAATGGGGCAGCCAATCCTACATACGCATATCAGCCGCGTCCCCAAGGTAACAACTTCAATCCAAGACCTCATAATAATTATCAAGGGGGACAGAATCAAGGAAACTATGTTCAGAGACAAGCTCCTCAAGAAAATTATCACGAAACCATGAATCAAAAAGCCTTACCCGCTCAACCAAAAGAAGGTGCGAATAACCTTCAGAAAACCGTTGAAAACTTAATTGCTCTCCAGACGCAAGCTATCCAGAATCAACAAGCGTCTGACGCACAAATTAAACTATTAGAGAATCAGCTTGCTCAAATCTCGAAACAACTTAATCAGCGTCCACAAGGGCAACTCCCTAGTGACACAGAAAATCCGAGACAACATGAAGATTGCAAAGCTGTTACTCTCAGAAGTGGTAAGAACCTCCCTCCACCTCCTTTTTCAGTTATGAAAGAGAAAGAAGTTCCAAGAAAAGAAAAGGACGTGGTTGAGAAAGAGAAAGATGCTGAGGTTGAAGAATAGAGAGGCCGATTGAGGTACCAAGGAAGAAAGATGATGTTGTAATCAATCGTCCCCCTCCACCATTTCCATCTAGAGTTCAGAAAAAGGGTGATATGGCTGATTATCAAAGATTCTTGAACAAGGTGAGTGGCCTCAATATTAATATTCCATTGTTACAAGCTATTAGGGATGTTCCCGAATATGCAAAGTTCTTGAAAAGGGCCCTCACCAACAAAAGGACGTATTGTGATAATGAGATGGTTGGTCTTCCTGAAGAATGTAGTGCTATTTGTCAAAGAAAATTACCTCCAAAGTTACTTGATCCTGGGAGTTTCACGATTCCGATATCAATTGGAGAGGAATGGAAAGGTAAGGCACTATGTGATTTGGGTGCAAGCATCAATCTTATTCCCAAATCGATCTTTGATAAACTAAAAATTGGAGAAGCAATACCTACTTCTATGGTCTTGCAAATGGCGGATCGATCTCTTGCACATCCGGAAGGTCGAATTGAAGATGTCCTCGTTAAGGCAGGTACTTTAGTATTTCCCGTTGATTTTGTTATTCTTGAATACGACGTGGATAGGAATATCCATATTATTTTGGGAAGACCATTCCTAGCCACGGAGCATACCTTGATTAATGTAGAAAACGGCGAATCGACGATGAGAATCCAAGACGAGGAGGTCAAATTTAATGTGTTCCGAGCTATGAAGTTTCCGGATTCTCAAGAAGATTGCTTTCTAATGGATGTAGTTTAGCATGCCACACAAGAGGTATATAATGAATTTACTTATGATGATATCTTGCAGGCAGCTTTAACTATTGATGTACCTGAGTTCATGGAAGAGCTTGCCGAAACAGTGGAAGCTCTTAATTCTGAGAATCCTAAGTATAGGCGTCCTGCCTATGAACCTGTGAGAGAACCAGGGGAGATTGTTCCTAAAAAGAAGCCTTCAATCGAATCTTCTCCGCAGTTGGAAGAAAATCCATTACCAGCACAATTGAGGTATGCGTATTTAGGTACTATTGAAACTCTACCTGTTATTGTTTCAGCAAATTTAACAGATCCTCAAGAAGATAAACTGTTGCGTGTGTTAAGAGCCAACAAAGAGGCGATAGGATGGACAATTGCTGACATTAAAGGCATTAGTCCCTCCTATTGTCAACACAAAATCATACTTGAAGATGATAACGCACGCTCATTTGAAGGTCAAAGGAGATTAATGCCTTCTATGAAAGAGGTAGTGATGTCTCCTCATTTGTGATAATAAAATATACTTCTGAGACATCATTTTAGGCTTATTTATTAGTTTATAGGTTGATTATAGCTTAGTTTAGTGCACTTTCCTATTTTGGGTCTTGATTTAGTAACATAATATTTTTAGAGCATATTGGGTTTAATGTTTATTTAGTGTGAAGCTTTAAAGATAATTATGGAGATTAATTAGAGTCCAAGTCAAAGACAACAACTTATGGAAAGAGATTTACATGGAAATTGGAGATAAAGGTAACAAAGGCTAAAAACATGGAAAAGGAAAAGCTGCCTAATCTGAATTTCTGCAGCACACGCCTAAATAAGTGGTAATTACTCCTACAAGGAAGCCGATTTTGGAAGATTCCTTTCACAGGGCTAGATATAATTCTGTTGCGATTCTTTTGGTATCTTATGGAGCTCAAACTGACCAATAACGAAGAAGATATGCCCAAAACGGTCCAGCAGTGTTTATCTTTATTTCCTTACGAATTTGAGTTGGGCTTGGAGTCTATTACTTAGCCTTTCCTCCAAGAAACGAATTAGGTCAACCTATACACTATAAATACAGTCTCTTAACACTCTTAAATCATCCTTGGTGAAACCTTAAACCAAGAGGAAGCTTACAACACAAGAGAGAAGTCTGGAAGGAGCTGTTCATCATTATGTCTTCTTCTACCTTTAAATTTGTAATTTCTTTCTTTTCTTGCATGAACTAATTTTCTTTAGCTTGAGTTTTAGCATTAATGTATGAACCCTAGTTTTGAGTTGACATCTATCTAATTTGGGAATTTAATGTTTTAAATAGAGTTATAGTTTTTATTCTCTGTTTATGTGTTTGGATTTATATTCTGTGTTCTTGTGGAAGCGCGCCCATATAGAATTACCATCTAGTAATTAGGTCACCATTGACAACGGTGTTTAATTGCATGTTTAGCACATAACGTCTAGGTCTTAGGTCTGATCTGACAACCCAACCTAGCTAGATAATCACAATGGTTTAGTTCTTGTGACTATTTACCAATTACAGGAAAAGTTTGCTTAGGAAGCCTTATTGACACAGGTAAATCCTATTTTAAACTACCGATAGCGAATTGGGACCGATTAGGGAAATACTACATAATTCACCCTTACATGTTTAGAACGGCAAAACTAGTTGGGATTGCATGCTAATAACTTGAGCTATATTCTCATATCACTTCTCTTGCATATTTATTTTCTGTCTTTTTAATTCGTAGTTTTAATTTAGTTAATTGTTTTCTCAATTCCATCTTTATTTGTCTTTACTTTTATTTGCGTTTAGTTGTTCTAGCTTTAATATTTTGCACTTGGTATTGCATAAGATTCTCCTAACCTCTGTAGTCTCTGCGGAACGAATCTTAATCTTTTAACTAAAACTTGCATACGATCTGTATACTTGCAGAACCGTGTAGTTTAGGGTGTTATTTGCACGTTAATTTTATCTTATTTTATCACACCCTAGGCCCCACCAGGTAGTGAAGAAGGAAGTTATCAAGATGTTAGACGCAGGGATTATCTATCCCATCTCGAGTAGTGAATGGGTGAGTCTTGTTCAATGTGTGCCAAAGAAAGGAGGAATCACAACTGTTTTAAATGCTCAGAGTGAAGCCATTCCTTCAAGAACGGTTGTTGGATGGAGAGTTTGTATGGATTACCGGAATTTGAACAAGGCCACCAGGAAAGATCACTTCCCCCTGCCCTTCGTTGATCAGATGTTAGATAAATTGGCTGGTAGAGTATACTATTGTTTCTTAGATGGCTATTCTGGGTATAATAAGATCTATGTGGCTCCAGAAGATCAATATAAAACAACATTTACATGTCCCTTTGGTACTTTTGCATATCGCAGAATGCCATTTGGGTTGTGTAATGCACCTGCTACCCTTCAGAGATGTATGATGGCTATCTTCTGGGATATGATTGATAATTTCCTTGAAGTTTTTATGGATGATTTCTCCGTGTTTGGTGATGATTTTGATAAATGTTTACATAACTTGGAGAAA
The DNA here is from genome assembly GCA_029959085.1 of Nemophila menziesii. Lineage (NCBI taxonomy): Eukaryota > Viridiplantae > Streptophyta > Magnoliopsida > Boraginales > Hydrophyllaceae > Nemophila > Nemophila menziesii. Next base: position 912,098 of record JARWIR010000084.1, on the reverse strand, counting down.
GTGTTAATCAGATGCAAGGAAACAGATTTGGTCTTAAACTGGGAGAAGTGTCATTTCATGGTTCGCGAATGTATAGTTCTGGGTCACAAGGTTCACGTGCTGGGATAAAGGTTGATAGAGCGAAGATAGAGGTGATCAAAACTCTTCCCCCTCCTATTTCTGTAAAAGGGGTAAGAAGTTTTCTTGGCCATGCTGGTTTTTATAGGCATTTCATTAAAGACTTTTCTAAGATTGCTAAACCACTATGTAACTTACTTGAGAAGGACTCCAAATTCCTTTTTGATGAAGCTTTCTTAGCGGCTTTCTAAGCAATCAAAGAAAAGCTTATTTCTGCTCCTATAGTATTACCTCCAGATTGGAGTTTGCCTTTTGAAGTTATGTGTGATGCTAGTGATTTGTGTATGGGAGCTGTATTGGGACAAAGAAAAGATAAGATATTTTATTCGATTTACTATGCTAGTAAGACTTTCAATGGTGCTCAAATTAATTATACAGTTACAGAGAAAGAATTGCTAGCAGTTGTGTATTCATTCGATAAGTTTCGCTCTTATCTTCTTGGAGCGAAAGTTATTGTTTATACAGATCATTCAGCTATCAGATATCTTATGGAAAAGAAAGATTCTAAACCGAGGTTAATCAGATGGGTTTTATTGCTTCAAGAATTCGATTTAGAAATTAAGGATAGAAAGGGTTGTGAGTATCAGGTTGCAGATCATCTATCTCGTCTTGAAGGTTCAGAATCAAATGGTGGAACTGAAGTAGTTAGAGAAGAATTTCCTGACAAAAGTTTATTTGCTGTTCGTGATTATGAAGCTCCTTGGTATGCAAATATTGAAAATTTAATTGTAAGTGGTTCTTTTCCTGAAGGATCCACTTATCAAGACATAAAGAGGTTAGCTCATCGTGCTAGACAGTTCTTTTGGGAGGATCCTTTCCTCTACAAAGTATGTGCTGACCAAATGGTAAGAAGATGTGTAGCCAAGGAAGAAACATATGCGATTATAGCTGGGTGTCATGATTCACTCTACGGAGGACACTTCAAGGGGGATAGAACTGCTGCTAAGGTATTCCAATCCGGTTTTTACTGGCCTACACTTGTGAAAGATTGTCATAATTATGTGAAGAAATGCGAGAGATGCCAGTTTACCGGAAATATATCCAAGAGGGATGAAATGCCACGTAATAATGTGTTAGAAGTTGAAATATTTGATGTTTGGGGTATAGATTTTATGGGTCCGTTCGTTCATTCAAATGGTAACCTCTACATCTTATTAGTTGTTGATTACGTGTCTAAATGGGTAGAAGCTCTGGCTCTACCAACTAATGATTCACGAGTGGTGATTAAGTTCTTGAAATCACATATCTTCACTAGACATGGTACACCTAGAGTGATTATTAGCGATGAAGGATCTCATTTTGTTAATAAGTATTTGAAGACGGTTCTAGAGAAGTATGGGGTGTGGTGTCGCCTAGGGTGTGATAAAATTAATACAAATAAAGGTCAAGAAAACTACGCACTCTCACCCTAGACAGGCACAATATTGCAAGTATTACAGGACGTATGCAAGTTTTAGTTAGTAATTTTGAGTTCGTTCTCAGGGACTTAAGTGTGTTATACGAGTGGATAGCAATAACGAGTAAAAGTAAATAATTAAAAGACAGAAAATAAAAGATATGAATTTTCGAAAGTAAGAATTAAACTAAGAAATTAAAAGACAATAAAGTAAAAGATTAAGAATATGAGATGAGAGATATAGGTTAGGTTTTGCTAGTATGCACTAATCCTTCTAATTCTATCTATAAATCTAGTTAATAAGGGAGAATATTAGCTCTTGGTATACTTAGTCAGGATTCTAAATTCCCATACCTTAGACCTTGAGAACGAATAAGGGGGCTACGGCACAACCAAGACGTGGTTACACTCTTAGAGTTATCAAGCGCTACCAAGGCTCTAAGCAAACGCAACAATCAATTGGTGATATGGTGATTAAAACAAACCCTAATGACTATCTAGTTAGAATCATGTTTTGTCAGAACTAATATTGACACTAGACATTATGTGGTGGTTCAATAGTTAAACACCCAGTTATGGAGACCATCTAACTACTATTAAAACAATCCTAAAGTGATCAGTTCTAGGAAAGACAATAAATCAAAACACATAATCAAATATAAAGTAAGAAGCTAATATCAAATTAAAACATATAATTTCCAAAGAAACTTAGATAGAAGAATTAGAATTCATAGATTATACATTATGCAAAACCCAAGCTATGGGGAGTTTAGTTCATACCTGAAGGAAATAAACTAAAAGAAATTACAAAAGACATCATCTTGCTCTCTACAATAAACTAAGAAATAATTATAAGGTTTTTCTAAGTCAGGATGATTTTACAAGTGATATAAGGGTGTATTTATAGGTGTTTAGAAGACCTAATTCGTTTTTTTGAGGAAGAGATAAAGTATTGGACTTCTAGCCCAACTCAAATTCGTATGGAAATAAAGATAAACACTACTGGACCATTTTGAGCATATCTTCTTCGTTATTGGTCGGTTTGAGCTCCATAAGATACCAAAAGAATCCTCACAGAATTATCTATGTCCCTATGAAAGGAAATTACCAAAATCGGCCTATTTATTGGGGGTAAATAGTACTTCTTTAAGCGTATGCTGCAGAATCCCAGATTTAGGCAGCTTTTCCTTTTCCATCTTTTTAGCTTTTGTTTCCTTATCTCCAATTACCATGCAAATCTCTTTCCATAAGTTGTAGTCTTTGACTTGGACTATAATTAAGCTCCATAATTATCTTTAAAGCTACACACTAAATAAACAATTAAACCCAATATGCTCTAAAAATATTATTTTACTAAATCAAGACTCAAAATAGGAAAGTGCACTATTTCTCAAGAAAATCGACTATTATGACTTCTAAATCACTAAAAATGATGTCTCATCCTAATATTAATCTATCACAAATGAGGAGACATCGAGACCCCCAACTCAAAGTTGTATCGTCCCGATACAATAAAGATAAAACCAAAGGGAAGTCTATAAATACACACTTATAAAATTCTCAATACAATGGAAAAAACATAGCAGAATATATAGAATACACCTAAAGCACATAACTCAGAAAATTTCATGCAATAATATTCATAAACTACATACTTGTACACTTCTCATATCCACAGTCAACACGGCTTGAGTTCAAGATCAAATTAGTTTCGCAATGTAAGAAGGATTGGGACTTTACTCAGTTCCCCAAGAAAGCTATAGATTGTTCATCGATTTTCACTAGTATTCAATGATTTACTCAACTAATCTCTAATGGCTCAATCACTTCTCAATTACATATCAAAGAATCAAAAGGTCTTTAAGGTTGTAATTTAGGCTTAGGGACGGTATGATAGTATATTTGGATAATTTGGAGTGAGCTTTTGGCTCTCTCCTCACTAGCCATCAACGAATCGCCCTAGAGCTTGAGTTACTCTCATAAAAATGTTTCTCACTCAACCCAATGAATTCCTTGATGCACAACTTAGCATCCCCAATAACCCAATTAAAGTTTAAGATGTTCACATAAAAATCCACTTTTCCGGTCCGAATATATATATTTTCTTGTCTTTTCAAATCAATTTCTTTAGCTATGATTCTCTTTTAATGTTGAGATATCACGCTATTTTCTCATATATATTTTTTTTTATTGCCCTTGTTGGCAAATTTAGCTCGTAGCTTCTTTTTCATTCACTATTACCCCGACAAAGGGTTACAATAAAAATCTGTGAATCATCATCAATATAAAGCACAAAGCACAATTAATAAGCTCAAAAATCCCAACCCTATAACAATTCCCATACTGGTGGACCCACCACCCCAAACTCAAGCTCTAAAACAACTGTCTATGCATCGCGATTCGAGTGCGGGTCATATGGAAAAGTCCTATAATCTAAAGGGATATGGCTTATAACGTGTTTCAATAAAAAGCTTTAGAAAGGCTAGAAGGGGCTGAGAAGGATATAGCATATAAAATCAAAAATCACAAGGTGAGAAGGTATAAAAAGGCTTCAAAGGTTTCAAATATGAAAGAACCGCCTTAATCACTTTCTACACTATGTAATTTTGTTATTTTCTTACCTTTAGCACTTTCATCAAATGGTTTTGTCAACCAGCTTGGATCTCACGGCCTACACACTTTCCAAGGTTCCCTGAGATCGAATATACTTTCTATCGCACTGCTCACTAATCTTTTCTTTACTATCAACGTGTGTTTTCCTACAAATACTCAAAGCATACAAATACATAGCTCATAAACATATTACTTACTATCATTAATTCACTGAGCTTATGCTTTCAAGCTATTAAACACACTCTACATCTAATTCCCATGTATCAAAAATTTTAATTTCTACCTAACAGAAAAATGGAGATGAGAGACAACGAATCCCCACACCAACAACTCAAAAATGAGCCGTGTCCCCACGACTCGAAAAAAACTCGAAAAACAGAAATTAAAATTAGCAGATAAACATATTTACAGAAATGGTAAGGAAGAAAGAGAACATGCTCTCGAGGCTTATTGCCTCGCATCATTGACATCCAAGGTTGGATTTGCTGGACCTTTCGTTAATTGCTCAAGGAGTTTCATGATGTGCACTTGATTAGCGTTTATTTGTGCCACATCGTTGACTAAGGAAGTTTGAGCTACTTCGAATTTCGTTAAACGCTCCTCTATCTTTTCTTGCCAAGTTTGCTCCTTTTCTTCTTTCGAGACTTGCGTAGAACCCGCTCTTCAAAAGATATCCTTGATCCAAGTAGTATCAATATAACTCGCTTTAAACTCGAGTTTCTCTTCTTCACCCAATGTAACCTTCGCTTTTCGCACAAGACACGTGATCATAGTTGGAAAAATAACATTATAAACTGATTTAGGAGAGACCGAAAATCGTATCACCTCCTCATAGATCAACTGTGCCACATCAACTTCTTGTCCTCTCAAAATACATTCCAAAAGTAGAGCATTCTTCATAGTCACGTCCAAAGTTCGTGTGTTTCTAAAGACATTAGGAATAAGGAAATTGTGCCAGATTCTCGCATCCGATTGGAGATATTTGTAAGGCCAAGGTGCCTTCAATTCTCCCTTATGTGATTTCACTTTCTCCTTGTCTAATACATGCTCAAAAAGTAATTCCTCATCAAAGATTTTTCGTTTAGCAACCGCTTCTTCAAATTTGCAATATCCTTTCAATTTCTTAAACTTGAAGTGGTTTCTAATCTACTCAACTGTGAAAGGAACTAACTTTCCTCTAATCGGAACACAACTTTTACTATCTCGGCTAAAGAGGCCTAAATAGAATTCCAAAACTAATTCATGACATAATTCAGAACATCTTACCATGAACGTAGACCAACCCAATTTCTCACCAAGCTCTAAGAACCTTGCATATTCTCCTGTACCAACTTCTTCCTTGAATATTTTCTCATAAGCAAAAGGTAGCTCTATCAATTGTTTCTCTGCAGAAGCTTTTAAGGTTTTTAAAGCTTCCTCTTTCTCTTTGGGTGTAGGACCTTGTGGAAGTTGTGTTTTCTCCTTTGCATAAAAGTAAAGCTTTTTACCATTACGATCACACAAAGTTATACCTCCATCTTCAACTTTATCTTAACCCTTTGATTTAGAACTAGAACCTTTGTTAATTGATTTCTTCTTAATTAAATCCAATCCCTTGTTGTTCTTCACCTCCCTCTTGCTTGCTAATATTGTTGTTCTATTAGTCATCCTCAATTAACCCCCAACTCAAAGCTTTAGCAACCCTTGAAATTTGAATTTGTGAATTAATGGTTGAACAAGCTTGATTTGGCTTAGGAAATATGAATGGATGATGAATCTCTATGTGGGTGGGGTGGATTTGTACTGGGTTGGCTTGGATTTAAGAAATTGTAGGATGAATTTTTGAAATTTGAGCTCTTGATTCTTCAATTTGATGGATTTGGTGAGGATTGGGTGTTTGATTCTCTCTTGTAATGATGTGGAGAGAAGATTTGATGTGTTTTTCTTGATGATTGGGTAGTGTTTTGATGATTGGTGAAGGTTTTGATGAGCTTCAATGGAGTTGGGAGAGTTTTGGAGAAGAGAAAGAGGCTTAAGGTTTATAAAATTCGGAATAATGGCTTTAATACCTCTTTTATACACTTGAAACCCGTTTTTCTCTCTCCAGTCGGCGCGGCGCGGTATACCGGGCATATCCTCCGGTATACCGGAACATCTGATGCTCCAAAATTATTCGTCTCGGCAATAAACACGCGCTAGCAACCCGTGGCACGGGTTTTTGGACCCGCGGTATACCGCGCATAGGGTCCGGTATACCGGGCTCATTGGTCAGATTTTTTTTCTCCTCGGCATAAAACACGTGGCACCTACCCGTGGTACGGGTTTTCTTCACCTGCGGTATACCGGGGCTGAGGTCCGGTATACCGCTCCCCTACTTCAGCTTTTCTGAAAAAAATTTGTTCGCTTCCCTAACTCGATTTCTCCAATACCTAAGCATCAAAAACACTAATACCTTTCTCAAATATGCATTATCAGCTAAAAACAACTAAACTAAACATAAACTAAAAACGTAAAAGACATAAAAACATAAAAAATTGCGGGTTGTCTCCCGTACAGCACTTTTGTTTAACGTCTTTCAAAGTTAGACGTGTTACCTCTATCAATATTTGCGAATATATCCTCCCCAACAACGAGTTAGGCTATGAACGTCAACTAATATGTGTTTGGCCCCAGTTTTGGGGCGAATTTCTATCACCTTGGCTGAAACAACCTTAGTGACGATGAATGGTCCCATCCACGAGTCTTTGAAACTTCGTGGCCTATTCTCGCGTTTGTGAGCTTTCCATAGAACTTCATGGCCAACCCCAAACTCAATGTTTGGATCAGTATCCACAGGCTTTAAGTGGATCTTGTCAGCAGGGACTTTGTGATGTGAAAGGCTGTGGATGACAGGAACGGTGGGATCTAACTTCCTTGGTTTCTTACCCAAGACATAGAAGGTCTCAGATACATTCTTTGCATGAAGGGTGATGGTCCCTTCTTGGAAGTTGATTACACTTTGACTTGTGGCCATGAAAGGCCGTCCAAGTATGATTGGAACCTGCTTATCTGCATCAAACTCAAGAATAACAAAGTCAGTAGGGATGGCGATATTACCTGCACGGACTAAGACGTCCTCCACTGTTCCCCATGTCCTTTTAACTGAGTTGTCAGCGAACTGCAATTTCACTGGAGTTTTCTCTGATTTCTGAAGTCCAAGTCTCTCGAACACGGACTTAGGCATAAGATTCACACCAGAACCCACATCGTACATTGCTTTCACCTTGAGTATACCATGTAATTGAATAGGAAGGTTGAAACTCCCCGGATCTTTAAGCTTTGTTGGTAGCTCTCTTTCACTACTTCTTGAAACCCTCAGGTTCTCTCTTGGGATCTCTACACTCGCCACTTTCTCAGGAATAACTTGCGTAAAAACTTGTTGCGGTGTAAGTCCTCTCTTCGCAATCTCAAGCATTTGGGCGTTGATATTTTCAGGTTGATACGCCTCTACAAATGTCTTGAGCACAGTGTCATCCTTTGGATTTGTATCAGGAATATTTGATGACACTGGTTGAACAATAGGTGGCGATTCCACCTTCTCTTCTTCTTTCTCTTCATGCACAGCAGGTGCATCTTCATCTTCTGATTCCTCCATTGAGGCTTCTTTCTCTTTCTCTTTAGCCAGCTCAGCTTCATAATCCATTACCGATCGAATCTCCTCTTGCATCTTCCTCAAAAGTTGTATAAATTCGGCTTTCTCTTGATCGTCCTCCACATAAACCTCAGAACAGTCAGATTCCACGGGGCTAGACTTGGTTGGTTCTTCTTCGGTACTCGGAACTTCCACGACACTAATGGCAGCATGCGGTACTTCCTCTTTTTCTTCTTCAATTTCAAGGCAAATAGCCTTGCAAGCTTCGAACCCAACATTGTTTTCACCTCCTTTTATTGCCTTTACTTCCTTTTGTTCCATTAAATTTGTTAACACTTTATTTAACTGTTCTACTTGAGTACCTAAAAACAGTTAACTATTTCCTTCAATTCAACCCACAAAATCAACTACTTGATCGTAACATTCGCAAATTATGATTTCAAGTGTGTCCAAACATGAATATTCAAATACTGAAATGGAATCCACTTTTTCAAGATACACATGGACTAAAGTTTCATTTTTCGAATATCAATTCAACTAATGTAGACAACTTCACCAAAATCAAGACCAATTTATCAAAAACCATTACTTTTCCCATAAATTTATCAAAAACCAGTGATTTTCTTTCCAAAGCCAAGTATAAAAAATTCTATAAAATCAAAAATCCCTCAAAATCTTATAAATTACACATGGGTTCAAAGCCATCTATTTACCATAGTAGTCAAAATACAGGTTTATACTCAAAATATCAGAAATCAGCCAATAATTTTCAAGCAAAATTTAACAAATACCAGTTCAACCTGTAAAACACAAAAATGTCAAGTTCAAGTTCAAGTTCCAAAACATTTGTTTAAGTTCAAGTTCAAGTTCCAAATACAAGTTCAAGTTCAACCTGCAAAACATCAAGTTCAAGTTCAAGTTCCAAATACAAATTCAAGTTCAACCTGTAAAACACAAATAATTTCCAAAACATTTGTTGTTAACCACCATAAACTAATAGTTCCAAAACCACTTAATTAACTATTAATTGAAACAAATTTAAACAAATTAGGGATTTTTCATTGAAATTTCAAAATACTAGTGAATAAAATTTCCATTTTCGAATATAAAATGTCCTCTTCTTGAGCAAATTCACCAAATAAGTCACTAGATAATCAATCTCTCATCTAACAAGCCCTTTATATAGCTATTTCTATCAAAATATTGTAATTTTGGAATCACGGAAAAAAAATTGCATAAAATTCTCAATTTCGAAATTCAGTTTGCACAAGAATACAAGACAATTAAGAACCAGGGAGTATAGAGAACAATACCCATAATTGCATCACCATTCTTCAACCCAAATTGATAAAATCATCCACAAAATACATTAATTCACCAATGCACAAGAATATAAAATAATTAAAGATCATAAATTATTCTTATTGCTAAAAAATAGACAAGAGTTGAGCCAATGGATATTACCATTTCAGATAATCAGATGAAGATCAAGAATACCAAAATCGAAAATCCATCATAGTTGATAATCAATTACTTACCAAAAAGTTATTACAATACATAGTATATAGTATACTATATAATTTAGATTCATAAATTGGATTAGGTTGAGGATTAGAGAGTAATCCAAATCCGAGAGATGAGAGTGTAAGAAGTTATTGCTTCGCAGAGAGCCAAAGAGAAAGTAAAGAGAATTCGGTGGGGTGGGTGAATGAAGTAAATGGGTTGGGTTGTTTTATTTAAGTCAGTGGATTCATGGATCAGCATAAAAAAAATTAAATCCTTACCGGTCCCGATCGGTTCAGACCGGTCCAAACTAATGTTTTTTTAAGAACCGAGTTGATAATAAATAAATAGGTTCGGAGCGGTTCAGGACCGAGTTTCAGCTCCGGTTCGGTCCGGTTCCGGAACCGACCAGTCCGTTCCGGTCCGGGGGACCGGTGAATCAGGACAGATAGCCGGGCTGATGCAACCCCAAACTATGGGAAATTTAGTTCATAGCTAAAGAAATAAAAGTAAAGATAAAATACCTTACAAACATGGTTAATCTAAGGGCCCGTTTGGAAGTGCTTATTTTAGAGTAAAAAAGCGCTTTTGGAATAAAATTCAAAATTTAAAAAAATTATTAAAAATAATTTTGAAATCTAAAATTATTGAAAGTGCTTTTTTCAAGAAGCACATATTTGGTGCTTCTCAAAAAAGTGCTTTTCAAGGTAAAAAAAACTCTTAAAATGCTAAAAGCACTTTTAAGTGCTTCTTCAAAAAAGCACTTCCAAACGGGCACTAAGTTAAAATTACCCTAATCGTAGAATGGACGAATGTAGAAGAGGATTTTTACTCCAACTGCTTGTCTTCCTCAACAAGTCAACTTGCTCCTCTGGTTGATCTCTAAGTGTAATATTGATTAACAATTGAGCAAGGACATGTCCGCAAAGGTAGGTAGCCAGTAATATATATGTAGGCATTAGGTCAAAATCTAGGTCATGGGCCAAGTCTTGGAGTCCTAATCCAACTCATTCTCGTTTTCCTTAATAATAGGACTGATTAACCTTTGGTGTTTGTAAAAATCATAACTCATTCTTTACTTCTTTAAATCCAGTGATTTTGGTACCACAACAACCAAAATTCAAATACCTTTACAAATATGAAAAGGCTCCTTTAAATTCCTTGTCGATTTTACGAAGCATTGGAAATACTACACGTCTTCACATTTGGAAACAACTTTTTTTTGAACAGGTAAGTGTATATTTTAGTGCTCAAATATTACCCCTTTACAATCTTAAAAGTATGACAATATTCATCTTTAAGTTTAATAAAACTAACTAGAAAGAAAATTAAAACTAGAAAGTAAGGTGCTATAACTATTACATTAGAATTCGCTAGGGACTAATTTGCAAAACTTTAAAACTTCGGCAAGCGGTAAAGTGATAGCGTCTTTAAGCCAGGTGAGCTACAAAACAATATTATCATTTGTGTTGTTGAATCACTCCTTGGAGCCCCCAGTTTCACACAATGATCTGATTTCGAATTGAAGCTTTATAGGAACAATTGAACCATAGTTTAGCCTGGACATCTCTTCGAATTGGTGAAGATCAACATCGAATTTCTCAAGATTTTTTTGGTAGAGTTTTTTGTTCCTTTCGTACAAGATATTATAGAGAAAACTTTGGAAACTTATGATAAAGACCAAATCCTTGAGGTTGTTTCTTTTACTTCTAAGTATAATCCAGTTGACTTTATCAATCCAATTTGAAGTATTGTCTTGACAACCATGATATTTACAACATTCCTTCCATATTTTCTTTGAGTAAAGGCAATCTATGAAGAGATGTTCACGCTATTCATTAGCCGAGTTGCAAAGAACATATACCTTATCAGCGTTGATTCCCAATTGTTCAATTCTATCTCGAGTAGGGAGTCCATTGAGGAAGACCAACCATGTAAGGAATTGATGTTTAGGAAGAGTTTGTTTGTGCCAAACTACAGAGCTCCATTCTAATTTTTCTCCAGGTGTATGAAGATCTTTGAGGAGTAAATTCAAAGTGAAGTTTGATGAATCACCACATCTCCAGAGGAATTGATCCTTTACCTCACTGAGTACAAGGAGTTCAAGGTTAGGTTTAAGTCCAATCAAGTGTCCGGGAAGTCTCTATCTCTGATTTCCAAAATACAGAGCAATTGTCGTGTGCTTGTATTTGTTAGAAAAGTGAGTCTCAAATTGATAAAGTTCTTGAATACGTGAACCTTTAATCCGTATGTCTTCTATGATAATTTTTTTTACCATTACCAATAACATGGTGAATATATTTTTGTGCCAATTCTCTAATTTGCAGCATTTTCCTCCATGTCCATGAAATGACTTGCGTAGATTCAATACTCCAAACACATTTCCCTCCTAACCAATTATTTTTTACCCATTGAGCCCATATGTTATCCTCTGTCTCAAAGAATCTCCAAAAGGCTTTTAAAGTTGCTATCTCATTAAGGTTTTTGAGACTAACTAGTCCCAATCCTCCTTCTTCTGGTGTTTTACAAAGTAGATTCCAGTAACCTTAGTACCTCTAACTCTGTGTTGTTTGCTTTCCATAAAAACCTTGAGAAGATGCTTTCAAAATTATTTATTACTTTCTTTGGGAGGATCATAACTGAGCACCAAAATCTCACCTTACTTTGTAATACAGTCTTAATTAAGTGAAGTCTTCCTGCAAATGTGAGGAATTTATGCATCTAGTTCTCAATACGAGAGCAAACGTTCTTTACAAGAGTGTGACAAGCTGCAGCATTAGGAACCTCTGTAGTTAACAGAGTACCAAGATATCTTACTGGTAGTTGACCTTGTTTCACTTGAAGTATATTGCAGATGGTTGAGAAAAGTTGTTGATCATTCCCACTAAAGTATAGTTCACTTTTGTCTGCACTTATCTTAAGTCATGATAGTCTTGAGAAGAGTTTAAGTCCTTCTTTGAGTTTAATAGTTGAGTTAATGTCACCATTTAGGAAGAGAAGACAATCATCAGCAAAAATGAGATGATTGAGCTTAATTTTATAACATCTTGGATGATAAGTGATTGTAAATTCACATAACTTTAAGCATATTGATGATGAATTTATGGTTTAGGGAGTAAAAAGCCTTGTGAATGTCCAGATTTAGAGTACATCTTGGAGAGTTGTTTTCCTGTCATAGCCTTGGCTAACACTTTGAGCATCTAATACATTATCTGCTATGTTTCTGCCTTGGACAAATGCAGCTTGATTTTGTGATATAAGTTCTATGCGACAAAAATATTACTTGAAAAGTAGCAGATAAATTTAAGAGTGACATTCTAAACAAATAGACAATCATGGCCTTCCTATGTGAATAAATTTAAGAGCAATATTTCAAACAAAAAGAAAAAATGTTAATTCCTCACCAAAAGCACATAAAGAAACTCTAAAAAATAGAAGATCGATAATCAATATTCCAAACAAACAATCCCCTTTTTGCTCCCTATTTTTTATAGCTATGTCCCAACATTATATATTAACCTTAACAAATTAATGACGAATACACGATTTATAATATGATACAATTACCTAACTATAAATTTTATCCTTAAAATGCAATACCTACATTTTACTTGTTATTGAAAAGAGATAATAAAGAAGAGAAATATACAGGTGATCTCTTTCTTACCTAACTATGAAGAGAAAAGCTTGGGGCGATTATGGATATAGACGCTTAATGAAGGTGGATATGGAAAATTAGGGCGTAATGGCGGTGATATAGATTCTTGGACCATGGCGGTGGAAATGCATTCTTCAGCGTAAACGGTGGGATATGAACGCTTAGACTTAAGAACGCGACCTCTTAAATAATTTTGAAAATTAATTTTTTTTTTGTTTATATAGTTAAAAGTACTACCTTACTTTTTAAAGTAAGGTGTCGCCTGTCCTCTCATATATATATATATATATATATACTTTCATTATCTTTCTTATTCTTAAACCTTTATAATTTCTGTCTAATAAATATTATGCTTATGTTTTATTTTGTATTTCCTTTTATAGTTCTCTAATATATTCATTTATTTATTTTGTAATTGTAATGTGTTTTTTTTTTTTTGTTACATGGGTTCTGGGCTAGTTTGCGCGTACCCGACTAATCCCACGGAGATATATATGTCTCTCTCTATATATTATTATGTTTCTCTATATATATTTTTATGGTAAATCAGAACTAGGTTATCCATGTTCAATGAGCAGTTCGAGTCTTGTATCTCTCACTTTACATCCGTTAGGGAAGAGATTCGAACCATGCATCTTCCTTTTAGGTGCTGAAGAAAATAGCAAGACTCTGGCCAATTGAGCTAACCCAATCGGCTGTAATGTGTTTTTTTAATTGAATTTCAAGAAAGAACAACCCCAACGCCCAATTTGGCCGCTAAACAAATCTCTAACATGTCTTGATTGGTAATATTCGCCTGGCCCCTTTACGGGTAAGGTTGAAACGTAGGTGCATCTCTAGTCTACTATCAAATAATAATATTCCCCTTGCCCCTTACCATATATATTTATATATATATATATATTACTTATATAATATTATACAGCAAAATCAAGATAATCTGTGGAAGTATATTTGTAAGACTAAAATATAAATTTAATTCCATGGTAGTCTTAATAGAGGGATATGATAGGTGTCCTAACTAAAAAGAGGTGTATGTATATCATTCAACAGAATATATTTTCACCAAGCTGCACGTGCTACTTGTTGGTATATTAACTCATATCTCTCGACTTTCTCCTTCATAGTGTGTATCTCGTTCTTGATACTGTTCTTCACCTGTTTAAGACGAGTCAACTCAAGTCTAGCTTCATTATATTTCATGTCCTGTGTCTTGATATCTTCCTCTAAACGAGTCAACTCAAGTTTAGCTTCATTATATTTCTTAAATTCTGGTGTTCGTTTAGACTCAAGTGTAAGGCTCGTGAGATGGTTTAAACGAGAGCGTATAAATTCAACATCCATGCCTAATATCTGGAAACCTTCTAGTGTTTTGTCCAAATCAATAACTTTATCTCGAGACAAATAAACCTGGGACCCACGTATCGTATCTGCTATTTCAACAGTTTCTGATATTAATCCTGCAGCTACATTGGGTTTAATGGTCTTGCGAAGATGCTCATGCAAATACTTGTTTTGAGACAAACAAAGCTCGTAATACTTTTCACGGATATTTTCAGAGAGCATGTTTTCTATGTTAATTCCATTAACCATAATAATAAAACTCCGAAAATCAACAAAAGATTTAGCACCATTATCCAAACAAACCGTGTAAAAATCATTCCTAGACTTGTCAGACTGATCGCTAGTTTCTAAATCAACATATTTATTGCCTTGAGAGTTGTTGAATGATGAGTCATTTGAGCTTCTTGCATCTACTTTATAATTGCAAGTGTTGAGAGTGAGTATGATATTTTAAGAAGAAGAGGATATTTAATGTAATTAAAAGACTTACTCAAATTGCTCTGTTTTGCAGTGTCTTGATTAGTAAGAGTATTTTGTCTAATAATGTAAACCTGCACAAATGAAAAAACATACTAAAAATGATCTTATTGTATACAACAATAATAAAAAAAGTTACCTTAAACTTGCAAGGGCTCAACAATTGAAATATAAGAGCATCATTCTCTTGCAAATCATGTTTAATAGAAAATGCAGTCCAGCCAGCACTAAATACAGGGCTGCTTATTCCCAGGAATTTGACTTTATGTTGTTCACCATTTTCTCCAATCAAAACCACCGATTCATCATGCTTTGGCATATGCTGCTTCACAAATCCATGAGGGACAGGCTACAATCGAAAATGAAAATTAATAATGTATTAATTAGCAGCTCTTTCAAACAAAATTATACTCACCATCTTACAACCTTTGCCAACGTTTGAGGGACCCACTAACTTGATGAAGGAAGGCAATTTTGAATTTAGATTTCCTTCAAACTCTTTTGCTCTCTCCATTATATTCTCACTGCATAATATACCCACCAATTTAGTTTCCTTTACTCCATTTTTATATATATTTTAAATAATATATTAATCACCTGTTTCTTCTTTCAATCCCCTTGGTCCCAACCTCAACCTGAAAATATAAACTATCAGATTCCAGACCAGAGCATCAATAAACTACAATTATTTATTACAACCTAAGTTTCATCATTGAAAAGAAAACTGAGAGAAATTAAAAGAGGTAGATAAACACTCACATTGGAGAATCGAAGCCTTTTTGTTTTTGCTTTAGATCTGTCATAAACCTGCCAAAGATAAATTAATTGTCTGTTATATACAAAAACCCACAAGTATATTTTCTAAATGTTGAAAATCAACCATTTTGGACTGATGGGGACCAAGATGACCTTTCTACCCCACCCCAACCATGTACATCAAGCTCACCCAAACTAGAGCTCCGGCCTAAAAATCTAGACAGAAATGAATATTTAGCTTTAGTGTGTCTTTGATTGATTGATATCTTTAGTTTTAATCTTATGGATTAATCATATACTTTCATATATTACACAAATTTAACAATATATATATGAGTGAGTGTGAGAGTGTGAGAGAGAGGAGACAAGTTCATAGAGAATAGTCTTTCTTCTGGAGCTCAACTTTTTGGATATAGTCATTTCACCTTCACCTTCATCTTCATAGTCTTCGTCTTCATAATCTTGATCTTCATCTTCTTCTTCTTCGTCGTCCAGCTTCATCGTCATCAATAATTACTTCTTCCTTCACTTTTTTCAAGTGGTGAGCTTCACCGCCATTAATGGTAAGAAATTCCTTACTGCTAATTATACTCATTGTTCAGTAGAAAGAAATCGTACAAGAGAAGAAATGAGTAGAGTAGTGGAGATGATGGGACTAGCAACCACTACTGAGTAATGAGTGTACTACCTGCTATCGTCTACGTTTTTAAAATATTTGGCTGATAAAAGACAAAAATTCTTTGCTACGTACGGGTAAGCGAACCGGAAGCAGGGCGTTTTGAAATAACTTTTTTTTTTTGAATACATGAGAGAGTCACTTTGGACTCGGAGTCATTTTGACTCCAATGAGATTCGATCTCAGGACCTTTTGGTCAACCTAACCACTAGGCCAACTATCGATCTCCGTTTTGAAATAACTTTATAAACCATGACCAACGACATTTGGATGACCAATTTTTTATGAGCCAATTGTTGATTGATGCCTATTAAAAAACTTATTTAGAAAAAGGTCCCTAGAAAAAAATATTTATTGAAAACAGCCCCATCCCAAATTATCCTTATAATTAATAATTAAAAAATAAGAAAAAAACTAATAAACACGCGCGCGTCCGTGAAATTTTTTTAAAATCGTCATAACTAATTCAAAAAAAAAAAAAAAAATCAAAAAAAATCATATTTGGATAAATCAAATTAATATTTACGTCTATGATTTTTTTCGGAATTTTCTGAATTTTTTTATTTTTTATGATTTTTTTAATTTTTTTTTTCGCAGACACGAAATTCCATGTTTTAAACATGGAATTCCATGTTTAAATTCCATGTTTATTTCACGGTTTAAAACATGGAATTCCATGTTTAAAACATGGAATTCCGTGTCTGCGAAAAAAAAATAAAAAAAAAATCGAAAAATTCAAAAAATTCAAAAAAAATCAAAAAAATTCATAGACGTAAATATTAATTAGATTTATTCAAAAATATTTTTTTTTTAATTTTCTGATTTTTTTTGAATTAGTTATGACGATTTTAAAAAAATTTCACGGACGCGCGCATGTGATGGAATTAGTAAAGGTATAGAAAATATAAATGAGATGTTTTCTATAAATAATTACTTCATTAGGCATTTTTTTATAAATAAGATTATTGAAGGCATAAAAAAACAATTAGAGAGTTTAATGAGGATGTTTTCAACAATAACCCCATTTTTTATTTATTTCAAACCAAAAAGATATTGAAAACGAGAATTACATGAAATAAAACCAAGGAGTTTTTTTTTAATGTTAACACTTTTTCAATAAATAATTAGTAATTTAGTATAGAAAGAAAAATAATTTCAGATTTGGCACAAGGGCTGTATCTTGAACACAGCCCTTAAGCAAAATTGTAAGGGCGGTCATTCAACCACCGTCCTTAACAGAAATACAATTTTGCCTAAGGGCGGTGTTCAAGATACAACCCTTATGCCAAATCTGAAATTACTTTCCTTTTCATGCCAAATTGCCAATTATTTATAAAAAGAATGTTAAACTTTAAAAAAACTCAAAACCAAGTCCTAGAAAAAAGACCATTTAGGGTGAGGGATTAGAAACTCAATCACCAATTAAGACATTTTAGAGGTTAGGTTTGTTTAGCCATCCAACTTGTCTTATAATAATTGATTTTAAATCGTAAGTTTTGTTAGAATGCTCTCAGGCACATCCTCCAAGGAATAGCTGAGTTTGCACTCTATCACCGTCCACCATTATCAAACAACCACTCCAAATCACAAAACTCACCCTAAACCCATTACAATTCAATGTCTTTTACACTAATCTTCATATAAATCGCAAAAATCCCTTATTTACATATTAACATTGATTTCTTCATAAAATTTACAATCACTCTTTTCTTCTAAATCTACTACCTCTTGCTTACATTTATTTCTCGCTTTTACTCTTCACCTACCTTCTTTTTCACTCCCTCTGTAAACATTCTTAAAGTCTCTTCTTTATGATGGAATTTTACACCAGAAATAATTCAAACACTGCTGATGAATCCTTCATTCTGACAGAAGATCCAAACTCTGTCTATGCTCAATTTGAAGGGCCTAAACTCTACGCAAAAATCATCTCCAACAAAGTTGTAAGCTTTAATTACCTGCGAAAAATATTATCAACTCCTGGGGTGTCAAAGGCAAAGTACACACTGAAAAACGAGGCTTTAATACATGTATAGTCATCTTTGAATCTGATGAAGATCTCCAACGTGTTTGGAACAATAGACCATGGAATCTGGCGGGGAAGCACGTTCTTCTACTTAAATGGAATATTGCAAAATTGCAGACTAACTGATATACTATAAGCGTCCTAGAAGGGGGGTTGAATAGGAAAAGAGGAATTAATCGGCTAATTTTATTTCAAGCAAATAAAATTAAAAGCTAATTTGAATCCTATTGTTTTAGCAAACTAAATAGTATAAAACTAGATAATCCTAAAAGACAATATTATCAAACTATTCAAGTAGGCATTTTATCAAGCATATAGAGTGCGGAAATGTAAAGAGTGTAGAGATAGAATACGATACACAACGATGTATAGTGGTTCGGTTTCCCTACATCCACTACCTAAGGAAGCCTCCTTAGGATTTGCAAGATTCTCAACTAATCTCCGTAACTCTTAACCGGGTGAGATACAAACCCTTACAACCACTTCAAAAACCCTTTGAAGGAAATACACTTGTGTTATCACCAACACAAGGAACCAAGCATAAACCTATGCTCACACTACTCTCTTAATCTATTACAAGAACTAAGAGGAAAAGGGGAAAAGTGTTTTAGGGGTGCTTATAAAAGCTTTGTAACTAAACTCCTCAATGAGTAGATAAGAACTAAGTAGCTTCACAATAAATATGACTTGAATGCTTCTTTGAAACCTCCTTGAATGATAGAATTAATTGCTCTTAAGATTGGTAGATGGAAGGCTTGAGTTGTGTCTTGAATGAGCATCATTTTATAGCTGAAAATATGGTCCAACGGTCACAAGGCTTCTTTCTAACGGATCTATTTTAACTCCAACGGATATAAGCTTTGTCCTCTTGTAATGTTGCAGGAAACCCTTACTTGCGGTGTACCGCGGGAATGGTCCGGTGCACCGCACAGATTCTTGATGCTTACTGACGGGCTATCCTGTGCACCGCGCCTCTGGTCCGTGCCTTGGTCCGGTGTACCGCGCTTTGGTCCGGTGTACCGTGCAGATTTAAGAGCTTACTGACGGGCTATCCAATGCACCGCGCTTCTGGTCCGTGGTTCTGCGGTGTACCGCATGTTTTGTCCGGTGTACCGCGGAGCTGCTCTTTTGAATTTTAAGCTAAAGTCTAAGGAAAAGAACACAACTAATCTAGTGAGGGGTTTTGGAAAATATTTAAAGTGATACCAAAATGAATTTTAGTTTAAATGATGATTTGTCGAATATTAAAACGGGAATAAAAACAAGGTGAGGCTAACAATCTCCCCCTTTTTGATGTTTGACAAATCATAAACTTTTGAATATGCCTAAGATTAAGTTTTGATCAAAAACTCCCCCTCAACCTAGTTACTAGAGTTTATATAAAAACTCCCCCTCACAAAATGCATTTGAAAAAGTTTAACTAAAATTTCTCCCCCTTTGTCAACAACAAAAAGAACTAATGATACGATTTTTGAAAAATATAAGGGGTCAAAAATACATTTTGAGTAAAACAAGGACTAAGGAAGAAAATGGATAACAATGTAGAAGCTTCAAGGATCCTATCACATCAAGAAAATATTAGCAACAAGAGAATATACACAAAAAGCACAAAATAAAAAATGCAAGAAGAGAGGGTTAGAGAATTTGCATGTCAATCTCACACCGAATTTTCTCAAAAAGATCTTGGGGTAATGGTTTAGTAAAGATATCGGCTAGTTGATTTTCCGAAGTGACAAATTCAAGTACAATATCCCCTTTTTGAGTGTGATCACGGATAAAATGATGGCGGATTTCTATGTGTTTCGTTCTAGAGTGTTGAATAGGATTTTTGGTAAGATTGATAGCACTAGTGTTATCACAACGAATGGGAACACGATCATACTCTAGGCCAAAATCTAGTAAGGTTTGTTTCATCCAAAGAATTTGAGTCACACAATTTCCGGCCGCAACATATTCGGCTTCGGCCGTGGATAAAGCAACACTATTTTGTTTTCTACTAGACCAAGAAACAAGGGATTGACCTAAGAATTGGCAACTACCACTAGTACTCTTCCTATCAAGTCTACAACCGGCATAATCGGCATCCGAATAACCTATTAGCTCAAAAGAGGTAAATCTAGGGTACCAAAGTCCTAGACTAAGGGTTCCTTTCAAATACCTAAAAATACGCTTAACGGCACTAAGGTGGGATTCTTTAGGAGAGGATTGAAATCTAGCACAAAGACACACGGGGAACATAATATCGGGTCTAGAAGCGGTTAAATAAAGTAAGCTACCGATCATACCTCGATATAGTTTCTCATCAACATCCTTACCATCTTCATCTTTGTCTAATTTTGTGGATGTGCTCATTGGAGTTCCAATTTCCTTTGCATCTTCAAGTCCAAACTTTTTGATCAATTCTTTTGTATATTTGGCTTGATTGACAAAGATGCCATCTTTCATTTGCTTGATTTGAAGTCCAAGAAAGTAATTCAATTCTCCCATCATGCTCATCTCAAATTCCTTATGCATGCTTTTAGAAAAATTCTCACAAAGATTTTCATTAGTAGCACCAAATATAATATCATCCACATAAATTTGAACAAGAAGGATATCTTTTGAAGACCTTTTTATAAATAAAGTGGAGTCAATATTTCCTCTTTTAAAACCATCATCTAATAAAAATTTGCTTAATCGTTCATACCAAGCACGAGGTGCTTGTTTTAAACCATATAAAGCTTTTGAGAGTTTAAAAACATGGTTTGGAAATTTTGGATCCTCAAAACCCGGTGGTTGTTTAACAAAGACTTCCTCGTCTATAAAACCATTTAAAAAAGCACTTTTGACATCCATTTGGTAAAGTTTAAAATTCATATAACAAGCAAAAGCAAGTAGCATACGAATAGATTCAAGTCTAGCTACCGGAGCAAAAGTTTCATCGAAATCAATACCTTCTTCTTGATTGTACCCTTGAGCAACTAACCTTGCTTTATTTCTAGTGATGATGCCGGTGTCATCTAGCTTGTTTCGAAATATCCACTTAGTGCCAATAATAGTGGGGCCAATTGGTTTTTCCATTAATGTCCAAACTTTGCTACGCTCAAATTGATTTAATTCCTCATGCATAGCGTTAATCCAATGATCATCTAACAAAGCTTCTTTAATATTCTTGGGCTCAATTTGAGATAAGAATGCTTGATGAGCACAAAGAGCAATAATACGGGAGCGAGTGGTAACACCTTCTTTTGGATCACCTAGAATTAATTCACTTGGGTGATCTTTGATATGTTTCCAACACTTTGGTAAATCCGTACTAGCTTCATTTAATACTTGATCATTTTCCTTAAGAGGTTCTTCATGAGATTTTAATTCTTGAGTAGGAGATTCTAAGGGTTGATCTAGTGGAGTATCTTCATCAACATCTACCACTTTCTTGATACAAAACGGATTAGTCTCATCAAAGTCAACATGCATAGATTCCTCAATAGTACGAGTACGTTTGTTGAAAATGCGATAGGCTTTTTCTTTAGTGGAATAACCAAGAAAAATGCCTTCATCCGATTTAGCATCAAATTTTCCCAAATAGTCCCTAGTGTTTAGGATAAAACATTTGCACCCAAAAACACGAAAATAAGCAATAGTTGGTGGTCTACCATTCCAAAGCTCATAAGGGGTTTTCTTAATAATGGGTCTAATAAGAACTCTATTTAACACATAACAAGCCGTATGAACGGCTTCACCCCAAAAGTATGTAGGCAAGCTATGTTCTTTTAGCATTGTTCTAGCCATTTCTTGTAGAGTTCGGTTTTTCCTTTCCACTACCCCATTTTGTTGGGGAGTTCTAGGGGCCGAAAAATTATGCTCAATCCCAAATTCATCACAAAAATGCACAAAAGGAGAATTCACATATTCACTACCATTATCACTACGAATGCATGTAATAGAGTAGCCTTTCTCATTTTGCACCTTTCTACAAAGTTTTGCAAATTCATTGAAGGCATCACTTTTTAAAGCAAGGAACATCACCCATGTATATCTAGTGAAATCATCAACAACAACAAAGACATATCTAGAACCCCCTAGACTAGTGACATCAACGGGACCAAAAAGATCCATATGCAATAATTGAAGTGGCCTAACGGTGATGACCTTATTTATGGATTTAAAAGATGAACGATGTTGTTTACCAAGTTGACATGCATCACATAATTTATCTTTATCAAATTTATGAATAGGCAAACCAACAACAAGATTTTTTCTAGATAATTTTGAAATCAAATCCATGCTAGCATGCCCTAAACGTCTATGCCAAAGCCAACTATCATTTACCACGGATAAGCATTTAATATGTTTAGACATAAGACTTTCAAGATCAACAACAAAAACATTATCCGATCTTTTTGCAATAAACATAGTATCTAACTCATCATTTTTAAAGACAACACATCTAGATGCTTCAAATTTAACACTAAAACCAACATCACAAAGTTGACTAATACTAAGCAAGTTAAAAGAGAGACCCTCAACAAGTAACACATTAGAGATGAGTAAAGAATTCATATTACCAATGTTACCTTTACCCAAAACGCGTTTCTTAGTGTTGTCGGCAAAAGTAACTCTATCACCTTTTGTTTTATATAAACGAGTAAATAATGAAGGATTCCCGGTCATGTGTCTTGAGCATCCACTATCAAGGAGCCATATATTTTGCTTCTTGATGCTCAATCCCTACAATAAAAAATAAATTAAGCTTTAGGTACCCAATTAGGTTTGGGTCCATGAGGGTTAGTGGATTTTCTTTTTAAGACCCATATAGGCCTTTTCCAAATTGGCACAAGAGATCCCAAATCCAATAATTTACGATAGTAACAATGAGATGCATCATGACCAGGTTTTTCACAATAAGTGCAAGTGATAGAAGATTTTGAAGAGGAAGGAATTTCATTTGAAATTTTTGATTTTACAAAAACATTTTTCAAAGGTTTTTGGTGAGTGAATGGATCATATCCAACACCACTTTTTTCACAAGCCATTCTTTGAGAACCCAAAATCAAATCCAAGTTTTCTTGCCCACTAGTGAATTTTAAAATAATGGCATTTTGATCAACAATCTTTTTCTCTAACAAAGCTTTTTCTTCCAAAAGATTTTTCTCAATAAGATGAAGTTTTTCATTATCATCTATACATTCATCACAAAGATTTTGACAATCTTCCAAAGCTGTCAAAACCTCTTTAGTTCTATTTTTCTCAAATTCTAAATCTTTTGTTAAAACCTTATTTGTTTCAATAGAATTTAAAAAATCATTGTAAAGAGAATCAAATGCCTCATGAATATCTTGTTCACTATTATCATCATTAGTTAAAGAGAGTTTAGATTTAGGAGTTACCTCTTCATGATTTGCCATAAAGGCAAAGTGAGTTGAGCCGGTATTATCATCCGAAGGCGCATCTTCATCATTTTCAAGTACTCCCATAAAAGCAACAAGATTGACGTTTTCGTTATCACTTTCTTCTTCATCCGAATTTTGAGTATCCCAAGTGATATTAGCATGCATTGCTCTCTTAGGTTTCTCCTTTTGAAGAAGAGGACAATAGGTTTTGATGTGACCAACTTTCTTGCAATGATAGCAAGTGGGTTCATCTTGTTTGATAGCTCTATCATTCTTCTTGTAAGGTGAGGAAGAACTTCCTTTCTTAGCAAAGCGTTTGTATCTCATGAATTTTTTCATATCTCTTGCTAACATAGCCACTCCTTCATCTTCACTAGTTTCTTCTTCATGTGAGTTATCTTCTTCACTTTCCTTCCTTTCTTTTCGTTCTTTCAACTTGGAACTCATGGCATGGAAAGCAATAGATTTCTTAATCTTCTTCTCCTCATCATCTCTTATCTTTTCTTCTTCAAGCACAAGCTCTTCCGTCATGAGGTTGCAAATGAGTTCATGAACCGTCATTTTTGAAAGATCTTTAGTGTCTCTTATAGAGTTGATTTTTGATTTGTATTTCCTTGGAAGAGCAAATAAGATTTTTCGGCATTGTTCTTTGTTGGTGTACTCTTGACCAAGAGTCTTCAAGGTGTTGACAATGTTAGAAAATCTTTGATGCATGGCATTTAAGGCTTCATCGGGCTCCATACGAAATAGCTCATACTTAGTGATAAAGAGACCAATCTTAGTTTCTTTGATATCTTCCGTTCCTTGATATGATAGCTCCAAGAGTTGCAACATTTCATGAGCGGAATTGCATTCACTAACTCTAGCGTATTCCGTGACACTTAATCCATTAATGAGGATGTTCATAGCTTTGTTGTTTTTGGTGAGTTTCGCTATGTCTTGATCATTATAATCATCTTCATTTTTCACCTCCGTAGTACTACCCGTAACATAAGGAATATATGGACCCTTCTTGATAGCAAGCCACAAAAAGTAATCAATTCCTTTGACGTGAATTTCCATTTTCTTTTTCCACCCAAAGTAGTCTTTTCCTACAAAAAGCGGAGGTCTAGTAGAACATGAACCTTCCGGTTGATTAGAATCCATATCGTATTAACTCTAGAAACGATTAAGTACAATAGAGCTAGGCTCTGATACCAATTGATATACTATAAGCGTCCTAGAAGGGGGGTTGAATAGGACAAGAGAAATTAATCGGCTAATTTTATTTCAAGCAAATAAAATTAAAAGCTAATTTGAATCCTATTGTTTTAGCAAACTAAATAGTATAAAACTAGATAATCCTAAAAGACAATATTATCAAACTATTCAAGTAGGCATTTTATCAAGCATATAGAGTGCGGAAATGTAAAGAGTGTAGAGATAGAATAAGATACACAACGATGTATAGTGGTTCGGTTTCCCTACATCCACTACCTAAGGAAGCCTCCTTAGGATTTGCAAGATTCTCAACTAATCTCCGTAACTCTTAACCGGGTGAGATACAAACCCTTACAACCACTTCAAAAACCCTTTGAAGGAAATACACTTGTGTTATCACCAACACAAGGAACCAAGCATAAACCTATGCTCACACTACTCTCTTAATCTATTACAAGAACTAAGAGGAAAAGGGGAAAAGTGTTTTAGGGGTGCTTATAAAAGCTTTGTAACTAAACTCCTCAATGAGTAGATAAGAACTAAGTAGCTTCACAATAAATATGACTTGAATGCTTCTTTGAAACCTCCTTGAATGATAGAATTAATTGCTCTTAAGATTGGTAGATGGAAGGCTTGAGTTGTGTCTTGAATGAGCTTCATTTTATAGCTGAAAATATGGTCCAACGGTCACAAGGCTTCTTTCTAACGGATCTATTTTAACTCCAACGGATATAAGCTTTGTCCTCTTGTAATGTTGCAGGAAACCCTTACTTGCGGTGTACCGCGGGAATGGTCCGGTGCACCGCACAGATTCTTGATGCTTACTGACGGGCTATCCTGTGCACCGCGCCTCTGGTCCGTGCCTTGGTCCGGTGTACCGCGCTTTGGTCCGGTGTACCGTGCAGATTTAAGAGCTTACTGACGGGCTATCCAATGCACCGCGCTTCTGGTCCGTGGTTCTGCGGTGTACCGCATGTTTTGTCCGGTGTACCGCGGAGCTGCTCTTTTGAATTTTAAGCTAAAGTCTAAGGAAAAGAACACAACTAATCTAGTGAGGGGTTTTGGAAAATATTTAAAGTGATACCAAAATGAATTTTAGTTTAAATGATGATTTGTCGAATATTAAAACGGGAATAAAAACAAGGTGAGGCTAACATTAACGCTCAACTCACCTCCTCTTCATTCATTGTTCAAATTCACGACATCCCTCCTACACTAATAAATGAAGACAATGCTAGGTAAACTCGGAAAAGTCGAAAAAATCATCCTCCCACCTATTGAAAACTTCATGGAATTTAGCGATATTCGAGTAAGAGTAGATTGGAATATCTTTAATCCAATTCATGTTGCCTACAACATAAATCTCGGAGATGGACAAAAAATCAGAGGTATGCTTAAATACGAGAAACTGTGTGATTTATGCTACTTATGTGGTATGCTAGATCATGAAGAAAATGATTGCACCAACAAAAAAAAGACTCTGATTCAAACTCAACAAAAATATTTTTGGATTCGAACCAAAAATCTCAGATGAACTGAAGCAAAATCGTAACCCACCACCACCGAGTCAAAACCCTCCACCGAGTCAACAACAATCGGGTCAAGAACAAAATCCCGCCCAAAATCAACAAAACCCTAAGGAACAAGACAAATAAAAATGATCTTATTGTATACAACAATAATAAAAAAAATTACCTTAAACTTGCAAGGGCTCAACAATTGAAATATAAGAGCATCATTCAATTGCAAATCATGTTTAACATAAAATGCTTTCCAGCCAGCACCAAATGAAGGTTGTCTTGCTAGGAATTTGACTTTATAATATTCTTCAGCATTTTCTCCAATCAAAACCATCGATTCATCATGCTTTGGCATATGATGCTTCACAAATTCACGAGGGACATGCTAAAATCCAAAATAAAATTAATAAATGTATTAATTAGCAGCTCTTTAAAACAAAATTACACTCACCATCTTATAACATGTGCTAACCTCTGAGGGACCCACTAACTTGATGAAGGAGGGCAACTTTGATTTAGATTTCCTTCAAACTCTTTTACTCTCTCCATTATGTTCTCACTGCATAATGTACCCACCAATTTAGTTTCCTTTACTCCGTCAACTCTATATACGATTATATAAATAATTGAATAACCTGCTTCTTCTTTTAAATCTTTTGGTCCCAATCTCAACCTGTAAATACATTATAATCTACCAGATTCTTTTTACTGTTTAAATTTCATAATTATCTGAAAAGAAATTAAAGATATACATTCATATTTCCAAGTTCACAGCTCGGAACTCGCAGTCTTTTCTGTTTTGCTTCATATCTTTCATTATCCTGCCAGTAAATAAAATACACAACTACAGATTGAGGTAAATGTTACAATTTCCAATAAAACCATAAATTGTCCTTTGTGCAATAAATCTCATCTATAATTTCTAATTACTTCCAAAGTGAGTAAATAAAATTAAATGTTTTGGACCAAAATGACATTCTATTTTGTTTTTCTTTCTTCTCCATCCCAAGCCACCCACAAAAAATGGAGCTCCATCGCTGACTGTACTCTACTGGTTAAAAACTAAACAGTTAGTGGGTCGTTTAATTGATTGCTACCTTTACTTTAATCCATTACACAAATATTAGAGAGAGAGAGAGAGAGAGAGAGAAAGAGAGAGACCAGCTGAAGGGAAGCGTTAACATGAAGAGTAGTCTTTCCCGTTATAATTATGTCATCTTCTTCTCCTTGTTTTCGTTGTTCAGCTTCATCATCAACTACTTTTTCCTTCATTGTTTAATTGATGAGCTTCACGCCCATTAATGGTGTAAGTAGCGGAGATAGTGGGAGCAGTAAGTTTTACGAGCCCGCTAGTTTGCTGCATACGGGTAAAAGAACCCGACCTTTTTCTTTTGTTCGAAATAAGAACCCTTTGAAACAACTTAATACAAAAACTTTTTTTGTTTCATCGCATACATACACTAATAGAACGAAATGCTTGATTTATCATTTCTTTTCCAAAAGATAAAATTTAAATAAATAAAAAGAGAGTGCAACAATTTATCCGATCGTATATAAAGTACTTTGAAACAATTAATCAAATAAAAAACGGGGATGATACTAATAACTAATAAAAAACATTTGTGAAAATTTTGTTTTGATTCTTGGCTTCTAAGTGGTGTGGAATGATTTGGGTGATTGAATCTTGTTTGTAGGAATGTAGGAAAGGATTTGAAAATAAATTTATAGTAATTTGATGGTGTTTTGACGTGAGATGTAGGTTTTGTAAAGTTTCAATGGTGTTTCATGGAGTTGGTGTGTTTCGGGGAAGAATGAGGGTTAAGGTTTATGAATAGGGTTGTGTTCTTACTTTCTCTTCTAGGTTTGTCGCGGACCGAACCGGCTAGCTGGTCCAATTCTTTTAATATTCCTGACCTCGAACCGTCGCGACCCTCTATCGTGAATGACGACACTGTTGATGGCTGGTAGGCCGGTCATGGGACATATATATGTCGGTGCTGTTCTTCAAAAAATATGTCCCGAACTGTATCCTCAACCGTCGTGATCCTTTATGTTGGACCAGTATGTCGGTCGTATGGCCGGTATGTCAGTCGAAACCTTCGAACTTTCTAACCTCGAACCGTGGCGTGTACCGTCGTGACCCTTCCTGAATTTCTGAATTTTTCAGTTTTTCCTTGACATACCTCTGTTCTAGGCTAACTTCAGATTGACTCGTACATTATTAGGAAAAATGTCATGAATGAAAGTTAGAGACAGTTTCCTAAGCTTTCTGTGGCCTCCTGAATCACCAAAATCCGAGTTTGGATGCAACGTTATGGCCATTTGAGAACAGCTGTTACGGTGTTCGTGAGTTGTTGTTTATGTTGTGCACCAGCATGTCGCCCGTGTGAACGGCTAGCCGGTCCGGTCTCGGCCAAAACCTTATTTAATCATATATTCATGTTACAGAGTACACTACCCATAGGTCCGATATATAGTTGGGAACAGATGAGGCGCAAAATTCTTCATAAAGCTTACCCCAAACTCATCTTGTGCATTACCTACGCATAAAAACAATGTCTAGTTTCCTCAAAACTGGAATATTTATTGAAAACAGCTAAACTAAACTAAACTAAAACATAAAAACATAAATAATTGCGGGTTGTCTCCCGGAAAGCACTTTTATTTAAAGTCTTTTAAAATTCGACGTGTTACCTCGATTATCTGTTAATTATATAGCCTCCCCAGCAGCGGGTGAGGCTATGCACATCTACAATTTGTTTCGCCGAAACAACTCTTGTAACAAAAAACAGACCCATCCACGAATTCTCGCATTCTTGTGGCCTCTTTTCTTGCTTAGGGGCTTTCCAAGCAACCTTGTCACCAACCCTAAACTCACTCTCAATTCTCTTCTTCATGGGTTCATGGTGGATTTTCTTTTTAACATCCTTGGTCACAACTCGGAGTGTTGGGACCTCACGTGACTCATGCTTCTCATCCACAGATTGGAATGTTTTGGGTTCTTCTTCAGTTCGGAGAGTCACGGTTCCCTCTAGAAACATCAATTATGCTGCGACTTGTCACCAAGAATGGACGTCCAAGTATCAATGGAATGTGTTGGCCTGAAATATTGTCAAGAATAACAAAATTTGTAGGTATAGCTAAAGTACCTACATGGACAAACACGTCCTCAATGACTTCCCATGTCTTTATCGTGGAGTTATCTAAGAGCAACAAATTGATGTCTTTTCTTTTGGAATCTCCCATGCCTAACTTCTCAATATATTATTGGGCATGATATTTCTACCTGATCCCAAGTCACACATCGCTTAAGTTTCGAAGTTACCACCTATATTGATTTGGAGGTATAAAGCTCCCTGATCTTGCATCTTTGGTGGTAGCTTCTTTGGACTTGTTGTCAAGCCTTCTTTAGTAAGATCCACTGTCTTAACCTCTACCTCTACACTCTTACTCTTCTCGGAAGAAATCTCTTTGAAGACTTTTGGTGTTGTAGGCTCTTTCTCAATTACCTCGAGTATAGGAACGTTGATTTCTTCTGGGCTTAAAGTCTCAGACTTAGTATCACCACTAGGATATGTAATTCTTAGTAGGTATGGTGGTGATAATAGCATATGTGTAGGTGGTACCTATGCCTTATTCTTTTCTTTTCCAACCTCTTTAACCCCACCTTTGATTGTATGTTGTCTAACTTAAGCTTCGTGGGTTCTTCTAGTGCTGGAATTACTGCACTCATTGTAGTTTTATTTTCAACCTCACCCTCACGATCCCAATATTCCATTGTTACCTTGATTAAATTCAAATCGATTGGTGGTGACGGTTGTGTAGGTGGTGGTTCCACCTTACTTTCTTCTTCTTCTTGCACCCTCGGTGCAGTTGTCTCTTCTTTCATAGTCTCTTTTTCAACTCCTCTAACCAAAGGCTCAAATTCTTGTTCAACATCTTGATTATAACAATTACATCCTCTAAGCTAAGCTTGGTTGGTTCTTATATGGTTGAATCCTTGAACCCAACATTGCTATCGCCCACTTTTATATTTAAATCTTATTTAATTGTTGATTGACCGTAGTTACTTGCGTTAATCTCTGCTCCTTCGCTTGAATTTTTTGGTGTATGAGTTGCACTAATGATATGATAGCATTAATCTTTGCTTCACTTTATCTCAAATTATCGGTTGAAAGTCTTGATGAATTGTTTCAACATAAGTAAAAGTGAGAAAAAAAAGGATAGAGTAATCTTTATATCAAGTGTTTAAGGCTTAAAATCCTAGAATAAAATGTGTGTCCTTCTATACATTTTTACTTCTATTTATAGAGTTTTTGTCGATGCAGTTATGTCCACTATCCACAAACATTAGCACACGATCTCCAAACTTTGGTTAGTTGGACCGCTAGTTTTATGACCACATCGCTTCTTCTTTGATATTGACTTTCTTTATAGAAGGTTGTTGCTTAATACGTGACCCTGACTACCCTTCCTACTATCCTCAATTTTGATTAAGCTCTGCATGTGTGGGTCATGAGGTGGTAACTTGACATTTGTTATTGTTAGCGACTGCTTCTCCAATCCCTACCCCATCAGATGTCTCCCTATTTGTTCTAATTATTAACCCTTTGGAGACATCCTTTTAGGTGAATATTTGACTTATTTCATAGACTTTTATGCTCATTTCGTCATATTACACAATCTCTCCTTGGAATTAGACTATTTGCATTTTTAGAGCTTTTGTGCATTAATTTGGTTATTTTTAGTGCAAAGTTAGTAAGTTCTTGAATTTCATAAAAGACCACTACAAGGAGGAGAAGTTAGAATTAAAGTCTTAGAGTATTTTAGTGTGTTAGGAAGTATTTTTATTCGAGTTTCTAATTTTAGAGTGCACTTTCCTATTTCTATTATTGAATTATGGATTTATTATTTTTAAAGCATATGCGGTTTAATTATTTATTTAATGTGAAACTTTAAAAGATATATGGAAATTAATTAGAGACCAAGTCAAGTCTAAGAAGTAAAGGAAAGAGATATACATGGAAATAAGAAGAGTAAGGAAGAATATATGCAAAGAAGGAAAAGATAAAGCTGCCAAAGGAATCTAAAATTCCAACCACGTTCTAAAGACGAGCTCATAACTTAAGATTGACTAGTAATTTGGGAGAATGGCCTGGACCAATGGAAAGAGCTTTCCGAGACAAGCAGTTTCGACTATTGGAACGTGTCAAACGGATAAGTATTGAAAGAGATATGACCAAAACAAATCAGCAGCAAAATCTTACATTTCCTAGATTTTAGGACTGCGAATTAAAAGAGTTATTTACTTGTCTTCCACTCCAAGTAAAACGAATTAGGGCTTCCTATCACCTATAAATTAGACCTCATTATTCAGCACCTCTCAATTATTCTTCACATTAAATCATCCTTAGAGAGAGAGTCAAAGACCTCTCACATTCTATTCTATTCATAATATCCTTAGAGAAAGAGAGTCAAAGACCTCTCATATTTTATTCAATTCCTAACATCCTGAGAGAGAGAGAGAGAGAGAGAGAGAGAGAGAGAGAGAGAGAGAGAGAGAGAGAGAGAGAGAGAGAGAGAGAGAGAGAGAGAGAGAGAGAGAGAGAGAGAGTCACAATAAAGGGATGAACCCTAATTAATTTATTCTATGTTTTGAATTTGGGATTTTTATGATTTAAATTGAATTGAGTCTTATATATTGGATATTACTTTGTTCTCAATCACTATTTCTTTTTGGTACAACTAGAAATAGCTTTTAGTATTTGGGCTATTCACTTTAGTGGCGAAGTGATCATCCGACAGGGGGGTTTGAATACAAATTTAGGTAATACCCGTTTAATGGCCGAAAGGCATATTAATTAAATAGCCAAAGAGGTAAAATATTATTCATCTGAAAGTAGCTTATAATCAACCTGACGGGGTTTGTAATACCGTAGGATAGCTCTTAGGTCCACCCTGATGGGGGCTAGGAGATATTAGATTCCCGACTAATATACTAATACCAGTTATACCCTTAAACAAGCATAGGTTACGTTAATTAGGTGGATTCCTTGCGAGACTCAAGTATCTTTTATCTCTGAAGTTAATCCTTGTACTTTATTATTTCTTTTCAGTTAGTCTTTATTTTATTGCATATTTAGTGTTAAGAAAACCAAACAAAAATCATATTATTTTACTTTGCTGTTAAACAATTATTCTTACTATTTGATTAATACTGAAGTTGAACCTAATCCGTCCCTGAGAATGAAACCCGATTTATCGGAGAATTACTTGGACAACCGTACACTTGCGGTAATTGTGGTTCCTTTATTTTCGTACTTAATTTTATAACACACCAGGACCCACCAAGTTTTTGGCGCCGCTGCCGGGGACGGTAGCGTGTGACCCTCGTGTTAATCTTTTAGTAGTTTAATTGTTAGTTTAGTTTTATTTTTATTTTTCAGTTTTACGCTTGGTTTTTGTTTTTGTTGTACATATTTTTATATTCAGGTAATGATCAAGAGGTTTTATTGAAGATGTATAGAGGACATTACCCAGATCCCGATCCATACGACTATTGGGAAGACTCTTCGGGACAACAACAATGGGGTAGTAACTTCTACCAACAACCTTATCAATACCTACAAGAGCAAGAATGGAACAATCAATGGATCGAAAATAATCAACAACAATCGCTTTATCAATATCAACAAGAACAAGCATGGAACCAGCAGTGGGTTGAGAATAATCAACAACAATCATCATATCACTATCAGTAAGAGCATGAATGGAACAACCAGTGGGATGAAAACGTTCAACAACCTCCACCTTCACCACTAAGTGTTGAAATAGATAGACCACTTAACCAACTCATGCGCTTATATGAACAAACGCCTGAAGCGGTGGAGGAAAATGATTCAGAGAAAGTATGGAACAACCAAGGGGTTGAAAACATTCAACACTATCCACCCCATCACTATCCGCAAGAGACACTACAAGAGACATGTGCTAGAGTTCAACCTCTAGCAGAGGAAACTAAGGCAGAAGAAGAAGAAGGAAGAAGAGCCATCCGTGCATCCACACAACAGATTCTAGACGAAATGGAGGCCAGATATAATTCTCATGACTTTGCTAATAGTAACATGTCTTATGAAGATTCCCTCCCCTGAGGGATGGAAGGGATCAACTGGAAGAGGTAGTTGAGGAGGAGGTGTTGAAGGAAGATACTATTGATAGTGATATGACCATCATGCCGATTATAAATGAAGACCACCATGTGGTTGACAATCCTCTTAGCATGGTGGAAGAAGGATTAGCAACGAAAATCCTAGAAATTGAAATTGAGATTGCTATTCCTATGGTGCGTGCACATGATCAAAATACAGAACGCAAACAAGAAGAAGGGGTGATAGAGATTAGAGAGATTCCACGACAAAAACATGATGAGGTGATAGTAGAAGTTTGGGTTGCAGACGAAGACGAATGTGAAGTGGTTGAGGTATCAATTGAAGAGATAAAGGTTCACAATAAAATAGAAGTTGAATCTCCGCCACAAAAAGTTCACCAATCATCATCTCCACCACAATTCATCATTAGAGCTGAATAATCGGAATCACCTCTGTTACTAAAAGAGATCAATAGGTGCTACGCAAGAAAGGTGTTATACCGTGAGAGTAAAGCGGCAAGGAGGAGCACCTACCCACCACACTTTAAAGAGGAACGCGAGATTGGAGAGAATAAAAATGATCTTATACCGTTGAGTACGGTTATCTACTATCGTGTGGTGGAAAACGAGTTTCGCCATGAGAGCAAGGAGGCGACACGGAGATACTACCCTCCCCCTTTCAGAGATCGATTGAATAAAATTTTAAGGGGGAAGGTTCTAAAGCTTACTTGCCAAGGACGAGGCAAATTCAAGCGGAGGAGAATCGCAAAGGCCTCAATACCATATTCATGGAAGGTAACGTGTCGAACTTAAAGACGTAATAAACAAAAGTGCTTCTTGGGAGACAACCCATGTTTTAATTTGCTTTCTGTTTTTTAATTCCTAGTGTATATTATAAGTAATAGTCAAGTCTTAATGTCTATTTTTAAAATAAATAAGAAAGGTAGTGTGTTAATGGTGCAGGAATTTAGTTTGGGGTGCTGAGGAATAAAAAGGGGAAAATCTGCTGCACTGGCCGGCTAGCCGGTCAGATCACCGGCATGCCGGCGGAAGAAAAACACAAGCCCTCGGGTCTATGACTCGTGTTGTTTGCCGAGAAGGAGAGAAAAGTTAAAGTGCCGCACTGATATGTCGTCCAGATCTCCGGTATGCCAGCCAAAAGGAAAACACGTGCCCTCGGGGTGCTCGACTCGGGTATTTTGACGGAGCGCGATTTGCGAAAAACAGTGCACCGGTATGCCGGTGAACACAGCCGGTATACCGTTACCCAAGAACACGTGGCCTCGGGTACTGATTCGGGTTTATGGTAGAAAGTTACAAAAAGGAATACCTCCAGCACCGGTATGCGGTGATTCCGCCAGTATGCCGGTGCGATGGCGGTTTTGAAGTGTTTTATTCCAATTCCACTTCTTACCTTATCAAGAAGTAACCCTAGCCTCTTCAAAAACGAATTTTCCAGACCCTAACCCTTTATATACCTGCACCACACCACTAAACACCCAAGAACATTAAATCTTTCCTCCTATTTCATTCCAAACACATATCCAACACCACAATCCTTCAAGAACATCAAGAAATATTCTTCTTCAACCTTAAGCCTCTTCATGAAAGCTTCAATCCTATTCATTAAACCTTCCCCAATCCATTACATATTCATTACCCATCTCATATAACACCATTATCCTTCATTACAAATCCTCAAAACATCAAAACATCAAATTTCAAAACTCTTCTCTAGTTTTTGATTATTTGAAGTTTTGAGTTTGGGGTTCATTGAGATGTCGAAGATTGGGAAGACAAGAATACCATGGAGAGGAAGAAGAAGTTGAAGAACCTTGTATTACTTTTGGTGTTGAAAGATGTAGTTGAAAGAATGAAAATTTGGAGGATAATCATGAGGTGTTGACAAGCATAGGAAAAGTCACACAAGAGTTGGAGATTGTGCAAAACATATTACGTGGAGTGAGCAATGTTCAACATGCCACCTACGCATCAAGAGGATCTCCACCTACACGCAACCATGGAAACCAGCTTCGTGCTAGTTCAGATACGTTTTCCTATCCTTTTATCATTTGTTTTATTTGTTTATTTGCGTTGTTGAGTCTTTTTCGATTCGTGGGGACACGACTCATTTTTGAGTTTGGGGTGGGGTTCGTTGCCTCATCCCAATTTTTTGTGTTTTACATGCTTTTAATAAAATTAATATTAGGGTTGCGTTGACTGTAGAGTATTTAAATACCCCCATCAAGCATGTTTTTCATGAATTTATGATAGAAAATAGTTGACTTTAGGAGTTGGTGTAAAACGCACTTTGATTGCATGCAAGTATGAGGTAATTGATAGGAAGAATTAATGAACAATGAAAAAGAAGTAAACTTGTGTTTAAGGATAATGAGTGGTTTGTAGAACGTGAGATCTGAATGGGTAGAGAACCCACTTAGGTATGAACTAGAGGCAAGTTGTGTAAATAGGAAGATGATAGAGGCAGTTCTTTGTTAGCCCTTTGAATCATTTTTGGCCTTCTATCCCCGAATTAATTATATCCTTCTTAGCCAAATTTTTAGCCTTTAAGCCTTTCTTTTGTCACCACATTATAAGCCAATATCCCTTTAGTTTGTTTGGCATTACCATATGACCCGCACTTGAATCACGATCCTGAGACTTCCTGTCTTGAGCTTGAGTTTTGGGTGGTGGGTCCACTATTATGGGAATTTACATTGGGTTGGGATTTTTGAGCTTATCAATTGTGCTCTGTGTTATATTTTGATGATGATTCACAGGTTTATTGTATTGTAACCCTTTGCCGGGGTAAGAGTAAATGAAAAAAGATATGAAAAAGTTATGAAAAGAAAATAAAAATTGAATGAAAAATAGCATGATATCTCAACATCAAAAAGAGATTCATAGCTATACAAAAGAATATAAAAGAAAAAAGAAAATTACATATGAAAAGAATATATATTTGGACCGGCAAAGAGGAAATTTTTAGGTGAATCGTCTTTAGTGCTTATTACGTTAATCTGGGGACGCTAAATTAGCGGGTCAAATGAGTTGAGTGAGAATGTATTCGAGTGTAAACTCAAGCTCTTGGACAGTTTGTTGATGGTAAGTGAGGAGAGAGCCAAAAGCTCACTTCAAATTTACCAAATATACATACCATACCGTCCTTCAGCCTATATAAAAACCGTAAAGACCTCGTGATTCCTAGATACACATTGACTTAATAAGGAGTATGCTAAGTGGAGCGTTAAAAGCAAGTAAGGATCGAGGAACACCCTATAGCCACCATCTTGAGATAAGTAATAAGCGTAACCTTCAAGCATTGTAAATTTAATTTTGGATTGATATTATTTTGTGTTTGATTTTGCATGATATGTGTATATGTATATTAATTCATGGATTAAACTATATGATATTTGTTTTAAGTTGTGCTTTATGAATATTTACTAGATTCTACCTTCTGCGTTCACCTTAAAGGCCTTTGTTTTTATGTTACTTTGTCGGCACGACAAAGGTTTGAGTTTGGGGTCTTGATGTCTCCCTATTTGTTCTAATTATTAGCCCTTTGGAGATATCCTTTTAGGTGAATATTTGACTTATTTCATAGACTTTTATGCTTATTTCGTCATATTACACTTTCTCCCCTTGGAATTACACTATTTGCATTTTTAGAGCTTTTGTGCATTAATTTGGTTATTTTTAGTGCAAAGTTAGTAGGTTCTTGAATTTCATGAAAAACCAATACAAGGAGGAGAAGTGAGAATTAAAGTCTTAGAGTATTTTAGTGTGTTAGGAAGTATTTTTATTCGAGTTTCTAATTTTAGAGTGCACTTTCCCATTTCTATTCTTGAATTATGGATTTATTATTTTTAAAGCATATGCGGTTTAATTATTTATTTATTGTGAAACTTTAAAAGATATATGGTAATTAATTAGAGACCAAGTCAAGTCTAAGAAGTAAAGGAAAGAGATATACATGGAAATAAGAAGATTAAGGAAGGATATATGCAAAGAAGGAAAAGATAAAGCTGCCAAAAGAATCTGAAATTCCAGCCACGTTTTAAAGACGAGATCATAACCTAAGATTGGATAGGAATTTAGGAGAATGGTCTGGACCAATGGAAAGAGATTTCTGAGACAAGCGGTTTCAATTATTGGAACGCGTCAAACAGATAAGTATTGAAGGAGATATGACCAAAACAAATCAGCAGCACAATCTTACCTTTCCTAGATTTTAGGGCTGCGAATTAAAAGAGTTCTTTACTTGTCTTCCACTCCAAGTAAAACGAATTAGGGCTTCCTAACACCTATAAATACACCCTTAGACCTCATTATTCAACACCTCTCAATTATTCTTCACATTAAATCATCCTTAGAGAGAGAGTCAAAGACCTCTCACATTCTATTCAATTCATAATATCCTTAGAGAGATAGTCAAAGACCTCTCATATTTTATTCAATTCCTAACATCCTTAGAGAGACAGAGTCAAACACTTCAGAACAAGAAGGCAGAGGAGAAGTTAGAACTGGAGGAATTCTGTTCTTCCAACAACAGCCAACCAAACCCTTAGGTTATATATTTATTTTCTGTAATTGAATAT
The DNA here is from genome assembly GCA_029959085.1 of Nemophila menziesii. Taxonomy (NCBI): domain Eukaryota; kingdom Viridiplantae; phylum Streptophyta; class Magnoliopsida; order Boraginales; family Hydrophyllaceae; genus Nemophila; species Nemophila menziesii. Next base: position 874,082 of record JARWIR010000084.1, on the reverse strand, counting down.
GATGTCTTTTTATTTAATTTCAGTCTTTAAATTTATTATGAGCTAAACTTTCATATACTTGAGAATCGCAATAAGGGATGAACCCTAATTAATTTATTCTGGGATTTTTATGATTAAAATTGAATTGAGTCTTATATATTGGATATTACTTTGTTCTTAATCACTATTTCTTATCGGTACAACTAGAAATAACTTTTAGTATTTAGGTTATTCACTTTAGCGGAGAAGTGATCACCCGACAAGGGGGGTTTGAATACAGACTTAGGTAATACTCGTGTAATGGCCGAAAGGCATATTAATTACATAACCAAAGAGGTAAAATATTATTCATCTGAAAGTAGCTTATAATCACCCTGACGGGGTTCGTAATACCGTAGGATAACTCTTAGGTCCACCCTGATGGGGGCTAGGAGATATAAGATTTCCGACTAATATACTAATACCAATTCTACCCTTAAACAAGCATAGGTTACGTTAATTAGGTGGATTCCTTGCGAGACTCGAGTATCTTTTATCTCTGAAGTTAATCCTTGTACTTTATTTTTTTTAGTTAGTCTTTATTTTATTGCATATTTAGTGCTAAGAAAAATATTGCATATTTAGTGTTAAGAAAACCAAACAAAAATCATATTATTTTACTTCGTTGTTAAACTATTATTCTTACTATCTGATTAATACTAGAGTTGAACCTAATCCGTCCCTGAGAACGAAACCCGATTTATCGGAGTATTACTTGGACAACCGTACACTTGCGGTAATTGTGGTTCCTTTATTTTCGTACTTAATTTTATAACACACCAGCACCCACCACCATCTTATCGAGGGAAGTGGTATATTCTCCATATGAGCATTGTAAAAGGTGTAATGATTAATATAAAAGCCTTTAAAAGTTTGGGTAATAATTAAGTACATGTTCTTCATAATAATGGCTGGCATGTAAAGCTTAATTCATAGTAAGAAGTTCTCAACCTAAGCCCCCCTCTCCCAGTGTTTTTAGTTGTAGAAATCTTCTTCCAAGAGACCCGATGAATTTTATTTCATTTTTCAAAAGCCCACCAGAATCTAGCAAGAACAACAAAGATTCTTTTACAAAAGCTTTTGGGCAGAATAGAATAGACACTGTGTAATTAAGAAGTGACTAAAGAACTGATTTAATCATAATATCGTTTCACCTTATCGAGAAGAGAGCTTATTTCCAACCTTTAGATTTCACTATAAATATCATATAGCCATTGGTGCGTAACCTTTTTTTACCTATTATATGTCATAGGACTTCCCAGATATTTGTCATAGTCTACTCTGTTCATATGGAGGGTAGAACTAGTAGTTTCCATTATATTATGAGGTGTATCCTTACTGAAACAAATGTTCAATTTGTTAAGGTTAACAATTTGTCCTGAGCATCGTAGTAGAGTCCAATACATCTTTGGAATGTATCAAGTTCATTGTTATAAAGCGCCACATAAAATAGGTATTGTATGCAAATAGAAGGTGAGTGGGAGAGGACCAATCGCTGGTAATTTGGAGTCCATTGATATTTTCACTTTCGTATAAAGTTGATAAGAATGATTAACTCTTCGGATATCATACATAAAAGTACATGAGAGAAAGGGTCTCCTTGTCTGAAGTCTTTCTCGAGAATACATTTAGAAAGTCTTTACCTATTCAAATTTTATTCGATATTTGACCCTAGTAGCGCGTTTCATTATCAAGTGGGTCCATTTTTCGTGAAACCCATGGTTAGTCATGACATTTTTTAAGAATTCTCATCTAACTCTATCATATGATTTCATTATATCGAGTTTGACAATTGTGTAATGTTTAGATGATTTCTTGTTACTTCTAAATAAGTATGATATTTCATGAGAAATAACAATATTATCTTGGATAGCTTTGCCTTTAACAAATCTCTTATCAATCGTATGTTTATTTCCAACTTCGCATTTTCCTATTTTGTTTCTTCAATATGGTATCAAAGCCACATCTATGGTGCACTTTCGTTATCATTATTGTTTAATTCTCTTTTGCTCAACAAACCTGTCAAATACAATAGTATAACATTGTCGTCGCATCAGAGTTACCCAGTTCCATATGAGCATCATATCACATGTCAACTGCGGTAGAATCCCACCACATCACACTTGACAAGATCTACAATCATATTTTCATCTACGTAGGATTCGATCAATATATTTTACTTTGTATGACGCAATCTCTACAATCAATTCTCGAATCTTATCTTCTTAGACCTTATGTGGTCTTCATCTCAATACATCGCGTAATACTCGGTTTTCGGTTCACGGTACTTAATGATAAACGCATTGTTCCATCTCGCTATCACGTCACCACATCTGTCACTACATCAAAACCTCTACCACGCTTCTCAACCAGGAACAATCAAGACACGTCATCTAGATTCACATTTCAAATTCAAATTGTTCTTTCTCTGATCCACTTGAATTTTGGGGGAGTGGGTGTTCAAATCACATCAATATATTATCTTATTAGCTTATGACTTATTGACTAAAAACAAAGATTAGCTAAAAAAATATTAGCTTAGAATTTTATTTATTTACATATCATATTCTTTTTCCCAACATAGTTTTAGTATTCTTTAAGAGGTCAGATTTTATATTCACCAAATAGTTAGACTTATATATATACACTTTCATTTTGTTATATTAAAAATAATTGATATTTACAATATAATGATCTTTCTTATTCTCAAACCTTTACAATTACTATCTTATTAATATTATGTTTATTTCTTATTTTGTATTTTCTTTTCTAGTTCTCTAATATATTCAATTAGTTATTTTGTAATTGTAATGTGTTTTTTTCTTGAACTTTGAGAAAGAACAACCGAGACGCGTGATTGGGTCGCTAAACAAACCTAACCTCTAAAATGTCTTAATTGGTAATTGAGATTCTAATTGCTCACCCTAAATGATCTTTTTTCTGCTATCAGATGGTAATAGGGTGAATGAGACATAGGATTTTGGAGACAGATTTTATTCTCTATAAGGAGGAGACTAAATCTTATTCTAGGGACCTCCAGGTTGACCAACCTAACACTAAAAGACAAAATGAGTGATGTCACTATTCATCTCTCTCCACTATTGGTGGGTCCTTGTGTGTTATAAAATAATGCGTTAAAGATTAAGGACTCATAAACCGCAAGTGTACGATTGTCCAAGTAATATACCGATAAATCGGATTCGTTCTCAGGGACGGACTAGGTACAACTCAGATGTGAATCAAACAGTGGATTAATTGCAAGTACGAAAAAGCAAAAGATATAAAGTTTGTTTGGTTTTTGTTTTATAACTAAAGTGCAAGAAAATAAATTACTGAAATGAATTACTGAAATAAAATAATGCAAAGAAAAAGATATAGACGCAAGATGAGAATGGTACTTAAGTCTCGCAAGGGATCTACCTATATTTATATAATTAATGTTTCTGTTTAAAGGCTAAATTGGTATTTATGTATTAGTCAGGACACTACAATCTCCTAACCCCCGTCAGGGTGGACTTAGGAGCTATCCTACGTATTATAACCTGGTCAGGGCGATTATACCTACTTGCGAATGGTTTTAGTATCTTACCCAATTGGCTATTGGTTAGTCAAGCCTGTCAAGGTCATTGGCGAATACCAATGTCTATTACCTAAGTCTGTATTTAGGCTCCCCGCCAAGGTGATCATTACACCACTATAATGAATAGCCTAAATACTCAATCCTATTTCTAATTGGCCAGAATAAAAATAGTAATGCGATAATAGTCAATACAAAATACCCAATTCAATTTAAATCAAATAATCCCAAATTCTAGAAAAGCATCAATTAAAATAAATAAGGGTTTAACCCATAATTTCAATTCTCAAGTACTTAATTGTTTAGCTCATATTCAAAGGAAAAACTAAAATAAAATAAAAGAAAATCATTGTCTCAAATTACAGAATAAGATAAAAGTACCTAGTTGGGGCGTTGGAATTGACTTCTGGTGGAAGAATGAAGATTCTTCACCTTTAGCTCCTTCCTCTACCTTCTGCTCTTGATTTTAGCTCTCAAATTTATGCGTAGAATGAATTGTCTCTAAATAAAAGTCCAAAGGTCTATTTATAAGGTGAAAATCAGACTTGGGCTATTACATAAGTGAATTAGTGAGATATTAAAAAGCCCAAGTCCAATCTTTTAATTAAAATCCCGTAACTGATGTGCAGCCTGTAGTAAAACGGCTGTAACCTTTTCAAATCAGCTCCAAATTGACCCATTCCAGTTGCCAAATCTTTTTAACTAAATAAGGCATAAAACATATTTCACTACCCAAATGATAATTCCATTTTTAAGTCGCTCACAATCAGCAATTACCATTAGCCTTCCAGATTTGTAACTTTCCTAGTCAACTCTTCGGGATATCTATTCTTGCCTTTTGACTTCTTTACTCGATCTAGGAATTCAATTCTCGATTCCTCTCCTTGTATTGGTGCTCCCTAGCATACATGGACCTACAACTTTGCACTAAAAACAAACCATTTAACGTGCAAAAGCTTTAAAAATGAAAAATAATAAATTCCAAGGAGAGAAAATGAAATATAACGAAATAAGCGAAAAAGTCTATCATATAAGTCAAATAATCACATAAAAATATGTATCCTATGGGCATAAAATTAGAAAAACAAGGGAGACATCAAGACCCCAAAGTCAAACCTTTGTCGTCCTGACAAAGTAAAATAAAAACAATGGTCTAAGGGGAATGCAGAAATGCAGAATCTAGTAAATACACCCAAAGCAAAACTTAAAATAAATCTCATATAGCAAAAATTAGGAATTAATATACACATACACTTATCATGCAAAAATCAAACACAAATAATATCAATCTTAAAATTAATTTCACAATGCTAGAAGGTTACGCTTGTACTTATCTCAGTATGATGGCTATAGGGTGTTCATTGTTCATCACTCGCTTTGAACGCTCCACCTAGCATACTCCTTATTAGCTGAATTATAAACTCACTATGTACCTAGGAATCACGAGGACTTTACGGTTTTAGCGTAAGCTTAGGGACGGTGTGGTAAGTATATTTGGTAAATTTGAAGTGAGCTTTTGGCTCTCTCCTCACTTACCATCAACAACTGTCCAAGAGCTTTTTACACTCGAAAATGTTCTCACTCAACACATTTGACGCACTAATTTAGCGTCCCCATATCAACCCAATAAGCACGATGATTTCAAGAAATTTCTACTTTGCCGGTTACTTTATTCTTTCTTTATTTTTCTTTTTCATTCTTTTCCTTTTTTTTGTACAGGCGATAACCGGGTTCCCGGTTAGTGATGGCCGTGTTCCCGGTCGTCTACTGCTTTTGAATTTTTTTTTCAGTCCCGGCAAAGGGTTACAAATTATGTATCATCAGAATTGTGCCTCAATACAAACACATAAGTTCCCTCCCAATGTAATTTCCCATAGATGAACCCACCACCCCAAACTCAAGCTCAAGACAGGAAGTCTCAGTATCGTGATTCAAGTGCGGGTTATATGGAAATGTCTAATAAACTAAGGGGATATGGGCTTATATCATGGCGACAAAAAAAAGGCTTAAAGGCTAAAAGTGGGGCTAAGAAGGATATAATTAAATCATGGGACAGAAAGCTAAAAAGTTTCAAATGGCTATCAAAGAGCTGCCTATATCATTTTCCTAGTTACATAGCTTGCCTCTAGTTCATATCTAAGTGGGTTCTCTACTAATTTCGATCTCACGTTCTACAAACCAAATATTTTCCTCAAGTACAAGTTTACTTCTTTTGCATTGTTCATTAATTCTTCCTATCAATTACCTATGTTTGCATGCAATCAAAGTGCGTTTTATACTAACCCCTAAAGTCCACTATTTATTATCATAGATTTATCAAAAGTATGCTTAATGGGGACATTTAAAATATTCCATAGTCAAACGCAACCCTCAATTAATTTTATTGAAAGCAAATAAAACAAATAACACATAAAATTGAGATGAAGCAACGAACCCCACCCCAAACTCAAAAATGAGTCGTGTCCCCACAACTAGAAAAGACTCGATAAAGAGATTAAACGAATATACACTACTAAATGAGAAAAGGATAGGAAAACATATCTAGATCGGAACTAGGCCGATTATGTGTATTCTCAGGTTGAGGTTCTGAATACTTTTATATCAAGCTCTAAAGATCATTACTTGTTACGTTTATCTTGAATAAAGTGTTCTTAATTACCTCAAACTCTCTTGTCATATTTCCCAAGTCTTCATCTTTTCCTAGCCCTTTAAATCATCATCTCCTCTACGAAAATCTTCGCTCAATACACAACTTTCTTTCTTCATCGTTTTCTTCGTACTTTTTCCAACCTTCATGGTCATCTCTGATGACCCCAAACTCAAAGCTTCAAGAACTCTAACAAAAATTTGGATGAAATTTTTGATTTTGTTGTTCTTGAAGGTGTATGGATATGAATGGTTTATTCTGATATGGTTCATAAATATTTCAAGGTCTGGGAAAGGTTTAATGGATAAACTTTAAGGTTTGGCGAAGGAAAAATTTGGATTAAAGTGTGAATTCTTTGGTGTTTTGGGAAGATTTATGATATGATTGTGTGTTTGGATGATGTTTAGAGAGATGGATTGGTGATATTTTGGTGTTTTGATGATGGAATTTGAGTGTTTTTGGAGTTTTGGTTCGTCATCAATGGTGTTTCATGTGTTGGAGGCAAAAGAAAGGGAAAAATAAGATTTTTGTAAGGTTTAGGTCAATTTTCGCCGACGGTAACCAGGTACATGGTTAGGATTTTTTTTTGGACGCAACTCTCTTGCGTCTACCGTTACGCACGGGTCAGAGAGTTGGATTTTGTGAACGGGTTCCGGACTAGTGAAGTTGGCTATTCGCGCGTGAATTGCCAACTCGCTGGACACAAGGGGTTGCGTATTCGCACAGAAAATTTCAATCTTATTTTTTTTTCAATTTCTCCTTGCCTACACCTCATATTCTTGCAAACTTTATACCCATTTTAATTGAAAATTGTGCTCCCGATCCATTGGACTACTCAGATTTTCCATTGGAGTTACCATTTTTCTCAAAATTCTGTCTTTCTTCATTTCACACCATGAATTGCATCTCCACCGCATAGGTCAAAAAGTTTGGGCTGCTTATCAGAACTTTTTGACTTCCCCATTAGATAGAGCTCGAAAAAATAAGTGGTTTAGGCTCAAGAAAAAGTTAATTCCGACCTCCGGTCGTCAAGTTATGATCTTCCGAAGTTACTGATAACCAGGTTCCTGGTCAATGACCAACCGGGTTCCCGGTGGCTGTCGAAGGGCGCGACTTCAAACACAACTAAATACTTTGTGTCTCCACCGCATAGGTCAGAAAGTTGGGGGGCTACAGCTCCATAACCGGGTTCCGGGTTGTCTCCTTTTTTGACAACCAATTTTTTTCATTCTTTTTCGCACTACCTACCCTAAAATCAAGACCTTTACTCCTGTAATCATCAAAAACACAAACCTTTCTCATTTCTTAAAAATTAAACACTAAATAAATAAAAATTACTCTAATTAACACTAAGAATTTAAAAGACATGAAAGCAATAAACTAATATACAATTGAAATGGCTTTTGTTTAACGGTGTTAAGCTTGACGGGTTACCTCATGCATCATTCCTTAACATAACCTCCCCAGCAGTGAGTGAGGTTATCAACATTTGCTATTCTAAATTTTCATCCATTAGCTTTGATTTCAACTAGTTTATCAGAGATAATCTGTGTGACTGTGAATAGTCCATGCCAAGAACCCTTGGATTTACGCGCTTTCGGAGGAGGTTCAGGCCTTTTCAATGAGACTTCATCTCCCACTCTGATCTTCTCCTTCTTTATTTCTTTCTTAGGTTCTTTTGGCACTTTCATGGCACGTTCCTTACCTTTCTTCTTTGCAAGATCAAGGTGTGGGTTTTCTTTATGATTTGGAGAGTATTTATTAGGTGGTTTCTTTCTTAGCTTTTTCTCCTCCATTCCTAAGATTTCCACTACCTTGGTTGGCTCTTTCTTTCCTTGTTCAATGGTCTCCAACCGGAAGCATCTGGAAACTTTATTGGCCTAAACACATTGAACTTTATCCCCGCGTCTTGGATACGCATGACTAATTCTCCATTCTCTTCATCAATAAGAGTACGCCCCGTGGCTAGGAATGGTCTTCCCAAGATAATGGGGACATTCCTATCCGCGTCGTAATCAAGTATAAAAAAATCAATATGAAAAATCAAAGTACCTGCCTTGACGAGGACATCTTCTATTCTTCCCTCTGGATGTGCGAGGGATCTACGGGCCATTTGCAAGACCATAGAGGTTGGTCTTGCGTTTCCTATCTTTAACTTCTCAAAAATCGATCTAGGCATGAGATTAATACTCGCACCCAAATCACATAAAGCTTTCCCTTGCCACTCATCACCAATAGAAATAGAAATAGTAAAACTCCCAGGATCAAGTAATTTAGGTGCCAACTTACTTTGGCATATGGCACTACATTCTTCTGGTAGACCTATCATTTCATTCTCTAGATATTAGCGTTGGTTGGTGATAACTCTTTACAGGAATTTCAGATATTTTGGTACTCCCTTGATAGCTTCTAACAAAGGCATATTAATGTTGAGCTTACTCACCATACTCATGAATTTCTGATATTCGGCCATATCTCATTTATTCTAAACTCTTGAGGGAAAAGGTGGAGGAGGGCGGTTTACTTCCACCACAACATCTTTCTTCTTTGACTTTTCCAGAATTTTTTCAACTTCCACCTCTTCTGTCTCTAGTTCACCTTCTTTCTCCACCACATCCTCTACCATTTTTGTTTTTATAGTTGTTTCTTTTTCTTTCATAACGGGAAAATATGGTTGTGGGAGCTTCTTACCACTTCTGAGCAAGATAGCATTACAATCTTCGTATTGGATAGGGGCCTCTGTATCACTGGGTAATTGTCCTTGTGGACGCTGTTGTAACTGTTTTGCCATCTGATCCATTTGGTTTTCTAACATCTTTATTGCTGCAGCAGAAGATTGCTGATCTTGGTGTGCTTTTGTTTGAAGAGAGGTTAATTGTTGTAATGTTTGATTAATATATAATGCACCTTCTTGAGGTTGAGCAGGCAAAGCTTTCTGATTCATAGCTTCATTGTAGGTATCTCGAGGAGGTTGTCTCTGAACTTGATTTCTGTTTCCTTGTCCCCCTTGATAGTTATTATGTTGTCTTGGTTGATAGTTATTACCTTGGGGATGTGTCTGATAAGAATGAGTTGAATTAGATACCACTTGGATTTGAATATTGGAAACCCGGATGGTTTCTATTTGGTTGATACCCTTGACCACCTGAATTGTAGTTCCTTTGGTTGGAAACAAAAATTACGGATTCTTGATTGTTTTGACAGTTCTCCCATTCATGATCATGTACACCATAATCAGAACATCCATATATTTCCTGTGTAACTTTAACATCTGCTCTTCTACCCGAAAAACCTTCTTTAACAGCTAAAGTAAGCTGTTTCAATTGTTTCTCTAATGTATTTTTCAATTTATTTTCTAACAAAGAGAATTTCTCATCGATTTCAACACTACTCTCTCTATAAAATCCACCTCGGCTAGGTGTTCTCACGGTGTTCCAACACATCTCATTCTTTACTATTATGTTCAAAATAACTTTGGCGTGAACTGTTTGTACCTGTAAAAATCCACCACCACAAAGCAGGTCTAAGTCTTTTCTTGATTGCCCATCAAGGCTTTCATAGAATATTTTCATTTGTTACGGTTCTGTAAGGCCATGATCAGGAACTCTTCTCAAGCACAACTGGAATCTGGTCCAACTTCTACCCAAAGTTTCTTCTTGTTCTTGCTCAAATGGTGTGAGAGCAATTTGTGCATTCAATCTCATGTTGGTTGGGTAGTATCTATCAAAAAATTTTGTTTGAAGCTCATCCCAATTAGTAATCGTTCCTGGTTCTTGCGAATCATGCCACTCACTAGCTGCATCTATCACAAAGAATCTAAAATTTGCAAAATACATCTGTTCTCTAGTCACCCCTTGCGTTATATAGTAGTCGCATATCAACATGAATTTCTGTACTGCACGAATTGGATCTTCTCCAGGTGCTCCTCAAAAATTGCCATAATTCTGGAATTGAGATAACATACCAGGACCAGGTCTGTATCTCGCGACATTAATATCTGATGGACCAATCCCAAGAGCAGGAGCGCGGTATGGAGCTTGTTCAGGGCCATTTAGGAACCATGGATCGTTATTAATCTGGGGTTGAACTTGTTGAACAGGAGGTTGCAGATTATCTTCTTCAGCCATTTATGCTTCTCTGGCTGATTTCTCCTCATTTGATTTTGCTTTTGCTTCTTTCTTTCTTCTGTTTTCTTCTTTGACTAAAAACTCGGGGTTATCGAGCATACACCAAATCTGTAAACCCGAAAAAGGAAGAACACACAAAGCGTAAAACTGGAAAATAAAAATGCAATTAAACATTAAAGGATTAACATCTTGGTCACACGCTACCGTCCCCGGCAGCGGCACCGAAAATTTGGTGGGTCCTTGTGTGTTATAAAATAATGCGATAAAGATTAAGAACTCACAAACCGCATGTGTACGGTTGTCCAAGTAATATACCTATAAATCATATTCGTTCTCAGGGACACACTAGGTACAACTCAGATGTGAATCAAATAGTGGATTAATTGCAAGTACGGAAAAGTAAAAAATATAAAGTTTGTTTGGTTTTTGTTTTACAACTAAAGTGCAAGAAAATAAACTGCTGAAATGAATTACTGAAATAAAATAATGCAAAGAAAAAGATGTAGACGCAAGATGAGAATGGTACTTGAGTCTTGCAAGGGATCTACCTATATTTATATAATTAATGCTTCCGTTTAAGGGCTAAATTGGTATTTATGTATTAGTCGGGACTCTACAATCTCCTAACCCCCGTCAGGGTGGACTTAGGAGCTATCCTACGTATTATAAACTCCGTCAGGGTGATTATACCTACTTTCGAATGGTTTTAGTCTCTTACCCAATTGGCTATTGGTTACTCAAGCCTGTCAAGTTCATTGGTGAATACCAACGTCTATTACCTAAGTATGTATTTAAGCCCCCCGTCAAGGTGATTATTACGCCACTATAATGAATAGCCTAAATACTTAATCCTATTTCTAACTGGTCAGAATAAAAATAGTAATTAAAATGCGATAATAGTCAATACAAAATACCCAATTCAATTTAAATCAAATAATCCCAAATTTAGAAAAACATCAATTAAAATAAATAAGCGTTTAACCCAGAATTGAAATTCTCAAGTACTTAATTGTTTATCTCATATTCAAAAGGAAAAACTAAAATAAAAGGAATTCATTGTCTAAATTACAGAATAAGATAAAAGAACCTAATTGGGGCGTTGGAATTGACTTCTGGTGGAAGAATGAAGATTCTTCACCTTTAGCTCCTTCTCCTACCTTCTGCTCTTGAATTTAGCTCTCAAATTTAAGCGTAGAATGAATTGTCTTTTAATAAAAGTCCAAAGGTCTATTTATAAGGTGAAAATCGGACTTGGGCTATTACTTAAGTGAATTAGTGAGATATTAAAAAGCCCAAGTTCAATCTTTTAATTAAAATCTCGTAATGGATGTGCAGCCTGTAGTAAAACGGTTGTAACTTTCTCAAATAAACTCAAATTGACTCATTCTAGTTGCTAAATCTTCCTAACTTAATAAGTAATAAAACCTATTTCACGAATCAAAGGCTAATTCAATGTTTAAGTCACTCAAAATCAGCAATTACTATCAGCCTTTCAGATTTGCAGCTTTCCTCAACTCTTCGGGATATCTTTTCTTGCCTTTGACTTCTCTACTTGATCTAAAACTTTAATTCTCGATTCCTCTCCTTGTATGGGTGCTCCCTAACATCGATGGACCTACAACTTTGCACTAAAAAGAAAAACAATTTAACGTGCAAAATCATTAAAAATGAAAAATAATAAATTCCAAGGAGATAAAATGAAATATAACGAAATAAGACTAAAAGACTATCATTTAAGTCAAATAATCACCTAAAAAGATGTCTCCTAAGGGCAATAAATTAGAACAGCAGGGGAGACATCAACTACCCACCTACCACCGACCTCCGACCACCGACCACCGACCTCCGACCACCCACCACCGACCTCCAACCACCGACCTCCGACCTCTAACCTTTAACCTCCGATCCCTGACCACCGGAATAAATTGTTGAGTACTCTATAAAAAGTGATGAGTGCTCTATAGAACTTGATGAGTACTCTATCGAAATTGATAAGTACTCTATAAAAACAAAGAGTATTGATTAAAAACAAAGAGTATTGATAAAAAAAACAAAGAGTGTATATCTAAAATAATAATATTCACTTTTTAACCTATTTCCAAACAATTACATCAAATCTAATAAAAAATACATAAGAAAAACCTGGCCATATATTATTACATCCAATAATTAACAAAAAGGAAAAAATATTACAAAAAAAAAGTTAAAACTACCTAGTTGACCAGATTTGGTCAACAAGCGGAAAACAAGTCCACAAACTACTAAACGCGTACTGTACGCATTAAAAAAAATAGATCACCGGAGCACGAACGGAGAACGAACAGAGCTTGTCTCATTCTGGCAGCGAGCTAAGGCGTCGAACTCACGACGGAAGTTAATGGCCTGAGCATATCTCTTCGAACGAAGTCTAGATCTGAAGCTAAAGGTGACTGGATTTTGTGCGAAGCCATGGAAGCCGACAAATCTCCGGTGCGAAACAATGGAAGAAGACAAGAGCTCTGGTGGAATACGCGAAGCGATGGAAGTAAAACAAGAAAGAGATGGATCAGAGCGGTTTGGCTTCGTCTTCAGAAGGAGCATGACTTGGCTTCCTCTTCTGGGGACCTTGAAATGGATCATGGCGGCGGCGAACTCTGGATCTTCGTGGTAATCACGCCAGGATCTCCATGGAAGCTTATGATGCTTTGTCTTCAGACAGCTGGTAATTTTGGAGAATGTGCTTCGAGCAGCCATGGCTTGGGAGGACGGAGGAGGGAGGAGGGCTTCTAGCAGCCATGGATTGGGAGAAGTGAGGAGGGCTTCGAGCCGCCATGGATTGGGAGGAGGGCTTCGAGCAGCTTAGCTTGGGAGGACAGAGGAGAGGGTTTTTGTTTTTAGTTTGTAGGGTTACGAGAAATGAAAATGAAAAAAAGAGAATAATATGATTTGGTAGATATAAAGAAAAAAACAAAAAAGGGTAGAAATATAAATGAGTTTTTGACTATAGTGTAAGATTTGAATTGAAGTCTTTAGTAAAAAAAAATAAGAATAGGAATGGAAATAGAGGGTGTCTTTAAGACCGCTTGGCTCATAGTCTCATATAATTTTTGTTACGTTTTTTTGTTCTTTTTAGCCTCTTTCAATTAGCTTTTCTCTCTTGTTCACTCCTCCAAAGCGCTAGGGCTTGGTTTTATTTCATGTAATTCTCGTTTTTAATATCCTTTTTTGTTTGAAATAAAATAAATAATTGGTCATCCAAATGTCGTTGGTCGTGGTTTTTAAAGTTATTTCAAAGAGTTTTTTTTTTTTCCTTTAGCATTAAAAACAAATAAAATTGGCATTTTGGCATGTATGGCAAATATTTTACGAACTTAGCACCTGGGCGGTAACACGCTTTCCGCCCTTCCTGAAGGGCGGTCAGCTGGGTGCCGCCCTTAGTTAATTTTTTAATTAGGAAAAGGGCGGTTAGCGGGAGACCGCCCTTAGTGCAAGGATTAAGAAAAACTACACTTAATTAAGGGCGGTCGCTTATTGACCGCCCGTAGTTCAATTTTTAACCGCCAGGAGGGCGGTATGCTCAATACCGCTCTTAGTTCAAATTTTTAAAATAAGAAGGGCGGTCACCGGGAGGCTGCCCTTTACTGAATATAACTATCCCCCCAATTCATAAACCCTAATCCGATAATTCCAACCCCACACTCCCCATTTCTCTCTTCTACACCCAAATCCATCCTAAAATCTACAACTATTTCGTCAAATCCTTGGATATCTCACCTTGGAGGTATTTACTCTATCCATTTTGTATTATATTTAAGTAAGAAAATTATGGTTATTAATAGTTGTAGGAGTTTGTGGTTTAAATTGATTAGTTTAAACTAGGTTTTATTTATTGTGTTTGATTTAGTAATGATTTGGTTGTGTTTTTTTTGTTTTTAGGTAAAAATGAATGTTATGTGGTTATGTTTTTATCGTGGAGATATTGTTCAAAGTGGTAACGGTGTTGTTGAATATAACGGGGGAGATTGTAAAGCTTTTATGACCGGAGGAGATATAAGGCTAATTGGGTTAAAACAAGCCGTTTGTTCAAATTGCAATTGGAATGAAAATGAACTGAATTTCGATTTGAAATGGCGTTGTCCGGTTTCGGCAAACCCTCCCCGGTATCATGCGATAGATGTTGGGGAGGACACAATCAATGCGATGATTAGTGGGGCGAGGAACGACCAATACCAAGCTATCGAGATTTACGTCGTGCTTAAAGAAATGCGGAAAACGCAAGCGTCCAATTCGCGTGTGAAAGGGAAAAAAATTTACGAGCGTGGTAATACATCCACACCTCTTGAGCCGATTCGCGAGACAATTCGTGATTTCGATAGTGAACATGGAAGTGAAAGTGAAACCGAATCGGAGGCATCCGATAAAAAGGGTTTTCATATATATAGTGATGAGGGTGAAGTTAGTGGTGAAGACGGCGATGACGATGATGATTGCTCTAATCCAACTAATTACAATTTTGGTCCTCTTGATATGAGCGAAAGAGTCGAGTGTCATGATCGGGAAAAGAGTCAACCATCTTCCATGGTGAAAGGAGTTAAACTCGTGTTGGGTGAGTGGTACACTTCTAGGCGTGCTCTTTTGTTGGACGTGAGTAGGTGGCACCTTAAAAATCACAAGGAATGTAAAACGGAAAGGACAACAAATAAATACATTACACGCATTTGTGTACACGCTAAAGACGGGTGTAAATTTTATATTCGCAGTACTTTTAATAGTAGTAATAATGTGTGGAAAATTACTAGGTTAGAAGAACATAACTGTCAACACGGAATACTCGTAAAAAATCACCGACAATTGACTTTGGATTTTGTAAGGGGTGAAATATTCGCAATGGTGAATACCGATATAGTTATGAAGATTGGATTGATACAAACTCAAATTTATAAGGACTATGGTCATTTCATTTCATATGGTAAGGCATGGCGTGGTAAACAAAAAGTACTCAAAAAATTATTCGGAACGCATGAACGTGCGTTCACAGATTTGCCAAAACTTTTGAACACTTTACGAATCACTAACCGGGGAAGAATATACGAGATTGAGTATAAACGCGTGAACAGTAACCAAGCTACATTTAATATGGTTTTTTGGGCATATGGACCTAATATCGAAGGTTTCAAGCATATGATGCCCGTGGTTAGCATTGACTCCACCCATTTATATGGAAAATATAACGGTAAACTAATTAATGCGGTTGGGTACGATGCGAACAATCAACTATCCCGTTAGCTTATGCTTTAGCCGATGAAGAGACGACAGATTCTTGGACTTTTTTTTGACTTGTTTAAAAAAATATCTTACGAAGGATCGAAAAATATGTTTATTGCCGGATCGACATAAAGGTATATTGCGAAGCGTACGCAATGTATTTCCGGAACCCGAAGGAGTTCACCGATATTGTGCGCATCACAAAGCAAGCAATTTGAATCACAAATTCAAAAACCGTGTGGCGAAAAAGGCTTTCATGGATCTTGAATACATGTCGGATATTCATGAGTTCGATAAGTATTACCGCGAATTTTGCGAGTTAAACGACGGAAAATACAAGAGTTGGGTTGAAGATATCCCTAAAGAAAGATGGTCTCTTGCGCATGACGGGGGTACCGTTATGGTAATATGACAACAAACTTATCAGAGATTTTTAACAATGTTTTGAAGGGAGTTAGGGGGTTTCCTGTTACGGCCATTGTATTGTTAACATTTGAGAAAAGTGCTGGTTACTTTGTGAAAAGGAGGCAACTAGGGAAATATGCATTGGTAGACGGATTGGTGTTCCCACTGAAGGTCACCGTTGAGTTACATACAAGTGAGGAATATGCACTTAGTTATCGTGCTCAACTATATGACGCAGATGCTGATATTTGGGTTGTGAAGGCGTTGGATGGTAGGAGATCAGATAGCGATAGAACAAGTTTCATCGTACAAGTAAACGACCAACTATGTGGGTGTGGAAGGTGGCAAATTTTGCACCATCCGTGTGGCCATTTTATTTGTAATACTCAAACGTACGATAAAAATAAAGGATACTATGCGTACGTTTCCGAGTATTTAACACTTTCGAAGTACATGGATTCGTATGCTGGAAAGTTCTGTCCCCTTATGGATGTTCTCGACTACCCAAATATCGAAGGTTATGAAGTTGTGGCATGTAAGACTAGATTAATTACGAGAAGTGTCCGAAGGAGATCTTCTCGAATTCACAACGAAATGGATGCTAGAGAAGATCGAGTTACCAACCGGTGTGGTACTTGCAAACAATATGGGCACACCAAAAAGACTTGTGGTAGGCCTCGAAAAAATAAAAAGTATTTCACTCATGTTTTATTTATTATTTTGATGTAATATCGTCGAATTAAAACGACTCCGTGTATAATCGAACGTACCAAGATTTTTTCGATTTGATTTGTGTTTGTTTCTTTTAATTTGGTATACTTTTGATTATCGCTAATTGTTTGTGTGTTTGATCTATATTTTTTGATGCTGATTTTTGATAGGTTTAGGGGTTTAATGGATTTAGGGGTTTAGGGTTAAGGGGTTTAAGGGGTTTAGGGGGTTTAGGGGTTTAGGGGATTTAGGGGTTTAAGGGGTTAAGGGGTTTAGGGGTTTAGGGGTTTAGGGTTTAAGGGGTTTAAGCTTCCATTTAAAAAAACGAAAGAAGGGCAGTGGTCTTCATGCCGCCCTTCAAGCCAGAAAAAGTCAAATAGCTCTCGCTTAGTGCGGGCGGTGGGGCAAAGACCGCCCTTAGCTTCACCAAAATTTTAATAGCTCTCACTATGTGCGGGCGGCTAACGGGAAACTACCCTTCAGGAAAGGGCGGTGGTCTCCATGCCGCCCTTCAAGTCAGAATTTTTTTTTCCTGGTTTTCGGGTTAGCAAATATCTAACACATCAAATATCCAAACATCAACACATTAAACAAATTTCCAACACATCAAAAAATTAAAAAAATATCCAACTAAATCAACACGTTAATCATATATCCAAGTAAATTAATTACCACTAGAGAACGATTAAAACTAAACAACGATTAGTACTAACAATACGATTACAACTAAATTGACTAATTTCTATTTCCTCGTCTCCTCCTTGATGGTCTCCTCGTCTCCTCAAGTTCAGGTTCCTCTTCAGTGATATTCAAACCGGGTATGCGATTGATCAAGTCTTGTTCCCCAGAATATGCAAGCATTTGTCTCATATGCTCTTTCATATCATTCATAGTAGCACCCGGCTCACACACACGGTATGCCCCATTAATAGAAACTTGTATATAGTATTACACAAAGAAAAGAATATATGCAATAAAACAAAATAATATGAAAAAGGTTTAGATACTTACGAGTTTGTTAAGTTGAGATCCCCGTGGATGGTAATCTTGTCCTTCCTCGTCGGGCAAATTCCGTGCAATAAAAGGGCCGATAAATAACCGATAATTCTCGCGATACCAACTTTCGTACTCCGGAGTACACCCTTACCCTTGTGTTAAACCTTGTAGCAAGTAGTCTCGCGCGTTAGTCCATCTTCGGATTTCGCTCTCGTACTTTAGTCTCCAATTCTCTCCCGATTTCCCTACTCGATCAACTATTGTATGATATCAATCTGGCTCTTGATCGATAGGTTCGGGAATATCTTGAATGAACCCGAATTGCCTCAACACGAGATCGGGACGGTACCACTCCACGTTATTGAAGTGGATAAGTGGAACGACACATAAATACTCCTCACGCCATTGCAAATAGGTTTCGGAAACAAAATTAATTCTAGCATTCTCGTACGACGTCCAATTAACCTAATCGAGAAAAATAAAATAATCAACACATGTTTAGATTTCTAACTAATCCAAAAAAACCAACCTGGTTTGGTTCTTGCAAGTCTAAGTCGTCGTAATGTATTCTCAAAGTCCGACCGCAACTATTCACCCACGTCTTCGATCCATTCCAACTAATAGTTAATAAACACGTAACCATTAAAAACACATTCTTTGATGCATGTAACAAAAAAATTAACTTACTATCGAGAAGCGGGACCGTATCCTTGTAGTACGGGGTTAACTAAAACTCGGGGTCTAGTATGTAAATAATCTCAACACCATAACTATTTAATGAACGAAAAGTCAATTAGTAGAATAAAACATTACGAGAATTAAAATTCAAAGAAATACCTGTAAGAGTAGCCCACATCCTTTCAAGGTTGACATTTTTCCCTCACAAGCTTGACAAAGACCACTATATAAGTATGATAGCGTGACCGACCCCCAACTATATTGACTAATCTTCGTCAAATCACGCAACAGTGGAAGATAGATTTGCGGCACGGTGTTTTGTTTCCCAGATGGGAAAAGAAAAGTACCAATTACATACAAAATGTACATCGTTGCGAAGTGACGTAATTCTTCGGGTGTAGCTTCATCTTGGGGTTTTCAATCACCAAATGTGGTCTTTAACCACGAAACCCCAATCACTTTACGCCCATGGCTATCGGGTACCAGAACCACACCAAATAAATGATGACACGTTTCTTCAAAGTCAAAGTGAGCCGGAATAGGATCGGTCACCGCACACCCTCTAATAGGTAGCTCCAAGATCATCGATACGTCTCGTAACGTGACGGTCATCTCACCGACGGGCATATGAAAGTTGTGAGTCTCCCGTCTCCACCTTTCGACCATCGCGGATAGTAGAGCGTGATCCAATACTATCCGATCAATCTTCCGAATCTCGCCAAACCCGGCTTGTTCGACAAGCGGCACCACCCATGGGTCCGAATACCACGGAGTAGTGGTTAATGGTTTATCATGGCTCCGGCTTCTCGCCCATATAACCCAAAAAATAAGCATTAACAAAACAAATGAATTAAATTATATAAATACACTAAAAAACTAACCTTATTCCAAACCATTTCACTTTTGTGACCGTGTTTGGTTTGTCTCCACAAAAGCGTGTTCAAATTGCCACTCGAAGCCATCATACCTATCAAGAAATAAGGATCAAATAGTTATATTCAATGTAGGGGCTTAAATGAAATTGTATAAAACTTAAAGGACCAATAGTGCAATTATCAAAATTATAAAGAACCAATTGTGCAATTACCTAAAAAGAACAATTAACTCAAAATTCTATTCCAGTTATATTCAATTTAGGGGCTAGAATGCAATTACATAAAATAACAAGGACTATTAGTGCAATTATCAAAATAAAAAAGGACCATTTGTGCAATTAACTAAAATTATCATTTACCTTAAAATTGTAGATGTATTCAATTTAGGGTCTATAATGCAATTACATAAAATAACAAGGACCAAAAGTGCAATTATCAAAATTAAAAAGGACGAATTGTGCAATCTAACATAACAAGGGATATACCTAGTTACATGCACAGATAAATAAACCAAAATAATCGAAATAAAAAAAAAAGAACCCTAACCTTATTTTTTAGGGTTACAAGAACTAGAATCAAAGGAGGAGAAAGGGGGAGGCGCGGTGGCAAGGCGGCAGCAACTTCAACGGTGGCAAGGGGAGGGAGGAGCGGCGGTTTTGGGGTGGGTGGTTTTTTAATTGTGCAGAAATGGGGTTTATGAATTGGGGAAGAAGATATAATCTGTTAAGGGCGGTCTCCCGGTGACCGCCCTTCTTTTTTTTAAAAATTGTACTAGGGGCGGTATGGTGAAAACCGCCCTCCTAGCGCTTAAAAATTGAACTAAGGGCGGTCATCGCGAGACCGCCCTTACTTAAGGCTAATTTTTTTTATCAGACTTTAACTAAGGGCGGCACCCAGCCGACCGCCTTTCAGGAGGGCGGAAAGCGGGTTACCGCCCAGGTGCTAACTCTGCAATTCTTTTTCATACTATGCCAAAACGCCAATTTCTTTTAAAAATAAAGCTAAAAACAAAAAAACTTTATTTCAAAACGCCCTGATTCCGGTTCTTTTTCATACTATGCAGGAAAAAGTTCTGAGCGTGGAATAAAGTTCTGAGCGTAGAATAAAGTTCTGAGCGTGGAATAAAGTTGTGAGCATAGAAAATAGTTTTGAGCGTGGAAAAAAGTTCTGAGCATGGAAAATAGTTCTGAGCGTAGAAAATAGTTCTGAGCCTAGGGTACTGAGCATGGAAAAAGTGCTGAGCATGAGCTACTGAGCATGAAAAAAGTTGCTGAGTATCGGAAAAAAGTTCTGAGTATTCGAATTTTTTTGTTGAATGACTTTACTGAGCATGCTTGTTTGCTCAGTAGCTTTACTGAGCATGCTCGTGTGCTCAATAAATTTACTGATTATTTTTTTGAAATTATTAAATTGAATAAAAATTGCATATAAATAGTATAAATTTCATTAAGATTCAAACAAATAAAAATAGGATTAATTTTCTATACTAAAAGATTACAATAATGAGTATTAAAAAAAACTCTAGCTACACTAATGAGTAAGTAAAAAGATAAAAAAAGAAGCAGGGCATTTAACAAATAAAAGGAAAAAGAATAAAAAAAAAAGTATTGAGTAACAGATCTGAGCATCAAAATGATCTGAGGATGGCGGCCGATCTGTTAATGCGGCCTGGAGGGATGGATAGTTTCATTTGCTAGAACTGTCAAGGGGCTAGGGCTCCCTTGACAAGAAAATCTTTTAAAGCCCTTGTTGGTAAAAATAATGCTTCTGTAGTTTGCCTTTTGGAGTTTAAACTTAGAAAGAACGATCTTAAATCGTGCTCGCATTTTAAAAGT
Source organism: Nemophila menziesii (assembly GCA_029959085.1). Taxonomy (NCBI): domain Eukaryota; kingdom Viridiplantae; phylum Streptophyta; class Magnoliopsida; order Boraginales; family Hydrophyllaceae; genus Nemophila; species Nemophila menziesii. Next base: position 852,969 of record JARWIR010000084.1, on the reverse strand, counting down.
TTCAATAATTCCTTTGTAGTTGACCCTAGGGGAAGAGAATTTAGGTCTAGGGGTATTCTACTTTTATGGAAAGAGTCTGTGTCTATTTCTATTTTGTGCTCGTGTCAGTTTTATAATATTGCAAAAATTAATGAAAGCTATGACCGTTCTTGGTATTTTATATGTGTTTACGCACCAACTAATTTTGAGGAAAGATCTAACTTATGGAGTAATCTTTCTAAAAAGATTAATCAACTAGATGAACCGTTCATTATTATGGGAGATTTTAATGAGGTAGCTAATTATTCGGAAAAGCAAGGTAAAAGGACGGCTAATTTGGATCGTATGTTGAAATTTAACGATTTCATTAATAAAAATCATTTGGTGGATGCACCAAGCAAGGGATGTCATTTTACTTGGTCTAATAATCGGGATAGCCTTAACAATGTTAAAGAAAGATTAGATAGAGCACTTGCATCGATGGAATGGTGTGCCACTTTTCCTAATGCTATTATTAAGGTACCTCCTGCGGTGGGGTCAGATCATTGTCCGCTGGTTTTAATTAGGAATGCTAAAGTTAATAAAGCCGATAAATATTTTATTTTTGAATCGAGATGGCTGGAACATACTAGGTGCAAGGAGATTGTTAAAGAAAATTGGGAATGCAATAAAAATTGCGATAATATCTCAAAGTTCTGTAATAAAAGAGACGCAACATGTTTAGCTCTTAAAGGATGAAGTAGAAAAGTTTTCTTTAATAATAGGAAGAAAATTAATGAGTTACAAGATGAACTTATCGCAATAAATAAGGAACATGTTACGGATGAAAGTAGACTAAGAGAAAATTATATTGAAGAGTATATTCAAGAGTTATGGAGAATTGAAGAAATTTATTGGGAAGATAGAGCGAGGGATTTGGCTATCAAAAAAGGTGACAAGAACACTAAATATTTCTTCGCAAGGACTATGAAAAGAAGAAAAGTGAATCGAATTTGTGCCATTAAGAATAACGAAAATGTTTGGGTTGAGGAGCCTAGAGAAATAGAGAGTATTATCCAAAATTATTATGAAAATTTATTCAAAGCTAATGATGTTTCAGATCCAGAGGATATCACGAGATTTATTCCGTCTAAAGTATCGTATGATATGAATGAGTCACTTACTGTTGAACCTACCATGGATGAGGTTAAAAATGCTGTTTTTAATATGTCTGGATCGAAAGCGCCAGGTCCGGATGGTTTGCCAGGGAAATTTTATCATGAGTTTTGGGAAATTATTAAAAATGATATTTTTAAGGTTGTTAAGGATTTTTTCAGTACAAACATGGATATCGGGACTATTAACGATTCAGTTATTACACTTATTCCTAAAGGTAATTGTCAAGAGTCAGTTAAAGATTATAGACCAATTTCGTGCGCAAATTTCTGCTATAAAATCATCGCCAAAATTCTTGCCATGAGATTACAACCATTTATGAATGAGATTATTTCTCTGACACAATCAGCGTTTATTAAAGGGCGGAATATTCAGGATAATATAATTATTGCTCAGGAAGTGTCTTATTTCTTAAACACTAAAAGAAAATCAAAAATAATTTATGGAGCGGTTAAACTCGATATGGAAAAAGCCTATGACCAAGTTAATTGGGAATTTCTTATTAAAACGCTCAGAGCTCTTGGTTTTTACGAAAAGTGGGTTGATTGGGTGTTTAATTGTATTTCTTCTGTCTCTTTTAAAATTAACGTTAATGGCCAAAGGATGAAAAAGTATAAACCGACACAAGGATTGAGACAAGGTGATCCCCTTTCACCTCTCTTGTTTCTTTACTTACTGAGAGTCTTATTGGTTTGATTAACCATCACTGTCGAAATGGGGATATTAATGGGATCTCTATTACAAGAAATTGTCCTAAATTGACTCACCTTTTGTTTGCTGACGATGCTTTATTCTTCATCAACATCAATTCCAAAGAGATAGAAGTCTTTCAAAAGATTATCACAGATTATTGTCTGGCGTCTGGCCAACGGGTTCATTTCCATAAGTCAAAAATTATGTTTTGTAAAAATACCCCAGAAGAACTTAAACTCGGCATTACTCAGCAGCTCCATATTGATACAACTATGGATTTGGGTAAATATTTAGGAATTCCATTATCTATTAAACGGGCTAAAGAAGAAAAATTGAATTATATTAAAGACAGGTTACTGGCTAAATCGGCAGGATGGATTTCGTCTCTTTTATCGGAAGGTGGTAAAGAAGTAATGATTAAAGCTGTACTCCAAGCTCTACCAAATTACGTTATGACAATCTTTGAGATGCCAAAAGGTCTTTGTAAGAAGTTATCTAGCATTATTGCAAATTTTTGGTGGGACTCTGGTAATGAAAAGAGAATCCATTGGGTCAGTTGGAAAAAACTTACTAGGTCTAAGATGTTAAGAGGGTTGGGATTTAGAGAATTTCATAAGATGAATATTGCAATGTTGGCCGGACAAGTTTGGAGATTACTGAACAAAGAAGACTCTCTGGTGTATAAAGTGCTTAAAGGTATATATTTTCCTCATTGTAAAATATGGGATGCTAAGCTTCCAAGGAAAAGGTCATGGTGCTGGGCTAGTTTGTTTAAAGGACTCCAATTTATTAAGAAACATGTCATCTGGCAAATTAGGAATGGAGAAGATATTCACATTTGGAATCATTGTTGGTTGAGCAAAGGTATTCTACTTAACAAACCGAATGGATGTAGTGTGAACTAGGTACATGAGCTCTTTGATAAAGAAAGATTTGGTTGGGATAGGAATGTTATTGATAACCTTTTTTCACATGAGGTAAGTCAAATTATTATGAAGATTCCTAGATGTCTAATTAATGATAAAGATAGAATTATATGGTCGTATAACAAAAATGGGGAATATTCAACTAAATCTGGATATCACACACTAGTTAGCGAAGAAATGGCGAATGAAACAAAAACCTCAAATGTTAATGAGTTAAAAGTGGATGGGGTCTGGAATACTATATGGAAATCGAATGTGCCGGCTCGTATTAAAAATTTATGTTGGAGAGTGTGTAATAATGCGCTTCCGGTCAAGAAAAATCTCAAAAAAAGGAAATGTACTAATAATGATATTTGCGAATGGTGCGAATTAGGGGAAGAAGATGTGACACATTTGCTGCTTAAATGTCCGCTTAGTAGGAAGGTGTGGGCTAACTCGCCTCTTCAAATTAGAATTGATGAAGGTTTTAATGGTTCTTTTGAGGAATGGTTCTTAAATATTATTAAATCCTACTCGGAGAATGGATGGAACACTAGAATTGTTACGACGTGTATTTTGGCTATCTTATGGTTCTTATGGAAGGAAAGAATGACATGCTTTCATGAAGGGAAACAATGGGACGATGATAATGTACTTAAGAAGTCCATGGATCTTCTGACTACTCTCTTTGGATCACAAAAGGATTGAGAAATCAAAACAAACAAAGGCAATAAAGAAAATAAGAAAGACATGGATATCAATCCGACAATTACCGATAATGCTGAAATTATATGGACATGTGATGCTTCCTTCGTGTCAAATAAAGAACAAGCGGCAATTGCGGGCGTTGGAGTTAATAAAGATGGAATTATTGTTCGGAAAATCAATGAGAAGTGTAAGATTAATTCTGTGATTGAAGGAGAAGCTTGGGCTATTACAATGGAAATGAGGTCAAGCGTTGATTTATCGGATAAATCCGTGTCTTTTTACACGGACAACCTTGAACTTGTTCAAGGAATTGAGGGCACGACCGAGCTCCATTGGAGTCTTAAACCAATTCTGGCTGAGATCAGAAAATGGTTAGGTCTTTCCAAGTTATGGAAAATTGCCTACTTTAGTAGAAAGTTTAATTCAACTTCGGATGCTTTGGCTAAATGTACGCGAAGGAATATCGAGCTTTCTGGATGGGTGGACTTCTCTTTGAATAATTCTAACAACTTCCAAATGATCTTGATTTGTAGGGAATCCTCCCATGTGCGTTTGTATCATTCACATACAAATCACGAATCCTTTTTTATTTATAGCCATGTAAGTAATTGAAAGGAAAGATTTGCACAGGTCAACAAGAATATTTAACTTTTCTCCATAACAAGCTTAATGTACGCTTTTTGGTAAACATACCCACCAGAAACTATGGTTTCTAATTTACATAACGGAGAAAACGTAAGACCAACACAGAAGACCAACGAACAGCTGGTGGAGATCTCGTCGGCACAGAGATTCCGACGACGAATCTAACTCGAACAGGAACAGGGAGTCACGACGAATCTAACTAAATCTGCCTCCTTCAAGCTCAAACCTCTTCCACCTGCCTTCGCCGTTTCGCTTGAGAAGAACAAGAAACCATGGTCACCGAAAATGGCTGGCCACCAACAGCCATGGCCGGAACTTCATGGAATAAGCTTTTATTTATTTGTTCATGGGTGAACACTGACGTGAGGAGTGAACATTAACGTGAGGAAGAAAGAGAAAGAATAAAAAAATAATGATTAGGGTTTTAATAAATTATGATAAAAAGTAGTATATATACCAAAATAAAAACAAAAAAGGGTAAAAATGTAATTGAACTTTTGGCCTATAGTGTTAACTTTTATTTGTGGCCTTTAGTAAGAAGAGAGAATTTACCCGGTCTTATTAAGTCACGAGGTGGTATTTTCAAGACTTTTTAGGTAATAATCTCTTTATAAATTTAAAATTTGTTCAAATTTGGAATTTAGGTTATAGACGTAAAGGGTTTATTTAGTCAATTAATCTTTATATTCAATTTTTTGTTTGTTTCAAATACCCTTATACTCATTTCAATAAGATTGAAACGTGGTATTTGATCTTGCCAAGTTATACTTATGTTAGCCAATTAGTATTACATACAAACTTACGAATAGTATTTTGAAAAACTAAAACAAGGATCGTTTTATTATTGGTAGACTGAAATAGTTTACACTTTGTGAATTTTCAACCCATTAACTTATGAATGGTTTTATTACGGATAACTCGCACAAATCTAGAACCTAAGTTATTAGTTGATAGCATTACAAACCCTCCTTATGATTCCATTAGTACCGGTAAGTGGACTAATATCTCCCATTTTAATCATCGCTGCAGCAAAAGCAGACGAAAAAGTAGCCGGTTCTTTTTTTTTAGTACATGAGAGAGAGAGAGCCACTTTGGACTCGGAGTAAATGACTCCAATGAGATTCGATCCCAGGACCTCTTGGTCTCTGTGGAGTAACCTAACCACTAGGCCAACTATCGATCTCAAAAAAAAAAAAAAAAAAAAAAAAAAAAAAAAAGTAGCCGGTTTTGCACTAAACTCATTCACAATACTATCTGTCGATCCACCACTACCATTGAAGAGTGCTTGGTCTGAGATAAGAAGACCTTTAAATTGCTTAAGATTTTTAAAGTAATTGTTATCAAATGAATTTGGTGTCACCAAATCAAGTGGTGCTAGATTACTATTGCCATTAGGTGCAACAGGAGGACAATTACGTCTACGAGTGTTTGCAAAACCTGCATCAATGCTTGTTGCGTTATATATTCTTCTACGAAACGCTCCACATTGAGCTTGCCCTAATGTATGAGATCCTGATAAAGCAACCATTTCTCTAGCATTAAAACCCTTGATTTTAAAATTATCAATTAGCTCTTGAAGATCGGACAAGGCTGAAGGAAGATCTCTATTTGCTAAAGTTCGACTAGCTGTTGTTGAATCCCTTCTTCCTAGCTTCACTGTCCATGATGGACCACTCACCTAGTTATCAATAAAATTTACAATTTAATTAATTTCAGTATTAGATTAGTAAATAAGATTTTTCAGTAATATTTATTAATACATAATATATACTCACAGCTACTGATGAATCTCTAGCGGCAACAGCAAGTATGTCTGCACAAGACACGATTCCAGGACATTTTTTCTCAACTTCAGCTTTTGCCTTCTCGATGATTTCAAAACCTCGTACGGAATTATTATTAGCCGTTGAAGTCTTTTCACTTTGGATAGTAGATGTTTCGTCAAGTAAGATGGATCCATCACAACCCTGAAAAAAACACCAAACAAACGTTATAAATATAGCTTGGGCGTATTTGTATAATTTGTATAACATGAGGACCAATGATGTAATTATTATAACCTGAACAAAGCAATCGTGGAAATGAAGACGGATAAGTGATAAGGCCATACGACGTTCTGCTAATACAGCTTTACGAATAGTAGTTCGGATTGTGGCTAATGCGTCTGGGCATGTCATGTCATAAAACTTACTAGATAGTTGTGCGTTGCATGGCAATAAAAATAACATAGCAAGTAGAAATGATACAATATTCTTTGAACTCATACTGGAAACCATTTTTTCTTATTAAAAATCCCCCTAGTTTAACTAATTATTACTATATGAAGTAACGTGATGATTAAGAATGTGTATTTGCCTTTCTATTTATAGGCTAGTGAGTTGTGTGAGTAACTTATGAATTTGTTAATTAGGTCACTTTCAGCTTTTTGAACCATTGCCAACGTGCGTGCCTGAATTTTTCTTAATTGGATGGCTATATCGAGCTGGTTAGCAAGTTGTTTGTTAAATCTAGGTTCGTTTGCATGGGGCGTTTAAGAGGTATATGCATGGAATAATACCGGCGGCCAGTCACTTAATTTGAAATTTATCAAAGTAAACTTTAATTCATTATTTATTGAAATTCTTTGATCAATGCATGTGATTCACTAAAATGGGTAATTTTAACTTGGGATTTTGTAAACTTCCCCAACAGTTAATTGGCCTGCTACAGATTATGTCCAGCTAGGGTCATCACTCATCATGTTCTCCCAAAAGAGGTAAGCAGATAAAAAATATGTTCATATCTTGAGAAGGTAGGAGAATTTTGCACACGAGATCCATATTCCATTCTTTTTCATTTACATTGATCTAATCATGTACAAAAAGTAGTTCACTATTTGAAGACTTTGCTAGTTTCTTACCCAGGGACGGATACCGAGGAGGACTGAAATATATAGAAGTTCGGGGTCAATGTTTTTTGAAATTTTTAAGGTAAAAATATGATACATAAATATATAACCAATGTAAAAATTCAAATATTAGAATCTAACACCATTACGATCCTCGTCTCGTTCGTTGATGAACTTAGCAATTAGCATTTATCCAAAAATATACAAATCAACACTATTACACTTAATTTATATGGTATCGTTAGTATTATATTAATATACTATATGTTATAAATATAATGAAATCATTTACAAAAAGTAAACGTATAAATAATAAATTACTAAGGGTGTGATTGGTATGCTGTAATGAGATCAGTAATATAATGACATTACTGATTCAGACATGATTACTGTGATTGGTACGTCGTAATCAACTCCGTAATACCATTCCTTCCGTAATCACATTACAATGAAAATGAGGTTTTTCATTACATAGCTACTACCCATGAATGACCCATTACAGTCGTAATCGTAATGGATATTTTCTTTTAACAAACTAAAATAATTTTATTAAACTTAATATATTACACATTTTTTATCATATCTTTTTTTTTCATTAAATCAAATATGTAAAAATTCAGATTATTATTTTTAGAAACTAAAAAAAATTATATTATATTTATCACGTACATACATAAATCGTATATAATTATATAAAATCTTTATATATCGGTGATATATTTCACCATAATATACTGAATTATAACAATTTTTTTATTATTTCTCACATACCCATAAATCATGAATCAATATATTTATCAAAATATTAACATAAAATTAAAATTAAAATTAAATTATTAAAATTTTACTTCTCTATAACAGTTAAACAAGTTACCTAACCAATAAATAATCAATTGAATTTTAAATTACATCAATCATAATACCATCATACATTCTCAATAAAAGTTAAAACTGAAATAATAAATCTAAGATTTATCGCACTATATATTCAAATTATTTAAAATTATTAAAATAATTTATTTTCATATTCTATTTTATTAAAATTATTTATATTTTATAATAATAAAATGATTATCTTATATCTTAAATAATTTATTTACAATCTTATTTAATTAAACTAGTTATTAACACAAGGTTGAAACAACCAGGCCATTACATCCATATTCAGATAGCATACCAAGCATTGTCTAGTGATTACAAAGTTCATTACATTCCCAATCTCATTACATTACTGAACTCATTACATTACTGACTAAATCCATTATAGCATACCAATCACTACCTAAGTATTATTACCCTCAAATTCAAAATAGAGACACGTATACAAAGATTACAATATTTAATAAGTCGGTCTTATGAACTTCGACAAATTTATAACTTTAATCTAGTATATTAACGAATAAGAATTTTTTCGTTAATGTTGAAATCTTATTTATTTTATATTGAACTTATTTTCGAATCAAATCATGTTTAAATTTAGTTTTGAAATATTTTTCTATTATGTGTGTATTTGGGAAAAAAGATAAAGCACCTAACCTCCATTGTAAATTCTAATATGTACAGATGCTAAACCACAATAACTTATGTGTTTCTTAGAACTTGCATGTTTTACATAAACATTCAGAAGGAACTAATTTTTTTTGGGACAAAATTACATTTATGTATCATAAAATTTACGAGTTCAGGAAGGCTTAAGCCCCCTGGTCCCACTAAGTATCCGACCCTATATTCTTACCACTATTTTACCATATATCCTCCAAAATAAGAATGGAATGACCATCTCCAACCACCCATCTATTATTATTTTTCAAAACGTATCTAGCCATTAGGAGACTACTCCATCCCCAAGAGGCATTGTTTCCAATGCTAGATTCTAGGATGTTGGAGCTATGGAAATATTTGCCTCTCAGAAGTTTAAAAAGCATAAAATCACGATGAAGGCTAATATTCTACGTATTAGATGTGAGAAACTCAACATTCATGAGGTGAAATTCCTAAAGGCCTAGACCTTTGGTCTCCTTAGGTTTAGAAAGGAGGTCCTAAGAAGACCAGTGAATTTTTGGGTTATTTTTTGTTATCCCAAAAAAAAATGAGAAACTAGTGAAATCAAGTGGCTGGCTATTTGAGGCGGGATCATAAAAACCTTACGGAGGTGATTAGGAATCGATTCAAATGTTGAGCATCAAAGTGTCATCGTGAGCACACTACTCTTTGGTCATGACATATTGTCTAGTTTCAGGAAAGGCTTAGAAAAGCAGGAGAAACTTTGAACAAGTGATGATAAAGGTCTTCAATGGATATCGAGAGTAAGGTACATGTTTGTTAACACTATTCATCGTTTATTTACTTACTTTGATCTCTCTCTCTCTCTCTCTCTCTCAATTCTGCCGACACATCTGATTCTTTATCATTGTATTTGAGACCTCATACTAGGTCCTTAGGTCGAGTGTGTTGATAGTGTTCCTTTTTGTCCTCTATTAGCCGGGAGAAGGGCATGCCATGAATTAGAGAATTTGGAGAATCACTCGTAGCTAACAAGCATTCTATCTAATTTTTCCTTAAGCTGATCACCTCATTTCCTTCTATGTGACCAAGAAAAATTTCACCTTATGGAGGGAATATCAAACAATTTAAAAGAGTAAATAAAATCATTAGACAATGTCATATTATGAAAGTTAACGAATTCACCTCCCGATTTTCAACACACATACCTATATAAGTTAAAGTCTTATGTGATATACCAAAGGTTAGACACCGTAGATTTATAAGCTGGTAATTATTTATGAAATTCATTTCCCCCATCTTTGGGAGATTTATAAATAAATGTTAAATAGACCAATGCTACATCCGATCTATATTTTTATCTTAGATAAAAGAAACAAGTTATGGTTTGAAAGTTAATTTGGTAAAAATATTTATTACTATAATAAAACATGAAATAACTTACTTTACTTTAGATCCTATATTAGTCCTACTACTTAATTAGCATATGTCTTTTGTTTGTCAATTTAGCCCATATTGCACGAAGGATCAGAAGTAGATGCAGCAGGTATAATCCAATCATCTAATAAACTTATGTTAGAGGTCCATGGTATCGATTGGGATATTATTAAGAAAACTTCTAGCTTTGGGAAAGGGAACCTAAGAGAGGACTTAGTGGATCAAATAGAAGATGACGAAGCGGAAGTTACTTTTAAATGTGATGCCTTATTCACTAACAAGTTTGAACCCACTGGATTGGGCGTCGTTTGCAGTCTCAGAGACTCGGATGGAACTATAAATAAAGGGTTTACTAGGAACTGCGACTCAGCGGCAGAAGGAGAGGCAATAGCGGTACTTAAAGCCGTTGATTTATGTAAGGCATTCCTAGGTAGAAGGAAATCTATCCTAACAGATAACCTTGGAACTATCCAACGTATTAAGCAAGTGTCAGCAGCTAGTTGGAATATCCAACCAATCCTTACTAAAAATTATTCAGGAGTCAGTTGAGAATGAACCGATTTCATTTTGTTTCATTCAAAGGAACCTCAACAGACAAGCAGATAAAATTACGAAGAAGGATAGGCACAGGGCAATGAAGAATAGGCTAAGGTCTATTAGTCATTTTAATCTAGCTTTTTAATTTCCGAAACTTGGTATTAGCTAAGTTCGGTCTTTTATTTTACTTGGTGCCTAGGGCCTTCTACTGTAAAACAATTTTTTGCTTTTATATATAATATATCCCTTTTTTCCTCTTCTTCCCCAAACCTCAAAAAGTGGCGAGAATGATAATAACACCATACTATGGAATCTTATTTGGAACGCTAATGTCCCGACGAAAATTAGGAATTTTTGCTGGAGGATTTGTAAAGATATTCTCCCATCAAAACAAAACTTAAAAAATAGAAAATGCAAGAGTGAGAGTGTTTGCGAATGGTGCGAAGAAGAAATTGAAAATACCGACCACATTATACTTAAATGTCCATTTAGTGTTCAGGCCTGGGCGGAGTCCTCCCTACAAATCAAAATTTGCGACCAAACAACGACATCCTTCTCGGAATGGTTTATTAAAACAATTAACAATTTTGTGGAAAATGGAGCAGATAAGAGAAAAGTTACAGCTACTATTATGGTCACATCTTGGAATATATGGAAGGAAAGGATGAAGGGGTTTTTTGAAAAAAAGGAATGGGGGGTGAACAATATAACGATGAATACAAGAGATATTATAGCACAGATGTTTGAGGAAAAGAAAACAAAACAACAGTCGAAGCGCTCAAATGGTGATACTAAGGGGGTTGCAAAAGGTAAAGATAACCCATCAATTGAGGACACGTCAGACATGATTTGATTCAGCGATACTTCTTTCACCTCTAGCTGGGATCCGGCGGCTATTGCAGCAATTGGAATTAATGGGGATGGAATTATTACCCAAAGGAAGGCGGTTAGATGCAGAGTGAATAACATTATCGAAGGAGAAGCGTGGGCTCTTCTCCTTGCCCTGAGATCATCCGGATCAAAGGGTATTCAGAGTAGTTCTTTCTACTCTGATAACCTTGAACTCGTTCAAGGAATTAGGAGACAAACTTGTCTATATTGGAAACTCAACCCAATCATTGAGGAAATCAGAAGATGGTTTGGGGAATTTCCAACTTGGAAAATTGCGTATATTAGTAAGGAATATAACATTATTGCAGATGCGTTTGCTAAATGCGTTAAAAGGAACGTCAACCTCTCAGGATGGAAAGATTTTTCGGTTTCTGGCTCTTTCAGATTTCTGTCTAGTCGTTGTAATAGTTAGCCTTTTCCTTTTCACTGTAAAAAAAAACAAAAAAACAAAAAAACAAAAAAATAAAAATCTTTCACGTGCTATAAAAATCCAAAAATCGAGAAACCAAGTCAAATATGATCGATGAGTGAAAGGAAGAGAGATAATTAAGTTAATACACAGAATTTGACTATCGTTGTATGCGATATGCATGCACATGCAGTGAAGTGACTGTAAACAAGAATTATTGGCACCACAGACAATGAAGAAAGGAGAAAAAAGAGACGATGGATAACAACTTCTCCTTTGCAACTGATGTTAACACTTTAACTATTATAATCAAAAGAATATTTATAATTTGTTTATTAGACCATATTTAGCTTAAGATAATGTATGTTATTTAATTTCTGATAAAAAACAAACAAACTATAATATCATTTCTCTAGGGTCTATTAATCTGATCACGAAAAGCAAATTAAGAGAGATTGTTAGTACTGAGATTTGAGGAGAATGAACATCAGTTATAGCTAAATATCATAATATAACCAGGTGAGCCTGGCCAGGGCTCTGTCTCTCAAGTGAGAGGTACAGGGTTCGAATCCCGCAGGCGGCAGAATGTTATTAGAGTTTGGAAAGTTCTCTCAAGTGAGAGGTACATGGTTCCCGCAGGCGGCAGAAAGTTATTAAAGTTTGCAAAGTTCTCTCAAGTGAGAGGTACATTGAGGTACATGGTTCGAATCTCGCAAGCGGCATAAAGTTATTAAAAAGTTTGGAAAGTTTCCAAGGTTCGAAATCCTCCCCAGAACATGGGCAAACCTAGTTCTGATTATCTGGAGGTATGGTTGGGGAGGCAGTCATATCTCCCGACGGACTAGTCGGGTGTAAGCCCAGGAACCCTCGTCATAAAAAAAAATCATAATATAGCTTGTATTACATGATCACAAGAGTTAGCAAGCCTAATCCTCAAAGCATTACTACGACTGCTATAGAGTTAACCACTAACAACCGTCTTAGTGGTCGCTAGTGATCCCATAAATAGTTGCTAAAAAGTCGCATTTAGTTTTAACAGTCGTGATTAGTCGCTAAACTTGGTCGTTAAATGTCTATATCTTCGACCGACGTGGTCGCTAGATTTTAGCAAACACACCCCTGTAGTCAATAAAAGGTGGTGCATTATAGACCACGCTAATATGTGCTATAGCCGGTTTAGGGAGGAGGCCAATTGTCATGCCCTTGGGTTCTCTTATAATTCTTATAATATTGTTGGGCCTATTTCTTTTTTTAATATAAAATATAATTGTTTTTAAAAAGTTTTGGTCCAATCTAAGTCAATCTTGACAATTTTTTTCAATTTTTTTCAAATTTATTTTTTAATTTATTATGATATTTTTTTTTATAAATTTTATATTAGTGAAATTTTTTATTCAGTTTCTTATATTTTTTAAATAATTGGATTTAAAATAAAAATTTGGTAAATATTTCATTTTTTTATATAATTTGTAATTTTTTTAGGGGCTCATTTTTTAAAATTTGTCTTAGACCCCTAAAATGTCAGGACCGGCCCTGATGTGTGCCATCAATACCGACACACATGTGGTCTATAAATACTTCATCTCTCTAGCGACTACCTGGTTTATTTTTCGCAACCACAGAATGGTCGCTATTACCGTTTATTTTTTGAAACCACAAATTGCTCGATAACTAAACCCACATTATACAAGTATACAGATCAACACAAATAAGTTATAATTCAATACAAATTAATAAATATGTTACTAGTTTGTTTCGTATCCATCCCTCTCAAGGTCTATAAACTCATCACCAATATCGATGTTCATGGTCTGGTGGCTATCAACCTCATCAGCGTACTCGTCTCAAGTATTGTTTGATTTTTCCTCATCATCTCTAGTTGTTGGATTATGCTTTAATCTTTCTTAGTCGACTTCAATGCATTCTCTCTTATAATGTGTATCCTTACTATCTCTGCTATGTCATTCACAATGGGTATGTGTAAAGGTTCAGAGGCATTAAATGTTGACTCGACACGCTATACATTTTTACACTCTAACCATGTCGGTCGCTTACTTATTAAACAACTTTCCACGTACTACATCGCGATCCCTTAGTATTTACTAAATCATCAATGTAGAACACCTTCTTTTCTTGATTGACTAGATTATACAGTTCATCCTTGTACTAGAATAAACTAGTGGAAATTGTGGTCACATGTTACACCATTTGCACTCGAACAGCGTTACTGAACATTTTTCTTTAAAATATGCCTTCAAGACTTTAACCAATTTACCATTCCAACTAACGCCCTCGACAAAACAACAAACACAATAATTCATAGCGATTCGTTGTCCCTTTCTCACGCGAGACCCATTTCACCCATTAATGAAACGCAAATCATAACTCAACACAATATGGTTTGCATCGTTAGCCACATAATGGAGTTATGCAGTTACAACTTGATCGCCGGCTTCTTTCCTGTTAAACACATATATGTGAAAAAATACTGAGTTTCACTATCATGATTATTGGTTTGATTATAAAATATGGTTTACCTTCTCTAAGAACCAATTGTTAAAATTCTATTCGATGAGTTTTTTCCATATCTGCATGACCAGTTACAACTAGTATCGCCTTGTGTTCCCTGAAATACAATAGTTTTTTGTTAAACAAGGAATATGAATAAAAAGGTAATTATAATTGTTTATATACGTAAAGTACTTACTCAATATAAACTTGAATCCCATCACAACTTGGAAGAATGCACCAAATAAGCGTGTCCATGTCAGTTTATAAAAGATAAATGAAACTCGTTTTGCCTACCGGGTCACATTAGCTTCTGAAAATCAATATCTTTTTTGTTTCTGGCAATAGATTCGCATATCTACTGAGATCGTTAAATTTGGTTTTTTCCAATTTGAGATAACGTGATATGAAAGTCAAGTTTTCCTCCACGTCATAACCCTTTGATATCTAACCTTCTGGCCTTGCCAGATTTTGTATGTACTCGTTTAATTTCTTCAAATAATGCTCAAGGGGGTATATCGAACGCGTTTACACCGGTACACCAAGTAGTGGTTTGTCGTATAAGTGTACGACTAGATGAGTCATGATATAAAAAATGGTGGAAATATCATCTCAAGCCGGAACATCAGAACAATAACATATTTTTTCCCTTTTTTTAGTTCACGCAAACGCATATTGAGTTCAAAAACCGTACAAAAATACTACACAACCCCACAGTGGCGAATCCAGAATTAAATATGAGGGTAGGCTTAAACGATTAAGGTTCATGGATAATCCTCTAATTTTTTTTATTGATATTTTTACAAAATATGACATAATATATCACCCTTTATAATAATGTATACCAAATAATACCATATAAATTCGATAATAATTGACAAAAAATCAAGTGTGATAAATTTTTGAAAAAAAAAACAATAATTAACATCTTCTCGAAGTAAATATATCAACTTAATTTTTTTTTGTCAATTTTATGCTTACAAAAAAAATCAATGAAAATTCTTCCATTACAACAACACAAATAGACAGCATATTTGTTATGTCCCAAAAAAAATTAGGATACTTGTTTTTTTTAAAAATAAATAATTTTAATTTTAAATTCAGTAATTTATAAGCAAATTTTTTTATACATTCTCTTATTAAAAATTATGAATAAATCACTTTTGAAAAACAGAAATCTATATCTTACTTTAATTATTATTCAAATATAACACAGATAATAATATATTCAAATATACTGCCAAAAGAAAAATAATTGAACAAATTTAAAGAAATCTATCAAACTACCGATATAAAATAACAAATAACTAAAAGATATTTGATATTAAGTATTATATATGCAGTGATATAAACAAATTTAATCATGAAAAACTTATAAAAACTAAAAAAAGTAAGTGGACGTTTTTCTTTAAAATATTGAGGGTGGGCTTGAGCCCATCTTTTGTAGCCATAGATCCGCCTCTGCAACCCCATGATGGCCTCGCTTACTGCTTTAGGCTCAATTAATCCTAGTACACTAGCAATAAAAAGGAACTGCATCATTATGTGACAGACGTGCAATTTTATTACGATAATTTTCTCGGAATCAATCACAATATTATTTTTCAAACTTTACAAAAAACCATTGGGAAACTTTTGGGCCTTCAACCATACTAGAAAGCCTCTCGCTTATACGAAATCATCACATACTTTATTTTTGGTTCCCTACCCCTCACATTTGTAGGCAACCACAATTCCTCTCAAATGCTCATGTCCTTCAAATCCTTGTGCGCCTTCACGTTATCTTTATCAAATATTTTATCAAGACCACTAATGTACCGAGTAAGCTATCACATACATTCTTCTCGTAATAAATATCATCTTTGTTGTGTTCCAACATGTTTTTCGACCAATACGGTAATTCGTAGAATACATACTCTACTTCTTCTAGTTAAAATATTGACTTTGTGTTCTCTTTATTGCATTGTCACTAAAGTATTTGTGTTTTCACGGAATCACATAGGTCAAACCATCAAGTTGTATTTGGGTACTTGTCGCGAGTACTTCCTATTTGCCTCTATTCTCTCTATTCACATACAAAGTTATGTATTTCCAAAAAGGATGTGATATTGGTAACCATCGTATGTGATCGAAATACACTACATATTTTTTAACATGATATGAAGGTGTATAATACATTCATTCTAGACACGCCATGTAACATTGACCTAACCAAACCGATACATACGCTCTAATTGGATAATCATTAATTATATAAAAACACAACTACACATAACAATCACTTACTTCATATGTGCGTCATAGTAAGGATGCTTTTACTCCATAACGTGTTCAACTCATCAATCATATGACAAAGGAATACATCCAATTTTTTCCAAGACAATGCGACCAGGAGTCGATAATGTTAACATGAACGAGGATTATTTTGTGCATAACTGTAGTGCTAAGTTAAAATTGGTCAATATAACATGACACATGCTACACAGATTTTTTTGCCCTAAAAATCGACAAAATTCGTCAAGGTCCCAGCCCAAACAAATGCTACGAGACTCTAGAACATACTTCGTCTGACGGTCGTCGAACATCTTATAATCAAGTCAATCAACTGGATGCCGTAAAATCTCATCATCTGTAGATTTTTCAATCTTGTGCCAAATTATTTCCTATGCAATGTGGCTCGAAGCTTACAATCACTGTAACCTCGAAATAATAAGAAAATATCGTTATTTTTTATGTGACACTCTCTTTCCCTTCTTCGGGTCCCACCTATATAATTTACAAATCAAACATGCCTTTAGTTCTTTGTAATTACCCCGGTACAAAACACAATCGTTCAAAAAGACATAATTTGTTTTGTAACCTAAACCAAAATCTTTAAATTGTTGTTGGAGTTTTCATACGATGCGGGTAAGGTATGTCCATCTGGAAAAACGCGACTTAACATCTGTAAGAGGTCTATGAACAAAGTATTCATCCACATATTTTTCACCTTGTGCGTCCGTTTCCCAATAAAATTCAACGAACCCGTTTTCATGAAACAAGGATACAACTCGGTATATATTTCCATAAACAACAAATCAAAGGAACCTATGTTATTTCGTAGAATATGCCCATCTACCATTTATGTGTCTACTTTGTTTAAATTTCCCTTGAATCAACTAACACATTCATCATCTCTTCAACAAAATGGCCTAAAAATTGCAAAAAATCCTTAATAAAAGTATCTTTTTGCCCCTAAGTTGAATATTCTCCCTTAAGCCAAAATTCTCACCCAAGCCTAAAGTTAACACAATTTTTTTTAGCTTACCGCCCAAACCCCACAACTTTTGCGTCTCTCGAAAATCCATGATGGATCTGCCCCTGATTGATGTCTCCCTATTTGTTCTAACTATATACCCTTAGGAGACATCATTTTAGGTGAATATTTGACTTATTAGATATATTTTCATGCTTATTTCGTTATATTGCACTTTCTCCCCTTGGAATTAGACTATTTGCATTTTTTGAGCTTTTGTGCGTTAATCCGTTTATGTTTAGTGCAAAGTTAGTAGGTTCATGAACTCTATGGAGAACCAATACAAGGAGGAGAAGTGAGACTTAAAGTCTTAGATCAAGTGGAGGAGCAAAAGGCTGGAAAAGATTTTCTGAAGAAATGATTAAAGAATTTTCAGATCTGAAAGGCTGTTACTAATTGCTGTTTTGGGCCACTTAGAAGCGGATTTAGCAAGGGGTTGTGAGACATAGTTTGATAGACCATTGAGTTAGGAAGATTCTCCAAGTCAATCAGCCCATTTGGAGTTGAATTGAAAAAATTACAACCCTTTTACTTAAGGATGCACATCAGAAACGAGAATTAAAAGAGAAGATGGGATTGGGCTTTTTATAATTTGACCTAATCCTCTTAACCTAAGCCCTAAAACGAATTTCAGCACCTATATAAGCTCCCTTAGACCTCATTATTCATCACCTCTCAACTATTCTTCAATTTATAATATCCTTAGAGATAGAATCAAAGACCTCTCACATATTATTCAATTTACAACATCCTGAGAGAGAGAGAGAGAGAGAGAGAGAGAGAGAGAGAGAGTCAGAAACTTCAAGAGCAAGAAGGTAGAGGAGAAGCTAGAGCTGGAGGAATTCTATTCTTCCAATAAAAGTCATCCAAACCTTATGTTATCAATTTCTTTTCTGTAATTAAATATGATGTCTTTCTATTTAATTTCAGTAATTAATTTTGCTATGAGCTAAACTTTTATATACTTGAGAATCGTAATAAAAGGTTGAACCTTAATTAATTTATTCTATCTTTTGAATTTGGGATTGTTATGATTTAAATTGAATTGAGTCTTATATATTGGATATTACTTTGTTTTTCATCACTATTTCTTTTAGGAACAACTAGAAATAGGTTTTAGTATTTGGGCTATTCACTTTAGTGGCGAAGTGATCATCCGACATGGGGGTTTGAATACAGACATAGGTAATACCCGTGTAAGGGTCGAAAGGCATAACCATTACATAGCCAAAGAGGTAAATTCATATCATCCGAAGAGGCATATTCTCCCATATAGGGGTTTATAGTACTTTAGGATAGGTCCTAGGTCCACCCAACAGGGGGCTAGGAAACATTAGAGTCCCGACTAATATTATAATACCTATTCTACCCTTAAACATTGCATAGATTACTTTAATTAGGAGGATTCCTTGCGAGACTCAAGTATCTCTCATCTCTGAAGTTAGTCCTTTTATTTACATTTAATTCTTTTAGTTATTTATTTTTAGTTATTAGAAAAACCAAACAAAAATCTAATATTTTACTTTTCTGTTAAACAATTATTCCCTACTATCTGATTAATACTAGAGTTGTACCTAATCCGTCCCTGAGAACGATCGGATATTAGTTGGACAACCGTGCACTTGCGGTATTGTGGTTCCTTTATTTTCAGTACTTAAATTTATAAACACACCAGGACCCACCAAGTTTTTGGCGCCGCTGCCGGGGACGGTAGCGTGTGACCCCAGTATTAATCTTTAGTAGTTTAATTGTTTAATTTTTATTTTTCAGTTTTACGCTTGTCTTTATTTTGTTTGTTGTTACAGGTTCTTTATTCAGGTAATGATCAAGAATTTTAATTGAAAGATGTATAGAGGTCATTATCCAAATCCTGGTCCATTCGATTATTGGGAAGACTCTTCGGGACAACAACAATGGGGTAGTAACTTCTACCAACAACCTTATCAACACCCGTAAGAGCAAGGATGGAACAACCAATGGACCAGGAACAACCAACAACAAACACCTAATCAATATCAACAAGAACAAGCATGGAATCACAAGTGGGTTGACAATAATCAACACCAACCATCATATCACTATCATCAAGAGCATGAATGGAACAACCAGTGGGTTGAAAACATTCAACAACCTCCACCTTCACCACAAAGTTCTGAATTATATAGATCACTTAAAGAACTCATGCGCTTATGTGGACAAACGCAGAAGTTAACAGAGGAAAGAGAACAACCTTCCCGTTCACAATTAATTCTTGCCAATCTGAAGGAACAACTTGATAAAAACAGACGCGAGAGCGAGGAACGTAGTGCCAAATCACAAAAGGCACTAGACGAATACGGTCGCAAGAGTGAGGAATTCACTGCTAGCCTTGCTAAAAGGAAACAGATACTAGATGAAGTTATATCCAAATATAATTTCACTAACTTGGCCAATAGTAGTAGTGAGTCTTATGAACTGGAAGAAGTACTTGAGGAGGAGGTGTTGAAAGAAGGTATTAGTGCTAGTGATATGAGCATCGTGCCGATTATAAATGAAGACCACCATGTGGTTGAGGATCTTGTTAGCATGGTGGAAGGAGTAGCAACAAAAATCCTAGAAATTGAAACTGAGATTGCTATTCCTAAGGTGAATGCACATGATCAAATCACAGAAAGCGAAAAGGAAGAAGAGGTGATCGAGATTATAGATCTTCCACATCAAAAATATGATGAGGTAATAGTGGAAGATTGGGTTGACAGCGAAGACGAATCTGAAGTGGGTAGAGAATCAATTGAAGAATTAAAGGTTCACGATCAAATAGAAATTGAATCTCCGCCCCAAAACGTTCACCAATCACCATCTCCACCGCGCATCATTATTAGAGCTAAAAAATCTCACCTCTATTACTACAATTGATCAACATGTGCTATAGAAATAAGGTGCCACACCGCGAGAGTAAGGCGGCATAGAGGAGCGCCTACCCACCACATTTTAAAGAGGAACGCGAAATTGAAATTAATAAAAATGAGCTTATACCATTGAGGAAGGTCATCTACTATCATGTGGTGAGGAAAGAGTTTCGCCATGAGAGAAAGGAGGCGAAACAGAGGTACTACCCTCCCCCTTTCAAAGA
The DNA here is from genome assembly GCA_029959085.1 of Nemophila menziesii. Classification (NCBI taxonomy): domain Eukaryota; kingdom Viridiplantae; phylum Streptophyta; class Magnoliopsida; order Boraginales; family Hydrophyllaceae; genus Nemophila; species Nemophila menziesii. Next base: position 832,305 of record JARWIR010000084.1, on the reverse strand, counting down.
CCGGCTGAATAAAATACTAATGGGGAAGGTTCTAAAGCTTACATGTCAAGGACGAGGCGAATTTAAGTGGAGGAGAACCGCAAAGGCCTCAATACCATCTTCATGGAAGGTAACGCGTCGAACTTAACGACGTAATAAACGAAAGTGCTTCTTGGGAGACAACCCATGTTTTAATTTGCTTTCTGTCTTTAAATTTTTGTAGTAGTAGTGAATAAATTTAAAAGAAATGAGAAGCGTGTATTGTTTTTTATGATTTGAAGGTGTTAAGTCCTTGAGTTTGGGGTTATATATGAGTGAGACGGAGTTTCTAGTGTTTAAACGGTGCTAAGGAACGAAAGGAAACGAAAAGAACAAAGTCCGTAGCAGTTGGCCGGTAATACGGCCCAGATGCCCGGTATACCGGAGGAGGAAAAACCGTAATATGGTTTCCTAGAACGGTTCAAACCAGTGAGCTGCACTAGAAAAACCGTGTTCGCGAATGACGACACGGTTTGTGACGTCATCAGCCGGTATACCGCCCAGATGCCCGGTATACCGCCCCTGTCCACCTCGGAAAAAAATAATAATATTTGTGGACAGAATCAGAGCAAACTCCGGCGAGTCATATCTTTGCGCTAGGGTGCCGAAATCAGATGATATTTGAGCCTAAACTACATAACTTTTTGAGATCTAGCCGTTGGGGAGATCTTCATTCACGACCGGTTAGCCGCTTCTGTGGCCGGCATGCCGCTCAGCTCTCGGCAATTAAAAATTAATTCTAGGACGCCGAATTTTGTGCGTTAGCCTCTCACACCAGAAAGAACTTGAAATACGAACCCAAGCTTTGAAAATACCTGCACCACACCACTACAACACCTCAAAACATAAAATCCTTCCTCTTATTCCATTCTAAACACACATCTAACATCAAATCTTTCAAGAACACCATGAAATCTTCTTCTCTAACCTTCACCCTCTTCATCAAAGTTTTAATACTATATATTAAACCTCTCCCAATCCAGTACACAACCATTACCTGTCTCATATAACACCTTAATCCTTCATTACAAATCCTCAAAACATCCAAATTTAAAGCTCTTCTCTAGTTTTTGAATATTTGAAGTTTTGAGTTTGGGGTTCATTGAGATGACGAAGATTGGGAAGTCAAGAATATTATGAAGAGGAAAGGAATAAGAAGTTGAAGAATCCGTTTACTTTTGGTGTTAACAAGATGTGTTGGAAGAGAATTCTGGAGGAATAAAATGAAGAGGTGTTGACACTCCAAGGAAAACTCACAGAAGAGTTGGAGCTTATGCAACACATATCACGTGGTGTGTGCAATATTCATCGTGCCACCTACGCAACAAGAAAGATGCCCGACCGGAACGCAACAATGGACACCAGCCTTGTGCTAATGCAGATACGTTTTTCCTATCCCTTTTCTCATTTTTATTATTTTATTTTCTTTATTGAGTCTTTTCGAGTCGTGGAGACATGACTCATTTTTGAGTTTGGGGTGGGGTTCGTTGCCTCATCCCAATTTCATGTGTTATTTGTTTTTTTTACATGCTTTCAGTAAAATTAATCTAAGGGTTGCGTTGACTGTAGAGTATTTTAAATGCCCCCCTCAAGCATGCTTTATATGAATTTATGATAGAAAATAATTGACTTTAGGAGTTAGTGTAAAATGCACTTTGATTGCATGCATACATGAGGTAATTGAGGAAGAATTAATGAACAATGCAAAAGAAGTAAACGTGTGCTTAAGGATAACGGGTGGTGTGTAGAACGTGAGATCTGAATGAGTAGAGAACCCACTTAGGTATGAACTAGAGGCAAGCTATGTAAATAGGAAAATGATAGAGGCAGTTCTTTGTTAGCCCTTTGAAACCTTTTTAGCTTTCTATCCCTGAATTTAATGTTATATCCTTCTTAGCCCCATTTTTATCCTTTAAGCCTTTCTTTTGTCGCCAAATTATAAGCCAATATCCCTTTAGATTATTAGGCATTACCATATGACCCACACTTGAATCACGATCCTGAGACTTCCTGTCTTGACCTTGAGTTTGGGGTGGTGGGTCCACTATTATGAGAATTTATATTTGGGTTGGGATTTTTGAGCTTTTCAATTGTGCTGTGTTCTATATTTTGATGATGATTCACAGTTATTATGTTGTAATCCTTTGCCAGGGTAAGAGTAAATGAAAAAATATATGAAAAAAGTTATGAAAAGAAAAAAGTTTGTGAAAAAGAAATAGCATGGCATCCCAACATCAAAAAGAAATTCATAGCTTTACAAAAAGAAAATTTCATATGAAAAGAACTTAAATTTGGACCGGCAAAGTGGATTTTTCTTAAGTGATCATTTTTAATGCTTATTGGGTTAATCTGGGGACGCTAAATCAACGCGTCAAATGGGTTGAGTGAGAACAATATTCGAGTGTAAACTCAAGCTCTTGGACAGTTTGTTGATGGTAAGTGAGGAGAGAGCCAAAAGCTCACTTCAAATTTACCAAATATACATACCATACCGTCCCTAAGCCTACGCTAAAACCGTAAAGACCTCGTGATTCCTAGATCAAAGTGAGTTTATGACTCAGCTAATAGTGAGTATGCTAAGTAGAGTGTTCAAAGCAAGTAAGTATCGATGAACACCCTATAACCACCATCTTGAGATAAGTAATAAGCGTAACCTTCTAACATTGTGAAATTAATTTTGGATTGATATTATTTTGTGTTTGATTTTGCATGACTTGTTTATGTGTATATTAATTCCTAGATGATACTATATGAGATTTGTTTTAAGTTGTGCTTCGGGTATATTTACTAGATTCTGCCTTCTGCGTTCAACTAAATGCCTTTGTTTTTATTTTACTTTGTCGGGACGACAAAGGTTTGATTTTGGGGTCTTGATGTATCCCTATTTTTTCTAAATATATACCCTTAGGAGACATCATTTTAGGTGAATATTTGACTTATTAGATAGACTTTCATGCTTATTTCGTTATATTTCCCTTTCTCCCCTTAGAATTAGACTATTTGCATTTTTAGAGCTTTTGTGCGTTAATTCGTTTATTTTTAGTGCAAAGTTAGTAGGTTCATGAATTGGTGGAGAACCAATACAAGGAGGAGAAGTTAGAATTAAAGTCTTAGATCAAGTGGAGGAGCAAAAGGCTGGAAAAGAATTTCCGAAGAAAAAATTAAAGAATTTTCAGATCTGAAAGGCTGCTACTAATTGCTGTTTTTGGGCCACTTAGAAGCGGATTTAGCAGGGGGTTGTGAGACATAAATTTGATAGCCCATTGAGTTAGGAAGATTCTCCTAGTCGAATCAGCCCATTTGGAGTTGAATTGCAAAAGTTACAACCCTTTTACTTAAGGCTGCACATCAGAAACGGGAATTAAAAGAAAAGATGGGCTTGGGCTTTTTATAATTTGACCTAGTCCTATTAACCTAAGCCCTAAAATGAATTTCAGCACCAATATAAACTCCCTTAGACCTCATTATTCATCACCTCTCAACTATTCTTCAATTTATAATATCCTTAGAGAGAGAGTCAAAGGCCTCTCACATATTTTTCAATTTACAACATCCTTAGATTGAGAGAGAGAGTCAGAAACTTCAAGAACAAGAAGGCAGAGGAGAAGCTAGAGCTGGAGGAATTCTATTCTTCCAACAAAAGTCATCCAAACCTTAGGTTATCAATTTCTTTTCTGTAATTAAATATGATGACTTTCTATTTATTTTCAGTATTTAATTTTGCTATGAGCTAAACTTTTATATACTTGAGAATCGTAATAAAAGGTTGAACCTTAATTAATTTATTCTATGTTTTGAATTTGGGATTGTTATGATTTAAATTGAATTGAGTCTTATATATTGGATATTACTTTGTTCTTCATCACTATTTCTTTTAGGAACAACTAAAATTAGGTTTTAGTATTTGGGCTATTCACTTTAGTGGCGAAGTGATCATCCGACATGGGGGTTTGAATACTGACATAGGTAATACCCATGTAAGGGCCGAAAGGCATAACCATTACATAGCCAAAGAGGTAAATTCGTATCATCTGAAGAGGCATATTCTCCTATAGAGGGGTTTATCATACTTTAGGATAGGTCCTAGGTCCACCGGACAGGGGGCTAGGAACATTAGAGTCCCGACTAATATTATAATACCCATTCTACCCTTAAACATTGCATAGATTACTTTAATTAGGAGGATTCCTTGCTCAAGTATCTCCCATCTCTGAAGTTAGTCCTTTTATTTGCATTTATTTCTTTCAGTTATTTATTTTTTAGTTATTAGAAAAACCAAACAAAAATCTTATATTTTACTTTTCTGTTAAACAATTATTCCTACTATCTGATTAATACTAGAGTTGTACCTAATCCGTCCCTGAGAATGAAACCCGGTTTATCGGATATTACTTGGACAACCGTGCACTTACGGTATTGTGGTTCCTTTATTTTCAGTACTTAAATTTATAAACACACCAGGACCCACCAAGTTTTTGGCGCCGCTGCCGGGGACGGTAGCGTGTGACCCCGATATTAATCTTTAGTAGTTTAATTGTTTAATTTTTATATTTTAGTTTTACGATTGTCTTTATTTTGTTTGTTGTTACAGGTTCTTTATTCAAGTAATGATCAAGAATTTTAATTGAAAGATGTATAAAGGTCATTATCTAAATCCTGGTCCATTCGATTATTGGGAAGACTCTCTGGGCCAACAACAATGGAGTAGTAACTTCTACCAACAACCTTATCAACACCCGCAAGAGCAAGGATGGAACAACCAATGGACCAGGAACAACCAACAACAAACACCTTATCAATATCAACAAGAACAAGCATGGAATCACCAGTGGGTTGATAATAATAGACACCAACCATCATATCACTATCAGCAAGAGCATGAATGGAACAACTAGTGGGCTGAAAACATTCAACGACCTCCACCTTCACCACAAAGTTCTGAATTATATAGATCACTTAAAGAACTGATGCGCTTATGTGGACAAACGCAGAAGTTAACAGAGGAAAGAGAACAACCTTCCCCTTCACAATTAATTCTTGCCAATCTGAAGGAACAATTGATAAAAACAGACGCGAGAGCGAGGAACGTAGTGCCAAATCACAAAAGGCACTAGATGAATACGTTCGCAAGAGTGGGGAATTCATTGCTAGCCTTGCTAAAAGCAAACAAATACTAGATGAAGTTATATTCAAATATAATTTCACTAACTTGGCCAATAGTAGTAGTGAGTCTTATGAATTGGAAGAAGTAGTTGAGGAGGAGGTGTTGAAAAAATGTATTAGTGCTAGTGATATGACCATCGTGCTGATTATAAATGAAGACCACCATGTGGTTGACGATCTTGTTAGCATTGTGGAAGAAAGAGTAGCAACAAAAATCCTATAAATTTAAACTTAGATCGCAATTCCTAAGGTGAATGCACATGATCAAATCACATAAAGCGAAAAGGAAGAAGAGGTGATCGAGGTTATAGATCTTCCACATCAAAAATATGATGAGGTAATAGTGGAAGATTTGGTTGATAGCGAAGACGAATCTGAAGTGGGTAGAGAATCAATTGAATAATTAAAGGTTCACGATCAAATAGAAATTGAATCTCCGCCCCAAAAAAGTTCACCAATCACCATCTCCACCGCGCATCATTATTAGAGCTAAAAAATCAGAATCACCTCTATTACTACAATTGATCAGCATGTGCTATAGAAATAAGGTGCCACACCGCGAGAGTAAGGCGGCAAGGAGGAGCACCTACCCACCACATTTTAAAGAGGAACGCGAAATTGAAATTAATAAAAACGAGCTTATACCGTTGAGGAAGGTCATCTACTATCATGTGGTGAGGAACGAGTTTCGCCATGAGAGCAAGGAGGCGAAACAGAGGTACTACCCTCCCCCTTTCAAAGACCGATTGAATAAAATACTAATGGGGAAGGTTCTAAAGCTTACATGTCAAGGACGAGGCGAATTTAAGTGGAGGAGAACCGCAAAGGCCTCAATACCATCTTCATGTAAGGTAACACGTCAAACTTAACGACGTAATAAACGAAAATGCTTCTTGGGAGACAACCCATGTTTTAATTTGCTTTCTGTCTTTAGATTTTTGTAGTAGTAGTGAATAATTTTAAAAGAAATGAGAAGGGTGTAGTGTTTTTGATGATTTGCAGGTGTTAAACTCCTTGAGTTTGGGGTTTTATATGCGTGAGACAGAGTTTCTAGTGTTTAAACGGTGCTAAGGAACGAAAGGAAACGAAAAGAACAAAATCCGCAGCAGCTGGCCGGTAAAACCGCCCAGATGCCCGGTATACCGGAGGAGGAAAAAACCGTAATACGGTTTCCTGGAACGGTTCGAACCAGTGAGCTGCACTAGAAAAACCGTGGTCTCGAATGACGACACGGTTTGTGACAAAAAAGAAGTATCCATCAAATTCTAAACAATTTTGTGCAAATATTAAATGGACGATTATATGAATGTAAGTTTTTTTGTAGTACCTATGTGCTCCTAATACTTGAATATTTGAGACAAAACATTTAAATTAGAATTATTTAGAGCCATCACACAACCTAATAAGTGTCTACCATGGAGCCATTACATACCTAACTAGGAGAACCAATGAAGTCTCTGTCATGGATGACATCATATGCAATGACCTAAATCAAAGGCATTATCACTACATCGATCTGCCATGGTTACATGAGTGTAGCAAAGAGTAGGGAAAGAAAGAACGAAATTGAATTTCAATTTAAAAGAGATGAAAGAGAAAGGGATGGAATGGTAAATATCAGCGTGGTGCTGGTACTCGTATTGGTGTTGGTATGGTGTCATGGGTGGTGTGGCCGGTATTGGCGTAATGGTTGTGGCAGGTAAAAATTTACTATCGCATGGCCGGTGCCAATGAAGCAAGGCTAATTGTGACCATGTAGGTTAAGAGAGAATATGATAAGAAAAATACAAAAGAACAAATAAAGGATTTGAATATAAAAGGCATATTAGGTTAAATTAGTCCTAGTATCATATTATTGTAAAATTAAGTGATATTTATGAGAATGTATGTATGAAATGCGATATATAGGAAACAATCCAACCCTATTAAACAATTAATCCATAATTTTTAAACAAATTATGGAATTAAGTCTAATTTTCTATAATTAAAACTATAAAAATCTTTCAAAACAATAGAACAATGCATCTCTATCTAGAATCTTTTTAATCTATTAACCAAAAGATATATAAAAATAAAAGAATGTCATTCAAATTAGTTTTATATTTAAAAATATAATCAAACCATTTTATTATAATTTGTCACCCCCTTTAAAAGTCGCTTGAACATTTTTCAATTCTATAAATTTTTTAATCAAAAATCATTACTCGTCATTTACAAATGAAGCTCGAACATTTTCATATTCCATCAATAATCATTACAAACACTACTACACGCGTGCTTTCTCGCGAGGAAAGCTTTCGCGAGAACACGAAAGTTCTCGCTAAAGACTGGGTCTTTCGCGAGAAACATCATTAGCGACGACAAGGTCGTCGCACATATCACGCGTCTTTTATAAGCTACGAAAAATAATTAAATAATAAAATAGTAGTTGGATGTCGTCGCAAAAGACTCTTTTTGCGATCTTTTGCGAGAATATTTGCTTTCCTTCGCGACGACTTGTCTTATCGCGAAAGAATCCGCGTGTAGTAGTGAAATTACAAATTAATGGGAGTATTCGTTCATTTTAAGATTAATTATACGTCTACTCAGTGTTCTAAAACAAGCCCGCCTAGCCGCCTAGGCGCTCCGATTAGGCGTTCCAAGGTGCGTTCCGCCTAAAATTTCTCTCGAAGGTGGCTCGAAGGTTCGTCGACGAATAATCTAATTAATAAACTACCCAATCAAATTAATGGGTCCCCCAAACCGAATACTACCTAGAATGCTAGCCAATAAATTACTAATTCAATCTAATCCAACTCAACATATAAGAAAATATAAAGAAAAAACTACTTAGGTTAGAGATTTTACGCGCGAGGAAAAATAAAGGTATGATTTTTCAAATTTAAGTCTAGATTTCTCGAATTGGTAATTTTTTAGGTTAATAATAATAATAATATTTTATTACTGTTATATAGTTAAATATATATTACTTATGTTAAATTGATCTACTTTAAGTATATTAGGATGTATATAATCGTCAATTCAATGTACTAGTAATGTATATTTAATGTAAATAATATAAAATACGCCTAGGGAGAAATCGCCTAAATTCCGATTAATAGGCCGCCTAGCCATCTAGGCGCTCGAAGGTGGTCGACCGCCCTAGTAGCGCCTAGCGCCTTTTATAACCATGCTTCTACTGTTAACTTTCAAAAACATTATAAAACGAAACCCTTTCGCTTCCAGAAAGAAAATCCACATTGCACAAAGTATCAACTTTGTATTATGTAATGAATTCTCTTTCGTCTTGTTGAAGTAAAAATAAAGCAAGTGCATCAATAAACCTATACGGATAATAGGGTAATTAATCTTTTAAGACCCCAATCACCTACATAATTCTAATAAAAGCCCCATTTTAACCATACATTTAAATCCCAACTAAAAAAAAATGACCAAAAAACCTTACTCTCCGCTTTATTCACAGTAAATAACTGAAAACTAAAACAAAAAAAAAACTATAAAAATTGAATTTTAAGTTTTCTTTCTTCTCTCCGTTCTTTATTTTATCCTCTATTCTCTCTCATACATTCACAACCAAATTGAAACAAAAAACAAAACAAAATCTCTTTACCTTTGCCGCTCTCTGACACAAGAAAATCGCCGCCATTAGGTGGACATTCTCCACCATTACACCAAGCCTCTTCCCTGCACAAAAAAAAATGTCGCGCTCAATGAACCATCTTTACTTTTGACTTTCACCTGCACAAGAAAACCGTCGCCATTGCCGCCCCCACCAAGCCGGTTTACTGGTGAGTGTGAAGAGATTTCTTTTTGTTTTTTGTTCCACTGCTAAGTGCGAAGAGATTTGTTTTTTTTTCAATGTTGTGTGTATATTCGAGCGTGAAGAGATTTGTTTTTTGGCTTTTGTTCTAGTGCTGAGTGTGAATATATTTTTTTTTGTTTTTGTTCAATCATAAGTGTGAAGAGATGCGAGTGTGAAGAAAAGATGCGAGTATGCAAAGATCTTTTTTTCCTTTTTGTTTCAATGTTGAGTATGAAGAGATACGAGTGTGAAGCGGAATTTTTATTTTCTTTTCTTTTCCTTATACTAATTTGTTTGAATTGCTTATTTTCATAAAATATATGTTTGGCACAACTATTGTAGATGGTCTCTATAATTGAATTAGGTACCACCTAGCGGGCCAAATTTGTAATTCTCCTTGTATTTCAAACATTATTAGGAGTATTTACTTTATTTTTGAAATTTGTAATAACTTTCTCTTGTATTAGGAGAAGTGGAAACTTGATAGCGGATTGGATTTGCAAAAATTTGCCTCTTGGCGAGTCTCATGACTTTTGCGCAAATCCAATCCCTACTAAATTAGTTGACTTGTTAAGCCTTGATTCATCCCCAGTAGGGATAGGCTAACAAACTCTGTAATGTTTGGTTTCTTGATATAAGCGTTTAGAACCAAAAAAAAAAGACTGACACTAGGTACACGACAAGTGCCAGGGATGACACAATTTGTATGGGTAAGTACCTAATGGATCTGTATTAGGTACATACCCAATTGGTTATAGTTGTACCCGAATTCTTGTCTTTTTTGACATCTACACTCCCTATATTTTGAATTTAAGTACAAATAGTTATATACCCAACATGGATATGGACCTTGAAATGGACAAAAATTAATTAAATTTATACCTAAATGATAGAAGGGACCTATAATGCAATTGTATAAAATATGACTTTATAACAATAGTATAACGGGCATGGATACATATTCAACTGGAAAATAGGTAGGTACGTCCCAAATAGAATTGTAACATGACTTTTAACCGTTATTGGGTACATACCCAACTGGTTAATCTACATAAAGGTGGTACAGACATTAATTAGGTATGTACCAATGACGAATATAAGAAAATGATATGAAAGTAAAAAACCAAACCAGAAAATTAGATAAAATAATATATGTGTTTTTATAGAATTTTTTCAGTTGAAACTTTAAAAATAAGATTCCTAAAAATAAGGATTTTATTTGTATTTCTTTGGGACCAAAAACCCAAACACAGCCGATTTCAAGCTTTTCTCATTAACCACTTAGACATATCGACTTTTGATACGAGGAAACTACAAATTAAGGCATAAAAATAAAAAAAACATACTTTTTAAAGCCTAACAAGAAAAATATTCTATTAAAGGCATATTCTAATTTTATGGTTGGATATTTTTCCATTATACCCTTTTTTATTATTTTTATTCTTTTAATTAAATTTGATGGGTACGTACTCACAAGGGTACGTACCTATATCGGTTCTAAATTTTTTATAATGGTTTTTTTATATAATTGTCCATGTCAAAGTTTAGGAAATAAACTACCATGCCAAGGTCCAATGTATGTACCCTAGGGGTTGTACCCCAAGCTCAGTTATATCTTCACCTTCACACTCACATAGGGAAAAAACAATCAGCCACAACCAAATTCATCTCTTTACTCTAGCATTGGAACAACAAACAAATAAGAAATCTCTTCACCTTCACATGTGCATAGGAACAAAAATGGATCAAAACAAAAAAAAATTGTACCTAAATACTGTACACATCAAAAAACAAAAAGGAAATTGAAACAAAAAAATTTGTACATAAGGGGATTTACCCTAGTGGTTGTACCCTAATGGAGATATTCACACTCGCATAGGAACAAAAACAAATAAAAAAAGAATAGTACCAACGGCGTTACCCATCAAAAAACAAAACCAAAATTAAAAAAAAATTAGCATATCTGAACAAACATGAAATCTCTTCACAATGGTTTATACCTTAGTGGTTATACCTTACACCTATTTTTAACCAGCAAATCAACGAAACCGGTTTAGGGTTTATGTTCAAAACAAATGAAACATGATGAAGGCCTTCCCCGCTATGATGTAGATCTCGGTTTTGTGGCCTAGGCGGTCGACTGGGGCCTAGCACCTATGCGAGATTACACGGGGCCTAGGCGGAATTATACGGTTTTGAATCTCGGTGTGTAATTTTGTATACTTAGTAATATATATGTAGAAATTATAGCAATTTTAACTATTTAAGTCATAAAATTTATATAACAACACTATAGTAAGTATAAAAATATTAAAAATTGAGTTATAAGATCAATTAAAGAATTTTCGAGAATAAGAAAAATAACAAGAAGGCCTATGCAGACATTTTTTGCCATTAATCGGCGCCTAAGCGGGCATTTTTTGCCATTAATCAGTGCTTAAACGGGTTAGGCGCCTATTCTACAGCGATTAAGGCGCTAGGCAAAAATACCCAGAATTTTAACTAGGCGTAAGCGGCTGAGGGGGGGAGTTGATGCCTAGGCGGGGAGATCTACAACATAGCTTCCCGGCAACGGTAATAATAAAAAAAACAAAAACATTAACGGATATGAAATGAACAGATCTGAGAACGACAGTGGAAAGATGACAGGATCTAGTACACAGAGCCGGCAAGCATGGCAGACCATAGACCACGAACGGCGATTTCATTTTATGGTGGAGCATGGGCCATTATGACAGCGGTTTTATTCTCCGAGAGAGCTTCGGTAGGAAGGTGAGACCCAAGTTATTGCAATGGTGAAAATGATTGTGGTGAAGATGATGTGATTGAAAGAGAGGGTGGTGGCATGGTTGTCTTGTACGGGACTGGTGGCGAAGGTGGCGATTGTCTTGTTAGATTTGGTGAGTTTATATGAGTACCGACCATGGTGGAGAAGGATGGGTGGTCCACCGTGATTATAGAGATAGAGGGAAGGTAGTGAGAGGGGGTGTGTTTTCTGATTCGAAACCCTAATGGAGCATTTTGTTTTGGGTGTCCAGTGTTACCGTGTATAAGAGGGGGTTGGATGATTTTGTTAGTTTTTTTAGTTGGGTAATGAGTTGATTAGGGATGGGCTGTTGTTTATTAGAACATAAGTCATGTGGCCTCATTTAGTTATCGACCTTTTTTTACATATCCTATATCCTAGTCTCTATGATATTTTTTTTTACTTCTAACATATATTGAACAAGCGTATAGATACACTGTATCAACAATTCTACTCAACTTTTTGTTCAAAACAAACATCTTTTAATAAAATTGTAGATATAGTCATACAAAAATTAATTTTCCATTTCTTTAATACATTTATCAAAAAATAGAAGATGGATTTAGTAGACAAATACCATGGGAAGAGATATTTATCCCTGGATAAATCTCAGCGGTTGTCTGGCCGCCGCGGATTGCCTTAACTTTTCTTTTATGCACTATCGCTCATGGTCACGTTATACTATATAATTAGTGAAGCTTTAAATGCATAGTGCAAATTCTTATTAATAAATAATAAGATTATTTTTAAAGAAAAAATGAAAGATTTAAAGTATTCACAAAAATTTAAAAAAATACACGAAGCAATGAAAAAATATATATGAAGCAAGGAAGATGGTGGATGTTTATCTACGCCATAAACCCTAGTATGTTAGTGATTAAGAGGAGAGATGGGTATATAAATACGGGTAAAAGAAGAATAAAGGCCTATATATACCTTAGTCTTCTGTTTAAGGGCCTCTAGTTAGAATCTAACTAAAAAATACCCATAAAAACCCACCCCTCCTCCTTTCTCTCTCGACACAATTGCAGAAAAACCCTCCCCCTCCCCCTTTCTCTCTCCACCCACCACCACAGCTTCTCACGCGCAATCACCAGATCTCGACACCAAGTTGCGACGAGGACCACCACCACCACGAAGCTGTGACGAGGACCAGCTCCACCGACGAGGACCAGCAGCACGACTGCTGCTGTTACACACCACCACCACGAAGTTTTCCACTGCTGCGAGATCCACCGTTCGTGGCCAACCAACAGATCCACGAAGCTGCACCAGATCCACCGTCGATGTGACTAGCAATAACAACACCACCCTCATCTCCTCCGCTTGATCTGCAGAAAGCACCGCCGCCGTCCAGTTCCTGCTGCCTCCGTTCCTCTTCCAGCGCTGCTTCGTTCATGCTGCCTCCATTACTCCAGCGCCGCCGTCCAGTTCTTCTACACCACCATGAATACATCGCGACAGGTTATTTCACTAGAAAATCACCTCTGCAAAACAGGTCTACATCATCACAGTCCACCACCATCACCCTCCAGATCCACATCATCACCATCTTCACACCACAGTAGAACTGCCACCATTGTCCCTGCCTGTAACACTCAAAAGCCCACTGATCTCAGATCTAGATCTGTATATTCAGGGGGTAAATACCCCATTTTTTGCATTTTTAGGAGGTATATACCCACTGTTATTGTTCGGTTTTAGTGGGTAATCGTGCTGTTTTAGGGGGTAATCTTGTTATTTTAGGGGGTAAGCATGATGTTTTAGTGGGTAATAGACTCGTTGTTTTTGTGGGTATAGTTCTGCACCACCACGTTGGACTCACCACCACTTTGGACTGACCTGAACAAGGAAAAAAGAACATTGAACTCTGAACAATATTGACTTATAATGTAATAAAAAACGGTGGGCGTGTACCCCCAAAAAATTAAAATAGTGGGTATATACCTCCCAAAAAATAAAAATAGTGGGTATGTACCCCCTAAAAATGTAACTAGAAACCAGAAAAAAAATCCCTAGTTAGGCCCCTAAAAAACATAACATCTAACTAGGCCTTTAAAATTCTCATTTTTTATTTGAGGTCTAAAAAGGTATATTCCTCTATAAATACGGCTAATGGGTTTTAATGGGCCTGCTAACAACTTGGGTTGTGATTTAGGTCAGTCTAAATTCTAGCCTATAAGGCTATAATATATGATGCTTTATTAAGTTGTAGCTTTTATTTATTTATTATTTTAAGAGTAATGATAATTGTCAACCCCTACTTTTTTCTACTTTTATTATCTTTCTACATAACAGATTATATGACATGATATGTAAAAAGTAAAATAGATAAAAAAAATATAATTAAATAAATATTTAATTTAAAGAATAAAATAATTATTTAAGATAAGTAATATTTACATACAATGCCATGTAATCTACCATATATAAAGTTACAAAAGAATGAAAAGAATAGGAGTAACAAATATCATTACTTTTTTTTTAACAAAATAATATTACAAAATTTAGAAATGACTTAAAGTGTAAAGAGTACCAATATCTCTAATTTACACCCTTAACATTCCTAAAATTAAAATGTGAAAAAAGTTGCAAGGTCATCACTAATTAAACTAATCCAACTAGTTTAAAAATAAGATTAAAAGATATTTTCAATCATTATCATATTTTATTTTATTTTCAATCATTATCATATTTTCATTTATCATCTCTTATTTAACATGAGGTAATGAATTAATTTTTTCTCTTAATTAATTTTTTTTCCTCTTATTTATTAGAATATGTGAATACCACAAGTGGTGATAAAGTCATGTCATAAAAATGGGTGATATTCATCATACTTATAGAAAAATACACAAGCAAACATAAAATCATACATGAAAGATCAAACAAAAACACCTATTCAAGAAACATTGACACTATCTACATCACACAAATGACACGTTAAAACTTAAAATTATTGACATTTGTTGATCATTGAGAAGACCGTATGGAAAAATTCTTCCATCCTATATTCGATGGCCTAATATTATTTCTAACCAATCGTTTTATGACACATACCCCATGTTTTAAACTACAAAAAATTAACTATAGTAACTTCCTAATTAATTTACTGACGCATGTCTTGTTATTATAATTGATGGTTATGATTGACATATTGGACTATTCAATATTTGATGAAAGTCTTACCCCGATGGTACATGCCTCAAACAAAGAGGAAAATATTCAACCATCATATTCACGCCTATCGAGGACTTCAAATCTAGCACGTATGCATTTTTGTAGTTGATTAATGTGACATTTGCAATTCAAAAAAGGATCTTGGTAGCTCTCATGCCAACAAATTTATCACTAGTCCAAGTGATATCAACAAAACTAGAATCGAGCAGAGTTGATCGAAGGAACACGTACCAAACTAGTCCATCAAACACTACCATAGTTTATAGTTAAACCAACTTTAACACCTTAATCGAGAAAGGGAAGATTCATTAACGAGTGAATAACATAAATTTTCCAAAATCATCTTTTCCATCGCCTTTTGGAAAAAAAGATTAAAATAAACTGTGACTCAACCCTCTTTGACCATCTAAATTGGAGGCAAACACTTATTTAAGTATATAACTACATTTAGGAATCCCCGACTCTCCTCCACCAACAGTGGCGGAGCTGTGTTATGTCCAGGGGGGTCCATGGCCCCCCTGATTTTTCAGAAAAAAATATCTATAACTATCTTAAAATATATATATATATATATATATATATATATATATATATTAATAATTAACCCTCAAACTTTAAAAAAAATTATTTGGTCCCCCCTAACTTTTAAAATTTATTTCATTTTAATATAAATTATTTTATTTAGAATATTTTTTTAATTTTTTACGACAAAATATATATTATTTTGTATTAAAAATAATAATTTATAGAATAGTTTAATTAAAAAGTAAATATCAGGACTTATATTGCAATATTTACACAATATAGGAACATATAGTGTATTTTTGCATAATATAAAGACCTCTTTTGCAATTTTTGCATAATATATGGACTTATTCTATAAATAAGGCCAAAAAAAATTGGGAACACTTCCCGTAAACCCTCTTGGCCCCCCTAACGATAAATCATGGCTCCGTCCCTGTCCACCAACCAAAGATACATTAGATAAACCATTAAAAAAAATCTCCTAAAGGAAGAAGTACAAGACTAAAAAAAGACCATCAATTATAACTGTAGATTATGATGCCAAAATTAAAAGCAAGTCAAGTGCTTAAACACCGACCCATTGTCATGTTAGTTTTCTACCTTCGTACGATATATGCAAGGAGATAAGGACAACTATTTTTCAACCCTAAATATATATTGTATGCTAATTCATTGAGATTTATTATACTTTTGTAAATAATTTTTAAAAATGGTATAAAGTAAAAAAAACTCGTGCAAAACAGTTTGGTATGTTGTTTAGTACTCCTCTAAAAAGTGTTACATTTGTTTTTTATACAAATTAAGAAATGTCATAATTGACCCATATTATAATATATATTTTCAATAAATATTTGAGATATCAAGATATTTTATGAAGAACATTTTAGTAATTACATGGATAATAAATGACATTTCTTAATTTGTATAAAAAACAAATGTAACACTTTTTAGAGGAGTACTAAACAACATACCAAACTGTTTTGCACGAGTTTTTTTTACTTTATACCATTTTTAAAAATTATTTACAAAAGTATAATAAATCTCAATGAATTAGCATACAATATATATTTAGGGTTGAAAAATAGTTGTCCTTATCTCCTTGCATATATCGTACGAAGGTAGAAAACTAACATGACAATGGGGGGTCAATTACTCAAGAGGACTTGAGGAGCATCTTAGTGCCACATGAGAACCAAGTGATTTCTCTCTCCTACTTAGAGACCTCAAAATTGACAAATGTCACTATTACCCTTATAGTGTATATAAGACAAAAAAATAGATTATTCTCTCTCCTCCATTACCATTCATCTCTCATCTCCTTTATCATTTTCTCTCTCTCTCTCTCTCTCTCTCTCTCTCTCTCTCTCTCTCTCTCTCTCTCTCTCTCTCTCTCTCTCTCTCTCTCTCTCTCTCTCTCTCTCTCCTCTTTCATTAACAATCAATAATTTCCAGTTCCGGCTACAACCACCGACCACCGCCGGAAAAGTACTGAGCATATTTTACTAAGCATATTTTATTGAGCATATTTTACTGAGTTTCGGAAAATGTGTTGAGCATCGAAAATAGTTGCTAAGTATTCGAGTTTTTCTGATGAGTAAATTTACTGAGCATGCTCGTATGCTCAGTAAATTTACTGAGTATGCTTGTATGCTACTCAGTAAATTTACTGAGTATTAACAAATCAGCTATACATTAACACAAATCAGTTATACATTAAAAACAAATTAGCTACACATTAACACAAATCAGCTATACATTAACACAAATCAGCTATACATTAAAAGTTATGAGTATTAACATCTCCTGAGTATGGCCTCGAAAATTACAACGAGCTATTCGAATAAGAAAAATGAAAAAAGAAAAAGAAATTGAACTTGCTGAGCATGGTTCGAACTTGCTGAGCGTGGTTCGAACTTACTGAGCAAACTCAGAATTTTCACCTCTGTGACAAACAAACAAACTCAGATTTCGTTCTTTCTCTATTCCTTCATCTAAAAGCTCGGATCTGTATTGCTTCACCGGAGCCCTATATTCCTTCATCTAAAAGCTCTGGATCTGTACTGCTTCACCGGGGCTGCTGAGAAGAACAGGAGATTCGATCCGGCGAAGTGAATTGATCCGGCGAAGCTTCTTCATGGATCCGGCGAAGCTTCTTCATGCCTCCGGAAAAGTGAATCGATCCGGCGACAGCTCGATTGGAGAAGAAGGTCAAGCTCTACATACCGCCGCCACTAGAAGCTTCACGAACGGACGGCGACAGCTTTTTGCTCTGGAAGGGTTTTGCTCGGTAGGTTTATTAGCTGATGAGAGAGGAGAGAGGAGAGAGGAGAGAGGAGAGATTTTTTGGTGTTAATTTTCATTTGATAAAAAGTAGTATATATAGGTCAATAAAAACAAAAAAAAGACAAGATAGTATTTGGGAAATTGGCTTGTAGTGTTAATTTTCTTGTGTGGCCTTTAGTAAGAATAGAGAATTCACTTTGTCTTGTTGGGTCCTAAAAGGGTGTGTTCAAGATCTTTTGGGTAATAATCTTTTATAATATTTAATTAAGAGTAAAAGTGGTATAAAGAAAAAAATAATATCTTGATTTTTTAAAGTAACAATTTTTTTAAAACTACTTTAGTATTTTTAATACAAGTAACCGTCTTTTAAAAAAAGGAAGAGGGAGATTAATAAAACACAAGAATTAACTTCATAGTAGCATTCAATGCCACCACCTCATACTTCAACTTTCATGGTTCCCTCCTCCTTCACCGACTAAATAACCACCGTTTCCACCACCACAAATACCATCACCAAAACCAAAAATTACAACCTTTTCCAGTGACAATCGAGCTTCCCTTTATAAAGTTCATAAGCTTGATACACTACTCTCTTCTTCTTCTCTCTCGCCCTTCTCTGTTTTCTCCTTCTCTTCTCTTTCTTTACCTTCTGCTATTACAAAATTTTAACCTATCTACTATGAATTTCTACTCAGCAAAACACCCTTTAGCTAGTGAAGGAAAACTCACGATTACTCCTGAAAACAACCCAAAATATAAAACAGCAGAGGAATACAAACTCATTGCTAAGCTGCTTCATAAGAAACCGATTAACTTCGTGTTCTTAAAAAACCACATCAACAAACATTGAAACCTATCAGAAGAAGTGGAAACAGAAAAACTATAAAAAAACTCAGTGATTATTAAATTCAAGAATAGCAAAGATCAACAAACCGTATGGGATCAAAGACCATGGACGGTTATTGGAAAACACTTTGCTATCAATCAGTTTAAGAAGAATACAACAAATGAGGTAACAAACACGACTCTATGGATTCAGCTAACTGGAACACCGATTAGCATTCTATCTGAAAATTGCTTAGAAAAAATCATGAGTAACTTCGGTAAAGTTCATACAATCAAACTACCAGAAAATCAAATCATTGATGAGAACTCCATCACTAAAGTTAGAGTCGACTGGAACTTGAAAAACCCCTTATTAGCAGGGATTAATTACTTTGAAGAAGATAACACACAATCATGGATCAATTTCAAGTATGAAAACATAGGGCAAGTGTGTTATGGGTGTGGTTTTTTTTTTTATCGCGAAGAAGCAAATTGTAACAATACAAAAGTTTATCCAAAATTGGGAAATTGGATAAAAATTTCAACACGTGGTCCATCAAAATCTTCTGCATACTATAAGGGAAACAACAATTTGAAATCTAACAAGATCAACAATGGAGGAAAAACCAATTTCAAACCGAGTTGGAACCAGAAACTCGGTAAAGCTAACTCACCGTTAACAAACAAAGCAGATAACAGACGAAAAATAAACGCCGTTACTCGAGTACACGAGTGTACTGATACGAAAATGAAGGACGCCACCCCACCTCCAAATTTTTTTGAATTTACCGGAAAAAAGGACGAAGGTACAGATAGTGGGATGGAGGTAAGCACGAGGAGTACTATGCATATCGACAAAAATGTAATGGAGAAGAAAGAGAATTTTACTAAATTCTTAGAAAAAGAAAAAAATTTGAATGAGCTGGCCCATACAATGGCGGAAAAATTAGAAAAAAGCCCAAAGCCAATTAATATCGATGATATTTCTTTTGGGTCATTCCCAAGTCCAAGTGAAGGAGGCACAACTCTGGATTTTAAAAAAACCGCCTCGCTTATTAAGTCAGCCCAAGATTATGACCCAGCCCAAAACTTTACCCCTTCAAACATCAGCCCACTTACAACCCCTATCGGTGTTAACCCAAATCAAACCCCAACCTCAAACATCATCCTTAACCACTTCACCTCTAACCCAACACCATCGAGCAACCCTAACCCCTCTTCTGCAACACTCACGAACCTTACTGAATCTCAAAACCTCGCTAACACCCCAAATACT
Organism: Nemophila menziesii; assembly: GCA_029959085.1. Lineage (NCBI taxonomy): Eukaryota > Viridiplantae > Streptophyta > Magnoliopsida > Boraginales > Hydrophyllaceae > Nemophila > Nemophila menziesii. The sequence continues at coordinate 812,427 of JARWIR010000084.1, read as the reverse complement.
CCACCAATCAACACCTTACAATACCAAACCCCCTCATCACAATCTATTAACAAGGTCTATACAGAAAATATATCTAAAGAAAACCAGATTACAGTCGAATATGAATACGAAAATGAAGACGAAGATATGTTTCAATCAAGAGCATCTCTATCAAACAAGGAAAAAAGGCACCAAGATAAGAAAGCTTTCTCAGAGAAAAACCGCACTATTAAATTATGGAATCTCCGATCAAGTAAGAAGAATCTAACAAAGAATGAGGGTATCACTATGAAAGGGGAAGAGGAAGGTTCAAAATCGGAGCATTCTCATATTGGGTCTAATGCGCAGCTAGAAGAAGGAGAGGTTTCCGGGATTGACCTGACTCAATCCCACATAGTTCAATGATACAAATAGCCTGGAACGTTCAGGGGATTGGCACACCTCTGACGGTCCAGACCCTTATAGATATCTGTAATAGATATCACCCAGAGGTACTCTTCCTTTCAGAAACTAAAAATCCTTTTATTACTCTTAAAAAACTAGAAAATGTTATTAAAATGACCCTTATCAAAGATGATATTAAAATTATTAGTAAAGATGAGAACTTTATATATACAGAAATTATCAATAGAGGTAAAAAGATAGTAACAACCTTTGTCTATGGCTCCCCTCTGGATAAATATAAAGCCTTAAGTCTTGAAAAATTTGCAAATTGTGCTCCTAACACCACTACCCCTTGGAACATTATAGGAGATTTCAACAATATAAGATTTACTAATGATAAATTTGGTGGTATTATCAGCTATAAAAGAAACATGGAAATTTTTAATAAATTTATTAAGAACCAACACCTGATCCAATTAGATAATAAAGGATGCTCCTTTACATGGTCTAATAGAAGGTGTAAGGACAAACTTATAAAAATGGTCCTTGATAGAAATTTACATAACAAAGAACGGGCTGAAATTTTTCCCAGTGCTTGGATTAATGCACTCCCAGCACTTGGGTCTGACCACAGCCCCCTTGTTTTAATATGTGAGGATAAAAATCATGGTAAATATAAAATATTCTATTTTGAACACTTCTGGACTGATGAAATTGAATGTTTAGACATCATAACAAATGTTTGGCAGTCTAGAAATTCGATTAGTAGTATTAATAAAGTTAATCTAAACACAAAACTCATTATGTGTAAAAGAATACTCACGGTTTGGAGTAAGAGAAAATTCAAAAATACTAAGAAAAGTATAGATGAATGTATGCTTATACTTAAGAATATTACTAATAACAAAAATCCTAAGGAATCAGACAAGGATGAATATAATATGATAGTAAAAGAAATAGAAACTTTATGGAAAAGGGAAGAAGATTTTTGGGCAGCTAGGTCTAGAAACAAATGGCTTAAAAAAGGAGACAAGATACTGCCTATTTTCAAGCTACTACGAAAGAAAGAAGAAGTTTTAATAAAATCTCCTCAATCATGAATGATAATGGAGATTGGATAAATACCCAAAATGAAGTAAATCAAGTTATTTTGAATTACTTTAATAATGTTTATAAAACAGTGGGCCCAAGAGATTGTTCACCCATACTAAACCTGATCCAACCTAGAGTTAGTAAAGAGATGAACCATAACTTACTAAAACCCATTCTGATCTCTGAAATTGAGGCAGCCATTTCAGAGCTAGGTGGTTTTAAAGCACCAGGGCCTGATGGTTACCCTGGGTTTTTCTTTAAGAAATATTGGCATATAATCAAACTTGATGTAATAAGAATTATAAATGACTTTTGGTACAATAATGGGAGCCTTGAAGATATTAATCACACTTTCATCTCTCTTATCCCAAAAGTAGAACGACCAGGCCATATTAAACAATATAGGCCAATAAGTGTCTCAAATTTTATATATAAAATAATTGCTAGGATTTTAGTAAATAGATTACAACCACTCATGAGCTTTATAATTGATGAAAACCAGACTGCTTTTGTACCCGGTAGAAATATTCAGGAGAATAATTATATAGCTCATGAAGTTTGTAATTACCTAAAAAATAAAAAAACCACAAAGAATTATAGTATGGTAGTAAAGGCAGATATACAAAAGGCCTATGAATTTGTAGAATGGGACTTCCTCTATAAGCTTATGATAACTATGGGTTTTGAGAAAAAATGGTGTGAAAGGATTATGAACTGTATTACTACAGTTTCATACTCTATACTGATAAATGGTCAACCTAATAAGTTAGATAAACCCCAAAGGGGGTTAAGGAAGGGGGACCCCCTGTCCCCTCTTATCTTCTGTATAATAACCCAAACTTTATCTAACTTAATCAAAGATAAAATTACCTCAGGTAGTTTGGAAGGTATTAAAATATCATCTAAAGGCCCAATTTTAACACACCTCTTATTCGCTGATGATAATATCTTCTTCTTAAAAGCAAATAACCAAGATACCAATAGTTTTAATGATATTATTACCAAATTTGGTTATTCTACGGGCCTAACTTTGAATCTGAACAAATGTGGGGTTAAGTTTAGTGCTAATACACCCCACTACATTCAATATATTTACTCCTCGAGAATAAATATGAAAATTACTAAGGATCTAGGGCAGTACTTAGGCCTACCAACTGAATGGGGTAGGTCAAAAGTAAAAGACCTCAATATTTTAGTTGAAAGAGCTATTAAGAAAACTGTTAGTTGGAAAAACAAATTTTTGTCTGAAGCTGGAAAAGAAATTCTTATAAAATCTGTGTTACAGAGCATTCCAAACTATTTTATGTCCTCGTTTATTTTACCAAAAAAAAATATGTGAATTAATTACCTCACAAATAGCAAAATTTTGGTGGGGTAATAAGAATAATAGAGGTATTCATTGGACTCAATGGTCTAACCTAACATATAGTAAATTTGAAGGAGGATTAGGCTATAGAGACCTCAATATTATGAACAGGGCCCTAGTAGCTAAACAAGACTGGAATATATTAAATAATAAAAACTCTCTCTTGTATAAAGTTTTGAAAAGCAAGTACTTCCCTAAAGATACCTTTCTACTTGCAAAACTTGGAAACTCTCCATCTTGGGGCTGGAGAAGTATTATATCTGGAAGAGATGATCTAAAGGATAACTTAAATTGAAAAATAGGAAATGGGGAAAACATAAACCCTCAAATTGATAATTGGATAGATCAAAACAATAATACAAAGAAACCTAAAAATGTGAATATTAAAAAAGTCTCTGACTTCATTATTAAGGGGACTAGGAACTGGAATATTGAAATTTTAAATCAGAACTTTAACTCTGAAGAAGTTGAGAAAATTACAAGGAAATTTATTCCTTTAATCCCATCTGAAGACTCGGTTTGTTGGGCCTTAAACCCAGATGGGAATTTCTCAGTCAAAAGCCTATATCATTATCTAATATCGGAAAATATTAAGAAGGAGAAAAATACGAATAATAAGAAACCATCCTCCTCGCATTTGATAGATAAAGATGTATGGAAAATGGTGTGGAAAATTAATACTCCACCAAAGATTCTCAATTTTATATGGAAGGCTATAAAAAATGTCCTGCCTACAAATGAAAACCTCTTTAAAAGGAAATGCACTGATAATATAAAATGTCCCATTTGTTTACATAGTGATGAAAGTGTAGAACATTTACTTTTTGAATGTGACTGGGCGAGATCTGTTTGGTTAGCCTCCCCATTGGGTTTTAAGACTAGCAACCAAGCCTACTGTAAAGTGGACTTATGGATGGCTAATGTTCTAAAACCAATGGCTAAGGAGGCTAAAAAAGAGGCTTTTTTAACTGAACTAGCATGTATTATAGCTTGGTCCATTTGGAAGGATATAAATGCATATGTCTTTAATAGACAAAATCATGATCCTAATAGAACAATACTAAAGGCAATACAAATATGGAAAGAATACTTAAATGCAAATCATAAGAAAGGTATACTGTTACCTGATTTACAAAGTCAGATTGGAAAAGAACATCATAATACGAGTACAAATGGAATAGTTCCTAATGATGATAATATTAATCTGAAAGAACTCCAAAATCACATTAATTTATTTACTGTGAGAAGAAAAAAAGATAATTTAACTATCAAAAGTAGTAAGTGGATACCCCCACCTCCTAACTCTATTAAAATTAATACAGATGTTTCATTTACTAATGATAAATCCACAATATCTTGTGTGGCCAGGAATCATCAAGGGAAGCTATTAAGATGCATGGTTTGGAGAATAAGCGCTACAAGTGTTCTTGAAGCTGAAGCGTTGGGAGTACTTAAGGCTTGTCTATGGGCAAAAGAACTCGACAATTTTCATATCATCGTGGAAAATGACAACTTTCAGCTGATGGAACCTCTTACTTGTAATCGCATTTTAAATTTTCCTAGTATTAGAAATATTGTTAGAAGTATTTATTATATTTCTGAACTTTGTAACCCTAATTTCTCTTTTGTTAGTCGAGAGAAAAATAGAGTGGCAGATTGGGTTTGTAGGAATCTGCCAAGTGGTGATGTATTAGATTTCTGCAAAATCTCAATCCCACTAGAATTAGCTAAACTTATTAGCCTTGACTCTAACCCTACGGGGGCGGGCTAATCTTTTTTGTAATCTGTTGGTGTTTTTTAATATAAGCGTTTAGAGAAAAAAAAAAAAAAAAGGAAGAGGAAATAGAAATTCAACACTTCCGCTCTCCCACCTCCAGTTAGTGGATTCGATACGATAGCTATGGACAATAAGCACATGGGTGTGGGATGAAGCCTTGATTAATTTGAACTGGCTTATTTAATGAAATCTATGTTTGACGAAATATGAATTATTGCATGGCGAAGGGTGATTATTTTGTCATTATTAATTTTAATGAAAGATTTTTTTAGGTAGCTATTTTGGACTCAAAGTTATTTTAATTCCAATAAAATTTGATCACAAAACCTCTTGATCTCTAAGGAGTAGCCTAACCACAAGGCCAAATATCTATCTCTAGCGCACATATCTTTACTAATCAGTTCTATGATCAAATTTTCATAAAACCAAAAAAAGAATTTTTTTATTATTGTTGAACTGAAATTGTTTACACTTTGTAAAGTTTACCCACAATTAACTCACTAAACAAAGCATAAATACACAAAAAAGGGAACCAAACTGAACTTGAAAACGAGAAACATTGGAATCTAAACTACTATATCCCTTCGCCAACATTTGAGAAAACTGAAAACAATACAAGAAGATTAGCATCCCCATCCGCAGGGAAAACACGCACAAATCAAGAACTAAAACCACTAGTTAATAGCACTACAAAGCGTCCTTATGATCCCATTGGTACCAGTGAGTGGACTTAAATCTCCCATTTTAATCATAGCTGCAGCAAATGCAGATGAAAAAGTAGCTGGGGTTGCACCAAATTCATTTACAATGCTATCTGTCGATCCACCATTAAAGAGTACTTGGTCTGATGTAAGAAGACCTTTACGTTGCTGAAGATTTTTGAAATAATTATTGTCAAATGAATTTGGTGTCACCAAATCAAGTGGTGCCAGATTAGTATCAGTAGCCCCAGCAGCACTAGCACATTGGCGTTTACGAGTGCTTGCAAAACCAGCATCAATATTTGTCTCGTTGTATATTCTATTACGAAACCCTGCACATTGTGCTTGCCCTAATGTATGAGATCCTGCATTTTAAATGATACAATTCCGTAAACTTCAATCTGTTTATGTTAAATTAATTTTAATGATAATATTTACCTGATAAAGCAACCATTTCTCTAGCAGTAAAACCCTTGTTTGCAAAGTTAGAAATGAGCTGATCTAAAGTAGAAAATGGCGAAGGAAGATCACTATTTGCACCACTCCTACTAGCTGTTGTTGAATCTCTTCTTCCAAGCTTCACCGTCCATGAAGGACCACCCACCTAGTTATCCCAAAAATTATAAATTTAAATATTAGTAACTAGTAGTGATACATACCACCCAAATTCACCTAAATATCACCCGTGGCGTGAATTGGTTGGTAAAAAATCTTTAATCAAATCAAGAAAATAAATAGATTATGATTTATAACCAACCAATTCATGCCACGTCACTGTTAATGTCACTGGGTTGTATTTGGGTGATATGAATTTGGGTGGTATATATAATTACTCTTTAAAAAAATTAAATCATAAGAAATTTCTTTATATATATATATTATCTATTTGACTAAAATTACTCACAGCAACTGATGAATCTCTAGCAGCAACCGCAAGTATGTCTGCACAAGAGACAACTCCCTTACATATTTTCTCAACATCAGTTTTTGCATTCTCAATGATGTTGAAACCTCTTACGGAATTTTTATTAGCGATCGTGTCTTTTTCACTTAGGATAGTAGCTGTATTATCAAGTAAAATTGATCCATCACAACCCTAAAAAAATACGGAAACAAATATATTTATTTGTTAATTTTTTAAATAATATGAAATTTTATATGATATAAACATTTTTATAACCTGAACGAAGCAATCGTGGAAATGGAGACGGATAAGTGACGCTGCCATACGACGTTCTGCTGATATTGCAGTACGAATCCTAGTACGAATTGTGGTGAGTGCGTTTGGGCATGTAGTGTCATAAAACGTGCTAGATAGTTGTGAGTTGCATGGTAATAAAAATAGCATAGCTATTATTATTGTAGCTACAGGAAATGAGAAGATATTTGTTGAACTCATTTTATCTTAATGAAAAGTCTACTAGGTTTAACTAATTATTGCGGTATGAAAGTAATGATTATGATTATGAATGTGTTTTGCCATTATATTTATAGGGTGATTAGACGTGTGTAACTTATGAATATGCTAAATTGGTCACTATCGGCTTTTAGCCAAATCTCAAAGAGATTACGCGTCTGACTTTTTCTTAAGTGGATGGCTAATTTTTTGACTTGATTCTAATGTTTCTTTCTACTAGTTAACTAGCAAGTTGTTCTTGACTAAATTTCGCACATTCAACTAGTCCTTCGGAGTATATGCTCGTCCTTCCTAAGTATACCTGCAGGGTAGGTAGAATAAGATGTTTTTAGTGGGGATGTTGGCCACTGCAGTAATGGCAAAGCTGGCCTTGATCGAGGTCTGCAATAGTGATGAAGAAGATGATTTCCATGTCTAAATCCAAACCAAGTTGCTTTACAAATAAATATAATATCAACGTTTTATCTTTTATTCTTTTATATACAAATGAAGTTGAAATTTGCTCTTCCTTTCTATGACGCATTCGGTGGAAAATTCTACTTATGACAACTTTCGTTGAAATATATCCAAACTCTATATACTCTTTCTAGAGCGACAAGTTACATGCATGCATGCGTATGAATTATTAAAACTTTTGTTCAACTATTTCATGCACGTACCATTAATAATCGCCAAAGAAAAGCATCGTGAAATGACCCTACTAATAAGTGAGTGGAGTAATAAGATAAGATTTATCTCATTTTAACTAATCTAATTTGGAAAGTTAGTTACATTGACTAAGACGATAACTGGTCCATAGTATCCTTGTCACCAACTATTTCATAGGATAACGAGTTGGGTTAGTTCAATCGTTTAGAATCTTAGTATTTCTTTAACACTTAAAAGAAGGTACGTATATGGCACAAATCTCTTCTTTAAAGGATGTAAAATGAGGTACAAGATTTGAATCACCTATTTAAACATGGGTAACGTAGTTCTGCATGAGGAGGCATGTATATCTCTATGTAACTAGTCGTGGTGTGTGTAAACTAGCTGGACCGCCCACGTACCAAAAAAAACTATTCCATATGATTCTCACTAGGATAGAAATCGGTCGGATCAGAATAGAAGTTGTTCGACATTTTCCAAATTTTTTCGGAATAGAAAAATTTAATACAATTCCAATCTAATAACATCAAAATTCAAAATTTATTTCGATTTCAGAACACCTAGAAATTTTTTAGAATTTCATAGTTGTTGGATATCTCTATTTTTTTCATTTTTGATTTTTTAGAATTATATTTTCGATAATTATACAATATTATATTATTTTTTAAAAAGTATAGACCAATATAAATATAATTTGAACAATTTGTTGATTAATGCCTAATAAAAAACTTATTAATATGAAAAGTGTCTAGAATAATACACTTTATAAAAAACAGCATCAACCCAAAATACCCCTACACATAATAATTTAAAAAAAAAGGAAAATAAATTAGAAAAAAACAAAACAAAAACTAATAAACACACACGCGCGTCCGTGAAATTTTTTTAAAATCGTCATAACTAATTCTAAAAAAAATTAATATATTTGGATAAATCAAATTAATATTTACGCATATGATATTTTTTTTGGACTTCTTTGATTTTTTTTAAATTTTTTTGAATTTTTTTCGTAGACACGGAATTTCATGTTTTAAACATGAAAATCCGTGTCTGCGAAAAAAATCACTATTTCAAACAGTGAATTTCATGTTTTAAACATGAAATTTTATTTTTTAAACATGAAAATCCGTGTCTGTAAAAAAAAAAATTAAAAAAAAAAAATCATAGACGTAAATATTAATTTGCTTTATCCAAAAATGCAAATTTTTTATTTTTCTTATTTTTCTAGAATTAGTTACGACGATTTAAAAAAAATTACAGACGCGCGCGTGTGATGAAATTAGTAGTAGGTGGTGGTGGTGGTAGAAGTACCCTATTATTTGTTTAATATTTAAAAATAAATATTGTATTAAAATAAAATAATATATTTAATAATAAGGGTAGTAAAGGTATAAAAAATATAAAGGGATGTTTTCTATAAATAATTGTTCTATTAGGCATTTTTTTATTAAATAAATAATTGAAGGCTTAATTTAATAATTAGATACTTTTATTAGGGATCTTTTGACAAATACCCCAGTTTTATGTAATTATATAAAACAAATTAAATTATAAAACAAAAAGAAAAACAATTTATAAATAAAAATTTCATTCATAAAATGCGATATTCAATTATTACTAAAGATTAAATAAAAATTATAAACATTCAAATGGAAAGTTTATAAACCTATAAGAATAGAGTAATGATATGTACCACCCAAAATTATATCACCCAATTACCACTCATGACGTGACATGAATTGGTTGGCAATAAATCGCTAATCAAATCAAAAAAATAAATAGATTAACGATTTATATCCAACCAATTTACGTCACGTCATGGGGTGGTATGATTTTGGGTGTTATAAATTTTAACAAAACTTTCATGAGCTCATAAATAGATAACTTTTAACAAGTAATAGAGTAATACAGTTACATATTAAATTTTCGTCTAGTGACATAATAGTGAACTTCTGGTGATACAATGGTTGACTTTTAATCATGTTATAGTAGTGATGTGTGGTTATATAGGTAGGAGTGGGTCGTGTGTGAAAAAGAAAATATAAATCGACTAATTTGATCTCTGGTGGATTTTATTAGATTATACAGTTTTATATTATATATAAACAGAAAATATGTGTACATATATTAACATAAATGTTGGTATATATAAATATTAATTATAAAAAAATCATTTTTAGTAATCAAAAAAATATTTGAAAAACAACTCGAATTTTAATTCTAAATTCGAAAGATAAAAATGTAATTCAAAAATCGAAACTTTTAAATTAGAATCGAGCGAAATTGAAAAAAAATTGTTCGAATTTTCACCCTTACTTCTTGCACAGAAACGGACAATATGTTATTTTTTGTAACTGGTCATGCACTAAGTGCCCGTTTGGAAGTGTTTTTTTTGGAAAAATACTTAAAAGTGCTTCTACCATTTTAAGAGTTTTTTTTATCATGGAAAGCACTTTTATGAGAAGCACCAAAATAGTCCTTCTTGAAAAAAGCACTTAAAATAATTTTAGATTTCAAAATTATTTTTAATGATTTGTTAAAATTTTTAATTTTGTTCTAAAAACGCTTTTTACTCTAAAATAAGCACTTCCAAACGACCCCTAAGTTTGGTCGTAGCGACAAGGTTTTTTTACTAATTATTTTAATATATTAGATCTATATAAAATATAATTACATAATCTCTCAGTAGTTAAATAATATTTCTATAATTAATATCAAATTCCAAAATAAAGAAAATAAAGGATTATTGCCTAAGAAACACTTCAAGTTAAATTTAATTCCTTCTCGCCCCAATTGTCATTTTATTGCCCATAAAAGGCCATATATATTTTGTTTATTTTTCTTTCCCATAAAAAAAGTCGTTTGAGTAATGAGAAGCTTCCAATAACTCAAACTCTGAGTAATGGGAAGCTTCCCATTACTCAAACTTTGAGTAATGGGAAACTTTCCATTACTCACTGTTTTTAAAAAAGACGGTGTCTTTTATAGGTAAGGGTGTAAGGTGGCAGATGCCTATTGGGCATTAACCCTATTTTAAATAGTACGCTGAAAATTCCTTTTGAGGTATTTCAGACTAGATTAAGAATTGGTATCACTTAAAAAGGTATCATCCATGTATCACTCATAATATAGATATTAAGTGATCCAACCATGGAAGTATGAATGGAAACAAATCGGATATCCTTGAAAAATAGCATAACCACATTCATATCTATTAAGAAAAACAATAACCAAATCCGCATCCATTAACCATCAAATTTTAGAATTATTTACCGAATCCACGTTTACGACAGATGCGGTTTATCCGCCTTTGATCCGCATCCACAATTTTCTAATAGATTTTAAATAAATTAATCTTATAAAATATTTTTAAATTTATAAAATTAGCTACAAAATTATTGAGAGACGATAAATAGGTATTAGGTAATATAATAATAAACTAGACAATAATTAATTAGATACTTTATGTATGGAATAATTTTATTTAGTCGATATTTTATATGTAATTTATATATATAATAACTTTATATACTGTATATATATATATATATTATATTTTATCCCGAATTTGAATTATACATCGGATAATTGTAAAAAAATCAAATCCTAACGGATAATCTACCTGTTATTTTTTATTAAAAACAAACCCTCATGGATGCACCATCTGGTCCATTAACAGATTTTTTATCCAAGCAGATATTTATGAGTTACATTAATATTTTAACTATTGACATCCCTAGATAGAAGGAAGAAAAAAATGAATCGGGCGGGTAATATAATTTGATTAAATTATTTAAAATCATATCATAAGTAATATTTGGTAATACTCAAAGTTTTTTTATCGATGAAAATTTTATTAAGAGGTGAAAATAAAAGGTTACAGAAGAGATATGAACGGAAGACCTATTGTCAACTAATATTGTTGCGTTTATACAATATATTAAGAAACAAAATACTATTGTTATTGACTTATCTATTCACCATCATTACAAGATATGTTGATATGGTTTACTTTCCTGGGAAATTTAGACAACTACCTTAGATCTTGCGCAAGGCAAATTTTAATACCTTTGATAGTTTACATGTTATAAAAGTAAAATGAATTATTCTTGTGTTTCGTCTCGATAATCAACCTAATGACACCTAAGAGGGCACATACTTCGCTATCTGTTATAGATTTGTCCTGAATCCGATTCGTAGCAGGTATTTCACAAGAATTTGGAAAAGAAGTATCATTAGACTAACATAGCTCCTCATGCGTTTCACTAAATTATACTTGGATAAGTTGAGTTTTGAGTTGTTCCTCCTTTATGATCCTAAAAATTACTCTTCAGAAAATGACATAAAATAAGGATATATATATATATATATATATATATATATATATATATATATATATATATATATATATATATATATATATATATATATATATATATATATATATATATATAATAAATTATGTTAAATAATACGATATAAATTCCAGGAAAAACATTATATGGCTATATCTATACAAAAGTGAAGAATTTATATTTCTTTTCTCAAATTTCTATCTTAAATATAAATGACTTAATTAAGTGAAAAATAAAATGGTAAGATTTCAGTCCAATGTTGAATGGTCCAATATTTATATCATAGCCATTAAATATAATAACAAAACACGTGTTATCTCTTTTTTGGTATGTGGGTGGTCCGGGCAAACTTACGTGCACCACAACTAATCCGGCGAGGGTATACAAGCCCCTTTATGGATAATTCCATGTAATTCAGAGTTAGGTTACCCATATTAAGGAAGGTGATTCGAAATATATCTCTAACTTCAAACCCTTTAAGGAGTGGATTCGAACATGTACCTCCCTTTAAGTGGTAAAGAAATAACAAGGTCCTGACCAGTTGAGCTAACCCAACTTGTTAAGACACGTGTCATTAGATTAATTAGGCAGTTACAATAATAAATTTTAAATTTAAAACATAGGTATATGTCATAATAAAATTGGTTAAAAGTAATATTCACTACTACACGCAGCACCTCTAGCGACAAAACTTTTAGCGACCACCAGCTTGTTTGATACATATAACACATTTGGCGACCTTGATTGGTCACCAAAAATATTTTTAAAAAATATTTTTAAAAAATAATATAAAAAAATCGGTGATGCCCGAAAGAGTCGTTAGAAACTTATAACTCATTAACAACCACTTTAGTGGTCACAATTGCTATTAAAATAAATAAATCTATTACCGACCACTAAGTGGTCGCTATAGACCTTTAAATATCAACGATTACTTATTTGTCGGTAAAAATACCTTGATAAAAATATATGAATTTTTACATTACGGACCACCGATGTGGTCACTAAAAGCTATAAACAATTAGCGACTACTTTAGTGGTTGACATTACTCTTTTTAGCGACCAATTTTATACCCTTTAATGACTAATTTTTTTTTGTTCAGCTCATGCATATAGTTTTTATTGAACAATATATTGATTCACAATTTGTTCACTACATTCGTATATCTATCCAAATTATTTATTGTATGATGGAATGAAGTCAAAATGGACGTGTCTCTTGATAAAGAGTAGATTACATCGAAAGTAAGGCAAGTTTGGCTTTTGAGAAAGGTGGAAAGAATTTCATAGCATTTGCTTCAAAACATATGGATAATTCAAATTAGCTTCAATGTATGTGTAATTGGTGCAAAAATAAGGGGAAAATATTAATGAGATAAGGGCTCATATTTTAATGAATGTATTTTTATCCTCATATGAAATTTAGAATCTGCATGCTGAAGTTGAACTTGTTCGTTTGAATGTTGAGCTGGATCATATTGTAGATGAGGATATGATGAATGTGTTAGATGATTTGAGGGGTGTTGTTAATGTTGTGGACACGAAAATGATGGACAAGAGTGTTCCACGAAGTAACGTAGATTCCTTTGATTGTTCAGTTACGAAAATGAATACCGAGTTGTATGCCCGTTTCACAAAAAATAGATTTATTTATTGCGAAATTGATGCACACTAAGGTGAAAAACGATTGGATGAATACTTTGTTCACAGAACTCATACAGTCGGTGAGTAGTGCTTTTTCCAATAGACATGCCTTGTTCGCATCATATGAGGACTCTAACAAGAAGTTAAAGAGTTTGGTTTTAGGTTACAAACCAATTTATGTGTGTTTGAAAAATTATGTTTTGTACCGAAGTGAGTACAAATCATAAAGGGCGTGAACGATTTGTACGATATCCAGGTGGGACCAAAAGAAGGGGAAAAGAGTATTGCATAAAAAATTATGTGATTTTCTCATCACTTTGAGGTTACAACGATTGTACACTTTGAGGCACACTGCCAAGGAAATTATTTGGAACAAGATTGCGAAATTTACAGACGATGATGTTACGCGTCATCCATTTGATGGCCTGAGTTGGAAGATGTTTGATGAGCATCACCTACAATTTGCTATAGAGGCTCGTAGTGTTGCTTTGGTCAGACCTTGATGGATTTTGTCCATTTTTAGGGAAAAAATAATCTGTATAGCATGTGTCCAGTTATATTGACCGTTTATAATTTAGCACCTTAATTTTTGCATGAAAGAATCCACGCTAATGTTAATGTTATTGGTTCTTGGTCCGCGTTGTCCAGGAAAAGATTTGGATGTATGTCCTATGATAGATGAGTTGAACATGTTGTGGGGTTCAGGCATCCCTAGATGCATATAAGTAGGAAGTATTTGTTTTGTGTGGATGTGTATTGTATATAATTAATAATTATCAAGCAAGATCGTACACATCGGGTTGGTTAGGTGAAAGTTACAAGGGTCCAGAGTGCATGGATTCTACGCCTTCTCGTCGAGTTAAAAAAAGGATAGTATATTTCGATCATATACGATGGTTACCACTTTTACATTTTTTTATAACACAAGCTTGTATCCAAAGAAAGAGTATAAAGATTGTCCTATAAATTATAGACCCGCCAGTTTCCAACACAACTTGACGGATTGACCTTTGTAATTTTTGGAAAACACAAGGATTTAGGTGGTAATGTAATTAAAAGAACGGAAGACAACAGCTTAAATGGAAAAAGAAGAAGAGTATATTCAACGAATTACCTTATTGGTCGAAATACGTTTTAACACACAACATTGATGTTATGTATTGCGAGAAAAATGTATGTGATAGTTTACTTGGGACAGTTGTGGATTTTGAGGGAAAAGTTAATAATGACAATGTGAATACGTAACAACGAATTGAGGTATCTGCGCAATTGGGAGAAATTGTGGTTGTCTACAGATGCGAGGGGTAGGGTAATGCAACCAAAAACAAATTATGCGATGAGTCCGGATAAGCAAGAGGTTTTTCAATATTGTATTTTAGGGAACACAAGGCGATACTATTTGCAGAGGGTCGTGTAGATGTGGAAAAGATGCATAGATTTAAAAACAGGTTCTTGGAGAAGGTAAGATATTTTTTCAAAATTAATAGATTAATCAAAATAGTGAAGTAGACTATTTTTTTGCCGATAGCTGTTTCACATAATGAAAGTCATCGACACAGTTTTAATTGAATAATTCTAGCATGTAGCTAAGGTCCCAACTATACCGTGTAGCAGTAGGATTCGTGTATCATTTATAGAGTGAAATGGGTCTCGCGTGAGAAAATGAGGACACTAGTCATTAAAAATTACGGTGTTTGTTGTTTTGACGAGGGTGCTAGTTGGTCTGGTGATATAATTTACGTCTTCAAGGTATACTTTATAAAATATTGTTCAGTAACGATGTTCGAGTTCAAGTGGTATAACACCGGAAAAGGAAAAATAGAAATGAACACTGTGTGATCAGAATCGACACTTATTCATATGGGTACGAAGATGAACCGCACATTTTTTTCAATCAAGCAAAGATGATTGTTTGTACATGTTAAAGGATCACGGTGCGGTGAGTGAAAAATTGTTTGGGAAGTGAGTGATTGCCGTGGTTGGAGTACAGATATATGTGGTGTCGAATCGATAGTTAATTCCTTTGAGTCGATACCTATTGCGAATGAGCAGATATAGATGGACTACGCATGAATAACAAAGAATACACCAAAATCAATCAAAAGAGATTAGATCACGATCCAATTATTGAAGATAATGAGAAAGAGTCAAACGATACTTGGGACGAGTACGCATATGAGGTTGATGACCACCAAACGGTAAACATTGATAATGATGATGAGTTTATAAACATTGAGATGGACGGATACAAAACAGACTAGTAGTATACGTTGATTATTATTAATTTGTATAAAACAATAAGGTATATGTGTTGATTATTCATTTTTTCTATTTTTCTTGATTTTACGATATATAATATGATTGTATTTTTTGAGTTTAGCAGATGTGAAGAACTGAAAATTAATACTTAAAAGAAATTGACATATTTACCGACCACATGGATGGTCGGTATAGATGGAACACTTTAGCGACGATCTTTGTGTTCGGTAAAGCATTATCTTTACCTGCCACGGTAGTGGACGCTAAAATCCTTTCATTCTGGCGGTTATGTCAGTCGTCAATGTGGACTTCTAACAACCAAACACTGGAGACCACCCTTTAGCGACCAATAACGGTCGTTAGAGGTGATTCTGATTTTTAGCGACTAGCAATCACGAAATTAATGGTTACTAGTGATTAATTTCGTAACAGTGATTGGACTATTCAATATCGGATGAAAAAAAAATTTAAAATAATAAAATGGCTTAGACTCATTTTATCTCTAATTAGGGTCGGCCTTGAAGCCTGTGGGTAATTCCAGAGGCGGTCGTTTTGGGACTTTGGTTTTTTGACGTTTTTAAAGGTTTTTAATTACCTAGATGGATAATGTATATATTATGAGTAATGATATTTGTCATCCTTTTTGTATCACCTTTTTATCACCTCCTAGGTGTATGCCTACATGTACCAATGAATGGATTTCTCTATCCTATTTAATTTTTCTCTATCTATCTGCTATTCAAGAAAATCAAAACATATATATAGAAGGGTGATAAAATGGTGACATGAAAAGGGGTGACATATATCATTACTCATATATTATATGCATATCTATCAACTTTTCTAAATTTGAATTAAATATATTTTTTCCCGTTTACTATATTAACTTTTTGTTCGGTCTATTCACTATACTTAATTGATTGTCTTATCTTACGCGTGTATTAAGATATATTATTGCATCCCACAGGTTGTAATTTGGAATGAGTCTAATGTCCAACATAAGTATATTATATACTAAGAAATACTAATTTATTGTATAGAAAACAATAATTTGACTTGGAATTGTCAAACAAACAGCACGTTAACCATCTTTATTATTTCTACAAAATTATAAACTATTTTCCGTTTTTTTTGGTCGAACTATTTTACACAAAAGTATTTCATCTTCAATTCTTCATCCTTTTTAATCAAATTAAGTTTATACATAATTGTCAATTCCTAATTAATATTTGTTAAGAAAATAGGTGTTGTTTGAATCCTTCAATTCGGTAACTAATTTATATATGATTAAGTCGGCTCCTTTTTTTGACTTCTCTTCCATGATAATACATGTTCATGTAGAAGATGGTGAGGTAGTTGAAGATTGTACCCCTTTGATCATTAAAAACAATTGTTGCGAAAAAACCCTTTACGATTTAGTTTTGAATTTAAACGTTATTTAGAAAAAATTAAAAATCAAATATAAATGGAATTATGGAAAGAAAAAGGAAAAAACATAAACGGTTTATCGTAATTCCAAAAAACCTATATCTATATTAGGTTTCGGTGGGAGAAGTTTCTTCACTATAAAATATCTTCGATTACTTTCTATAAGTGTTTCTCAAAATATTCTAAAAAGAGTAAATACATCGTTTACCCCTGAACTTTACACGTAGTGACAGATTGCTCCCTAAAGAAATTTTTGCGACTGGATGCCCCCTATTTTTTGTTTTAGTGACAGTATAAGTCTAATCAACCTTTAATTCCCAGTTTTGCAAAAGCTTTCCTAAGAACATGTATACTAAGACTGTCATAGTGATAGCCCGTCAAATACTCGATCTTTACCTCTCTACACTCGCTATTATATTCATTGAAGAAGCCATCAAAATGAATACGTAATGAGAATTTCTCTGTTAAACATGTAAAATACGAGAATATGAGTTACCCATTTAAGTAGGCACGAATTTAAGCAAAAATGGTAACGTGTAACCAACCACTACGAATATGGTAACGAAATTCCAAAATATTAGTTCCATTAACAACTAAATCCCGACATTTAAGCACTAATTCAAAGAATGAGAAAAATCAATTTCAAAACCCTACATTTACGGAGTTAAAAAATCAACCCCACCCCTAAAAACCCCAACATTTACGGTAATAGAATGAGCACACTTACTCCATTGGATTATTGGCGTCATTGAAACCCTCTAACATTCATGATTGGTGAAACTCTCCGATGATCTCGCTTGTACGGGTGACTCGGTAGATTGTTGAAGTTGTAAATGGTTTCTAAGTTATGTTTATTAATTTTGTTTATTTATAAGAAGGCCAAACTGTGATGTACCCAAAATACCCATCTTTAAAAAAGAATATATATATAACAGTTTACAAAATTAAAAAAAATATATAAACTCACGCGCGCGTGTAATGCACGCATGAAAAAATGGATAGAATTTGGTAAAAAGGACTAACGAGTCACGAAAACAAAAAATAGGGGGCATTCAGTCGCAAAAATTTCTTTGAGGGCAATCTGTCGCTACGTGTAAAGTTCAGGGGGTAAACGATGTATTTACTCTTCTAAAAAATCTATCAGAAAATATATCTATAAACTGAATTTCTAATTTTATATTTATTTTTCATTTACTTAGCAATTTGGTCACAGTTATTGGAGAGTTTAAGGAGGACCTCCGCAACTTTTAACTTTCCCACTTTTACTTGAGCTGGTAACTTTGATCTAAGAGAAGATTTAAATTATTGATGGTTAAATCCCATCAAAAGTTTTCAAGCCAAAACCTTTGGTATGTATAATTTTATATGTAAACATACTTACAATAGTTTCTCAAAGTTTATTTCTAACTTCAAATATTCATCTAGGTGGTCTTTTCACTAATTTAGATATTGGAATGTGGGTTTATCGATTGATTCTCTTTTTGGCTTTGATTTAGTTTTTACCATGTAAAACAAATAGATCTTATTGGGGGTTAAATTGTTTATTATGCAAAGAATACATCAAAAATATTAAGAATATTAAGTTAATCAGGACTATTATTCAGGGTCACTGATGTTAACCTGCATTAATACCCCTGAATCAACCATTTCATTATTAACTCATCAGGGATATAGTTGTCTTGATTTGTGTAATTACCTTTGAAAAGTATAGGTAATTCCTTTTGTTGTGATAGAATTGAAACGTGAAGTAAATCTTCTTAAGTTTCAATGTCCTTTGCATGTAAGTAAAAATTTACACACACACAATAACTCATTTGGTCCCTCAACTTTGCATATTTTGACAGTTTAGTCTCCTATCTTGCAAAAGTAGCATTTTAGTCCTTATCATTAGATTTTGTGATAACGTTAGTCCTTTATCTTGAAAAGGTAGCTTTTTAGTCAGTATCTTTTGATTTTGTGATAAAATCCTTTAGATTGCAAATATAATATTATAATTCCTTTTTCTTTAGCGACAAAGTATTCGTTTTTTTATTATTATAATGACTTAATATTTTTGCAAACCTAAAAGATAAGGACTAAAATGTTAGAGTAACGATATATACCACCCAAATTCATACTACCCAAATGTCACCCAATGACGTGGGGTGAATTGGTTGGTTACAATTTGTTAATTTTGTTATATATCTAAGATAAAGGGATAAAGTGTCATCAAGGTTAAAGATAAATGACCAAATAGTTTCTTTGTCCAAAAATAATTAGTATTTTCTCTGAGCTTTACAAATCGTTTTTCTTTTACTGTTTCTATTTATGTGGGTGGTTAAAAACATATATGGGAAATGTTTAGACAAAGAAAAGTGAGTAATGATGATATTCGTAAGTATTAGACTTTTGTGTAATTCTTGTAGTAGTATTGAGGTTTCGAACGGAGTACGATTCACAAAGACGTCACCGGGAAATGGAAACGGGACTACTTTTTCAATTGTGTTTTTTCAATTTATTGATTTATAGTGAAAAGATATTACATAATAATTGTATTAATTTTGTATCCATGTTAGTGTAGGTATTATAGCATTACATGGGATCTTATATAATGATTTTGAGTTGTAATGGTTTTAGAATGTTAATTTGAAATTTACTCTTATATTTGTTCACTTTAATGATAAACTCATTGTTGAATCTTAAATCATGAAATTTTAAAAACATGAGCTATGAAACTTAAATTAAACTTTACAATTACATCATTTATTTTAATTTATACAAGATAAATAAATAAACTTTTCTTCAGTGTCTTCAAACACAGGCTTGACCTAATCTATATCATATATCACTTGTTTTCTACGTTTTATATTTATTAGATAAAGTTGCGGCTAGATCGTTCCCCTAAAATTACTTAATATCTCTAAAAATCTCGTGATCGATCCACGCTGATCGCATTTCTTTAATTTTTTCTCATCACATCGGTTAGGATATTCGACTTTCACTCATAGGGTCTGGGTTCGATTCCCGTCAACAGAACAACTTTTCTTAAATGTTTTTAATCAGGGTTTTTACCTAGTATGTATAATAAAATACTATAATCAAATAAAGATGGATTGAGATTTATCTAATATAAAAATAAAAAGTAATATATATACCATTGAAATACCACCACGCAGTATGAAATAATTGGGTCATTTCTAAATAAATCACGTTATTAGCGGCATAATTTTTTGGTGATATATATATATATATATATATATATATATATATATATATATATATATATATATAATTCTACTTGAAAAACTTTATAAATTTTTGGAAGTTTTTAAATTTTTGCTATTTCAAACAGTGAATTTCATGTCTGCGAAAAAAATAATTAAAAAAACAAAAAAAAATCATAAACGTAAATATTAATTTGCTTTATCCAAAAATGAAAATTTTTGATTTTTTTGATTTTTTTTAATTAGTTATGACGATTTATTAAAATTGACGGACTCGCGCGTGTATGATGGAATTAGTAGTAGTAGTAGGTGGTGGTGGTGGTGGTGGTTGTGGTTGTTGTTGTGGTGGTAGTGGTGGCGTTGTAGTGGTGGTTAAATACATTGTGGTGGTGGTGGTGGTGGTGGAAGTACCCTATTATTTGTGTAATATTTAAAAATTAATATTGTATCAAAATAAAATAATATATTTAATAATAAGGGTAGTAAAGGTATGAAAAATATAAATGAGATGTTTTCTATAAATAATTACTTCATTAGGCATTTTTTTATAAAATAAATTATTGAAGGCTTAAAAAAAATATTAGTCTACTTTATGAGGATGTTTTCTCTAATAACCCCATATTTAAAATATCAAGACACTTTATTAGGGGTATTTTAATACTGGGAAAGATAATAATTGTGTTTCTTAATTTGTGTGAAAAGCAAAATAAACATTATTTTTGAGACGGAGGAAGTACTAATTAAAACGAATATAACTCTATAAATTAGATTTTCAACAATTTTTTCTATCTGCATAAGTTTTCACAGCTCCGGATACTTCAACGTTAAATCCAAAAATTACGGCTTTACTAGCTAACGCAAGATCTACATCACCAGATCGTTATGTTGTGGAAGTACTTGTAATGCTTGTCATATAGCCTCGGTTGTTCACTAATACACGGGAGTTTCGAAATATTATTTCAAATTAACGCAATGATACGGAACATTTGTATGTATTATAACGTACCTGGAGATCAACTTTCAAGATGATATTGAGTTGATGTAAATCTAGACCGTCTAAAGAAGAAAATGTGTTGTTCCCGTTCCCGGCTTTTTCGGTTATTCGTTCATCTCTCGATAATGCGCTTACCTAATTAAAAAAGTGAATAAGTTTTTTGTAGCATTAATAAAACGGTAAAATGATTTAGGAAAATTCTTCCATCCAATATTGGATGATCCTACACCAATAATATTAATACACATAATCCATGTTTTAAACTTATAAAAATAATTAACTTATTAATCTAATGACATGTGTTTTGTTATAATTATCAATGGTCATGATATAAATATTGGATCATTAAATATTTATTATATTAGAAACCTTTCTGAAAGATTATCCACAAACTACTACATCTCCTCTTTGAGTGTTCCGTTTTGTACTATAAATGTAGCGATGGGTCCTTTAGCTTTATCTAATCCTGCCTCGACTACGCAATTACAGTTCCTTTGCATTTCTATTAGGATTTGCTTTCAACTCTTGCTACTAAAAATAGGGTAAATTGGTGAAGTTAATAAAATATCGAGAATGCAAAACATTCTAGTTTGTATATTACCTCAGCAAAAAGCATGATCATTTCCAATAACTCATCCACGTTTTCTACTTTAATTGCACTAATCTGTTTACAATTTAAGAATATATATATGTTATGTTTATATATTCTCGCTGAAGTGTTATGTTTTGATAGGTTTCTTACTTAATGACGTGGCTTAATATGGGCGCTTGATCTTTACTTACATCTCACGGCTCTCATTTGGTCTTGGCTTATGTCTCTTATAAAAGGCAAAAGGGTTTGACCGAATTCATAACCCTTCTCTCAACTCACGCGTTCTATTATCTCGCCTCTTCACTTCTACGAAACCCTACTTTAGAAGATCAATCTCTGATTCTTCTTGTAATCGATTAGATAGCTTCTTGGTTGTAATATCTCGTGTAATTTGTGATAATCATCTTGATTAATCACTAGATAGCCTTATTAGATCTTTTAGGGTTCGAGAATTAGATTAAAAGTGGTATTCGATTAATTTTGTGGTTTGTAAGTGTAAGGTGATCTGAAACATTGTATCTCTTGGAATTTCTAGTGGCTGAGAAACTCTCATCGGAGCTCAACGTGGATGTAGGTCAATTTTTTGGCTGAACCACGATAAATCACTGTGTTCTTATTTTCTCGCATATTTTCTTATTTTCTGGTTACTTGAGTATTGTGTTTTGGTGCTTAATCTTGGTAAGAAATTACAACAGTGGTATCAGAGCCGAGTATTAATCTTGGGTTATTAGATTGAGTTTCCAAATCAGAAGTTCTTGAAAAATATTAGGGTTTCTTCCCTAATATATCTTGTGGGTTTAAATCGATATATCTCTCCGTTCTTGAATCGTTTATACGAGGACTACAACTACCTCAATTCGAATTGATATGTCCGTGTTCGATGGTAAGATGGATTTTGGGGTTTGGCAGAAAAAGATGAAAGTACTACTCTCTCATCACAAAGTGGGAAGCGCGCTTATTGCTGACATTAAAGAATGGCGTGAGGGAGAGCTTGATAAAGAAGCACAGATGAAAGAGGAAGATTACAATATTCTCTTCTTGAATCTTTCTGACTCTGTCATACGACAGGTTGATGGTGCTGATACAGCTCTTGAGCTGTGGGGTAAACTCGAAACTCTTTATGCCTCTAAATCTGTCCCTAATCTTGCTTTCTTGAAAGGTTCTTTGTTTAATTATAAAATGGATGCCTCTAAATCTATTGATGAGAATTTAGATGAATTTACTAAGATGTGTCTTGTACTGAAAGGTACTACTATGGCCTTAGATGACACTAGTAAATGTATGATCCTTTTAAATGCTATACCTGAATCTTTTCAAGTTGTGAAAGATGTGTTTCAATATGCTAGTACTGTGCCTACTTATGATCAAGTTGTTACTGCTTTAAAAACTCGAGAAAATGAACTTAAGTCCCTTAAAAGAACTGAAATTAATATGTATGTTAACCCTAGAACGGATACTACTCAAAACCTTGACTTAGCTAAGAATAAGAAAGGAAACAAAACCACGAGTTCTATGAATAAAGAAACTAGGAAGTGTTTTCACTGTGGGAAAGCTGGACATTTAAAGAAAAACTGTTTTAAGTTGAAAAACAAGATAAACAGTAATGAATCAAATATTGCTAGTATGCCTAAGACCACTGATGATATGTTTGAGGTGTTAAATGTTAGTAACTTGTCTGAACATGCTAGTTGGATTCTTGATTCTGGTTGTACCTTTCACATGTGTCCCATACTTGAACTATTTCATGATGTGTCTTATGTGAACAATGAAACTGTATATATGGGGAATAATAACACTTGTGAGGTTAAAGGTATAGGGAAAGTGAAATTGAGAATGGATTCTGAAAAGTGTATTGAATTGACTAATGTTAGATACATTCCTGATTTGAAAAGAAATTTAATTTCTTTGGGTGCTTTAGATGATCTTGGTTGTGTTTCCAATGTGTCTAAAGGTGTAATTCATGTTTATAAGGGTGGTAAATTGTTATTATCTGGTGTTAAACATGCTGGTTTATATGTGTTAAATGGTACTCATATATTTGGTTCTGTGAATTCTGTTACTAATGCTTCATCTCAGGCTACCACTGAAAAGTGGCATTTAAGGCTAGGGCATATGAGTCAACAAGGACTCAGTGTCCTTAGCAAACAAGGTATGCTTGGAAAGGACACAGTTGGGGACCTCCCTTTCCGTGAAACTTGTGTGTTGGGTAAACAACATAGGGTAAGTTTCAAGCCTGGAACTCACAATTCCAAGGCTTCTCTTGAATATGTTCATGCAGACCTTTGGGGTCCTGAGAGGTATGATGCTCATGGTCATTTCAAATACTTCCTTTCTTTAGTAGATGATTTTAGTAGAAGGGTTTGGACCTTTTTACTTAAAAATAAGGATGAAACTTTTCAAAAAATAAAAGAATGGAAGTGTTTGGAAGAAAATCAATCTGGTTTAACTTTAAAGGTTTTAAGAACTGATAATGGTCTTGAATTTTGTAACACTGAGTTTGATTTATATTGTAAGACTAATGGGATTTTGAGACACAAGACAGTTAGGCATACACCACAACAAAATGGTGTAGCTGAGAGGATGAATAGGATCCTCCTTGAGAAAGTCAGATGTATGCTCTTCACTTCAGGCTTACCCAAAGAATTTTGGGGAGAAGCCCTCTATACAACCACATACCTTGTAAATAGGAGTCCCAACAGGTCTATAGGCCTTAAGACTCCTATGGAGGTTTGGAAGGGTCAGAAACCAAATCTATCTTTTCTTAAACCCTTTTGGGTGTGCTGCTTATCCACACACAAAGGAGGGTAAGTTAGATCCTAGGTCTATCAAATGCATTATGTTGGGTTATCAAAACCAACTTGGTGTAATAGGTTATAGACTGTGGGAAAAAGACAGTAGGGGTTTCAAAGTTATTGTTAGTAGATATGTGATCTTTGATGAACTAACATTTCCTTTTAAAATTGCTGCAATTACAGGTGATGATGCTTTGCCTGAACCTGCAAATCCTCAACAAGTTGTGGGAATTGAGAAAGAGGTGGAGCCTGAGCTTTCCAGTCCAGTTGGTAACCATAAGGATGATCTGAACCCTCCCATGATGAAGCTGATGATCCTGAGGAAAATGAGGGTGAAGAACATCCTCCCGAGTCTTCAACAGGGCAACTTCAAACCTATCAACTTACAAGAGATAGGGTAAGAAGGGAAACCAGGACACCAGCTAGATACTCTTATGCAGACCTTGTATACACTGCATTAAATGCTTCAGTGGAAGTTACCAACTCTGAACCTACATCATATATGGATGCTATGGAGGCAGATGATAGTGCACACTGGGAAAAAAACTATGAAGGAAGAAATCCAGTCTTTACATGAGAATAACACTTGGGTTCTTACTAAGCTACCTCATAAACAAAATGTGGTGGAATGTAGATGGTTATTCAAACTCAAAGAGGGCATTTCTGAAATTGACCCTCCAAGGTATAAGGCAAGGTTGGTTGCAAAAGGTTATACTCAAAGGGAAGGTATTGATTTCAATGAAATTTTCTCTCCTGTGGTTAAATTTAAAACTATTAGGGTTATGTTAGCTTTTTCTGCCTGTTATAACCTTGAAATAGAACAATTAGATGTTAAGACTGCTTTCTTGCATGGTGACCTTGAGGAAACCATATATATGAGACAACCTGAGGGTTTTATTGACCCTAAACTTCCTGATCATGTGTGTTTACTGAAAAAAACTCTTTATGGTTTAAAACAGTCCCCTAGACAATGGTATAAGAAGTTTGATTCATTTATGCTTAAATGTGAATATATGAGATCTGAATATGATGCTTGCTTGTATCTATCTGTTAAAACTGATCAACATGTATATGTTTTACTCTATGTTGATGATATGCTCATTATTTCTAAGTCCCTTAAGTGTATATCTGAGTTAAAACTGAAACTTAGTAAAGAATTTGATATGAAAGATCTTGGAAAGGCTAAGAAAATACTAGGGATGATAATTCATAGAGATAGGAGTAAATGCATGATAAAGCTTCACCAGGAACCTTATTTGAGAAAAGTAATTTCAAAATTTGGGAGCTTGAATTGCAAAACTGTTATGACTCCTTTGGCTGGTCATTTTGTTTTAACTAAATAATTGTGCCCCAAGTCACAGTCTGAAATTGTGAAAATGAACTTTGTTCCATATGCTAATGTTATAGGGTCCCTTATGTATACTATGATTAGTTCTAGACCAGATTTGTCCTTTGCTATATCTTTATTGAGCAGGTACATGTCATATCCTGGTTGGGATCACTGGTGTGCTCTTAAACATGTTCTTGCATATGTTAGTAGTACTTTGGGTGTTGGACTGTGCTATGGAAATCATAACATACCTTTTGAGTTAGTAGGCTATGTTGACTCTGATTTTGCTGGAGATAGAGACTCAAGAAAGTCAACATCCTCTTATTGCTTTACTATTGGTGGAAACTGTATTTCATGGAAGTCACAACTTCAACCTTTAGTAGCTTTGTCTACTACTTGATGTCTCCTCATTTGTGATAATATAATATACTTCAGAGACATCATTTTAGGCTTATTTATTAGTCTATAGGTTGATTTTAGCTTAATTTAGTGCACTTTCCTATTTTGGGTCTTGATTTGTAGAATTATTATTTTTAGAGCATATTGGGTTTAATTGTTTATTTAGTGTGAAGCTTTAAAGATAATTATGGAGATTAATTAGAGTCCAAGTCAAAGACTACAACTTATGGAAAGAGATATGCATGGAAATTGGAGATAGAAGGAAACTGAGTTCAAATAGGAAAAGGAAAAGCTGCCTAAATCTAGGATTCTGCAGTACACGTCCAAAGATTGGTGTTTTTACCTAATAAATAGGCCGAATTTGGTAATTTCCTTCTAAAGGGCCTAGATAATTCTGTTGCGATTCGTTTGGTATCTTGTGGAGCAAAATCCGACCAATAACGAAGAAGATACACTCAAAACAACGCAGCAGTGTTTTCCTTACGAATTTGAGTTGGGCCAGGAGTCCATTACTTAAGTTTATCTCCAAGAAACGAATTAGGTCAACCTCTACACTATAAATACAGCCTCTTAACACTCTTAAATCATCCTTGGCCAGACCCTAAGGCCAAGAGGAAGCTGCAACACAAGAGAAGAAGTCTGGAGGGAGCTGTGCATCAATCATGTCTCCTTCAACCTCTTATTTTGTAATTCTTTCTTCTTCTTTTCTTTGTATGAACTAATTCTCTTAGCTTAGGTTTTGCATAATGTATAAACTATGAATTCTAATTCTTCTATCTAAGTTCTTTGGGAATTATATGTTTTAATCTGATATTAGTTACTTACCTTTATATTTGATTATGTGTTTTGATTTAATGATTGTTTTCCTTGCGAATGCATGCGTATAGGATTACCTTAATAGTAGTTAGATGGTCACCGTAACTGGGTGTTTAACTATTGAACCACCACATAATGTCTAGTGTCGATAGCAGTTCTGACAAAACATACTTCTAACTAGATAGTCATTAAGGTTTGTTTTAACCACCATATCACCAATTGATTGTAGTGTGCTGGATAGGGCCTTAGTGGCGTTTGATAACCCTATTTGAGTCCTCGTCTTGGTTGTGCCGTAGCCCCCTTAGTCGCTCTCAAGGTCTAAGGTAGTGGAATTTAGAATCCTGACTAAGTATACCAAGAGCTAATATTCTCCCTTATGAATTAGATCTAATAGATAGAATTAGAAGGATTAGTGCATACTAGTAAAACCTAAGTTATATCGTTCATACTATCTTCTTTTCTTTTCTGTTATTTATTTTCCGTCTTTAATTTAGTAGTTTAGTTTTCTTATTAAAAACCAAATAAATATCTATCTTTCTCTTCTTTCTTCTTGCGTATTATTATCTATCTTTAATATCTGCACTTGATAATTTGCATAAGTTCTCTCTAACTTTCGTCAGTCCCTGAGGAACGAATCTTCTTATCATTAAAACTTGCATACGTCCTGTAATACTTGCAGTACAGTGTTAGTTTAGGGTGTGTATTTGCACTCATTTATATCATTAATTTATCACACCTTAGGCCACACCAAGTTTTTGGCGCCGCTGCCGGGGACTACATCGTTAGTCCTTGTGCAATTATCTTGTGCTTTTATTTTAGTTAGTTCTATTTTACGCTTTTCTTTTT
Organism: Nemophila menziesii; assembly: GCA_029959085.1. NCBI lineage: Eukaryota > Viridiplantae > Streptophyta > Magnoliopsida > Boraginales > Hydrophyllaceae > Nemophila > Nemophila menziesii. The sequence goes on along the minus strand of JARWIR010000084.1, from coordinate 784,405 downwards.
AGTTTTTGTTTTACAGATTTTTTAAGGCGGAAGCAGATTTATTAGGAGATAAAGGTTTCGTGTTATTAGATCCTGAAGAAGCTAATTCAAGATGGATTCTCTAAAGCTCAAGGAGTTAAGCCGACAACTTGAGGAATTACGAGAACAATCGCAACAACTAGCTAAGAGGAATCTAGTACATGCCTCACCTTCATGTCCTAGTTGTGGAGCAAGAGATCACTCGTGGGGACATTGCATGAACAATCCAGCCTCAATTTCCTTCATGCCATATCAAAGAGACCATTATTATGATGGTTATTATCAATCTCAAGGAAATTACGCTGACTATCAACCCCCACAGAGCTACAATTGGGTCGGAAATCAACAGACGTATCATCATGATAACCATTATTATGATGATTATTATCAACCACGACCACAATCTTACTATCCTCCACAACCTATCTATCAAGAAGCGCCTATTTACAATGAAGCTTATCAAGAACCACCTCCTTATTCAATGCAGCAAACTACACAAGAACAACCTCCGAGTTTGAATTCAAGTTTGGCTCGACTGATGCAAACATTTGACAATATAGAGAGTCACCAGCAAGAATCCCAAGACTCACAGAGTGCGCTTATGGAGAGGGTGCAGGCAGTGTCACGAATGGTGGAGAAAACTAAAATCCTTGCAGAAAGGCAACTCCGAAGTGATACTACTGCTCCAGAAAACAAAGTCTGTCATGCAGTTGAATTAGGAAGTGGAAAACAACTACCTCCACCAAGACCAGAACCAGAACCAGTCTCTATTCCAGAAACGGGGGGAAAGAAACAACAGAGGAGGTAGTTGAACAAAGAAGTGTCCAAGAGATGACATCAGAAAAGAAAGAGAGCCCAGTGGTAACCAACACATGTCCTCCTCCACCATTCCCTTCACATGTCAGAATGGACAATGACCTGGAATTCAAGAAGTTCGTTGACATGATGAACAAGTTAAAGATCAGCAGCCCGTTTGTAGAAGCTCTCACCAGAATGTCAAAATACGGTCAATTCATGAAGGACATTCTTTCTAACAAACGAAGATTCGAGATGAATGGACTGCCAGAGGAGTGTAATGCTACAAATAAAATCGAGTTACCACTAGAGACACCACTTCCCACGAAATCTTGGATGGCACCATCCATGATTATAAAGAATCGAGCTGAAAAGTTCGTGGGAATTAAAGGCAAAGGGTGGAAATTTCGTCATCCTTAATCGAGGTAACACGTCTAACTTTGAAAGACGTTAAACAAAAGTGTTGTACGGGAGACAACCCGTAATTTCTTTTATGTTTTTATGTTTTTATGTTTTTAGTTTTTAATTTATATTTAGTTTAGTTAATTTTAGTTGATATTGCATATTTGAGAAAGGTATTAGTGTTTTTGATGATTAGGTATTGGAGAAATCGAGTTAGGGAAGCGAGCAAAATTTTTTTTGGACAGAAACTTCGGCAAGCCATATCTTTGCGCTCGGATATCGGAATCAGGTGATTTTTGAGCCTAAACTGCATAACTTTTCGAGATCTAGCTGCTGGGGAGGTTTTTGCCACGTGCGGTACACCGGACCTCAGCCCCGGTGCACCGCGTGGTCAAAAACCCGTACTACGGGTTGCTACCGCGGGTTTTATCCAGAAACGAAAAAAAAAATAGCTGATGGGTCCGGTATACCGGACCCTATACCGCGCCATGCACCGCACAAACACGAGCCACGGGGTCCTACCACGGGTTTTTTGACGTAGGAGGCGCGGTGTACCCCGCGGTACATCCCATGGTCCGCAGGGGTAGTCCGCAGCGCCGCAAGAGAGAGAAAACCCTACGGGATTTGATTATAAAGGAGGTATTAAGCTTTTAGTTCCGAATTTTATAAACCCAAATCCTCTTTTTCTTCCCCAAAACTCTCCCAACTCCATTAGAGCTCATAAAAACCTTCACCAATCATCAAAACACTACCCAATTACCATAAAAACATATCCAATTCATTCTCCACATCATTACAAGGAAGATTCAACCACCTATATCATACCAAAACGCCTTGAATCCAAGAATCAAAAGCTTAAATTTCAAAAATTCATCATCCAATTTCTTAAATCCATACCAATCCATGAAGAATCCATCTTACCCACATAGAGAATCATCATCAAATCACCTCTCCTAACCCAATTAAGCTTGTACAACCAATAATCAAGAGTTTCAAATTTCAAGAGTGGTTAAAGCTTTGAGTTGGGGGTCAATTGAGATGATTAAGAGAACATGAACAGTATCTACTGAAAGGGAGATGAAGAAATTAAGGTAGTGGATCTAATTGAGAAGAAATCAAGTGAGACAAGTCCTAGTTCCAATTCAATGGGTAAAACAAGTCAAGAGAAGAGAGGTTAGCTAGCTGTGTTTGATTCAATGAGCAAAAAGGTTCCAAATTTAGTGAAGAAGACAACACGACCTCTCTAGATCAAAGACCTTATACCCAAGAGAAAAAGAGAAAGCTTCAAGGGCCCTGATAGCTTCTCCGAAGCAACAATTAAAGGAACTACCTTTTTCTTATGAGAAAGTATTTGAAGAAGAAGTTGAAGGTGAATACATGAAGGTTCATGGAGATTTGGAATGCTTTGGGTTGTTTGTGAGTTGTATTTTATGAGGAGAAGAAGAAGATGTGGCACAGTTGATCTATGAGGAGGTGATACGGATTTTCGATCTCTCCCATGTCGTTATATAATGCAATATCCTATTATGATCACGTGTCCTGAACGAAAAGCGAATAAGAAGTTGGGTGAAGAAGATACACAAGATTTAATCCAAGTATCGACAAGGCGAGGTAATAGCCTCGAAGAGTATGTTTTCATTCTTCCCTACCATTTCTTTATGTGCAATATGTATGCTAATTTTAAATTTTATTTTTCTTGAGTCTTTTTCGAGTCGTGGGGACACGGCTCATTTTTGAGTTGGGGGTGGGGATTCGTTGTCCTCATCTTCCTTTGTGTTTTTCATAAAATTTAAAATTTTTGGGTTGAATTAGGCATAGAATATCTTAGAATGTACCTATTTGAGCATGATTTAATTAAGTTAATGATAGTAGGTAGTATGTTTTTGAAAGATGCAACAAAATTGTTTAGATGCATGTATGAAAACAGGAAATAAAAGATAGAAAAGTTAATGAGCAATGCTAAGAAGTCACGTTGAAACTTAGGAATAGTTATTTGGTGTGTAGAAAGTGAGGTTTAAAATTAGTTGAAAACCCACTTGTCTATGAACTATTAATGAAAAAGTAACAAAATCCGGTAGTTAGAAAAATGAATAAGACAGTTCTTTCATGATTAAAACACTTGAAGCCTTTTATACTTTCTCACCCTTTTGTTTGATATTATTGTTATTTATCCGTCTTAGCCCCTCTGAGCCTTTCTAAAGCCTTTATTGAAACACATTATAATCCCTACCCTAGTTGTAGGACTTATCTATATAACCCGCACTCGAATCGCAAAACCTGAGACACTCGTTTTAGAGCTTGAGTTTGGGGTGGTGGGTTTCATCATTAAGGAACTTTGGGAATTTGGGAATTATCTTTGTGATTTTATTGATGATGAATTGTTATTATTGTAACCCTTTGCCGGGGTAATAGTGAATGAAAAAGAAGCTACGAGCTAATTTTGCCAATCAGGTCATAAAAAGAAAAAGAATATATATATGAAAAAAGAAAATAGTGTGATATCTCAACATCAAAAGAGAATCATAACTATACAAAAGAAAAATTGATGTGAAAAGAAAATATATATTCGGACCGGCAAAGTGGATTTTATATCATCAAAGTTTTTAATTGGGATTATTGGGGATGCACATTAAAAAGCATCAATAAATTGGGTTGAGTGAGAACATCTTCGAGTGAAAAACTCAAGCTCTAGGGCGATTCGTTGATGGCTAGTGAGGAGAGAGCCAAAAGCTCACTTTTCATTATCCAAATATACCACACCCGTCCTTAAGCCAAGTTATAACCAAGACCTTAGGATTTTTAACTACTAGATGGAGAAACAATTGAGCTATCAGGTAATAGGTAAGTGGACCATTGGATGCTGTATTTGGGACCTATGAACAACCTATAGCCATTAACCTAAACTAAGTTATCATCCTCTCCTTCTGGCATTGCGAAATTAATCTTAACTTGAGTTTATGAATTGTTGATTACATGTATATTAAGCATATTTATGCATTATTTCTTGAGCATTACTACATGAGACTTTTTAGATATTTTGCTCTAGGATCATTCATTGTGTTCTGTTCTTATTCTCCTCCTACTTCTTCTTCTTGTTTATTCTGACTACCCTACTGTTCTTTACTTTTATTGTATCGGGACGATACAACTTTGAGTTGGGGGTCTTGATGTCTCCTCATTTGTGATAATATAATATACTTCAGAGACATCATTTTAGGCTTATTTATTAGTCTATAGGTTGATTTTAGCTTAATTTAGTGCACTTTCCTATTTTGGGTCTTGATTTGTAGAATTATTATTTTTAGAGCATATTGGGTTTAATTGTTTATTTAGTGTGAAGCTTTAAAGATAATTATGGAGATTAATTAGAGTCCAAGTAAAAGACTACAACTTATGGAAAGAGATATGCATGGAAATTGGAGATAGAAGGAAACTGAGTTCAAATAGGAAAAGGAAAAGCTGCCTAAATCTAGGATTCTGCAGTACACGTCCAAAGATTGGTGTTTTTACCTAATAAATAGGCCGAATTTGGTAATTTCCTTCTAAAGGGCCTAGATAATTCTGTTGCGATTCGTTTGGTATCTTGTGGAGCAAAATCCGACCAATAACGAAGAAGATACACTCAAAACAACGCAGCAGTGTTTTCCTTACGAATTTGAGTTGGGCCAGGAGTCCATTACTTAAGTTTATCTCCAAGAAACGAATTAGGTCAACCTCTACACTATAAATACAGCCTCTTAACACTCTTAAATCATCCTTGGCCAGACCCTAAGGCCAAGAGGAAGCTGCAACACAAGAGAAGAAGTCTGGAGGGAGCTGTGCATCAATCATGTCTCCTTCAACCTCTTATTTTGTAATTCTTTCTTCTTCTTTTCTTTGTATGAACTAATTCTCTTAGCTTAGGTTTTGCATAATGTATAAACTATGAATTCTAATTCTTCTATCTAAGTTCTTTGGGAATTATATTTTTTAATCTGATATTAGCTACTTACCTTTATATTTGATTATGTATTTTGATTTAATGATTGTTTTCCTTGCGAAAGCATGCGTATAGGATTACCTTAATAGTAGATAGATGGTCACCGTAACTGGGTGTTTAACTATTGAACCACCACATAATGTCTAGTGTCGATAGCAGTTCTGACAAAACATACTTCTAACTAGATAGTCATTAAGGTTTGTTTTAACCACCATATCACCAATTGATTGTAGTGTGCTGGATAGGGCCTTAGTGGCGTTTGATAACCCTATTTGAGTCCTCGTCTTGGTTGTGCCGTAGCCCCCTTAGTCGCTCTCAAGGTCTAAGGTAGTGGAATTTAGAATCCTGACTAAGTATACCAAGAGATAATATTCTCCCTTATGAATTAGATCTAATAGATAGAATTAGAAGGATTAGTGCATACTAGTAAAACCTAAGTTATATCGTTCATACTATCTTCTTTTCTTTTCTGTTATTTATTTTCCGTCTTTAATTTAGTAGTTTAGTTTTCTTATTAAAAACCAAATAAATATTTATCTTTCTCTTCTTTCTACTTGCGTATTATTATCTATCTTTAATATCTGCACTTGATAATTTGCATAAGTTCTCTCTAACTTTCGTCAGTCCCTGAGGAACGAATCTTCTTATCATTAAAACTTGCATACGTCCTGTAATACTTGCAGTACAGTGTTAGTTTAGGGTGTGTATTTGCACTTATTTATATCATTAATTTATCACACCTTAGGCCACACCAAGTTTTTGGCGCCGCTGCCGGGGACTACATCGTTAGTCCTTGTGCAATTATCTTGTGCTTTTATTATAGTTAGTTTTATTTTACGCTTTTCTTTTTAGTTTTTGTTTTACAGATTTTTTTAGGCGGAAGCAGATTTATTAGGAGATAAAGGTTTCGTGTTATTAGATCCTGAAGAAGCTAATTCAAGATGGATTCTCTAAAGCTCAAGGAGTTAAGCCGACAACTTGAGGAATTACGAGAACAATCGCAACAACTAGCTCAGAGGAATCTAGTACATTCCTAACCTTCATGTCCTAGTTGTGGAGCAAGAGATCACTCGTGGGGACATTGCATGAACAATCCAGCCTCAATTTCCTTCATGCCATATCAAAGAGACCATTATTATGATGGTTATTATCAATCTCAAGGAAATTACGCTGACTATCAACCCCCACAGAGCTACAATTGGGTCGGAAATCAACAGACGTATCATCATGATAACCATTATTATGATGATTATTATCAACCACGACCACAATCTTACTATCCTCCACAACCTATCTATCAAGAAGCGCCTATTTACAATGAAGCTTATCAAGAACCACCTCCTTATTCAATGTAGCAAACTACACAAGAACAACCTCCGAGTTTGAATTCAAGTTTGGCTCGACTGATGCAAACACTTGACAATATAGAGAGTCACCAGCAAGAATCCCAAGACTCACAGAGTGCGCTTATGGAGAGGGTGCAGGCAGTGTCACGAATGGTGGAGAAAACTAAAATCCTTGCAGAAAGGCAACTCCGAAGTGATACTACTGCTCCAGAAAACAAAGTCTGTCATGCAGTTGAATTAGGAAGTGGAAAACAACTACCTCCACCAAGACCAGAACCAGAACCAGTCCCTATTCCAGAAACGGGGGGAAAAGAAACAACAGAGGAGGTAGTTGAACAAAGAAGTGTCCAAGAGATGACATCAGAAAAGAAAGAGAGCCCAGTGGTAACCAACACATGTCCTCCTCCACCATTCCCTTCACATGTCTGAAAGGACAATGACCTGGAATTCAAGAAGTTCGTTGACATGATGAACAAGTTAAAGATCAGCAGCCCGTTTGTAGAAGCTCTCACCAGAATGTCAAAATACGGTCAATTCATGAAGGACATTCTTTCTAACAAACGAAGATTCGAGATGAATGGACTGCCAGAGGAGTGTAATGCTACAAATAAAATCGAGTTACCACTAGAGACACCACTTCCCACGAAATCTTGGATGGCACCATCCATGATTATAAAGAATCGAGCTGAAAAGTTCGTGGGAATTAAAGGCAAAGGGTGGAAATTTCGTCATCCTTAATCGAGGTAACACGTCTAACTTTGAAAGACGTTAAACAAAAGTGCTGTACGGGAGACAACCCGTAATTTCTTTTATGTTTTTATGTTTTTATGTTTTTAGTTTTTAATTTATATTTAGTTTAGTTAATTTTAGTTGATATTGCATATTTGAGAAAGGTATTAGTGTTTTTGATGATTAGGTATTGGAGAAATCGAGTTAGGGAAGCGAGCAAAATTTTTTTTGGACAGAAACTTCGGCAAGCCATATCTTTGCGCTCGGATATCGGAATCAGGTGATTTTTGAGCCTAAACTGCATAACTTTTCGAGATCTAGCTGCTGGGGAGGTTTTTGCCACGTGCGGTACACCGGACCTCAGCCCCGGTGCACCGCGTGGTCAAAAACCCGTACTACGGGTTGCTACCGCGGGTTTTATCCAGAAACGAAAAAAAAAATAGCTGATGGGTCCGGTATACCGGACCCTATACCGCGCCATGCACCGCACAAACACGAGCCACGGGGTCCTACCACGGGTTTTTTGACGTAGGAGGCGCGGTGTACCCCGCGGTACATCCCATGGTCCGTAGGGGTAGTCCGCAGCGCCGCAAGAGAGAGAAAAACCTACGGGATTTGATTATAAAGGAGGTATTAAGCTTTTAGTTCCGAATTTTATAAACCCAAATCCTCTTTTTCTTCCCCAAAACTCTCCCAACTCCATTAGAGCTCATAAAAACCTTCACCAATCATCAAAACACTACCCAATTACCATAAAAACATATCCAATTCATTCTCCACATCATTACAAGGAAGATTCAACCACCTATATCATACCAAAACGCCTTGAATCCAAGAATCAAAAGCTTAAATTTCAAAAATTCTCCAATTTCTTAAATCCATACCAATCCATGAAGAATCCATCTTACCCACATAGAGAATCATCATCAAATCACCTCTCCTAACCCAATTAAGCTTGTACAACCAATAATCAAGAGTTTCAAATTTCAAGAATGGTTAAAGCTTTGAGTTGGGGGTCAATTGAGATGATTAAGAGAACATGAACAGTATCTACTGAAAGGGAGATGAAGAAATTAAGGTAGTGGATCTAATTGAGAAGAAATCAAGTGAGACAAGTCCTAGTTCCAATTCAATGGGTAAAACAAGTCAAGAGAAGAGAGGTTAGCTAGCTGTGTTTGATTCAATGAGCAAAAAGGTTCCAAATTTAGTGAAGAAGACAACACGACCTCTCTAGATCAAAGACCTTATACCCAAGAGAAAAAGAGAAAGCTTCAAGGGCCCTGATAGCTTCTCCGAAGCAACAATTAAAGGAACTACCTTTTTCTTATGAGAAAGTATTTGAAGAAGAAGTTGAAGGTGAATACATGAAGGTTCATGGAGATTTGGAATGCTTTGGGTTGTTTGTGAGTTGTATTTTATGAGGAGAAGAAGAAGATGTGGCACAGTTGATCTATGAGGAGGTGATACGGATTTTCGATCTCTCCCATGTCGTTATATAATGCAATATCCTATTATGATCACGTGTCCTGAACGAAAAGCGAATAAGAAGTTGGGTGAAGAAGATACACAAGATTTAATCCAAGTATCGACAAGGCGAGGTAATAGCCTCGAAGAGTATGTTTTCTTTCTTCCCTACCATTTCTTTATGTGCAATATGTATGCTAATTTTAAATTTTATTTTTCTTGAGTCTTTTTCGAGTCGTGGGGACATGGCTCATTTTTGAGTTGGGGGTGGGGATTCGTTGTCCTCATCTTCCTTCGTGTTTTTCATAAAATTTAAAATTTTTGGGTTGAATTAGGCATAGAATATCTTTGAATGTACCTATTTGAGCATGATTTAATTAAGTTAATGATAGTAGGTAGTATGTTTTTGAAAGATGCAACAAAATTGTTTAGATGCATGTATGAAAACAGGAAATAAAAGATAGAAAAGTTAATGAGCAATGCTAAGAAGTCACGTTGAAACTTAGGAATAGTTATTTGGTGTGTAGAAAGTGAGGTTTAAAATTAGTTGAAAACCCACTTGTCTACGAACTATTAATGAAAAAGTAACAAAATCCGGTAGTTAGAAAAATGAATAAGGCAGTTCTTTCATGATTAAAACACTTGAAGCCTTTTATACTTTCTCAACCTTTTGTTTGATATTATTGTTATTTATCCGTCTTAGCCCCTCTGAGCCTTTCTAAAGCCTTTATTGAAACACATTATAATCCCTACCCTAGTTGTAGGACTTATCTATATAACCCGCACTCGAATCGCAAAACCTGAGACACTCGTTTTAGAGCTTGAGTTTGGGGTGGTGGGTTTCATCATTAAGGAACTTTGGGAATTTGGGAATTATCTTTGTGATTTTATTGATGATGAATTGTTATTATTGTAACCCTTTGCCGGGGTAATAGTGAATGAAAAAGAAGCTACGAGCTAATTTTGCCAATCAGGTCATAAAAAGAAAAAGAATATATATATGAAAAAAGAAAATAGTGTGATATCTCAACATCAAAAGAGAATCATAACTATACAAAAGAAAAATTGATGTGAAAAGAAAATATATATTCGGACCGGCAAAGTGGATTTTATATCATCAAAGTTTTTAATTGGGATTATTGGGGATGCACATTAAAAAGCATCAATAAATTGGGTTGAGTGAGAACATCTTCGAGTGAAAAACTCAAGCTCTAGGGCGATTCGTTGATGGCTAGTGAGGAGAGAGCCAAAAGCTCACTTTTCATTATCCAAATATACCACACCCGTCCTTAAGCCAAGTTATAACCAAGACCTTAGGATTTTTAACTACTAGATGGAGAAACAATTGAGCTATCAGGTAATAGGTAAGTGGACCATTGGATGCTGTATTTGGGACCTATGAACAACCTATAGCCATTAACCTAAACTAAGTTATCATCCTCTCCTTCTGGCATTGCGAAATTAATCTTAACTTGAGTTTATGAATTGTTGATTACATGTATATTAAGCATATTTATGCATTATTTCTTGAGCATTACTACATGAGACTTTTTAGATATTTTGCTCTAGGATCATTCATTGTGTTCTGTTCTTATTCTCCTCCTACTTCTTCTTCTTGTTTATTCTGACTACCCTACTGTTCTTTACTTTTATTGTATCGGGACGATACAACTTTGAGTTGGGGGTCTTGATGTCTCCTCATTTGTGATAATATAATATACTTCAGAGACATCATTTTAGGCTTATTTATTAGTCTATAGGTTGATTTTAGCTTAATTTAGTGCACTTTCCTATTTTGGGTCTTGATTTGTAGAATTATTATTTTTAGAGCATATTGGGTTTAATTGTTTATTTAGTGTGAAGCTTTAAAGATAATTATGGAGATTAATTAGAGTCCAAGTCAAAGACTACAACTTATGGAAAGAGATATGCATGGAAATTGGAGATAGAAGGAAACTGAGTTCAAATAGGAAAAGGAAAAGCTGCCTAAATCTAGGATTCTGCAGTACACGTCCAAAGATTGGTGTTTTTACCTAATAAATAGGCCGAATTTGGTAATTTCCTTCTAAAGGGCCTAGATAATTCTGTTGCGATTCGTTTGGTATCTTGTGGAGCAAAATCCGACCAATAACGAAGAAGATACACTCAAAACAACGCAGCAGTGTTTTCCTTACGAATTTGAGTTGGGCCAGGAGTCCATTACTTAAGTTTATCTCCAAGAAACGAATTAGGTCAACCTCTACACTATAAATACAGCCTCTTAACACTCTTAAATCATCCTTGGCCAGACCCTAAGGCCAAGAGGAAGCTGCAACACAAGAGAAGAAGTCTGGAGGGAGCTGTGCATCAATCATGTCTCCTTCAACCTCTTATTTTGTAATTCTTTCTTCTTCTTTTCTTTGTATGAACTAATTCTCTTAGCTTAGGTTTTGCATAATGTATAAACTATGAATTCTAATTCTTCTATCTAAGTTCTTTGGGAATTATATTTTTTAATCTGATATTAGCTACTTACCTTTATATTTGATTATGTATTTTGATTTAATGATTGTTTTCCTTGCGAAAGCATGCGTATAGGATTACCTTAATAGTAGATAGATGGTCACCGTAACTGGGTGTTTAACTATTGAACCACCACATAATGTCTAGTGTCGATAGCAGTTCTGACAAAACATACTTCTAACTAGATAGTCATTAAGGTTTGTTTTAACCACCATATCACCAATTGATTGTAGTGTGCTGGATAGGGCCTTAGTGGCGTTTGATAACCCTATTTGAGTCCTCGTCTTGGTTGTGCCGTAGCCCCCTTAGTCGCTCTCAAGGTCTAAGGTAGTGGAATTTAGAATCCTGACTAAGTATACCAAGAGATAATATTCTCCCTTATGAATTAGATCTAATAGATAGAATTAGAAGGATTAGTGCATACTAGTAAAACCTAAGTTATATCGTTCATACTATCTTCTTTTCTTTTCTGTTATTTATTTTCCGTCTTTAATTTAGTAGTTTAGTTTTCTTATTAAAAACCAAATAAATATTTATCTTTCTCTTCTTTCTACTTGCGTATTATTATCTATCTTTAATATCTGCACTTGATAATTTGCATAAGTTCTCTCTAACTTTCGTCAGTCCCTGAGGAACGAATCTTCTTATCATTAAAACTTGCATACGTCCTGTAATACTTGCAGTACAGTGTTAGTTTAGGGTGTGTATTTGCACTTATTTATATCATTAATTTATCACACCTTAGGCCACACCAAGTTTTTGGCGCCGCTGCCGGGGACTACATCGTTAGTCCTTGTGCAATTATCTTGTGCTTTTATTATAGTTAGTTTTATTTTACGCTTTTCTTTTTAGTTTTTGTTTTACAGATTTTTTTAGGCGGAAGCAGATTTATTAGGAGATAAAGGTTTCGTGTTATTAGATCCTGAAGAAGCTAATTCAAGATGGATTCTCTAAAGCTCAAGGAGTTAAGCCGACAACTTGAGGAATTACGAGAACAATCGCAACAACTAGCTCAGAGGAATCTAGTACATTCCTAACCTTCATGTCCTAGTTGTGGAGCAAGAGATCACTCGTGGGGACATTGCATGAACAATCCAGCCTCAATTTCCTTCATGCCATATCAAAGAGACCATTATTATGATGGTTATTATCAATCTCAAGGAAATTACGCTGACTATCAACCCCCACAGAGCTACAATTGGGTCGGAAATCAACAGACGTATCATCATGATAACCATTATTATGATGATTATTATCAACCACGACCACAATCTTACTATCCTCCACAACCTATCTATCAAGAAGCGCCTATTTACAATGAAGCTTATCAAGAACCACCTCCTTATTCAATGCAGCAAACTACACAAGAACAACCTCCGAGTTTGAATTCAAGTTTGGCTCGACTGATGCAAACACTTGACAATATAGAGAGTCACCAGCAAGAATCCCAAGACTCACAGAGTGCGCTTATGGAGAGGGTGCAGGCAGTGTCACGAATGGTGGAGAAAACTAAAATCCTTGCAGAAAGGCAACTCCGAAGTGATTCTACTGCTCCAGAAAACAAAGTCTGTCATGCAGTTGAATTAGGAAGTGGAAAACAACTACCTCCACCAAGACCAGAACCAGAACCAGTCCCTATTCCAGAAACGGGGGGAAAAGAAACAACAGAGGAGGTAGTTGAACAAAGAAGTGTCCAAGAGATGACATCAGAAAAGAAAGAGAGCCCAGTGGTAACCAACACATGTCCTCCTCCACCATTCCCTTCACATGTCAGAAAGGACAATGACCTGGAATTCAAGAAGTTCGTTGACATGATGAACAAGTTAAAGATCAGCAGCCCGTTTGTAGAAGCTCTCACCAGAATGTCAAAATACGGTCAATTCATGAAGGACATTCTTTCTAACAAACGAAGATTCGAGATGAATGGACTGCCAGAGGAGTGTAATGCTACAAATAAAATCGAGTTACCACTAGAGACACCACTTCCCACGAAATCTTGGATGGCACCATCCATGATTATAAAGAATCGAGCTGAAAAGTTCGTGGGAATTAAAGGCAAAGGGTGGAAATTTCGTCATCCTTAATCGAGGTAACACGTCTAACTTTGAAAGACGTTAAACAAAAGTGCTGTACGGGAGACAACCCGTAATTTCTTTTATGTTTTTATGTTTTTATGTTTTTAGTTTTTAATTTATATTTAGTTTAGTTAATTTTAGTTGATATTGCATATTTGAGAAAGGTATTAGTGTTTTTGATGATTAGGTATTGGAGAAATCGAGTTAGGGAAGCGAGCAAAATTTTTTTTGGACAGAAACTTCGGCAAGCCATATCTTTGCGCTCGGATATCGGAATCAGGTGATTTTTGAGCCTAAACTGCATAACTTTTCGAGATCTAGCTGCTGGGGAGGTTTTTGCCACGTGCGGTACACCGGACCTCAGCCCCGGTGCACCGCGTGGTCAAAAACCCGTACTACGGGTTGCTACCGCGGGTTTTATCCAGAAACGAAAAAAAAAATAGCTGATGGGTCCGGTATACCGGACCCTATACCGCGCCATGCACCGCACAAACACGAGCCATGGGGTCCTACCACGGGTTTTTTGACGTAGGAGGCGCGGTGTACCCCGCGGTACATCCCATGGTCCGCAGGGGTAGTCCGCAGCGCCGCAAGAGAGAGAAAACCCTACGGGATTTGATTATAAAGGAGGTATTAAGCTTTTAGTTCCGAATTTTATAAACCCAAATCCTCTTTTTCTTCCCCAAAACTCTCCCAACTCCATTAGAGCTCATAAAAACCTTCACCAATCATCAAAACACTACCCAATTACCATAAAAACATATCCAATTCATTCTCCACATCATTACAAGGAAGATTCAACCACCTATATCATACCAAAACGCCTTGAATCCAAGAATCAAAAGCTTAAATTTCAAAAATTCTCCAATTTCTTAAATCCATACCAATCCATGAAGAATCCATCTTACCCACATAGAGAATCATCATCAAATCACCTCTCCTAACCCAATTAAGCTTGTACAACCAATAATCAAGAGTTTCAAATTTCAAGAATGGTTAAAGCTTTGAGTTGGGGGTCAATTGAGATGATTAAGAGAACATGAACAGTATCTACTGAAAGGGAGATGAAGAAATTAAGGTAGTGGATCTAATTGAGAAGAAATCAAGTGAGACAAGTCCTAGTTCCAATTCAATGGGTAAAACAAGTCAAGAGAAGAGAGGTTAGCTAGCTGTGTTTGATTCAATGAGCAAAAAGGTTCCAAATTTAGTGAAGAAGACAACACGACCTCTCTAGATCAAAGACCTTATACCCAAGAGAAAAAGAGAAAGCTTCAAGGGCCCTGATAGCTTCTCCGAAGCAACAATTAAAGGAACTACCTTTTTCTTATGAGAAAGTATTTGAAGAAGAAGTTGAAGGTGAATACATGAAGGTTCATGGAGATTTGGAATGCTTTGGGTTGTTTGTGAGTTGTATTTTATGAGGAGAAGAAGAAGATGTGGCACAGTTGATCTATGAGGAGGTGATACGGATTTTCGATCTCTCCCATGTCGTTATATAATGCAATATCCTATTATGATCACGTGTCCTGAACGAAAAGCGAATAAGAAGTTGGGTGAAGAAGATACACAAGATTTAATCCAAGTATCGACAAGGCGAGGTAATAGCCTCGAAGAGTATGTTTTCTTTCTTCCCTACCATTTCTTTATGTGCAATATGTATGCTAATTTTAAATTTTATTTTTCTTGAGTCTTTTTCGAGTCGTGGGGACATGGCTCATTTTTGAGTTGGGGGTGGGGATTCGTTGTCCTCATCTTCCTTCGTGTTTTTCATAAAATTTAAAATTTTTGGGTTGAATTAGGCATAGAATATCTTTGAATGTACCTATTTGAGCATGATTTAATTAAGTTAATGATAGTAGGTAGTATGTTTTTGAAAGATGCAACAAAATTGTTTAGATGCATGTATGAAAACAGGAAATAAAAGATAGAAAAGTTAATGAGCAATGCTAAGAAGTCACGTTGAAACTTAGGAATAGTTATTTGGTGTGTAGAAAGTGAGGTTTAAAATTAGTTGAAAACCCACTTGTCTACGAACTATTAATGAAAAAGTAACAAAATCCGGTAGTTAGAAAAATGAATAAGGCAGTTCTTTCATGATTAAAACACTTGAAGCCTTTTATACTTTCTCAACCTTTTGTTTGATATTATTGTTATTTATCCGTCTTAGCCCCTCTGAGCCTTTCTAAAGCCTTTATTGAAACACATTATAATCCTTACCCTAGTTGTAGGACTTATCTATATAACCCGCACTCGAATCGCAAAACCTGAGACACTCGTTTTAGAGCTTGAGTTTGGGGTGGTGGGTTTCATCATTAAGGAACTTTGGGAATTTGGGAATTATCTTTGTGATTTTATTGATGATGAATTGTTATTATTGTAACCCTTTGCCGGGGTAATAGTGAATGAAAAAGAAGCTACGAGCTAATTTTGCCAATCAGGTCATAAAAAGAAAAAGAATATATATATGAAAAAAGAAAATAGTGTGATATCTCAACATCAAAAGAGAATCATAACTATACAAAAGAAAAATTGATGTGAAAAGAAAATATATATTCGGACCGGCAAAGTGGATTTTATATCATCAAAGTTTTTAATTGGGATTATTGGGGATGCACATTAAAAAGCATCAATAAATTGGGTTGAGTGAGAACATCTTCGAGTGAAAAACTCAAGCTCTAGGGCGATTCGTTGATGGCTAGTGAGGAGAGAGCCAAAAGCTCACTTTTCATTATCCAAATATACCACACCCGTCCTTAAGCCAAGTTATAACCAAGACCTTAGGATTTTTAACTACTAGATGGAGAAACAATTGAGCTATCAGGTAATAGGTAAGTGGACCATTGGATGCTGTATTTGGGACCTATGAACAACCTATAGCCATTAACCTAAACTAAGTTATCATCCTCTCCTTCTGGCATTGCGAAATTAATCTTAACTTGAGTTTATGAATTGTTGATTACATGTATATTAAGCATATTTATGCATTATTTCTTGAGCATTACTACATGAGACTTTTTAGATATTTTGCTCTAGGATCATTCATTGTGTTCTGTTCTTATTCTCCTCCTACTTCTTCTTCTTGTTTATTCTGACTACCCTACTGTTCTTTACTTTTATTGTATCGGGACGATACAACTTTGAGTTGGGGGTCTTGATGTCTCCTCATTTGTGATAATATAATATACTTCAGAGACATCATTTTAGGCTTATTTATTAGTCTATAGGTTGATTTTAGCTTAATTTAGTGCACTTTCCTATTTTGGGTCTTGATTTGTAGAATTATTATTTTTAGAGCATATTGGGTTTAATTGTTTATTTAGTGTGAAGCTTTAAAGATAATTATGGAGATTAATTAGAGTCCAAGTCAAAGACTACAACTTATGGAAAGAGATATGCATGGAAATTGGAGATAGAAGGAAACTGAGTTCAAATAGGAAAAGGAAAAGCTGCCTAAATCTAGGATTCTGCAGTACACGTCCAAAGATTGGTGTTTTTACCTAAGAAATAGGCCGAATTTGGTAATTTCCTTCTAAAGGGCCTAGATAATTCTGTTGCGATTCGTTTGGTATCTTGTGGAGCAAAATCCGACCAATAACGAAGAAGATACACTCAAAACAACGCAGCAGTGTTTTCCTTACGAATTTGAGTTGGGCCAGGAGTCCATTGCTTAAGTTTATCTCCAAGAAACGAATTAGGTCAACCTCTACACTATAAATACAGCCTCTTAACACTCTTAAATCATCCTTGGCCAGACCCTAAGGCCAAGAGGAAGCTGCAACACAAGAGAAGAAGTCTGGAGGGAGCTGTGCATCAATCATGTCTCCTTCAACCTCTTATTTTGTAATTCTTTCTTCTTCTTTTCTTTGTATGAACTAATTCTCTTAGCTTAGGTTTTGCATAATGTATAAACTATGAATTCTAATTCTTCTATCTAAGTTCTTTGGGAATTATATGTTTTAATCTGATATTAGCTACTTACCTTTATATTTGATTATGTGTTTTGATTTAATGATTGTTTTCCTTGCGAATGCATGCGTATAGGATTACCTTAATAGTAGTTAGATGGTCACCGTAACTGGGTGTTTAACTATTGAACCACCACATAATGTCTAGTGTCGATAGCAGTTCTGACAAAACATACTTCTAACTAGATAGTCATTAAGGTTTGTTTTAACCACCATATCACCAATTGATTGTAGTGTGCTGGATAGGGCCTTAGTGGCATTTGATAACCCTATTTGAGTCCTCGTCTTGGTTGTGTTGTAGCCCCCTTAGTCGCTCTCAAGGTCTAAGGTAGTGGAATTTAGAATCCTGACTAAGTATACGAAGAGCTAATATTCTCCCTTATGAATTAGATCTAATAGATAGAATTAGAAGGATTAGTGCATACTAGTAAAACCTAAGTTATATCGTTCATACTATCTTCTTTTCTTTTCTGTTATTTATTTTCCGTCTTTAATTTAGTAGTTTAGTTTTCTTATTAAAAACCAAATAAATATCTATCTTTCTCTTCTTTCTACTTGCGTATTATTATCTATCTTTAATATCTGCACTTGATAATTTGCATAAGTTCTCTCTAACTTTCGTCAGTCCCTGAGGAACGAATCTTCTTATCATTAAAACTTGCATACGTCCTGTAATACTTGCAGTACAGTGTTAGTTTAGGGTGTGTATTTGCACTTATTTATATCATTAATTTATCACACCTTAGGCCACACCACTACTGAAGCTGAATATGTGGCTATAACTAACTCAGCAAAAGAGGCAATTTGGCTTCAAAATTTGTTATCTGAAGCTTGTGTTGTTAAGGGTAAGGCTACTATATTCTCTGATAGTCAAAGTGCAATTCAACTGAGTAAAAACCCAGTATATCATGAAAGGACAAACATATTGATGTCAAATTCCATTATATAAGGGATATACTGGCTAGTGGTGAAGTTAAGTTGTTAAAAGTAGCAATTGAGGATAATCCTGCTGATTTTGGTACAAAAATAGTTACTAATGTCAAATTCAAGCATTAGTTGGATTTGCTTTCTATTGGTTGATATGTGTGCAGGTACTTGGGCTGAGAAGATGATGGAGATGGCTCAAGTTTCTGGATTTCACTAAGGGATGCAATTTCAGGTGGAGGTGAAGGATGAACACTTCAAGGTGGAGATTGAAGAATATATATATGTTATGTTTATATATTCTCGGTGAAGTGTTATGTTTTGATTGGCTTCTTACTTAATGACGTGGCTTAATATGGGCGCTTGATCTTTACTTACATCTCACGGCTCTCATTTGGTCTTGGCTTATGTCTCTTATAAAAGGCAAAAGGGTTTGACCGAAGTCATAACCCTTCTCTCAACTCACGCGTTCTATTCTCTCGCCTCTTCACTCCTCCGAAAACCCTAGTTTAGAAGATCAATCTCTGATTCTTCTTGTAATCGATTAGATAGCTTATTGGTTGTAATATCTCGTGTAATTTGTGATAATCATCTTGATTAATCACTAGATAGCCTTATTAGATCTTTTAGGGTTCGAGAATTAGATTAGAAGTGGTATTCGATTAATTTTGAGGTTTGTAAGTGTAAGGTGATATGAAACATTGTATCTCTTGGGATTTCTAGTGGTTGAGCAACTCTCATCGGAGCTCAACGTGGATGTAGGTCAATTTTTTGGCTGAACCACGATAAATCGATGTGTTCTTATTTTCTCGCATATTTTCTTATTTTCTGGTTACTTGAGTATTGTGTTTTGGTGCTTAATCTTGGTAAGAAATTACAACAACAATGTTATGTAATAAATTGGATAATTAATTATTTAACACAGATCATCGAGTATTATATGAGTAGCCTTAACACATGAACCATGGGAGTATCACCACCCCAAATCTTCTGGCATTAAACCAATCTTAGAAAACTCTTGCAACTCTACTTTAGGAATGGCTCCATCTTTATCTATTTGTAAATAATAACAAAAACAAATTTAAAAATCATTCACCAATCTGTACTAATCATTCAAGCCAAGAGATAAAAAAATTCTTTTCCCTACTTACAAATTAACATTACAAATTAACATATTACAACAATCAACTAACTGAAAATAACAAAGTAAAATGCATATTTACCTGCTGATTTTTTATTATTGAAGAAATGAAGGACTGTAATTAGACTATGTATGTTCTTCATTTTTTGGGTACAATTTTTTTTGAATGGAGATGATGCCCTACTGTCAACCGGAATGAAGGGGCATAGCATAGCTATTGAAAACCAGTGAGAGAAGATAAAATACTTGCCCATATGCATGGTTAAAAGTCTCAAATCCGGCTTATTTGATGAACTGCTTAACCATACCTTATTAAAATAATGTCCCGAGTCTGTATATGTGATATGGATGCTTGGGTAAGTTATTAGGACCGTCGGTTGGGTTTCTTCAAGCTCTTTTTCAGATCGATGGTCGTTGGTCTTTTTTCCATTTTTCTTTTCTGAATGGTCGCTGGCTAAGTGCTTTTTTTCTTTTCATTTTTTAACTAATGAATATGTTTTACTTAAATTTTTTATTATATAGTAAAGGGTGACGGCTAACTTTTAAAAATGAGGCGACGTCTCACTTGCCGTATCCCCTCTCTCTATATATACATCAAGATAGTGAAGTTCATTAGTTGTTTGACATGAAGCAAGTCGACAATCCTGTTGTGACTTGCAGAATTCCAACATGTGGTTATAAAAGATTCCAACCGTACCGTGTGGAGTAGGGTTGTAAACGAGCCGAGCCGAGCCGAATACTAGATGTACAGGCTTGTTTGTTTAATTTTTCGAGCTGAGCCGAGCCGAGCTCAAATTTAAACGAGCCGGGCCGAGCCGAGCTCAAATTTTAACGAGCCGAGCACTCGAGCTTTCAATGATCCAAATCAGAAATGTTAGAACTTGTTTGTTTAACTTACAGAATAATCTTTTTTAGAGTCAAGAACGAGTTTCTCATAAACAATTTGTTTTTTATGGTTGAAACGGGATTTTCATTAACGGTTGGTATTTGATGGAGTGTGTGGTATGAAAATATAAAACATAGCATTAATAAAAAAAAATGTCTAAATAAATTACAAATATCCAATTTGATATTAAAGGTTTAATAATATATTTATAAGTAGATAATATATTAATTTATATTTATTATAATTTTAAACGAGCTCACGAGCCAAGCTCGAGGAGGCTCGTTTACTTATCGAGCTTAAAATGGAGCTTGAGCTTGAGCTTGTTTATATTCGAGCCGGTCTCGAACGAGCTTTTATCCAAGACGAGCTCAAGCTGCTCGCGAGCGGCTTGGTTCATTTACAACCCTAGTGTGGAGGTATGATTTGTATATCATTAATGGAGAGAAATGGATATCGCGTGACAAAGGGGAAAATGATTCACTGTCGATTACGGTGTTTGTTGTTTTGTCGAGGGTATTCATTGGTTTGGTGAATTGGTTAACGTCTTCAAGATAGATACTGGAAAATAATATCCGGTGATGGTGTTCGAGTACAAGTGGTACAACACTAAAAAAGAAAAAATACAAAACGAACATGGTGTGAACAAAATCAACACTAGTTCATATTGGTACAGAGATAACCTGTACATTCTAGCCAATCAAGCAAAGACAGTGTTATACATTGATGATTTAGTGCACGCTAAAGGATCGCGATGTAGTGCGTGAAAAGTTATTTGGGAAGTGAGTGATCGTCATGGTTGGAGTGTGAATATTTGGAGTTCCAAGTCACAATTATTATCTCTGAGCCAAAACTCATACCCATTCTGAACCACACCACAAAGATGGATGAATTACGCATGAATAAAAGAGTATACATTGAAATCAACCTAGATAAATTTAAACCCCTGTCCAAATACTAGAGATGATGAGGAAGAGTCGGACAATACTTAGGATGAATTCGCAGATGATAATGATGGCAACCAAACGATACACATCGATAGTGATGATGAGTTTATAGACGTTGGAAGGGGTGGACACGAAACATATTTGTATAAGTTGTTTATTCTTAAGTTGTATTAAGTAATAACTTTTTTTAGTCGAAATGAAAATAGATTAAAATAAATGGACACATACAATAAGTTTAGTGTTTATCATCCAATACTAGTAGCAGAGAAATCAATTTTAAGAAAAGAAACTAATTGGGAAGGGGGTTGGGAAGCCCATTACAAGTCAAGAGATTTAGCATCTCTTATCGCACAAGCCAATCAGCTGATCTGTTGTGTCTCCTATTAGTATATTTGAAGGATATTTGGGGATTTTTTGCAATGCGTAAGATGTCTTTGAAGAGAGGTCGAAGGAAATTGATGTTGAAGACAGTAGTTGATTGAATGGGTTTGTTAATGGTGATGCAGTCAATCCTGAGGTGAAAATGATGTTGATGATGTTGTTTGTGTGATGTTGCATTGAGGACTGCATTCCTTATTTCAACAAGTTCAGCTTCTACTAGTAATTGGGCTGCAAAATTCCATGATTGTCTACCTAAAAAACAGCCCTGAAAATTACTAAATATACCACCAACCGAAGCTTTTTTAGTTTCCTTAATAAAAATAGCATCTACATGAATGTTAATAAGATTTTTTTACTCAATCATCATCAGCAAAATCAAAGTCAATCGCATTTCTTGCTAACTCAAACATTTCCCTTTTTTAAGTCCTTAATATTCGAAAAACAAAATTTGTTAACGACAGATTTTTTAAATTGACAAACGAAATGTTTCAAGCAGATGTTGTAAGATAATATTCACTCTAAATCTTCTTTGGACAAACCGGAACAAAAATCAATAATATTAAACATGAGTGTGGATTCTTTCATTCAAAACCATGACACTAAGTTAAAAACTCTCAATATAAATGGAGATATGCTATATTGGTTGTTTTACCCTAAAAATGGACAAATCGATCAAGGGTCAAGCCCAAACAATAATTACTAGCCTCTATGGCAAACTTCGGGTAACGCTCGTCAAACATCTTCCAACTTTAGCCATCAACTAGATGACACAAACGTCATCGTATGTAGAATTTCCATATTTGTTCCAAATAATTTCCTTTGCAGTGTGTCTCGAAGCGTACAATCGCAGTAACCTCTAAGTGATGGGAAAATAATGTAATTTTTTATTCGACACTCTTTTCTCTTTCTGTGGGTCCAACTTGCATATCTTACGACATGCCTCCACTACTAAAAATAAAGCTATTGGCGGAAATTTTATTAATCATTGGCAAAGGTTTTTTACGGTCGTTTATATAGGCAGGGGTTTCATTTCTACCGTAATTTCAGCAGCTTACGCCGGTGTCGCCTATGAATAAACGACAGTTTAGAAAATTCTCATGTGTAAATTATGACTCCAAATAAAAATATTAAACATTTACACTAATCCAAACAAAAAAAAATCCCAAGATTGAATAATAACCATATTTGGGGATCTTTTTTTTTTTAGTTTGGATTAGTGTAAATGTCTAATATTTTTATTTGGAGTCAATATATAGGTAGGGGGTTAATATATAACCAGGATGACTAATATATTATTTTATAGTAATGTTTGTTTCATAAAAAAATCAAATAAATTCACGATATTTATCTAGAATGGCATTAAACACATATTTTGTTATATTCGGGGAATTCACGATATGGGATTGCTATAACATCATAAATATGAATTGGTTGGTTATGCATATATTAAATATTTATCTGTCATGCATAAAGGAAGACCGCAAACCGTATATATATTCACTTTTGGGGGCACTTCTATCTATGGCGCTATACAGAATAAAACAGTGCCATTACATCTTTAAAAATCATGTAGAGATACTTGCACTTCATGAGGCAAGCCAAGAATGTGTTTAATTAAGATTGCTGACTCAACATATTGAAAGGGAATGCAATATTTCTACAAACAAACAAACAATATCCTACAATATTATACGAAGATAATGCTACTTGCATCTCCCAAGTCAAAGGAGGTTTCATCAAAAGTGACTGAATCAAGCACATCTCCCTAAAGTCCTTCTTTACGCATGAACTCCAAAATAAATGTGAAATAAATTTTCATCAAGTTTGCTCAAGTGACAATTTGACTGATTTATTCACAAAGTCACTACCTACCTCGAGATTGAAGAAATGAATACACAAGATTAACATGTGACGACTTCAAGACCCTGGCTGAGATGCTGCCAAGAGGGGGAGACAAATACGTACTACACTCTTTTCCTTCATCACAGTTTTGTCCTAATAGGTTTTCTTGATAAAGTTTCTTAATGAGGTAGTTTCAGAAAGCGTATAAAGAAATATACTTTTTTTCCTTCACTAGATTTTTTCCTACTAGGTTTTTTTCTAGGAAAGTTTTAAGAGACATATTCTTAGAGATTGAATATCCAAAGGGAAATGTTATAAACCCATATAATGGATATTCATTCCACTCCATGGACTTGTAGTCAAGCCCATGAATACTAGGTTTAGGGTTGCCTATTGCCTATAAATAGGAGCTCCCACTATGTAATCTTTACACTCTATGATAATAAACAGAACGCTACTCTTTCTTTCTCTACTAAATAAAATAAATGATAGTCCACTTTTATTTTTAAATAATATACTATTTTTTAAATATTTGTTAGAAATATCACATCATAGGTATATCTTTTTTCTTTTTTAAATTATTTTTTAATTTGTTATGCTATTATTTTATATATTTTAAATTTACTAAAGATACTATTGAGCATTAAACCATTTATTTATTCAATCATTTTACGTTTTCTAAATAATCAAATTTATGATAAAAAAGGGTTAATTCGCAATAAACCCTTGCAATTTTGTCCATTATCCTGTAAATGTCTTTTTTAAAGAACAGTGAGTTATGGGAAGCTTCCCAAAACTCAAAATAACTCAAACGACTCTTTTTATGGGCAAAAAATAAAAAATAAAATGTATGGTGTCTTTTATGGGCAAAAAAATGATACTTGTGGTGAGGAAGAATTAATTCTAACTTGAGAGGTTTTTTGGACATTAATTCTATAAAAAAAAATTGGTAAATATTTAAAACAAAATTATGTAATTTATAATTTTTTTGAAAAATTATTTTCTAAATTTTGCCTTATCTAACATTTGTACAATAACAACCAGCTTTAGGGATAGACTAATTTTTGTAACTTTTTTTTTTGCATACATATGAGGCATAAAGCCGGAGTTGAATAGACAAAACTAACCAACTACACTCTTATTGAGAGTTTAAAACTAGTCTAGGAATTGCGCAACCGCTCCTATATCTAGTGACACTATCCCACAAATAATCGGGGGGATCATTCAGCACACATGGTCTCTTGCTCGATTCTGCTCCTTTTTTCACTAACAAGTCTGCACAACTATTTGCTTCCCAATATATGAAGAGTAATTTTTGTAACTTTTTGGTACTATCTATATTTAATATATCTATGCTTTCGAACCAAAAAAAAAAGTTGGACCGCCCTGAATTACATTTTCTTCAAATGCTTGTGATTCTATTTTCTTACACGTGGGTAACTAAATATGATAGGGCGTTTAAATATGAATGAAACCCATAACCTTGGCACTTACTTGGGTCTTCCTTCTGATTGGACTCGAAACAAAATGAATGATTTAAACTGGATGATTAAAAGAATTCTCCAAAAACTTGAAAATTGGAGAACTTTATTTCTTTCTGATGCCGGAAAAGAGATTTTAATAAAAGCGGTAGTTCAAAGTCTCCCAAACTACCTTATGTCTACGTTTTTAATGCCCAATTTTTTTTGTAATATTAATGGTATAATAGCGAGATTTTGGTGGGGTAGAAAGAATAATAAAAGCATTCATTAGTTAAAATGGGACTCCCTATGCTCATCTAAATCTATAGGAGGGCTAGGTTTTAGAGATACCAATATTATGAATATAGCCTTGCTTGGTAAACAGGCTTGGCTTATTTTAAATCAACCTGAGTCCCTACTTGCAAAATTACTTAAAGGGAAGTACTATCCTAATTGTGATTTTTTGCAAGCTAAATTAGGATATTACCCCTCGCTTGGTTGGAGGAGTATAATAGAAGGGAGGAAAGTCTTCCAAAATAATATATGTTGGAAATTTGGCACTGGTAAGGCTATTAAGCTTCACCAGGATGTGTGGATTAATAATAAAAATGAAGTTATAAAACCTTCCAATATTAATTTAACTAGACTTAGTGAATTATTTCAAGAAGGTACTTTGAATTGGAATACTGAGATGGTAAATAATAATTTTACTACAGATATAGCCAAGATTATTTTACAAATGCCTCTTTCTTTGTATGAATGTCAGGATTTTATTATTTGGACAGATTATCTAGATGGCAACTATACGGTTAAGTATGCTTATTTTAAACTAAAAAATGAGAAAGATAATAAAGATAAAGTTAAGAATTCGAATGTGGCTTCTAGTTCTTCTAATATGGATCCAGGTATTTGGAATATTATTTAAAATATGAAATGTGTTCCTAAAATTAGAAATTTTATTTGGAAGTGCATTAAAAATGCTCTTCCTACTAAAGATAATCTTTTCAACAGGAAATGTTCTAAAAGTAGGTTGTGCAAAATTTGTAATATGGAAGATGAAACCATAGAACATATCTTGTTTGAATGCCCTTGGGCTAAAGCTGTCTGGTTTTGTTCTCCTTTGTCTTTGAGATCTAATAATTTTGAGGCTATGAAAGTAGGTGAATGGTTTGTTAAAATCACCAAAAATATGAAAAAGGAAGATCCTTCTTCCTCTTTTCATGCTGAATTAATAAGTAACATTATGTGGCACATTTGGAAAGGAAGAAGCAGTTTTATATTTGAAAATAAAATTCCAGATTCTGTCTTTACTTGTTCTGAAGCTTATAAAAATTGGAATGAATTCAATAATAAAAATAGAAATCCTAATGATGCAAACCACACTAAGCTGAAGGATAAAGATAAAGATAACAACACTAAAGCTAATAAAAACAGTAACAATAAGTGTAATAATACTATTTCTAACAATAAGAGTGGTAATAAAACTTGGTCCCCTCCTCCTTTGAATGTTATAAAAATTAATACCTATGCCTCTTTTACTAATATTGGTAGCTCTATTGCATTTATTGCCAGGGATTCAGAAGGGAAGGTTGTGAAAGGAGGCGCAAAATTGATTGAAGCTAGAAACACAATTGAAGCAGAAGTATATGGTATTTTGTGGGGATGTGAAGTTGCAGCTCAATTCCCAATCCATTCTACGATTATAGAGAATGATTGTGAAATATTAATTAAGCCTTTACTAAATGGAACCCCATGTAATTTTTTGAGTTGTTGTAATATTTTTAAATCTTTGTATGGCTCCTCGGAGATTAGTAATCCGAGGTTTTCCCTCATTTCTAGACAAGGGAACTGTGTAACAGACTGGGTTGCCAAACACACGTTATTAGCGCCCCCTTTCCAGTTAGCTCTCCTTCTTTATCAAGACATCACGATTAATGGTGTTGGATGATGTGCTTTTGTTCTATGTTGTATGTTGTTCTCCGTATTTATTAATATAAAGCATTTGACAAAAACTAAAGGCCTATGAAGATTTTATTCTTTTTTCAAACGATTGCATAGATAGGATAATAGAGATACAATCCCTTCAGCCAATGCCACATGGAGTAGCATCAAACAATAAAAGATAAGGTAATTGTGGAGGAGACACACCCTCCAATCACCAATGGAAAGGCACGGAAACTTGCTTAATTACAACATTCGCTCAATACAGTGAGTCGCTGTTTTTAATTGAGCTAAAGCATTCCCATAATATATATGTACAAGAAAAACTCATGAACAACGAAACTAATCCTTTATTATTCATAATTCCATCATATTAAAACAACGTTAGACTAAAAAACATGAAAATTTAAACGACTAATAATGTTGGATTATGAATATCCTTTGTTACAAATTTGAGCTAACGCTTGACAAGCTTCATCCATCTCTTCTTTCTCACTCATCTTGACCTTCTCTCTCAGAATTTTTACCTGTTTCCTCATTTCTTCAGCTCTGTTTCCAACTATCACATTTTTAATCACCTGTGCAATTTCATCTCTACGAAATTTCCCATTGTCATCTTTCAGGACCTCTAAACCTATACCACTTTCCATAACCAACTTAGCATTTAAAGTGTTATCAAAATACAAGGGCATAGCAATGATAGGAACCCCAAATTCTATACTTTCTAAGGTTGAATTCCATCCACAATGACTCACAAATCCACCAATATTAGGATGATTAAGGATATATTGTTGTGGGACCCATTCTTCTATAACCCTACCTTTATCTCCGATTCTTTCGAGAAAACCCTCGGGAAGTATCTCCTTTTCATCTTCTGCTGGATTACGCTTAATCGTCCAAATGAAATCCACGTCACTAAGCTCCAAACCAGCTGCTATCTCTTCAATCTCATCTTTTGGAACAAACATCTCACTCCCGAATGATACAAACAAGTTTGAGTTCTTGTTTTTCCTACCTAACCATTCCACAAGCTCAACATTTTCATCTTGATTGACCAAAACAGGTTCTTGAACTAGATGACCAACTGGGATATGTTTCATAACATTATTGAGATAATCGATGTACTTTCCTTCCAGAGCTCGAGAGGTTTTGAGCAACGTCATAATAGGAGGCGTTGTTAGATCATCGCCATTGGCATTTCTTTCCGTACTACTTTTCGTAATTAATCCAACATGCCTATCTAAGTTTGCTTGGTCAATCTTACCAAGACGGAACGTTGAAAAAGGGAATTCAGTATTCCCTGGAGATGTTGAAATATGATTACAGTAGGAGCCAAATATCGTGCTACATATATAAAACTGAACTGTTGGTATTTTATGTATAGATGCCTCAGCTTCCATCCATTCTTGTAGTAATGTAGTACAGAGTCATAGATGACCAAATCTGGATTCAGAGTTTTTAAGATGTTGGGTAAGCTTGGGGTTTCTTCCATCGCTTTTGCGAAGGTGTATTTCTCATGTAATGCTATGCCATGGGTTGTATGGTTTTCCGAAGGTATATCAGACAATGATGGAAAATTATATTTCACTAATTGTAGTTGTAATTTTTTTTTTGTTCTAAACGCTTATATAAATACCCAAAAATATTACAAAAGGAGTTAGCCTATCCCATCCGGGGACAAATCAAGGCCTAACAATTCAACAAGTTTAGTAGGGAGAGGATTTGCGCAAAAGTCATGAGACTCACCAAAAGGCAAATTTTTGCAAACCCAATCCGCTAGTCTATTTCCACTTCTTCTAACATAAGAAAAAGTTGGATTACATACTTCCGAAATGAAATAAATACTCTTAACAATATTAGTAATACAAGGAGAATTAAATACAAAATTGCTAACTAAAGGCTCCATAAGATGAAGGTTATCATTTTCCACTATGCAATGGAAGTTGTTAAGTTCTCTCGCCCAAAGACACGCCTTAAGAACTCCAAAACCTTCAGCTTCTAGAGGATTGCTAGCTTTAATTCTCCAAGCTTCACATCTGATAAGCTTTCCTAAATGATCCCTGGCAACACAAGCAATAGTAGTATTGTTTTTAGTAAACGAAGCATCGCTATTTATCTTAATAGAGTTTAAGGGTGGAGGAGTCCACTTACTATCTTTAGTATGTTCTTTGCTAGTTTTAACTTGTTGTTTACTATTGGGATTAGATATATTCCCTGAGGTGGAATATTTGTTTCCCTTCAGTTTTATACTTACATCATTAGGGGTTTTTGGTAAGGTACCTTCCTCGCAAATGGTGTAAGTGTTGAGTGAGAAAGAGAAGATATTTTTGCAATTTTTTTCTGTATGAGCTCTAGATATTGACAGGTGTATTGCATAAGTACACATAAAAGCCTCTCTCTATAAGTTTCATGGCTAGCTCAAAGAATGGAGATATATGACCATAGGAGTACCACGGAAACAAGAAAACTCTTCCATTGTTATGCTTTGCATCCATGAGACTCTTGTGTGTTTAGTAAAAATGAGACAATTGTGTATGTTTACTATTTAGCAATAATATTAGCCCTTGTTTGGTCAATACTTATAATGGAGAATCGGCAAAGTGATTGATCCCATTCTTCTTCTTCTTTTTTTTTTTTTTTTTTTTGGTTTTGGGTGATCCGGCGCAGCAAGACTAATCCCCATGTATATTTTCACTTAAACCAGAACTAGGTTACCCATGTTCACGGAGGGATTCGAGCCTTGTACCTCTTACTTTAGACCCGTTAGGGAGGGAATTCGAACCATGTACCTCTCCTCTAAGAACTAAAAAAATAGTAAGGCTCGCCAGTTAAACTAACCCAACTGGTTTTCTTTGACGGAGCTGCAGAGTACTGATCCCATTCTTCGTATTATTATGAACAAATTTCCACTATTATTATATCTTATAACACATTATAGTATAAATTAGGTAAAGACCTCCCGTGACTCTATAACTTTCAAAAAATGCACTAGCGGTACCCGATCTACAAAATAGCGTGAAATAACCCTTACGTTAGTATTTTGTGACACTGTTAGCCCTTTTTACCAATTTCTGTCAGTTGACTGTTAGTCAACGCCGCGTGGCGCTACCTATGTGCCACGTCATCGACATCTACACATTATTATTCTTTTTTTTCTTATTTTAAATTAAATATTAAAGACCGACCAAAAAAAAGGAAAAAAAAATATATGTTCTTCGTCGGTCTTCTGCACAAGAAAACCGCCGCCACTCGTGGTCCATTCTCCACCCCCATCAACACGCTTGGCTACTCCATCAACAATCGAAGAACCCAAATTAAGGTAAAAAGCAAAAAAAATCTTTTCACACTCACCTTACCACACCAAGCCGCTCTTATGCACAAGAAAACCGCCACCACTCTAGGACCTTTCTCCACCAAATTGCTCATCCAGCAGTTGCCCCAAGTGAATATTTACTGCAAAACAATTCAAAAATGCAGTACATCGCCAATTTGCTCACTACAAGAGTTGCCCCAAGTGGATATTTACTGCAAAACAATTCAAAAAATACAATATAACATCAAACCGCTCAGTTGCCCCAAATGAATATTTATAGCCAACAATTCAAAAAATACATTATAACACCAAATTGCTCACTTCCCATTCAAATCGATATTTACTGCAAAACAGTTTAAAAAATGCAGTAGAAGATCAAATTGCTCACTCGAAGGCTTCCAACTTTCATAATAATGGCCATTGTAGAAATTTATAGAAATATAGTAATATGCAGTAGAAGACCAAATTGCTCACTCCAACAGAAGGCTTCCAACGTTCATAATAATGGTCATTGTAGGATTTGTATAAAAATATAATAAAATGTCGTAGAAGACCAAATTGCTCACTCCCAGAATGAAAGTCCTAGAGGGGGGGGGGGTGAATAGGTTTACAAATAAGATTAATGCCTAATTAAAAATCTTTTGGACAGTTATAAGTTTAAGAAAGAAACTTCTAAGTCAACTAATATATCAAACTCCTAAGGGATCATACAATGGATAAGCTAAGAGGTTCGATATATAAGTGATACAAGTAAAACGAGTTTCTAATCTCTTACTACTCTAGATGACAATATGTTAGATAAAATAGATAATCAATATCACAATATTCATACTAGCATATTATCAAACATATAAAGTGCGGAAAGTAAATAGAGTAGGGATAGAAAGATACACACGATTTATAGTGGTTCGGTTTCCCTACATCCACTACCTAAGGAAGCCTCCTTAGGATTTCAAGCTTTTCACTAAGCTCCCGTGTCTCTCTTAACCGGGTCGAGAACACAATAACCCTTACAACCTCTTCGATAACACGAAGGACAACCTCTTCGAAACCACGAAGGAAACTCTTGTGTAATCACAACACAAGGACACCGAGTATACTCCCGATACTCAAATTCTCTCTTAATCTATCTATTACAAGAACTAGACTTAAGAGGATAAATACAAAGAGTTTAAAGGGTGAAACTACTTTGCTAACAATCTCCTAATGAGTAGATATAACACTTAAGCATGAAAGACTCCTCTTGAGTAGATAGAACTTTGTGGCTTATTAGATTAACTCCTTAATTGAGTGGATATGACAATGTATAGCTCTTGACACCTTCTTGGATGATAACAATTAAGCCCCTAAGTGTATATGGGTTGATGGTGTAATTGTAGCCTTGAAAGACCTTCAATTTATAGCTGCAAAATGCTCCCAATGGTCATAAGACTTGTCTCCAACGGATATATTAATATCCCCAACGGATCTATTCCTTTTGTCTTCATTTTGCTGCAGAAAACCCTAACCTGCGGTGCACCGCGCCAACTTTCGCTTATTGCTCATTTTCTAGTCCCGGGCTAGCCATGCTCCGTGCCCTGGTCCGCACATCTGCGGTGTACCGCACCCAAGGTCCGGTGTACCGCGCCAAAGGTCTAAAACACCTTTTAATGAGTATATCTTTTACTACGATGCTCGGATCAGAAAACTTTCTTCGCGAGAGTTGTAGAGAACATCATTCTAATAAACTTTGTAGTTGATCACTAAAGCTAATTCTCAATGTACACAAAGATAAGGTTAAAGGTATTTGTATGAGAATTAGTTTCTTAAGATAAAACAATAAAGCTTTGATCTAAATGATAAAGAATGTGCTTTTGATGAATTAGAGTGCAAGATAGAATATGTATAACAAGAATAATTAGCACACTAAACACAAGAGGATTTGTCACATTAAAACAACCTATTAAGGGAGGCTATATACCAACAATCTCCCCCTTTTTGATGATGACAAATCCTTCACTAAAACACCTTAGGAATGATATGAAAGTTTAATCTCTAAAGGAGTTATGCTCCCCCTATCAATGTGCATACAAGATGTTAAGGAATAAAGCACATATGGAGTCTAACTCCCCCTCACAACAAGCATTAAGTCAAAGTGTATTTTTATTAAAATGATATGCATTTGTGAGTTTTGTAAAGTGCAATTTGGAAAGTTTTAGTGCACATATTTCTCCCCCTTTGTCTTCATCAAAAAGACGGGATAATAAAATAAAATCAAACAACTAAACATAGAAGAGCTAAAACTCAAGTGAATAGATTTTAAACAATGATAAAAGGAGTCCAAGAGTTTAGAGCAATTAAAACATTTTAATTTGAGATGCACAAAGATCAACAATTGCAAAGCATGAAAAAGATGGAGAAAGATATAAGGGATAAGAACGTTTTACCAACTTCTTGATCGATAGATTTTCATCTTATAAGCTTTATAACAACACAAACGATTAGTGAAATTATAAGATAAACGATTAGTACAAACGATTAACCAAGCATTTGAGTTTTCAAAGATAATTTTAAGAAAAACTCCCCCTCACAAAATGCATAGAGTGTTTGCTTCAATTTTGAAAAAGTTTGACCAATAATTTCTCCCCTTTTACCAATAAGAATATTTGAACCGATTTTAAGAAATCAAGGGGTAATTTTAATCTTTGAAAAGTATAGGGGTCAATATGCATTTTTCAAAAGTTTAGGGACTAAATGCAATTTTGAAAAACTTTACGGACCTAAGTATAACTTTCTCAAGACAATAGGGATCTAGGTGTAATTTTCAAGCATAAGAAAGCTAAATGCAACTTGTTCAAACTATAGGGACCTCAAATCAATATTTTCCAACCTATAGGGATCACAATGCAATATTTTCAACCAATAGGGACCACAATGCAAAATAAAACAAGATCAAGGATAAATAATGCAATAATACCTATATCATCAAGGAAAGAGTTAGCAACATCAACACAACAATATAAAATCCGAAGCATATAATTAAAGCTTCCAAACATCAAATATCCGAAATTAAAACATAGCATACTAAACCAATTATCCAAATCATACCAAATATAGCAATAAAATCCTAAATATCCAAAACATGGATCCAGGCGAAACCCTATTCCGTGGTGTACCGCGATTACTGTGCGGTGTACCGCACTGTAGAATATGTTTGCGAATAAACTGGGCGAAAGATAAAGAAAAATAACAATGACAGAAACCCTGGATCGCGGTGTACCGTGGAGTGGTCCGGTGCACCGCAAAAACGTTCGGCGAAGTGAACAAGAAGGAATTTTTTGGTTCTTTTAAAAACACCCGAAACACATTCGAAACTTCCCCAAAATATTCGGAATGGTATAAAACTTATAAGATAATTTTTGTTTTGAAAAGAAACACAAAGTAAAACCCGAAAACACATTAAACAGTTTATTTCACAAATACCCCTATATTTTCTAAAAAATACGAAAAGACCCAAAATCAAAGTTAAGCAAATTTAAGTATGAAAAGGTCAAGTCATACAAGATATTTGCACAATAGGGAATAAACCACATAAGCACATAATGAAGCACAACATATAGATAGTAAGGCTGAACAAATTTATGCAAATGAGTTAATGACCAATAATGGATTAATTTCCCATAAATCTATGCATAAAAACATTTTTGAAATGCTATGGGAAATTTAAAAGATTATCGGAAAAATATTTTGAAAAGCAATTTCTTTAAAAACTCACCCTTACTAAAAGACATAGAAAATGAAAATTTGTGTTCAAAAATAACTTAAGATTTGAAAGTGTAAACTAATATCTTTGATCTTTTTCCCTTTTGTCAACGATAAAAAGAATTAATAGGCACTTTTAAAATTTAAAAAACTTGTAAGAATAAAAAGTGCAATTTATAATCGTTGAGGGACTAAAAAGCAATTTCACATAGTAGGGACAAAAAATGCAATTTTTCAAAAATATGAACTAAAATGGCAAATTTTACATGTGAAAGATTATGAAGTCCAAACTATGACATTTTGGAGAATTTAATAACTATGAGGGGTCAAAGTGCAAATTTTGAAAATTTTGGGGACTAAAATGCAATTATCAAAATTCTAAGAGCTAAAGTGCAAAAACATCATTCATGAGAATTAGATGCAATATCACTAATAACATTAAAACAATGATTAGTATCACAAGATAATATCCAAAGATAAAACATGATAACAACAAACACAACTAATCAAATCACAACCAAAACATAAACACAAGCCATAAGGAGGAACGCAAAAATATATACGAGATAAAGAAAAGAAATCACCGGATTTTCCTTTTTCGAGATTTGAGTGTTCTTTCGTATATTAATTCTTCCATTTGTTTCCTCCAAGCAAAGTAACGATCACCTACAAGAAAATGGAGGTTGTGTAGTAAACAACTCTTCCAAAAGATAAAATTCCAAATCGTTTACTCTACTAACGGTTAAGCTATTCACGTAGAGTTAGGCTCTGATACCAATTGAAAGTCCTAGAGGGGGGTGAATAGGATTACTAATAAGATTAATGCCTAATTAAAAATCTTTTGGACAATTATAAGTTTAAGAAAGAAACTTCTAAGTCAACTAATATATCAAACTCCTAAGGGATCATACAATGGATAAGCTAAGAGGTTCGATATATAAGTGATACAAGTAAAACGAGTTTCTAATCTCTTACTACTCTAGATGACAATATGTTAGATAAACTAGATAATCAATATCACAATATTCATACTAGCATATTATCAAACATATAAAGTGCGGAAAGTAAATAGAGTAGGGATAGAAAGATACACACGATTTATAGTGGTTCGGTTTCCCTACATCCACTACCTAAGGAAGCCTCCTTAGGATTTCAAGCTTTTCACTAAGCTCCCGTGTCTCTCTTAACCGGGTCGAGAACACAATAACCCTTACAACCTCTTCGATAACACGAAGGACAACCTCTTCGAAACCACGAAGGAAACTCTTGTGTAATCACAACACAAGGACACCGAGTATACTCCCGATACTCAAATTCTCTCTTAATCTATCTATTACAAGAACTAGACTTAAGAGGATAAATACAAAGAGTTTAAAGGGTGAAACTACTTTGCTAACAATCTCCTAATGAGTAGATATAACACTTAAGCATGAAAGACTCCTCTTGAGTAGATAGAACTTTGTGGCTTATTAGATTAACTCCTTAATTGAGTGGATATGACAATGTATAGCTCTTGACACCTTCTTGGATGATAACAATTAAGCCCCTAAGTTTATATGGGTTGAAGGTGTAATTGTAGCCTTGAAAGACCTTCAATTTATAGCTGCAAAATACTCCCAATGGTCATAAGACTTGTCTCCAACGGATATATTAATATCCCCAACGGATCTATTCCTTTTGTCTTCATTTTGCTGCAGAAAACCCTAACCTGCGGTGCACCGCGGGGTTGGTGAGGTGCACCGCGCCAACTTTCGCTTATTGCTCATTTTCTAGTCCCGGGCTAGCCATGCTCCGTGCCCTGGTCCGCACATCTGCGGTGTACCGCACCCAAGGTCCGGTGTACCGTGCCAAAGGTCTAAAACACCTTTTAATGAGTATATCTTTTACTACGATGCTCGGATCAGAAAACTTTCTTCGCGAGAGTTGTAGAGAACATCATTCTAATAAACTTTGTAGTTGATCACTAAAGCTAATTCTCAATGTACACAAAGATAAGGTTAAAGGTATTTGTATGAGAATTAGTTTCTTAAGATAAAACAATATAGCTTTGATCTAAATGATAAAGAATGTGCTTTTGATGAATTAGAGTGCAAGATAGAATACGTATAACAAGAATAATTAGCACACTAAACACAAGAGGATTTGTCACATTAAAACAACCTATTAAGGGAGGCTATATGCCAACACAGAAGTGTTCCAACATTCCTAATAATGACCATTGTATGATTTGTATAAAAATATAATAGATATACTTAAATCAGATAATCTTGAAAAATTGTAGACGTGGTGAGATTAGGTTAAGAATAATTCAATTTTTTACCTTAATTTAGGTTATTTTCCAAGCCAGTTGACGATGATGGGGCATGGTTCACGAGTGGCGGTGGTTTTCTTCTGTAGGAGAGCGGCTTGGTGTGGGAAGGTGAGTGTGAAGAGATTTTTGTTTTTTACCTTAATATAGGTTCTTCAATTGTTGATGGCGTGGCCAAGTCGGTTGATGATAGTGGAGAATGGACACAAGTGGCAGCAATTTTCTTGGAAAAGGTGGAGGGGGCGGTTTTCTTGTGCAGCAAAGCAGCGAATGGTGGAGTCTCGTGGCATGGTTTGCCTTGTGCAGGATTGTGATTTTATTTTTCTGTATCTTCAATACTGAATTTTAGAAAAAAAGAATAATGATATGTAAATTATTATGACGTGGCGCTGATGTGACATTACACGGCATTGACTAACTCTCAACTGATAAAAATTAATAAAATGGGCTAACGAAGACATAAAATAGTAACGTAAAAGATTATTTCGTGATATTTTGTAGAATGTGTACTATTAATGTATTTCCGTGATAATTAGAGGTTACGGGAGACTTTTATCCTATAAATTATTGTACCCGTGTTTACAACTTGGAAAACAGTTTCTGAACAAAGATAAAAGGGTAAAGCACACGTGAAGCCCTTTATGTTTGGGCGAAATGCAGAATCCGCCATTTATCTTTGTTTTTTACGCGAAAAGCCCTTTATTAAAAAAAAATTGTCACCGTTAGCCATTTTTTCCATTTTCCGTCAGTTGACCGTTAATCGATGCCATTTGGCGCCATGTATGCGCCACCTCACCGCCATGTGTGCTCCACGTATGAGTTAGGTCAACACCGTTTCCACGTCATTAAACTTTTTTTCCTAAAATCATTTTTAAATTTTTTTTATCTTTGAAATTTGTTCCAGCACCATAGGGGCTACCACCCTTAATCTCTTCCATGTTGAACATACCAGCTCCGAATAAGTAACCAATTGGGACATAGATCATACCATGATGAACAAGTTGAGTAATTGATGTCAAGCTGCACATTTATATACTATGATCATAACTCAACAATTAATATTAAAATTCTGGTAATTAAAGAACTAGACTTACGCAGTAGTCTCTTGACCACCTCCTTGAGTTCCAGTGCTGTAGTAACTGGGATGACATGGAAAAGATCTGGCATCACACATTTTACAATGAGCTTCGTGTTGCCCCTGAAGAACACCATGTACTTCTCACTGAAGCACCAGAGCTTCTCACCTCCGAAGAACACCACCACTCCGGCGAGCACTAAACCGAAGACCAAGACCACTCCGGCGAGCACTAAACCGAAGACCAAGACCACTCCGGCGAATCATTCAGCTTCCCACAACGAAATTGGATTTGCAGCGAAACTGGATTTGCAGCAATGGATCTGCTCTTCTTCGCCTGCATTTCCAACTACAAGATGAAGACGAAACTGCTGCTTACCATCGAGATCCATTAATGGCGAAGACAAAACCGCTGATCCCTTCATCTCCGGCAGTAGTCTCTCAACAGCTCGGCCATCGATCTCAGCAGATCGGAAAAACCTCACGAACCAGATCTAAAACTCGAACAGTGCACAGTGGTTGCGGAAAACACTACAAATCAAGATCTAAGCTGCATTTCTCCGACGAATATTGGCGGCGAAACACCATGAACAGCGGCGAAGCTCCGGTGTGAAGCTCCGTTTCTAGACAATAAGAAGAAGAAGAAAGATAAAAAATAAAAAAATGATTTTAGGAAAAAAATGACGTGGAAATGGTGTTGACTTAACTTCTACGTGGAGCACACATGGCGGTGAGGTGGCGCATATGTGGCGCCAAATGGGATTGACTAACGGTCAACTGACAGAAAATGGAAAAAAGGGCTAACGGTGACAAACAAAAATTAATAAAAGGCTTTTTGCGTCAAAAACAAAGATAAAGGGCGGATTCTGCATTTCGCCCAAACATAAAGGGCTTCACTTTGGGTTGTAAGAAATGGATATAGAGAGTTATATATTAAGACAAATTTAAAGGAGTCTCATGCGCTAGTGAAAGGCGGTGGAAGCTTAAGTAGTCGACTCTCCTATATAGGACGTGAGTGTCGGAATATACTGCAAGATCATCCAAACTTTGTGATGAATCATGTGTTCCGTGAAGTTAACAAAAATGCAGACAAGCTAGCGAGGGAAGAAGAGCGAGCGGGTTCGGGACCTGTTGAACTACAAGAACCTCCAGATTAAGTCTTCAATTTGATGCTGCTGATTCAACGCAACTCTTTGATCAGTATGGCGTTGAAACTCTTTTTTCTTATACATATGCGAGCCATTTTAGATTCGAAATCATTTTGACTCTAATAAGATTCGATCTCAATAAATCCTGATTTCTATAGAGTAGTGTAACTACTAGACCAACGGTCAGTGTTTGGCGTTGAACATTCTACTTTGAGTAATGATATTTGTCACCTTTTTTTGTTCACTCTTGTATCACCTCTTATGTGTCACTTTATGTGGCATTAAATCAAAGAAAAAGAAAAAAGTAATTAGGAAAGAAAAACACTCTGATTGGTGTTTAAAACTTCCACGTAGGAGGTGATATAAGGGTGAATAAAAAAGGGATGACAAATATCGTTACTCTTCTACTTTCAATCGTGTGAACACTAGCCAGTCACGTTGCAAAGGATAGCCTCATAAAGGCATTGAATTTTCTACGCCAAACCTCAACAACATTTCTCCTTGTGGGCCATGTCCATATCCATTTAATTTATCAAAAACCAAACCCTAACGGATTTATCCATCGGATTTACTTTTCAAAACCATATCCGAATAATTTGGATTCGGTTTTCTAAACGGTTTTTCGGATTTTAACCATAACCCGGCTCGCGAGGCGTCCCTCTCGCAGTAGGATTCCTAACCTCGCCTCGCTCTTGTGACATACCAAACTATAACTCTCTAAATATATTGAAAATATTGAAACAAGATCACAAATACATGACAAATATCCAATATATAAAATGTTATGTTGATCTTTAATTAAATAACGTCTTTGTTACTTCTTTTGTTAATTCTAATATTTAGATTTTAATTTTGAGATATGAAAATATTTTTTTATCTATAGTACTATAAAATATACAAAAATAGATGATAGTATACAGGTTTTTGTTTATTCGGTTTTATTTTTATCTAAAATTTTAACCTAAAGGATTTAACCATCGGTTGTATTTTTCAGAACCATAACCTAACGGTTTTATCCATGGTAGCATAATCGATTTTTAATCGGTTCAAATTTTCATCGATTTTGATTTTAAACCATAACCATTTCCATCCTTATCTATAGTTGGGTTGAAACTTTTGGCCTTTTGGTAATTAAAAATCAAAAAAATATAAGAAAGATGGACTTCAAAATATAAAAATACATGGATTTTAGCCTTTAGTAAGTAAAATAAAATCAGATTTATATATATATATATACACACACACATATATATATATATATACTAGGTATTGCCCGTGCCTGAAGTCACTTCGAAAAAAATAATCAATCGTTAATTTTCCTTACTTTAAGTTGGCACGCTGAGAAGTTAAGATATAATAAAAAATGCACCAAGATCGTATATTAAATAGCATTGTGTCACATAATCCCGTAATTACCAAATAATGTATCACGTTCACAATATGCTATGAAACTTATGTTTGAGTCAATAATTGAAGGAAACACGTCATTATAAGCATGATAAATCAACAAAATTAAGGTTATTATACATATTGAATATGAAAGCAACACGAATAATCATAACATCAGTATATACTTTATCAAACATACAGATAATACTTTTAAAAACAAAAATTATTCAACATTTTAACGGAACTGAAATGTTTCAGTCGTACATCGTCAAATTTGAATATCAATACAAAGAAGTCATAACTCTAGAAAAGGAATCTGTGTCAACGTACACATATCATCCTATTGGAGAAATCTGAAAATACATAATATTAGCTATATTGTAATGAGACGAACAAAATATATACTTAATCACTAATCGCATACCTTTAGGATACACTAAATCAAAATTTCTGAGTACACAATATTAGCCGTGGTTTGATCATTTCAGGAAGAAGCAAACTTATGCGATCATAACTCGTGCATCTAGATAAAGAAACATACAGTTGTCCATGACTGGATACAGGAATGCGCAAATCGATTCCAACAAATTTCACAGATTGACCTTGCGATTTATTGATTGTCATGACATAATCTAAACGAACAGAAAATTGCCTCCTGATCATCTTTAAAGGTATATCGGAAGAAGAAGGCGTCAAAGATATTCTTGGTCTGAATACCAAATTACCAGATTTATCACCGTTCAAAATCAGGGCGTCAATGACACGCCTCGAACACCTGACAACCATCAACCTCGTGTCGTTATACAATCCGTCCTTCGGTGCAATATTTCTTAACAACATGATAGGAGCGCCAACTTTCAAATCTAATCTGAAGGGATGTAACCCAATCAGATTCAATGAATTTAAAAATTCGTTCGAATATCGAGTCGATATAGATTTATCTACTTGATTATTTTCATGCATCGTATCACCTGCAAGATACGTCTGTTGTATTCCAGGGAAAATCGCAAGTGCAAGGCTGTTGATTTCACTAACATCATCATTTTGTGGGGAGAGTATAATGCGCTCATTAAGATACGTGGGAGTTACGGTTCCAGGCTCATGGAGGAGGGGATATGTAGTAGATAACAGATTGCTCAAGTCTTTGCACTTGCGCATTGTTGTTGTGATCTCCATAGAGTCCTCTAAGTTAAAGCCAAAATGAATTTTAAAAATTATAATTGATAATAATATATAAAACAACTTATAAATCATTTTATTACTTGAGTAAAAATCATATATATGAATAAAAAAATTGTTTTAATGTTAATATTAAAGTTTGGTTTTGAAATTTTACATTTTGAATTTTTAAGGGTATCAAAAAATAATTTAAGGATCTAAATTAGAATTATCGCATAATTAGAGACCTACGGAGTGTTAATTATCCCTTGAATAATTTATCAGAATTTCTTATTAGATCTGTTTGATAAAGGTTTATGACATTTTACGACGATTAACTGAAAGGTACTGAGTACAAAGAAGCGCCATTTGTACCCCCCCATCCCCTCAATTATATCAAAACACCTAATCGCTCAATTCCTTATACACCAACAACTCTAACTTCTTTTCTTCATCTACTTTCTTAATATGCAAACAAAATTCATACCCGATTACGGTAACATCGTTAATTTGTGTCTCCTCTAAATTGAGTGTTTTTAAACACGTAAAATTACGTAGTGATTAATAAGGACTAACTTTAAAAGTGACCATGTATTCTTATTAAAGGTAATAAATAGAATTAAATGCAATTACAATTTACACCCCTGAACTATCACAGATGAACCTAAAACAACCCCTTCAATTATTATAACTACATGATTGTTCCTGCAACTATTATTTTAATGCTAAATCAGTGAGACAAGGGCGTTCGGGTGAAACACCCCTTGTTTTTTTTGTTTTTTTTGTTTTTTGAGGTAATTGCACTATACGTCCCTATATTATAAAAAATGTACTTATATCTCTATAGTAAACAAAAGTTGCATTATACATCCCTAATATCTATTTAATTTAAATTATTTACATTATAACTCAATTCCTATATTAAACCAAATAACCTATATTTTATTTAATAAAAAACAAAGTATTTCACAAAAATAAAATAAATCAAAGCTTAATAATAAAAATTAAAAATTAAGGGGTTTTACTTTTCTTTTAAACAATAATTCTATAGGATCAAATTTATTTTATTTTTCAAAAGTGTTCTTGAAGGAGATATAAAAAGCTGTTAATTCTTGAAAAATTGCCTAAAAAAATCTTAAAAAGGAAGAAATAAAGTGTTTTAGCTTATACCAATCAAATGTTAATGGAAAAGGATAAAAATCAGGCCATAAACACATTTGTAGCTTTTATGTTAGATTATCATGAGAATTGCAAACAACATGCTAAATTCAATAACATGATTTTAATAAAATTTAGAAGTCAATACGCCAGTCACATGCCAAGGGAAGTTTTCTGCAGTAATACGCCAGTCACATGATTTAAATGAAATTGAGAAGTCAATACGTCAGTCACATGCCAAGGGAAGTTTTCTGCAGTAATACTAATATAGGTGTTTGAAAGAAAAATTCCTATTTTTATTATTGAAGCAACATTATTGGACGAATATAATACTTCGCAAGTTAGGAATATAAAAATAATGAGAACTAATTTTTCTTTAATTTGTCGATATTGAACAATGACTCGTGACAACAATCAAAGAAATGCATTTTATAAGCATATATGAGATAAACTTAATAGAAACCATGTTCCTATTCAGAGCAGTGACAACATTCAAAGAATTGTTCAGCTAATTCATTTATCTGAGCTTCCCTCAGTTGGGTTTTCTCAAGTTGAGATTTAAATGCCAAAAGTTCGGAATTTGTGCCTCCTCAACTTTCTCATTATCAACAATTTTGCGTATAATTCCTTCAACTCTTCTTGTAATTACCTATCTGATCCTTCAAAACAGGGACCAAAAGTGCAATTCGCTTCAACTCCATTCTTTTGGAACCAGAAATACTGCTGCAAAATCCATCACTACAGCATGGTTTGGTCCCTAGATTTAACATATATCATAATTCATGCTCACAACTAATGAGTAAAGTATGGTTTTGTGGAGCATTATACAAAACAGAAAAATCTACGGGAATAAAAATGGTCCTTGAATCAACTTTTGTCAACTATAAGATATTTGCACAATTGGTCTCGTTCTTACAAATTCATTTCTTCAGTTCTTTTTACAGCTGACTCTATAAGAAGATCTCCATCTTCATCAGCGCACATATCCCTTAACAATCTCTTAAGAGAGGGTTCAATCACATCATTTGCACCAGCATATACATTTGCAACTCGAGCACTTCTAAATTTAAACACCTCTAATAGTAATCAACTCTCGTTTGAATTTATCGATTAAAACCTCAACTATTATCTCTGCTCCTCTATAAACGTATACCTTAAATGCAGAATAAATGTTCATTCATAAAGTAAAATATTTTCAAAGACGGAAAAAATTACCTTGTAGAATTTTTCGATATATAGTTCCTGCCCTTCTCGGAAGCTCGTTTAATGTTGCGATCAAAAATTTCCTTGGGTATATTGAGTTCTCTACCTTTTTCAATTAAAGCAGCAAGAGTTTTGTTAGATATTGGATTTCGTCCACTTTATTCAATAATACAAACACACTGTAAAGAGAATCTAACCACACCATGGCTGCAAACACGACAAATGACCACATTTCCAAACATTATTATCGTTATACTTCTGTTCAGCCTCTTTCTCATTTAACCACTTCTTCAACTTTTCCGCCACATTATTAACCTGAGAAACCAACAGTTAACATCATTAACAAAACAAAAACAATTACTTCTTATATAAATTTCCATAAAAATAAAATCATAAACAACAATCACCTCATAAATTCTATCCTTTGGAAGCCAAGATTTATCAGTTTCCCATTTGCGCACAATCTGAATTAAAGGAAATAAAAGATATAATTAACACTATGATCAAACTATTAAAGGCAGACAATACTATTTACCTGTTCCAGCTCAGCAAGGTAATTTCGAGCATGTTCAGAAGCTGCAGGTCGTGCAGTAAGCTCACTATATCTGCAATTATTGTACTATATTACGTAAGCTAACTTTTCACATAAATAAAACATTAAATAAATGTCACAAAATTAACAACACACCTAAAGAATATGGGATCACCAATTGATTTCAACTTGTCAAGACGTTCTTGAAATTCCTTAGCAGACTTTATCCTCTCCATCTAAGTACAACCAATCTTGTACCTGCATTATAATACATACATACATTATATAGTACAATAAAATTCAAAACATTATTAAATATAACAAACCTCATCCAGTTGTTCAATGAAAGCTTGTCGTTCTTCACTTGAAGAAATATTCAAACATTCAAAGAATTGATCATGAAGAGCAACTTCATTTCTACAATTACAACAACTGTACAACCTAGGACCGATCAATAAATTGTAGAAAATTCACTAAAAGCTGCACGAAAACATAATAAATTTAATTAGATAATTATAACCAAAAAGTAGGAGTAGAAAAATAAACACGTATCAACAAAATTTCACATAATTTTTTTACCTTTGATGACAAAACCTAGATAAAGTTTATGATGTGCAACTTTGGCTCCTTGATTTTTCTATCTAGATTGATCACTGAATCAAAAAAGTAAAATATAATAAATTGAGTTAAAATATTGATCAAAGTACCAACAATTGATCAAGTGATAAAGACAGCTTACCATAAGAGTAATTAAAAACAGAATTACTATAAGTCAATAATCAAAAGGTTTGAAGTTTGTTAGCTTGAAAAGGTGTATGTATAATTAAGAAGGGTATGAAA
Source organism: Nemophila menziesii (assembly GCA_029959085.1). Classification (NCBI taxonomy): domain Eukaryota; kingdom Viridiplantae; phylum Streptophyta; class Magnoliopsida; order Boraginales; family Hydrophyllaceae; genus Nemophila; species Nemophila menziesii. The sequence continues at coordinate 739,746 of JARWIR010000084.1, read as the reverse complement.
ATCAATTATAAAGAGACCTGAACATTGTGGCATTTAAGTATAACTCTTCAGTAACTGTATTTGGGTTCTTTGATAATTTTACAAATGCCAGATTGTGCAAATACATGCTATTAATCATTATACAAACAATGGTCATAGAAAAAGCTTTAAGATATAAACTCTAGAGAGAAATATTGAGCACAGTAAAGTAGTTCAATCAAATATGACTCACCTCTTTCTCAATCCATGCATCAACGCACGTTCCACTTGAGAAAATGAGATCGATGCTGCAAAATTATAGTTTCAACATTATGAAAATTTATATATTTAATCACAAAACGAAAGAGAAAACATAAAGATAGATCCCATTAATAAGAAAAATAAGTATATATATTACCCTGCAAAAGTGCCACCACTGGTGCTGCCACAGCTACAACTTCGGTGTCCGTGGCTTCCTGGTTCTTCGAATTAAAACCTGTTTATTATCATTTACAAAACAATTAACCCTAAAAATATAGAGATTGATAGAAGAGATGACCTTAGCTCTGGTGTCCATTGATTATTAGTGGAGAATGGTCTTCGAGCGGTGGTGGCGAATGGTCTTCGAACGGTGGTAATGGAGAATGGTCTTCCAGCGGCGGTTGTCTTGTGAAGGAGAGCGGCTCTCGAGGATTTTGGGTCTTCGAGCGGTGGTGATGGAGAATGGTCTTCGAACGGTGGTGGAGTATGGTCTTCGAACGGTGGTAATGGAGAATGGTCTTCCAGCGGCGGTTGTCTTGTGAAGGAGATCGGCTGTCGAGGGTTTTGGGTTTTGTTTTTGTTAAACGTGTTATGTGTAAAAAAAAAATTAATAAGTGGGGCCAGAATCGATCCTGACCACCACTTATGTTTTGCCAGAATCGATCCTGGCCACCACTTATGTTTTCCCAGAATCGATCCTGACCACCACTTAAGTGGGTTAATCAGGACCGTAGGAAAAACTTCGAAATATAATATAGACTAGGTAAAACCCGTGTCTGAAGACACTAAAGCAAAAATTAGTTTCGTTGAGAGGAATCGAACCCAAGTTTCCTGGAAGGCGCTAGTATTTTAAAAATTGTTCTGTTACTTGTATAACAGAAAGAATGTGGGTGACATAATATTCTCCTTCTTCTTGTTACGTGCTCGCAGCTCATTTATGGCATATCCTGTTTTAAATATAATTATTTTCATATTGTGATTCATACTATTGCACCACATCAATCTTGTCTTTCTCATCTGTCACTGGGACCGTCCGAATGTGTTGGTAGTTCACATGTCATGCCTCAAACCATAGATCCAAAGTCTCAATCCTTCCAAGGCCGAATTGTAAAAGGGATAACAGTATTCTTGAAGGTCGAGTTTCAAGGCCGAATTGTATGTTATATGTGAGTAAACAAATAAATAAGGGAGGTTTAAATTTTTGAAATTGTAACCTCTTTCTTCTCCTTGTATATAGTCATATACATTTGTTAATTGTGATCATATACTCTACTACCTGAGGATAATATATGCACACAATATGTTTTAAGTTTAAAATTTAGCGGCGTTTGTATAGAATGTAGAAACACCAAATCACTGTATGGTACTTTTAAAATCAGCATATCATGTTCATTGAAAGTTGCTTACTGGTTTTGCGTTATGATCACCCTTTTATCATTACTTTTGTAATAACTTAAGCATATCACATAGATTTTATCGAACACCTATAATTTCTCCTCCATCTTTTTCATTGTAAGAGTGGAAATAATAGATTTTAATGCATGAAGCATTAAAACGATCTCCTATAAACATTTGTTGTAAAAAAATATATTGTACACAAAACTCAAAAGCATTTTTTTCTGATTGATTTATAACTTTGTCATATCATTTGTAGTGCTATTTTGTGTTTTCCAAATCATAATTTAACATATATATTTAAGATGATTCAATGGGGAACAACGTTTCCACCTCTATTCAAGCAGGTGACTATTTACACCTATTCTTCCATGTAATAATGACAAATTAAGTGAGGTGAATGGAAAATAGCAAGAAAGTGAAACCATCGTGCCTACAATTTATTCAATTTCTTGTCGACTTCATTTAGTTAAATTCTTGATTACCTATGACATGCAAAATATGACTTCTTTACCATTTCTTTGAAAGTCTTCTTCCAAGTTGGTGCTACCGCTAAAACCGATCAGCTGGCAACCTCCAGGAGTATTGAATATCTTCACTAATGAAGTTGTAACCTGTAGAGTTTTCACAAATATAGCTCTCGGTAATTCATTATCAAGTTTCTATTTATACGCAAACAAAAATTAACCCGAGTTTTGTAGCTTCAGCTCCGGTGTCATTGTTTTCTTGCTGGGGCTGGCAAAGTTGGAGATGAACTGGTGCATCTGAGTCGTCTCGAATTGTAAGACAACTTGTAAGAAGGGATCTTTTGTTTGCACCATTCACTTCTCTTGGTCCATAAACCTGGATGAAAATAGATATCTTCTGAGCACATCAATGAAACTTTGAGTCAAACAAATTATTTTTTCTAGTTGTTTAACCTGTACCTTCTTATACAATTCCTGATTTTCTTTAGAAATTTGGCTTACCTGCTTGTATCTTCTTGATGAATAAGGGTTTCCTATAGAAGAGAAATGAAAATTAGTTATTCAAAGTTTTTTACGATTCTCTAATGTGTAAAGTTTGGAGAATGAGGAGACATTCACCTTTCGGTTTAGTTCATGGATCTGATGAATGAGCATTTGATCCTGCATAAATACAAACATCGTGTTAACAGTTCTTGTCAAGTAATATCGGTAAGATAATGTTGTATGTGTAGGATATTAACCTTTCTCATACGGACACCTCGGAGACTCATCTCCAATTGATTCTCTAAGCTTTGCAAATCTATTGTACCTAAACCAGAAATTTCTTCTCCCATCATATGCCTGTAATGTTGAGAGAATTTATAAATTTCATATTGTACATTTTCTCACCCAAAAAATAAATATCTTGCAATTTAATTATTTATTGATGCATTTGCATATTTGATGAATAGATATCTCTTGTATATCTTCAAGATATATTGGTCATTAGAAATGCTCTTGACAAATTACATGTTTTTCAGACATCTGCATACAACATAAGATTCCTGAGAAAGTACTGAAGTTTCAGCATGGCCTATGGAACTTCGACTTTAGCAGATTTTGGAACCACCTAGATTCTTGATTGGTCTTAAATAAATATCTCTACAAATTAATGATAATACCAATTGAAGAGTAGTCTGAGTAACTTTTAAATAGATCAAGCGGGAGTAGCTTAGTTATGTAAAACCAATTGGAAAATACTTCAATTAATTCTTTTGCAATTTCGTTCTTTTGAAGCAAAAAGGCTTCTTATCCTAAAACGTTTCAGAATGTATGTTATAAGCATACAGTTTGCATTCATGGTTTCATCACTCGATTTTGATTGCATCACCTTTGTTGAAATTTTGTAAACTACATGAACATTTCGAATTTATATGCATAACTTATAATACACTGCACATATGATTGACTATTGTTTCTTTTACCTGTGACTCTCCTGCAAATTCTGTAGTTGTTGCCTCAACATTGCTGCTTCTCTCTGCCAAAACTGGATAAGGTAACAATATAAATCAAGTGTAATGGGCCTGGATAAGGTAACAATATAAATCAAGGTAACAACACGACATTTAGGCCACTTTGTTAAGAATCTAAAACGGATGAGTACATTACTGGAATATAAAATGCAATTTTCAGAAAATACTGGGAATTTTGCAATATATCCAATAATAACATTATCAAAATAAAATAAAAACAGAGAAATTTGATTGAACAGGAAAAATAAAAGTAAATGGTAGTAATATTAAGGGAATATACTAAGTTCTAAAGATTATTACGGTATAATAAGAGGTTGAAATTAGTAGAATATTTAAACGAAAAAATTGGAGTTTAATGAAGCGTGAAGTCATGTTATCTCCTCTTAGCCATATCAAGGCAAAGAATAATCCAATCAAAATAAGTGATAAAGCGAGTGTAAATGACTGCAAAATCAAACAATACAACTTGTCAATTCTACATTTACTTTTTCAAAGTTCTTCATTGATTTTACTCACAGCAATAGCCTCAATTCCTCCTTTAGGGGCAGTTGGGGTCATATCTCGTGTGACAGAAAGAATATAGTGTCCTTGTAATAGATCAATTGCCTCCTGAGGAACCGAAAGAATAATTGAAGGTTAAAATAGATTTTTAAAAGCTGGAAAATAAAGCAAGGAATTATTATCTAACCTGTTTTGTACCATCAACAAATTTGTTCAAGTAATAGCGCATCAAAGCATTGTAGCCATCGTTAAGAATCCCTTCAACTGTCCTTTGGCCACATCTGATTCCAGATGTAATAATACTCATTTAATTCATTAAAATATACACGTGATCACAGATATAAAAAAGAAAAAAATATTACCTGACAAAATCTCCTTTGAGAGCAAAGGTAGCAGAATATTGGATACTTATGTCATCCCCATGATTGGCCCACACTGAAAACAAAAAGGACGTCAATAAGAACACTTCTATTTAAATAGGGCATATGATTATTCTGTTTAGACTACAACCGTAGAAATATTTCACAAAATTGCAAGATAATGGTAGTAATATTAAGGGAATAGACTATATGATTAGTGATATATACAGTAAATACATACACGTTCCAAACGTTGAATCAATCAGGTCTTGAACTGTCGCACACCATTATCAAGGTAAAGTGAATCAGAAGGTCAGCTGTTTTTGTTGAGATCTCACAAACCTAAGAAATAACATAAATTCAAGCTTTTGCAGCACCAAAACTTAGTCAGTAATCCAGAAAACCCTAAACTCTAGATTATGATGATATCGAATACAAATCGCATCATCAACCGAAAACAACTTAAAATTACTTCCGTACAAAAACCCAAACGAATAAAACTTAAATTGGGGGTTTTGTACAGTGATTTAACATAAGAGGAAGAGAAGGATGGATCCGCGACATACCCATTTGAGAAGCAATGTTGGAAATGATGATAGATTAATTAAACAAAGAAGCCGATGAATATGTGATGATGATTTATGTATATGTATGCGCCTGTCTTCACTGGAAATCTTCAATGGGTAGAACGGCGAGAAGCAAAGCTGATGACGGCAACGTGAGCGGCTTGGTGGTGGAGAATGGTTTGGAGTAGCCGTGATGGAGAATGATTCTCGATTGGTGGTTTTTCTATAGCCGAATAAAGACGGTCGCGATGGTGGTGTGGGAAGGTTGAGTCGGAGCTGGACCTATAGAATGGATGATGGTGGTGGGAGAAATGGTGGAGAATGGTTAGAGCGGCGGTGATGTGTAGTGGCGGTTCTCTTGTGATGGAGAGCGGCTATGGAGAAGAGAGTGAATGAGGTTTTTTTTTTCTTTTGTTATTATTTTTATTATACGTATTTTGTATTATAAAAAAAAGTTTAATAAGTGGGACCAGAATCGATCCTGACCACCACTTATGTTTTGTCAGAATCGATCCTGGCCACCACTTATGTTTTCCCAGAATCAATCCTAGCCACCACTTAAGTGGATAAATCAGGACCGTAGGAAAAACTTCGAAATATAATATAGATATATATAAATATATATATATATATATAAAACGGATTTCGGTTTTCGGGTTTTTTTAATCTAGAACCATAACCTAACGGTTTTAACCATCGGTTTCACTTTTTAAAACCAAACCCTAACGGATTTAACCACGGTTACATAATCGGTTTTTATTCGGTTCGGTAATCCGTCGGTTTCGGATTAAAATCGTAACCACTGCCATCCCTACTTGTGGCACATCAAATTGCTAATGTATCCAAAATGTTTTTAAACATGCACGTGAAGGCCCCATTACTTAGCAGGTCTTGTGAGGATTGCGTGAGTAATGGGCCTTGTGGGTAATTCAACACAAGAAGGGTCCAGGGTCCGCGATCCAAGACAGCAGCAGGGTCCTTCGAGTATTAAAGCTGGGACAGCTGCACCGAATTGAATACTCACTGCTACAGTATTTGTTAGACTGCAAACTCTTGCAGCTGACCTGATGGGTAAGTCTTTCATATTTAAATACCAAGACTATCTTTTTTTTAGGACTATAATACGATTATTCAGTTCTAAATTAAGAAAATAACTAGTATATAAAGAAAGTATATAGAACGTAATTAATATATCTTAAGAAAAATTGTTTCTGATTTAGTTTTTTCTAGATATAAAATAAGAAAGTAATATAATTTTTTAAAAACATAATAAAATAGAGAGAAAATACGATAATTATATACGTCGATTGTATAAGTATACGTATTTGGTATAATTTTTATTTTCTATTTCTTTTAATTCGTTTTGTTTTATTTTTGTTTAAATTAGTTTTTTATCTCCTTTTTTTTTCTTTATTTTATCTAGTAAATTCTTACATACAAACTGGATATATATTCATATCATATTATCCTCTATATAAAAAATATTAATAATTTTAAAAGGGAAAATGCCCAATTAAATCATAGATCACATTGTCTATGCCCAAATATTGACAGGTGATTGATTCTTCCCAAATAAATTAGGCTGTTTCCCATTTAAATCAAATTTCTGTTATACAATTACATTGGTACCCTTCTAGTCAAAGTCTTCATTTAGTTGTCAAAGTCAGCATTTCTTTTTTTTATTTATTTTTATTTCTCTCAGCCGCCGGCCTTCAATACCCATTTCCTTCATTAATTCTAAACCCATTTATTTACAATGAAGATCTTCCACATTAATATACCTTCCTTCATTAATTCATCACTAATAACTGCATTAATTTCCAATTGAAGAAGATTTACTCCATTAATACGATCGAGATTCACTCCATTTATATACTTGTTTGTCGTCTTCGTCGCAGAGGAGATTTCTTCTTCAATTTTTCATTTTTTTATACTGTAATTTCATTCGCTATCTTCAGTTCTCCAGGTTCGTTCTTCTCTATCTTCAGTTTTTCTGTTCTTCAATGTTTTTTCAATTCATAAATTTTACGAATTGTTAAGGTCTTGTGTTAGTTGATGTTAGTTTTTGCATATTTTTAATATATTTAGCTGTTTGATTGGACATTTTATGTGTTTTTTGCTTTATTCATGTTTGATTCTTACCTGCTCTGCAATTTTTTGATCATGATTGTTTATTCATGTTTGATTCTTACCTGCGCTGCAATTTTTTGATCATGATTGTTTATTCATGTTTGATTCTTACCTGCGCTGCAATTTTTTTACTATGATTGTTTATTCATGATCTGCGCTGCAATTTTTTTTAATTTTTTGATTCTTACCTCAGTTTCTAGATTGATATGCGAGTTCCTTCTCTAGGTTTAGTGTTACTTAACTTCAATCCTTTAATGTTTTCTTCAGTTTATAGATGGGACGAATTTGTGTTTCAGTTTATTCATAGATGGGATTATTGCTTTATTCATGTTTTTGTGTGTTATTGTTTCCAGGTTTTGTATTACGGCATCAAATGCTATTGTTGAATTTAAATATGGTGATCAACTTGCTCTGTATCCCTTTGACTTTTTCGATTCATTCCAGTCGATCAAGGATTATGTTATAGGCCGGTGGAACAAACCAGATATGGGACAAATCCCATCTTAAATTTTGTACCTCGCGAAACAGCACATCACCATCTCCAACACATTATACCTTTAATTAGTTTTATAATAGAGATGGGACAAATCCCATCTTAGTTAAACAATAGAGATGGGACAAATCCCATTCCAGTATTAGAATGAAGATGAGACAAATTCATCATAATCTTAAAATTAGATATGGGACAAAATCCTTTTTAAAAAAAATCGAAAAATAAAAATAAAAAAATTCAAAAATTCAAAAAAAATTCAAAAAAATCATGGACGTAGATATTATTTTGCCTCATCTAAAAATGTATTTTTTTAATTTTTTAAATTTTTTTAGAATTAGTTATGATGATTTTAAAGAAAAAGTCCCGGACGCGTGCGTGCGATGAAATTAGTAGTAGGTGGATTTTCACATCTATGATAATGTTTGATTTAAATGGGAATATATATTTGGTCAAAGACAACAACTAGAGTAAGGGTATTATTGTAATCTTTTCATTCAAATTAAGGTGTAATCTAAATGGGAAGTTGGTTTGTTGTTTTGATTTAAGGGGGAATTAACCCATTTTAAAATAACTTGATTTTCTATTCTCCTACTTAAATATAAATATATTTTCTTACCTAATAAAAATAGTTACTAAACATAAAATAAATCCTGACTAAAAAAAATACCATAAAGATTAGAGATTTTGACCCAAAAAGTTTTAAGCACACACCCTTATCTTTTCCCAACCCCATATTTCTTCTCTTCTTATTAAAAACCTCAAATCAAATCTTACACTACAATCCAAAAACCCAATACATATTTTTTTTTATTTCTTATATATAGTATTTCATTTCAGAAATTATTTAATTAAAAGCCTAATTGTTATACTCTCTCTACTCTAGCCTTCTACTCTCTCCTTTTTAGATCTTCTCATGCAATAGAAGATGACACACCAGTGAAATCGATCAGAACCGCCACCGCCACAAAGCTATGTTCCAGGCCAGAGCCACTTCCAGCAGCTTCGCCGATGAGATCGATTGGAACCGCCGCCGCCACTCAGTTTGAAAGGAAAGACAGCTGAATCGAACCAGCAAGGAAGAAGGACCGAGCGGAGTTTGTGTTCGCAAGCCATGAAGCTTGGTGGTTCGTGATGAACCACGCCAGGAAATGAAGTCGTTCGCAGCAACACAAGGTCCGCTCACTGGCTTGTTCGTTCATCTGGTCACGAAACCACGCCGGCACAACAAAGCTCTGACAGCGACGAGACGAAGCCAAGCCGCTCTCCTTCGCTCAGGTAGTATTAGTTTGTTTGAACTTGCACCGCCGCACAACTGCTCCGCCGAGCGCTCTCTCATCCGTTCGAGTACTGCACAAATTGAGTTTCATCACCATCGAAAGCTCCAGTGAGAAGCCATGGACGCCGCATGAGCTCGCCGGAGAAGGAAAAGCAAGGTCGTTGCGAGAAGACGACTTGAACGGTTTTCTTGTGAGCGGTTCGAGATCCAGCAGCGCCTTTGTGAGACGAGGGTTTCCTATGCGTGAGAGCCTCGAAGAAGAAGAAGTTGAGAAGGACTTTTCAAACGAGATTTTTTTTAGATATGGTTAAACCAGTTAGTTTTTTCCATTTTTTATTGTAATTAGCAAAAGTGATGCTCTGTATTTTTTTTTTTCTGACAAAATAATAATAATACTGTATTTTAGTAATACTCATTAATTCTTATTTATACACATTATTTTTTATAGAGTACTCATCATTTTTTGTAGAGTACTCATCAACTTTAATAGAGTACTCGTCAATTTATTTTGAAACTCTATATTTTATTCCGATACTCATTGTTTTTTTCGATACTCTATGTTTTTTTCGGTGGCGGAGGTTGGTGGTCGGAGGTCGGTTGTCGGAGGTCGAAGGTAGGTGGATAGTGGAAAGAGATGAACACTGACATCACTCCTTTTGTCTTTTAGTGTTAGTAAAGGTATATTAGTATTTGGTCATCTTTGAGGTCTCTTTAAAGAAGTAAGATTCTCACTAGTTCCTATAGAAAAAAAATCTAGTCTCTAAAACCCTGTGTCAATCACCCTAAAAATTGAACATAATATTTACTATAAATATTTTCTTATTATATATTATATCTTACCTAGTAAAAGTTTTTTTTACTATAAAACTATTTTCATATTAATTAATGTATTATTTTTTTTATTAAGCTCGCATACTATTTTCATATTTTTAATTCGAAAACTAGTTTTTTTAAATAAAATTCACTTTAATACTTAACGTTTTTTAATTATTAATATTTTTTAATATTTACGTGTTTACTAAATATTATTTTGTTTATATACTTAAGAATTCTTAATTTAAAACTAAAATACGTAATAATAATCTTATATTATATGTAATATTGGGTGATTTATTAATAGAGTCCATGGAATTTAGTCAGTTGCCCATCAGGTCTAACCCACCTAAAAAGTTTGGATTGCTCTTATACACCAATTAATGTTTATTGAGTTACCATAACCAAAATTCCCTAATTCCATTCAACAAGTCAAATAATATTAAATGAAAAAAAACCAAATCAAATATCCAGAAAATCAATTAACAATCCATCTTACCATAACCAAATTCCCTAATTTCATGCAACAAGTCAAATAATATTAAATTTATAAAAGAACAAAACAAAAATTCAGAAAATCAATTAACAATCCATCGTCTTCTTTCATCCAAAACAATCAAACCCTACCAAGGAAACAACCCACCTCTGCAAACCTGCAAAATAACACAGTAAACAACTTTCGTACATGGTGGTGTATGTGAGCAAAAGAAGTGGGTTGGTTGACTAGTGTGATGGTGTGTGTTTGTAGAAGTTATTCAGCTTGCAGTGGTGTGTCAGATTAATAATAGTGAGTTAGTAGGAGATTTGGACAGGTTATATGTTTGTATGACATAAAGTGTGGTTTTGGATTAAAAGATCCATACCTTGATATTGATTTGAGGTGGGTTATTCGTTTTATTTTGATGGTGCACCTGTTGTAATTGAAGGCAAGCTATTCAGCTTGCAGTGGTGTGTCAGAATAAATATAGTGGGTTAGTAGGGGATTTGGACGGGTTACATGTCTGTATGACATAAAGTGTGGTTTTGGATCAAAAGATTCATACCTTGATATTGATTTGAGGTGGGTTATTCGTTTTATTTTTATGGTGCACATGTTGTAATTGAAGGCCTGTTCATAAATCGTTAAGCTTCTTTGCAGATCGCCGGAGTCGAAGATCGCTGGAGAAGACATTGGTTCGAGTGGTATGCAGGAGAGGGCTCGCCTGAGAAGAAGGTCGGTCCTTCCCTTGCTCAGCTTGCTGGAGGTGTTGCCATGGCCGCTGCCGAATCTGTTGCGAGCACGGGAGGATTTGTTCATGACATTGGTTCGAGTGGTGGAGGTTTTCTTATGCAGGAGAGGGCTCGCCTGAGAAGAAGGCCGGTCCTTCTCTTGCTCAGCTCGCTGGAGGTGTTGCCATGGCTGCATCGGTGGTACAAGAAGATTAATTGTGGGATTTAATAAATACATTGTATATAAGGAAACTGTTACACAAAATTATTTATTGTTTATTATCTAATAAAATCGTTGACTTAAAGGGTATAATTGGGATATGTCTAAAATTCTGGACCTTTTAGGGGGTAATATTACAGTGGACTCTATGGGGGTAGGTTATTGAATTTTTGAACTTAATTGGCTAATATCTCTTTAATCTTTAATTCATCTAGTAAATTTCAGAAATGTTACTAATTTTAGAAAAACTAAATCTTCTATTATACTACTTAAAATATAAATATATTATCTTACCTAATAAATATAGTTACTAAACATAAAATAAAACAAATACTTACTATAAACTTTTTTTTACTAAAAATTTATATCTTACCTAATAAAACTAATTATTTAGTCTAAAAAATAACATAATACTTACTATAAGCATTTTCTTACTAAAAATTGTATCTTACCTAATAAAACTAATTATTTAATCTAAAAAATGACATAATACTTACTATAAAAATACTTAGTTAACACAAACAATATATCTTAAAAAATTGTAATATTTTATTAAATATTCAAAAAAAATTATATACAAAATAAACAATATATATTATAAGAGTAATGATATTTGTCACCCTTTTTGTATCACCCTTTTATCACCTCCTACGTGTATGCCTACATGGACCAATGAATTGATTTCTCTATCCTATTTAATTTTTCTCTATCTTCTATTCAAGGAAATCAATACATATATACAGAAGGGTGATAAAAGGGTGACATGAAAAGGGGTGACATATATCATTACTCATATTATAATATCTTAACAATAAAATTTATAAGCACAAAAAATCTACCTTTTTAACAAACAATTCGTATATATAAGTTTAATATTTTATACCTATAAAATTCAAAAATTCATGTAATCAATTTTTATATATGCTAATTTCATAAATCCTACTTAAACATTACATAAATGCTTGATATTATCTAATAACAATTATATTTCAATAAATATTATTTTTAATATATATAAAACTACAAAATATCTTAAGGCATAATAACTTCCATATAAAACGAAATAAATAAAGTTAAACTAACAACAATAATATCTTTAACTTATAAACTAACAACAATAATATAAAAACTAACCTTTCAAAATTTTCTTATGACAAAGATTATCTTCTTGAATAATGTAAGTGATGTCTCCTCATTTGTGATAATAAAATATACTTCCGAGACATCATTTTAGGCTTATTTATTAGTTTATAGGTTGATTTTAGCTTAGTTTAGTGCACTTTCCTATTTTGGGTCTTGATTTAGTAGCATAATATTTTTAGAGCATATTGGGTTTAATTGTTTATTTAGTGTGAAGCTTTAAAGATAATTATGGATATTAATTAGAATCCAAGTCAAAGACAACAACTTATGGAAAGAGATTTACATGGAAATTGGAGATAAAGGTAACAAAGGCTAAAAATATGGAAAAGGAAAAGCAGCCTAATCTGAATTTCTGCAGCACACGCCTAAATAAGTGGTAATTACTCCTACAAGGAAGCCGATTTTGGAACATTCCTTTCATAGGGACAAAGATAATTCTATTACGGTTCTTTTGGTATCTTATGGAGCTCAAACCGACCAATAACGAAGAAGATATGCCCAAAACGGTCCAGCAGTGTTTATCTTTATTTCGTTACGAATTTGAGTTGGGCTTGGAGTCTACTACTTGGCCTTATCTCTAAGAAACGAATTAGGTCAACCTATACACTATAAATACAGCCTCTTAACACTCTTAAATCATCTTTGGTGAAACCTTAAGCCAAGAGGAAGCTTACAACACAAGAGAGAAGTCTGGAAGGAGCTGTTCATCACAATGTCTTCTTATACCTTTAAATTTGTAATTTCTTTCTTTTCTAGCATGAACTAAATTTCTTTAGCTTGAGTTTTAGCATATATGTATGAACCCTAATTCTGATTGACATCTATCAAATTTGGGAATTTAATGTTTTAAATAGAATTATAGTTTTTATTCTCTGTTTATGTGTTTGGATTTATATTCTGTGTTCTTGTGGACTGCATCCATTAGAATTACCATCTAGTAATTAGGTCACCATTGACAACGGTGTTTAATTTCATGTTTAGCACATAACGTCTAGTATTAGGTCTGATCTGACAACCCAACCTACCTAGATAATCACTATGGTTTAGTTCTTGTGACTATATACCAATTACTGGAAAAGTTTGCTTAGGAAGCCTTATTGACACAGGTAAATCCTATTTGAAACTACCGATAGCGAATTGGGACCGATTAGGGAAATACTACATAATTCACCCTTACATGTTTAGAACTGCAAAACTAGTGGGGATTACATGCTAATTACTTGAGCTATATTCTCATATCACTTCTCTTTCATATTTATTTTCTATCTTTTAATTCCTAGTCTTAATTTAGTTTAATTAGAAAATCAAACAAACATCTATTTTGTCTTTACTTTTATTTGCGTTTAGTTGTTCTAGCTCTAATATTTTGCACTTGGTATTTGCATAAGATTCCCCTAACCTCTGTAGTCTCTGCGGAACGAATCTTAATCTTTTAACTAAAACTTGCATACGATCTGTATACTTGCAGAATTGTGTAGCTTTAGGGTGTTATTTGCACTTTATTTATACCTTATTTTATCGCACCCTAGGCCCCACCAAGTTTTTGTTATCACAAATGAGGAGACATCAAGACCCCCAACTCAAAGTTGTATCGTCCCGATACAATAAAAGTAAAGAACAGCAGGGTAGTCAAAATAAACAAGAAGAAGTCGGAGGAGAACAAGAACAGAAAATAATGAATGATCCTAGAGCATAAAATCTAAAAATTCTCATATAGTAATGCTCAAGAAATAATGCACAAAGATGCTTGACATTCATGTAATCAACAATCCATAAATTCAAGTTTAAGATTAATTTCGCAATGCCAGAAGGAGAGGATGATAACTTAGTTCAGGTTAATGGCTATAGGTTGTTCATAGGTCCCAAATACATCATCCAATGGTCCACTTACCTACTTACCTAATAGCTCAATTGTTTCTCCACCTAGTAGTCAGAAATCCTAAGGTCTTGGTTATAACTTGGCTTAAGGACGGGTGTGGTATATTTGGATAATGAAAAGTGAGCTTTTGGCTCTCTCCTCACTAGCCATCAACAAATCGCCCTAGAGCTTGAGTTTTCACTCGAAGATGTTCTCACTCAACCCAATTTATTGATGCTTTTGATGTGCATCCTCAATAATCCCAATTAAAACCTTTGATGATATAAAATCCACTTTGCCGGTCCGAATATATATTTTCTTTTCACATCAATTTTTTCTTTTGTATAGCTATGATTCTCTTTTTGATGTTGAGATATCACACTATTTTTTTCATATATATATATATATATATATTCTTTTTATGCCCTTGTTGGCAAACTTAGCTCGTAGCTTCTTTTTCATTCACTATTACCCCGGCAAAGGGTTACAATAATAACAATTTCATCATCAATAAAATCACAAGGATAATACCCAAATACCCAAATACCCAAAGTGCCCTAATGATGAAACCCACCACCCCAAACTCAAGCTCTAAAACGAGTTTGTCTCAAGTTTTGAGATTCGAGTGCGGGTCATATAGATAAGTCCTAAAAAATCAGGTATGGATTATAATGTGTTTCAATAAAGGCTTTAGAAAGGCTCAGAGGGATAAGACGGATAAATAACAATAATATCAAACAAAAGGGTGAGAAAGTCTAAAGGCTTCAAGTGTTTTATCATGAAAGAACTGCCTTAGTCATTTTTCTAACTACCGGATTTCGTTACGTTTTCATTATTATTTCATAGACAAGTGGGTTTTCAACTAATTTTAAACCTCACGTTCTACACACCAAATAACTATTCCTAAGTTTCAACGTGAATTCTTAGCATTGCTCATTAACTTTTCTATCCTTTATTTCCTGTTTTCATACATGCATCTAAACATATTTTGTTGCATCTTTCAAAAAAACATACTACTTACTATCATTGACCTAATAAAATCATGCTCAAATAGGTACATTCAAGATATTCTAAGCCTTAATTCAACCTAAAAATTTTAAATTTTATGCAAAAAACGAAAAGAAGATGAGGACAACGAATCCCCACCCCCAACTCATAAGTGAGCCGTGTCCCCACGACTCGAAAAAGACTCAAGAATGGAATAAAATTTAAAATAAAACTAACTAAACTACCTAATGCATACAAGTTATTAAGAAAAATTAGAATGACCTACCTGGCTGGCCATAGAGATCCATCATATCATCCTTCTCATCCGAAGCTAAAGGATCGGTATAACTATCAATATCCCTTGTCAAAGTCAAATCTTCTATCTGTGATTCCATCTGTATGACTTCTGTCCAAAGTTCTCTGTTATCTCTCGTAATCTTTCTATTTCGTTCTGTAACTTGAGAGCCCAAGGAGGAAGATCATAAACAATTTCAGAGGAAGAGGTAGAAGAACCTTGGTCTTGGATTTTTATTTTCTTCAAAGGCCTCCTTGATGGTATGGACATTCTAGCAGATAACTTCTTTGGTAGTGGTTGTGCTGGTGCCTTTTCTTTTGATTCTTCAGTAACCTCATCAAGATTGATGGGTTTTTCAATGGTGGCCCCAGGCAATTTCTTATTCTTCCCAAGGATTGAGCACTTTCTCTTGTATTCCATAGCTTCAGATCTGTTAGTCATGATTGATTTACCCACAACTCAAGTTATACCAAGGATGGATTAAAAGTTTAAGGAAAATTTGGTGTAGCTTGATGTTGTTGCTTGGAATTGATGAAAGAGAAAGGTTTGTTAATGGATCTTGGAAGAAATCTTTAAAGCTTGATGATTTTGATGGTGTTTTAATGGTGTAGTGTGATGAATTTGATGAAGGATTGTGTTTATGGAGGATGGAGGAGAGGATTTGAGGAGTTGTTGTGTTAATTGTGACGGTTTGTACAAGCTTTAAAGTGTTTATATAGGGTTTGGGTCTGAAAAATTCGTATGGGAGAGGCTAGGGTTTATCTTGTTAAGGTAAGAAGTTGATTAGGAAAGAACTTCCTTCACAAACCGCCTCTGTGCGGTGTACCGGGTCAAGTCCGGGGTATACAGGACCTATCAGCTCTTCAAAAATTTTTGTCCACTGGATTATACCTGAGCTAGCACCCCGTGGCACGTGTTTTGTGCCTGCGGACCAGGGGTGCGGTGCATGGGTAGTCCGCGCTTGCTCCGTGAAATTACCCGCGGTACATCACCCCGTGGCACGCGTTTGTGCGTGCGGACCAGGGGTGCGGTGCACCGCGCCTATCAGGTCTTCTTTTTCTCGCTTCTGGATAAAACCCGTGGTACCCGACCCGTGGTACAGGTTTTCTGGGCACGGTGCATCCCCGCGGTACATGGGTAGTCCGCGCCAGTCCTAGAATTTTTCCAGCTTTTTCCTTTTGACCCCAAACTCGTTTCCTGCACAATAGCACACTGCCTTTCTCTCCTATTAGCTTGTAAACACAATTAAAAATATACACTAACTTAATATCATACACTACAAAGCAATAAAACTAATCTAAAAAGCAATTAAAACAAGGGGTGTCTCCCAAGATCACTTTTGTTTAACGTCTTTGAGTTAGACGTGTACCTCAGGCTAAGCGCATTCAACGAGATGGATTGTCTCCTCTCGCCCAAAGTTCTCACTGTCATGGTATCTTTTCAAACGCTGGCCATTCACCATGAATGTCCGTTGCTCGGTTGGATTTTCAATTTCAATCGCTCCATGAGGTGTGACTTTTGTAACAATGTAAGGTCCTCCCCAACGGGATTTAAGCTTTCCTGGGTAGTTCGAAAATCGAGAGTTGTATAATAAATTTTTTTTCCCTATCTCGAATTTCTTTGGACGGAGCCGTTTATCATGCCATCGTTTTGTTTTCTCTTTATAGAGGCATGAATTTTCATAGGCAAGATAACGAAACTCCTCCAATTCATTCAACTGCATCATCCTTTGTTTCCCGGCCAAGTCTGGATCTAGATTCAGAGTTTTAATAGCCTAGTAGGCTCGAGCTTCAAGTTCAATCGGTAGATGACACGCCTTGCCGTAGACCATGCGGTATGGAGATGCCCCAACTAGTGTTTTAAATGTTGTTCTGTAAGCCCAGAGAGCATCATCTAGCATTAGAGACCAATCTTTCCTTGATTTATTCACGGTCTTCTCAAGAATAGATTTGATTTCCCGGTTGGAAACTTCAGCTTGACCGTTAGTTTGTGGGTGATAACCGGTTGACGTACGGTTTCTCACTCCAAACTTACGAAGATAATTTCTCAGAGGAGCATTAAGAAAATGGGTACCTTTATCACTGATGAGCACACGTGGCGTACCATGTCTTGAAAAGATGTTTGATTTTAAGAACTTAATCACAGTTTGAGCATCGTTCTTTGGTGTTGCCACTGCTTCTACCCATTTTGACACATAATCTACCGCAAGCAAAATATAAAGATTTCCATGGGAGGTGATGAAAGGTCCCATGAAATCTATTCCCCTACATCAAAGATTTCAACTTCAAGAATATTTTAAGCGGCATCGCGTCTCTTTTTGATATATTGCCAGTGAACTGGCATCTTTGACATGACTGGACAAAACGATGATAATCTTTGTGTATGGTAGGCCAATAGAACCCGGATTGAAGAATTTTAGCTGTGGTTCTATCGCCTTTAAAGTGGCCTCCATAAGGTGAACTATGACAACCTTCAATGATTTTCTCCATTTCACCTTCATGTACACATCTTCTAACCACTTGGTCACTACAAATCTTCCAGAGGTACGGTTCATCCCAATAATACTCCTTGGCCTGGTGACTTAATCTGTGTTTTTGTTGTGGATGGATATCTTTGGGAAAGACACCACTCACAATGAGGTTGACCAGATCTGCATACCATGGCACAAAAGCATGTTTAATAGCAAAAAGTTGTTCATCAGGGAATACCTCTTTAACCAACAATGGTTCTTTGTTCGCATCAGATCCTTCGAGCCTTGATAAATGATCAGCAACTTGATTTTCGCATCCTTTTCGGTCTCGAATATCTATGTCGAATTCTTGAAGCAAAAGTATCCATCTAATAAGACGCGACTTAGCGTTCTTTTTCTCCATAAGGTACCTAATAGCTGAATGGTCCGTGTATACAACAGTTTTCTTCCCAACCAGATAGGAACGAAATTTATCAAAAGCATAAACCACGGCCAACATCTCTTTCTCCGTCACGGTATAATTCATCTGGGCAGCGTTGAAAGTCTTACTTGCATAATAAATCGTGTGGAAAATTTTGTCTTTCCTCTGTCCCAACACAACACCCATAGCGTGATCACTAGCATCGCAAATAAGTTCAAACGGAGCTTTCCAATCAGGAGGTATAACAATAGGTGTAGAGATCAGTTTCTCTTTAATCGTCAAAAACGCTTGAAGACACTCTTCAGTAAAATTAAAAGGGGTATCCTTTTAAAGTAGAGAACAGAGCGGCTTGGCGTTCTTGGAGAAATCTTTAATAAATCTTCGATAAAATCCTGCGTGACCCAAGAAACTTCTCACTCCTTTAACAGAAACTGGAGGTGGTAGTGTTTTGATAACTTCAATTTTAGCACGATCAACCTCCATCCCTGCCTTCGAAACTTTATGTCCCAACACAATTCCTTCTTGAACCATGAAGTGGCATTTTTCCCAATTAAGCACAAGATCTTTTTCTCTACATCTCACAAGGACTTTCTCGAGATTATTCAAACAATCATCAAAACTATCTCCAAACACCGAAAAATCATCCATAAAAACCTCCAAATATTTATCAATCATGTCCCAAAATATCGCCATCATGCACCTCTGGAACGTGGCAGGTGCATTGCATAAACCACACGGCATTCTTCTATAGGCAAAAGTACCAAACGGACATGTAAAAGTTGTTTTGTGTTGATCGAGGGGATCCACACAAATCTGATTATAACCCGAATATCCGTCAAGGAAACAATAGTATTCTCTCCCTGCAAGTTTGTCTAGCATCTGATCAATGAATGGTAGCGGGAAGTGATCTTTCTTTGTTGCTTTATTCAGTCTTCGGTAATCCATGCACACTCGCCACCCCACAACTGGTCTTGATGGTATGGCTTCGCCTTGATCATTAAGGATGGTAGTGATACCTCCTTTCTTCGGAATGCATTGCACTGGACTAACCCAATCACTGCTAGCAATTGGATAGATAATTCCTGCGTCTAACAGCTTGATAACTTCCTTCCTCACCACTTCCTTCATAGCTGGCATGAGTCTTCTCTGTCCTTCTATAGATCGCCCACCTTCGTTCTCAAGAATGATTTTGTGTTTGCAAACGGAAGGACTAATTCCCTTGATGTCGGCAATAGTCCATCCGATTGCTTTTTTGTTTGCACGAAGTACTTGAAGTAGCTTCTCCTCTTGAGGACCTGAAAGGTTAGCATAAATAATAACAGGCAAAGTTTTATTCGTACCTAGATATGCATAGCGTAGATGATCTGGAAGTGTTTTTTCTTCGAGAACAGGTGGACATATTATAGATGGTTGTTTCATTGGTTCAATGTCACCTGGTTCTCGAAGTAGTTCTTGCACATTTGATCCTAATGCAGCAACATCTTCAGGGGGAATCTCGAGTTCCTCTGGTGATTCAAGTGCTAAGGCTTTGTCAAGATCATCATCTAAGCTTGCTTCATTGAAGACTTCTTGCGCCATTTTTCCAATGACATCTATTTTGAAGCACTCATGTTTTGACATTGGTAACTTCATAGCCTGAAACACATTGAATCGTATCTGTTCGCCTTGTACTCTCACGATCAACTCACCATTCTCAACATCAATTAGTGTACGCCCCGTGGCTAAGAATGGTCTACCCAAAATGATGGGGGCATTCTTATCCGCGTCATAGTCAAGAATAATAAAATCGCAAGGAAAAATAAAAGAGCCAGCTTTAACTAAAACATCTTCAATTTTACCTATTGGTCGTGAAAGGGAGCGATCCGCCATTTGTAATACCACTGATGTGGGTACTACTTCTCCAATATTAAGCTTCTCGAACAGAGATCTATGCATGAGATTGATGCTCGCGCCTAGATCACATAATGCTTTCCCGGTCCAACTATCTCCAATGCCGATGGGAATTGTAAAACTTCCGGGATCTTCTAGCTTGGGTGGCAACTTACTTTTACATATAGCAATGCACTCCCTAGGTAATCCAATTGTTTCCCCAGTCTCTATACTTCGCTTGTTGGAGAGAATGTCTTTCATGAATTTTAGATAGGTTGGCATTCTCTTGAGAGCTTCAACAAGGGGTATATTAACTTCCAATTTCTTCAACATGTCAACGAACTTCTTGAATTCCAGGTCATTGTCCTTCTTTCTGACACGTGAAGGGTATGGTGGTGGAGGGCGTGTATTAAGTTCCACTGGTTTTCTTGTCTGGTCAGGTGTCTCGGCTTGAACACTCTTTGGTTTAACTACCCCCTCAACTGTATCTTTGATTGTTTCTTCCCCCCTTTGTCCTGGAATAGGGATTGGTTCTTGTTCTGGTTCTGGTCTTGGTGGAGTGGTGGTCCTTTGTGTGTTCTAAAAATAAATGCAAATGCTAATCGAACCACAACCGCAAGTGTACGGTTGTCCCAAGTAGTATAACTGATAATACAGATTCGTTCCAAGGACGGGATGGTTGATCACAATGTCTAACAAATAGTGATTGATGCACTTATGAAAATAAAAAATAATAATATGTTTGTTTGGTTTTTGTGATTAAATCTAATGAATGAAAGACAAATAATTAAATGCAAATAAAAGCTAAGACGCAAGTAAAATGATGTAAAACGCAATATGAGAAGTAGTACTTGAGAACGCAAGGATCCTCCCAATCTTATTTCCTAACTTATGTTGTTTAAGGGCTAAATTGGTCAATTACAATGGTCGGGATTCTAAATTCCTTATACCCCCGTCAGGGTGGACTATAAGGCAATCCTAGGGTGTCACTAGTCCCGTCAGGGTAAATATGATCCACCGTTGGATGTTTAAGTTTTATTACCTCATTGGCCCTAGAATTAGCTAAGTTCGTCAGAATCAATAGCTTCTATCCTAGATTGAATAAATGGTTCTGTATCTAAACCCTCCGTCAGGATGATCCAATTGCCACTAATTGGAATAGCCTAAATACTAACACCTGTTCCTAGTTCATGACGCTAAAAACAGTAAAATAATCTCAATTTATGGAAAAGAGTAATGAACCCAATCTAATTTAATTTAGCATAAACCCAAATTCAACATTCGTTATT
Source organism: Nemophila menziesii (assembly GCA_029959085.1). Lineage (NCBI taxonomy): Eukaryota > Viridiplantae > Streptophyta > Magnoliopsida > Boraginales > Hydrophyllaceae > Nemophila > Nemophila menziesii. The sequence goes on along the minus strand of JARWIR010000084.1, from coordinate 718,255 downwards.
TCATAAAATTAAGATTCACCCATTGTTTGTTCTCAAGCACTATGAATTGTTTAGCTCATATTAAAACGAAATACTAAATTAAAATAAATGGAATTCATAACTGATTACAAATAAAAGATAAAAGAAACCTAATTTCCAGAATTGGAATGACTGAGAACGGAGCTATAGACCCACTCCAGCTCTAGCAGCTTCTTCTTCCTTCCTTCTGTTGCTTCTCTCTGATGTTTTTAATTGTAAAGAATGAATTGTGTAAAAAATAGAAGTCCAGACCTCCTTTTATAAGCATAAAAACGGATTAGGGCTTGGACCAGAAAATAAAACACTAATTAAATGTCCAATCCCAATTTCTAAGCCCAAAATCCCGTAACTGCTGATACACCTTCACTAAAACGGGTTTTCCCGATGCGTTATGACTCCGATTGACCTCATTCCAGTTGCTAAAGTTCCGTAACTCGATAAGGAATGTTTTCTCTTCAAATGTCAGCGGCTAAATCATCGCTCAAGTACCTCGAAATCAGCAATCTATGGCCTGGAAAATGGATTTTCAGCTCTAAAAATAATATCTTCGGGATTTATCTTCAAGTCTTGACTCTAATTCACGATCTTTGACTTTCTCCTCGGATTCCTCTCCTAGCTAACATCTAAAAACCTGTAAACTTTACACTAAAAATACCAATATTACACGCAAAAGTTTAATAATTAAAAAATGCTAGAAATAAAAAGGAAATTCCGGATTATTGCATATTTAGTCCAAAAGTCTATCTAATTAATTAAATAAACACCAAAAATGATGTCTCCCAAGGGTCGAAAATAAGAACAATTAGGGAGACATCATGGAGGTAGTTGTTTTCCACTTCGCAATTCAACTGCATGGCAAGAATCATCTCTATGAGCAATGGTATCACTTGGGAGTTGCCCTTTTGGCCGATTTTATAATGTACTTGCCAGATGTGATATAGTATGCTCTAGTTGCTTGATAATCTTCTCTTGGGTTTGAACTTTCTGTTGGCTATGATTCATTTTCTCAGCTGCTTGCATTAATTTAGCCATACTCGATTTGAAACTTGGAATTAGTTCCTTCCTTGCTAGTTGCGTTGATTGTTTAGGTGGATCTTTCTTTGGTTCTTGACAAGCTTTTTCAACAATGGGTGCTTTTTTCTGAATAGGTTGTGGTGGAATATAGGATTGAGGTTGGGGTTGATGATAAGTTTCTTGCTTTCTGACCCAACTCTTTTGTTGTGGAGGTTGTTGATAATTAGTGTAGCTTTCTTGAGGATAAATATAACTATTAGAGTAATAGTTGCGGAACGGGAGCTACAGCTGAATTATTCATACATCCTTCCCACACATGATCTCTTGATCCACAACCAGGACACGAAGGAACTGCGCGTACTGTATTCACCTGAGCAAATGTTCGGGCTTGTTCTTGTAGTTCTTCGAGTTGTTTAGCCAATTCTTTAAGCTTCAGAGATTCTGAAGTGTTTTCTTTTACTGCTCTCTTTGGCCAACTTCTCTCATTCTCAAGAATTCTTTCCATCCCCAACTCAGCGTCTTCAGGATCTAGCAACACAAAACCTGCGTTTCCTAACGAATCTGCTTTCCCTCTTGATTTTTCATTAACGCCTCCATAAAACAAGGTTAAATAATATTCTGGGGAGGATCTATGATAGGGACATCTCGCCTTCTTTTCTTATATCGTAACCATGCTTCACCCAAACTCTCTCCGTCTTTCTGTATAAATTGCTCAAGCTCCAACATATCTTTTAAACGTCTACTAACCGGATAGAAATGGTCTAGGAATCTTGTTTGAAGCTTGTCCTAATCCGGAATAACATGAGGGTATTGGGTATCATACCAATCGCTTGCACATCCGGTCAAGAAGAACTGGAACATCAGGTAATACACTTGCTCCCTAGTAACTCCTCTTACGATATAGGCATCACAGATCTGCATGAATTTCTGAATATATCGGATCGGATCTTGATGTGCAGCTCCGCTGAATAATCCATGAGATGCAAACTGAGTTAGCATCCGTGGATCAGGTTTAAATTTCGCGGCTTGGATTTCTGGAGCGCGAATTCCTCGTGGCTCCACTCTGAACTCGATGGGTAGCTCAAGTCTCCTTGGGTTCTCCATCAGTAATTAAATCTGAAAAACAAAAACTAAAAACAAAAGCGTAAAATAGAACTAACTAAAATTAAAAGCACAAGATATATGCACAAGGACTAACGATGTAGTCCCCGGCAGCGGCGCCAAAAACTTGGTGGGGCCTAGGGTGTGATAAAATAAGGTATTAATAAAGTGCAAATAACACCCTAAAGCTACACAATTCTGCAAGTATACAGATCGTATGCAAGTTTTAGTTAAAAGATTAAGATTCGTTCCGCAGAGACTACAGAGGTTAAGGGAATCTTATGCAAATACCAAGTGCAAAATATTAGAGCTAGAACAACTAAACGCAAATATAAGTAAAGACAAAATAGATGTTTGCTTGATTTTCTAATTAAACTAAATTAAGACTAGGAATTAAAAGATAGAAAATAAATATGAAAGAGAAGTGATATGAGAATATAGCTCAAGTTATTAGCATGTAATTCCCACTAGTTTTGCCGTTCTAAACATGTAAGGGTGAATTATGTAGTATTTCCCTAATCGGTTCCAATTCGCTATCGGTAGTTTCAAATAGGATTTGCCTGTGTCAATAAGGCTTCCTAAGCAAACTTTTCCTGTAATTGGTAAATAGTCACAAGAACTAAACCATAGTGATTATCTAGCTAGGTTGGGTTGTCAGATCAGACCTAATACTAGACGTTATGTTCTAAACATGCAATTAAACACCGTTGTCAATGGTGACCTAATTACTAGATGGTAATTCTAATGGCTGCAGTCCACAACAACACAGAATATAAATCCAAACACATAAACAGAGAATAAAAACTATAATTCTATTTAAAACATTAAATTACCAAATTAGATAGATGTCAATCAGAACTAGGGTTCATACATATATGCTAAAAATCAAGCTAAAGAAATTTAGTTCATGCTAGAAAAGAAAGAAATTACAAATTTAAAGGTAGAAGCAGACATTGTGATGAACAGCTCCTTCCAGACTTCTCTCTTGTGTTGTAAGCTTCCTCTTGGCTTAAGGTTTCACCAAGGATGATTTAAGAGTGTTAAGAGGCTGTATTTATAGTGTATAGGTTGACCTAATTCGTTTCTTAGAGATAAAGGCCAAGTAGTAGACTCCAAGCCCAACTCAAATTCGTAAGGAAATAAAGATAAACACTGCTGGACCGTTTTGGGCATATCTTCTTCGTTATTGGTCGGTTTGAGCTCCATAAAATACCAAAAGAATCGTAACAGAATTATCTTTGTCCCTATGGAAGGAATCTTCCAAAATCGGCGTCCTTGTAGGAGTAATTACCACTTCTTTAGGCGTGTGCTGCAGAAATTCAGATTAGGCAGCTTTTCCTTTTCCATATTTTTAGCCTTTGTTACCTTTATCTCCAATTTCCATGTAAATCTCTTTCCATAAGTTGTTGTCTTTGACTTGGACTCTAATTAATCTCCATAATTATCTTTAAAGCTTCACACTAAATAAACAATTAAACCCAATATGCTCTAAAAATATTATGCTACTAAATCAAGACCCAAAATAGGAAAGTGCACTAAACTAAGCAAAAATCAACCTATAAACTAATAAATAAGCCTAAAATGATGTCTCAGAAGTATATTTTATTATCACAAATGAGGAGACATCAGTAAGAATAAGCATCTTATTTATAGCAAAAATCACACTAATTGAGTAACTGAAAATTAAATTTTTTTACAATTAATTCTTACCTACAAAATTTAATATAACTACTTTTAACTATGAAATAATAAAGTATTATATAATTGATTTTTATTATATTAATATCCATAAATATTATATTTTTGTTATGAAAATATTATTTAGTGGATATTATTATATAGAGTAGTGGGGTAGTGTAACCTTCACATTTATCCCTTATAACATCCTACTTATTATGTAATTAGTATGGTAGTTGGATAGTCTCATACTGTCTATATAAAGGGCTTGACAATTCCCTCAAAGTAAGATTGGAAATCCATATATAATAATATACTCTTCTTATCTCCATATAGCCTCTCATCAACTACTTTCTTTTACATATTGTTTGAACACATTATCAGCACGGCTTTACCGACCGAGCTAATATGATTTGAGACTCTTCATAATTTTTTTTTGTTATATAGAGGTAAGTAATTCTTAAGGTAAAATATTTTTTTTATGTTATATTATAATATAATTGATTATTTCATCTCTATTTGAAAATATATTCTAATAGAGATTAAAGATTAATCAAAATTCATATACCTCTTCAAATATATGATTTTGAAAGAGAAGATTCAACTTGAAATTGTACAAGTTTGCTTCAAGAAAAGAATTATAATCATTGAAAAAAATGACGAGAATAATCAACTGAATGTTTGCTTCAATATATAAATTATGATTGCTTAAAAGCAATGTGAACTCATCTTGTTTATGAAAAAAATAACTTTCGAGTTGTTTATAAAGAAAAAAAACATTTCAATGAACTTATCAAGAAAAAATTTGAATATTGAGAAACAATTGATGAGATCATTATGAAATGTCCAACTTGATAATGATTCATGGGTGAAATTATTCAAGCCCACTTTCTACAAAAGTATGATTCATAAAAATAACTCTAACGAAATAAAATCTTGTTGGTATATTGAGCAATATCATTGCCATACATGTAAAGAAAATATTGAATTCATGGGAATAAATTTTACGAAATAAATTTCATTTTTATATTGACATAACCTTGAAAGTCATATGCATGTCACAAATGATAGTGAAAAATAATCATTTGAGAAGAAAGTAACGAATCTAAGAACGATTGCGTAGAAAAAAAATGACATTTCTTCAACATTATCTCAAACGAGGCTTAAAGCCTAATCCCATGATTTATATAGTTATCACGAATAAAAAATTCGTTTGATATAATGACAATTATTCATTATATTAGTCACTGACTTTGAACATCATACGGGGTTGGAGAAATAATTACGTATTCCTGAAAAGAACACGTTATCATAAAAAAATCGTGAACTTGAAATTGCGAAAGATTATTTGACATGATTATTGAATCATGAAAACAAAAAGAAAGATAAATTTTGAAATGGATCCTTATAGGATCAAAATTGACGTTTTAATAACAAGATAATTAAATGTGAGAATAGGGATTTGAACCACCACCCTCTTACAAATTGTGTAACTTGAATTGGTGCCTTAGACCAGTCAATCTTCATGTCATAATTGTACAATATTATTTGACATAATTCTTTTATGACGAATGTCATTTGGATAAATACAATACTAAATCAATTACGAGAGGATAAACTTATACTTCTATGAAGGATATTAAATCTTTATCGTATCTTCTCAAAGGATAATATATGAGCGAGTCCAACTCGATTAAATTTCAAAATTAGAATGACAAAATATCTTGTATTGAGATGTTTTATATGCTCGAAATTCACAAAAAGGTTGATATTATTTTTTAGTAAAAACTCATCAACATGACCAATCGGTTAAAACCATCACATGAAGTGATATAAGTTTGATGACCCTAATCTTTTGCTAGGTTAGGCTTTTCCGTCATGTTTATTAATATAAATTTATTATCATGAATATAATAATGATTATAACTACAACTACCAATACAATATTAAATCAATATTGCTTAAATCCTAAAATAAATATTACTAGGATATCTCCTTTTTGTTTGTACTATTTGAAGTCAATAGTCAAATTCAGGGAGAGAAATATATGATCTAGCAGAATATATATTTTCTTAAAATAGAAACTTGCTAGACAATTGGTTGTGAATTTGCCTAATATGACTTATCAGCATACAACTTTATACATATATACGGTCATATTGAAAAAAAAGTCAAACTAAAAATCATGAATACCCTCATTGGTGATGTCTCCCTATTTGTTCTAATTATTAGCCCTCTGGAGACATCATTTTAGGTGAATTATTGACTTATTATCTAGACTTTTATGCATAATTTGTCATATTACACTTTTCCCCCTTGGAATTTAACTATTTGCATTTTCTGAACTTTTGTGCGTAAATTTGACTATTTTTGATGCAAAGTTAAATAGGTTCTTGAATTTCATGAAAGACCAATCCAAGGTGGAGGAGTGAGAATAAAGTCTTAGTGTATTTTTGAATGATAGGAAATGTTTTTACCCGAGTTTCTATTTTTAGAGTGCACTTTCCTATTTCTATTTCTTGAATTATTGATTTATTCTTTTTAAGCATATGCGGTTTAATTATTTATTTAATGTGAAGCTTTAAAAGATAAATGGTAATTTCTTAGAGACCAAGTCGAGTTAGAAAAGGAAAAGAAAAGAGATTTACATGGAAATAAGAAGATTTAGGAAGGATATATACAAAGAAGGAAAAGATAAAGCTGCCTTATGAATTTGAAATTCCAGCCACGTTTTAAAGATAATTCCATAACTAAAGATTGGCTAGGATTCTGGACGAATGGTCTGCACCAATAGAATTCTCTTTCCAAGACAAGCAGTTTCATATATTGGAACTTCTCAAACGGATAAGTATTGAAAAAGATATGACCAAATCAAATCAGCAGCAAAATCTTACCTTTCCTAGATTTTAGGGTGACGAATTAAAGAGTCCTTGACTTGTCTTCCACTCCAAGTAAATTCGACCTAGGGGTTTCTAACACCTATAAATACACCCCTTAACCTCCTCTTTTACACACACTTCATATAATTATCAAAGAGGCTTAAGGATTCAAGTCAGAGCAAGCAGGAAGGAAGAAAGCTGAGAGCTGGAGACTGTCTATATCTCCGATTCAAAGCCAACCCCAACCTCTAAATTAGGTTAATTTATTTTCATTCTATAAAACATTATGTCTTTTAATTTATTTTTTTTAGTTTTATTTTCCGTTATGAGCTAAACTTCTTAAGTGCTTGAGAATCGATGTAAGGGTTGAACCTTAATTTATTTAATTAATGCTTTCTGATTTGGGATTTTTATAATTTAATTCAAATTGACTAATTTAGTATTGTTTGTTATCGTAAGTTAATTTCACTATATTTAATTTGGCCAGTTAGACATAGGTTTGAGTAATTAGGCTATTCACTTTGGTGGGGAAGTGATCATCTTGACGGGGGGTTTAATTACTGACATAGGTAATAAACGTAAGATAGAAATTATTGATCCTGACGGACTTAGTTAATCTTATAGCCAATTGGGTAGAGAACCTGACATTCGAAGGTGGATTATGATTGCCCTGGCGGGGTTCGTAACACCTGAGTATAGCTCCTAAGTCCACCCTGACGGGGGTTAGGAGAATCTAGAATCCCGACTATTACTAGTTACTAATTTGTCCCTTAGAAGAAGCATCAATTAAGTTTATTTTGGTGAAACCTAGCGTGACTCAAGTTTCTCTCATCTTTTAGTCTCTTCATATTTACTTTCTTGCATTAGTTTTAATTTTAGTTTAATATTTACTTTAATTGCACTTTAGTCCCTTAATCAAAAATAAAATAAAAATCTTTTTCTTTACTTTCAATTTTCATTCAAGCAACTAATTCCATTTATTGCATAACACTTTAATCATACCTAATCCGTCCCTGAGATCGAAATCCCGACCCGTACACTTGCGGTACGTGTCTTGCCTTTTTAGGTGTGTTTATTTAGAACACACTAGGAGACACCAAGTTTTTGGCGTCGCTGCCGGGGACGGTAGCGTGTGACCACGGTGTTAGCCGTAAGTGTTTTAGTTGCTAGTTTTTAGTTTAGTTTTAATTTTTATTTTTCAGTTTTACGCTTTGGGTTGTTCTTGCTTTCCCAGATTTACAGGGTTTGGTATATGCTTGGAGATATCGTGATCCTTGATAATCCCGAAAGCCTAGTTCGAGAGAAACACAAAAGAGATAAAAAAGCAAGAGAACAAGCACGGTTAGAAAAGGCAATGGCAGAAGAGAATGCTCAAGATCCTGTGATTCAGTTTGATGAAAACGGTCTCCCAATAGCTCCACCGGTAGGAGTCCAATTACCAATTCCACCGGTAGGAGTCCAATTACCAGCTCCCCCCGGAAATCAACAGCAAGTCAATAATAATGGTGGAGTACTTCAAGATAATGTACCGCAGATCTTCCAACCAAACAACCATGGACCTTTTCGTATACCACCACTAGGACTCCGTCCTCCCGCAATTCAAGGAGTTCGATTCAGACCAGACGCAGGGATGATTAATCAGTTTAGAACCGTTGGACAGTATAGTGGTGCGGCTCGTGAAGATCCTATTCGTGCTATGTACAAGTTTATGCAAATATGTGATGCATATGTCACCCCTGGAGTAACCCAAGAACAAATGTACTTTCATATGTTTCCATTCTTCCTCACCGGAGGAGCTAGTGAGTGGTATGATCAACAACCACACAACGCGATTGTGACTTGGGATCAACTTCAGACAGCCTTTTTCGATAGGTACTATCCTCAAAGTGTTCGACTTAGTGGACAATTAGATATTGTTAGTTTTCGCCAAGAGCTAGGAGAAACTGTAGGTGCTGCATGGACTCGTTTTCAATCATTATTACGCAAGTTCCCATTACATGGGTACTCTCTTGAATTACAACTTGGAATATTATATCGAAGTTTAGGTGATGCTGCGAAAGACAAAATCGATACTATGTGCCAAGGTGGTCTCATGATGGTCACAACTGATCAAGCCCTGATTATCATGGACCGAACTGTGAAGAATGAAATGAGTTGGCAATCCTCGAAATCATCAGTTAGAGCTTTTGAAAGAGGTACTTTGAATTTGGATACAGAAACTGCATTGAACGCTAAAATTGCCGCACTTGAGAACAAGCTGAAACAATTATCTATGTCGAATAAAGTTGTGGTAAATGTCGTTAATGAACCAGAATTATGTTCTAATTGTGGAGGAGATGATCATGGCTGGGAAGAATGTGCCAACAACCCAGAATCCGTATACTTAGTTAATCAGCGATGTAACTATTCAAGTGGTCAAGGGTATGGAAATCAAAACAGAAATCATCCAGGCTTTCAGTATTCGAATCCATAAGGGGCAGCCAATCCTGGAACATATCAACAAAGACCTCAAGGGAACAACTATCAGTTTCGGACGCAAAACCAATACCAAGGGAATCAACCTAGAGCCGATCAAGACGCGTATGCCGACACATTAGCTCAAAAGGCGCTTCCTTCTCGACCTCACGAAGGCGAAATTACCGCAAGTGAGTTAGCACTTACTGTGACGCAATACATATCCCATGCAGATAAGAGGTCAGAGAAAATTGAAAACCAGCTATCGCGGTTCATGGATGAAACCCACACGAGAGAAAATAGGATGGAAGAAACATTAAACTCACATTCCACTTCGTTAAAAGTCTTAGAGACTCAAATATCAAAGATCGCCAATAGTTTGAATGTTCGAGGTCAAGGCCAACTTCCAAGTGATACGGAGATTCCTAAGCAATTTGAAAGTTGTAACGCGGTCACACTCAGAAGTGGGAAGAAGCTTCCACCACCACCTTTCCCGGTTATGAAAGAAAAGGAAGTAATTAGAAAAGAAAAACCGTTAGAGGAGGTGGAAGAAAAAGAAGAACCTGAAGTGGTAGAAGTGTAAATGACAAAGCAGAAAGATATTATAGAAACCCGTCCTCCTCCACCATTCCCTTCCAGAGTTCAGAAGAAAGGAGATACGGCTGAATATGAAAGATTCATGAACATGGTGAGTAAGCTCAATATTAATATACCTTTCTTAGAGGCTATCAAGGGGGCACCAAAGTATTTGAAATTCCTGAAAAGAGATCTCACAAACAAACACCGATATCTTGAGAATGAAATGGTAGGCTTGCCAGAAGAATGCAGTGCGATATGTCAGAGTAAGTTACCACCGAAGTTACTTAACCCTGGGAGTTTTACTATTCCTATCTCTATTGGTAATGAGTGGCAAGCGAAAGCTTTATGCGATTTGGGAGCGAGTATTAATCTTATGCCCAAATCAATTTTTGAAAAGTTGAAGATAGGAGACGCAAGACCAACCTCTATGGTCTTGCAAATGGCTGACAGATCCCTCGTGCATCCAGAGGGAAGAGTAGAAAATGTCCTCGTCAAGGCAGGTACGTTAATTTTTCCAGTTGATTTTGTTATACTTGACTACGACGCGAATAGGAATGTCCCCATTATTTTGGGAAGACCATTCCTAGCCACGTGACGTACTATAATTGATGTAGAGAATGGAGAATTGACTATGCGAATCCAAGACGAGGAAGTGAAGTTTAACGTGTTCAGACCAATGAAGTTTCCGGAATCCAAGGAGGAGTGCTTCCGAATAGATGTGATTGAACAAGAGCCAACTAAGGTTGTGGGAACCTTAGGAATGGAGAAAAAAGAGCTCAGAAAGAAACCACCTAACATAAATCCTCCATATCCTAAGAAAAATTCACACCTTGACCATGCTAAAAAGAAAGAAAAGGTGTGTTCTACGAAGGTTCCAAAAGAACCTAAGAAAGAAAGAAAGAAGAGGGCATTCAGTGTAGGCGAAGAAGTCACAATGAAGCCTGATCCCCCTCCGAAAGCGCGCAAAGCCAAGAGTTCTTGGCAAGGACCGTTCAAGGTCACAAGGGTTATCTCTGATCAATTGGTGATAATAAAAGCTAAGGGATGCAAGTTCCGTGTAGCAAACATTGATGACCTCACTCACTGTTGGGGAGGTTATGTGAAAAAATGATTCCAGAGGTAACCTGTCGAGCTTAACGACGTTAAACAAAGGCCATTTCATTGTATATTAGTTTATTGCTTTAAGTTTTTCAATTCCTAGTGTATAATTCTAAGTTAGTGTCGAGTTTTAGTGTCTACTTTTAAAATAAATGAGAAAGGTAGTGTGTTAATGGTGCAGGAATTGAGTTTTGGGTGCTAGGAAACAAAGGAAATTTTCTGAAAAAACCCGTACCACGGGTTTATTACCGAGAGAAGAAATTTTTGAGCTGATGAGTCCGGTGTACCGCGGCACAGGTGCGGGCAAGAAGCAAAAACCCGTACCACGGGTACGGTACCACGGGTTTATGGCCGAGAGAAGAAAATTTTCATCGATGCGCGGTCCGGTATACCGCACCTTTCCTCCGGTATACCGCAGCTATGGCGGTTTTGAAGAGCTTGTTACCTAATACAACTCTTACCTTGTCAAGATCAAACCCTAGCCTCTTCCATACGAATTTTTCAGCTCCCAACCTTATAAATACACTTTGAAGCTTGATTAAACCTCTACAACAAACACAATAACATCAATAATACTCTCCTCCATCCTCCACAAACACATCTTCTTCATCAAATTCATCACAAAACACCATCAAACACCTTCAAGATCATCAAGCTTCCAAGAATTCTTCCAAGAGACATCAAGAAACCACCTTCCTTCATCTAATCCAAGCAATAAACTCAAGCTATACCAAGTTATCTTAAATTTATTCTATCCTTGGTATAACTTGAGTTTGGGGTCAAATCAACCATGACAAACAGCACATAGGCTATGGATTACAAGAGGAAGTGTTATACTCTAGGGAAGAAGAAGAATTTGCCTGGTTCTACAATTGAAAAGGCCATCAATCTTGATGAGCCTACTGAGAAACAACAAGAAGAGGCACATGCACAACCACTACACAAATTCACAGCTAGGATGAAGGTACCATCGAAGCCTAAAGAAAATACACCAATCCAAGATCAAGGTTCTTCTTCTTCTTCTTCTCCGAATGATTCTTACACACCCCCATGGGCTATCAAATTTCAACAACAACTTGATCATCTAAGAAAGCAAATCATAGCACTTTGGGAGGAAATTGCCAATATGAATTCAACAAGGAGTAAGGTAACTTTGAACATAGATATTGATAATAATTTTTCTTCGGAGGAGGAGGATATGATGGATCTTTATGGCCAGGTACCTCGTTCTGATTCTTCTTAATTGATGGTAGGAACTAGGTAGTTTAGTTTTTATTTTCATTGCTTTATTGAGTCTTTTTCGAGTCGTAGGGACACGACTCACTTTTGAGTTTGGGGTGGGGTTCGTTGCCTCATCCCAATTTTTTGTGTTTTACATGCTTTTCAGAAAGAATTTTTTTTTAGGGTTGTGTTTGACTGTAGAGTGTTTTAAATACCCCCATCAAGCATGCATTTTATGAATTTATGATAGAAAATAGTTGACTTTAGGAGTTAGTATTAAACACACTTTGATTGCATGCAAACATGAGATAATTGATAGGAAAAATTAATGAACAATGCAAAAGAAGTAAACTTGTGCTTAAGGATAATGGGTGGTTTGTAGAACGTGAGATCTAAATGAGTAGAGAACCCACTTAGGTATGAACTAGAGGCAAGTTGTGTAGATAGGAAAATGATAGAGACAGTTCTTTGTTAGCCCTTTGAATCCCTTTTAGCCTTCTATCCCTGAATTAATTGTATCCTTCGTAGCCAAATTTTTAGCCTTTAAGCCTTTCTTTTGTCGCCACATTATAAGCCAATATCCCTTTAGATTGTTAGGCATGACCATATGACCCGCACTTGAATCACAATCCTGAGACTTCCTGTCTTAAGCTTGAGTTTAGGGTGGTGGGTCCACCATTATGGGAATTTATTGGGTTGGGATTTTTGAGCTTATCAATTGTGCTCGGTTATATATTTTGATGATTCACAGGTTTATGATATTGTAACCCTTTGCCGGGGTAATAGTGAATGGAAAAGAAGCTTCGAGCTCAAGTTATGAATAGGCATAACTATGAAAAATAGCATGATTACCCAACATAAAAAAGGGAGTCATGGCTATACAAATAGAAAAGAATTGAATAAATGATTTGAAAAGAATATATTCGGACCGGCAAAGTGGAAATTTTTAAGTGAATCATCCTTAGTGCTTATTATGTTAATTTGGGGATGCTAATTAAGCGCGTTAATTGGGTTGAGTGAGAACGTTATTCGAGAGTAAACTCAAGCTCTTGGACAGTTTGTTGATGGTAAGTGAGGAGAGAGCCAAAAACTCACTTCAAATTTACCAAATATACATACCATACCGTCCTTCAGCCTATGATAAAACCATAAAGACCTCGTGATTCCTAGATGCACATTGAGTTAATAGGGAGTATTCTAAGTGGAGTGTTCAAAGCAAGTAAAGATCGAGGAACACCCTATAGCCACCATCTTGAGATAAGTATTAAGCGTAACCTTCTAGCATTGTGAAATTAATTTTGGATTGATATTGTTTTGTATTTGATTTTGCATGATAAGTGTAGATGTATATTAATTCCTAGATTAGACTATATGAGATTTGTTTTAAGTCGTGCTTTGGGAATATTTTCTAGATTCTACCTTCTGGATGCACCTAAAAGGGGCCTTTGTTTTAATTTTACTTTGTCGGGACGACAAAGGTTTGAGTTAAGGGTCTTGATGTCTCCCTATTTGTTCTAATTATTAGCCCTCTGGAGACATCATTTTAGGTGAATTATTGACTTATTAGCTAGACTTTTATGCATCATTGTCATATTACACTTTTCCCCCTTGGAATTTAACTATTTTCATTTTCTGAGCTTTTGTGCGTAAATTTGACTATTTTGATGCAAAGTTAAATAGGTTCTTGAATTTCATGAAAGACAAATCCAAGGTGGAGAAGTGAGAATAAAGTCTTAGTGTATTTTTGAGTGTTAGGAAATGTTTTTACTCGAGTTTCTATTTTTAGAGTGCACTTTCCTATTTCTATTTCTTGAATTATTGAATTATTCTTTTTAAGCATATGCGGTTTAATTAATTATTTAATGTGAAGCTTTAAAAGATAAATGGTAATTTCTTAGAGACCAAGTCGAGTTAGAAAAGGAAAAGAAAAGAGATTTACATGGAAATAAGAAGATTTAGGAAGGATATATACAAAGAAGGAAAAGATAAAGCTGCCTTATGAATCTGAAATTCCAGCCACGTTTTAAAGATAATTCCATAACTAAAGATTGGCTAGGATTCTGGATGAATGGTCTGCACCAATAGAAAGCTCTTTTTTTGTCATACATTGTAGAAAAAGCAATTAAATACAACAGTTTCTCAAAGCATTGCTAATAAAATCTATACTATCTATTACATCATTAGAAATCCAGTTCTGAATATCTCCCATTCGCCTAGTATATTTTGCTGTTAAGTCGGCTATGCTGTTCCATTCTCTTTTGATATGACAAACTTCCCAATTCGGATATCTCGCTGCCCATTTCCATATTATTTCTATTAGCGGCCGTATCTTTTCATATATTGGAACTTCTCAAACGGATAAGTATTGAAAAAGATATGACCAAATCAAATCAGCAGCAAAATCTTACCTTTCCTAGATTTTAGGGTGACGAATTAAAAAGTACTTGACTTGTCTTCCACTCCAAGTAAATTTGACCTAGGGGTTTCTAACACCTATAAATACACCCCTTAACCTCCTCTTTTTCACACACTTCATATAATTATCAAAGAGCCTTAAGGATTCAAGTCAGAGCAAGCAGGAAGGAAGAAAGCTGAGAGCTAGAGACTGTCTATATCTCCGATTCAAAGCCAACCCCAACCTCTTAATTAGGTTTATTTATTTTCATTCTGTAAAACATTATGTCTTTTAATTTATTTGTTTTAGTTTTATTTTCCGTTATGAGCTAAACTTCTTAAGTGCTTGAGAATCGCTGTAAGGGTTGAACCTTAATTTATTTAATTAATGCTCCCTGATTTGGGATTTTATAATTTAATTCAAATTGAGTAATTTAGTATTGTTTGTTATCGTAAGTTAAATTCACTATATTTAATTTGGCCAGTTAGACATAGGTTTGAGTAATTAGGCTATTCACTTTGGTGGGGAAGTGATCATCTTGACAAGGGGTTTAATTACTGACATATGTAATAAACGTAAGATAGAAATTATTGATCCTGACGGACTTAGTTAATCTTATATCCAATTGGGTAGAGAACCTGACATTCGAAGGTGGATTATGATCGCCCTGGCGGGGTTCGTAACACCTGAGAATAGCTCCTAAGTCCACCCTGATGGGGGTTAGGAGAATCTAGAATCCCGACTATTACTAGTTACTAATTTGTCCCTTAGAAGAAGCATCAATTAAGTTTATTTTGGTGAAACCTAGCGTGACTCAAGTACTACTCTCTCATCTTTTAGTCTCTTCATATTTACTTTCTTGCATTAGTTTTAATTTTAGTTTAATATTTACTTTAATTGCACTTTAGTCCCTTAATCAAAAACAAAATAAAAATATTTTTCTTTACTTTCAATTTTCATTCAAGCAACTATTTCCATTTATTGCATAACACTTTAATCATACCTAATCCGTCCCTGAGATCGAAATCCCGTTTACCGGATATTACTTGGACGACCCGTACACTTGCGGTACGTGTCTTGCCTTTTTAGGTGTGTTTATTTAGAACACACTAGGAGACATCAATTAGTCAAAGACCTAATCCATCTATATACTGTTACTTGTGCAACCTAAAATATAAATGTTCCACCATTATGCACAAAGATGAGATCATGAACAAATAGGAGAATTTATTTCAATCTACAATGATTGATATATATCTTGAGTTTGCCACATGAAAAATATGTATAGTGGAATACTATGCATAAAGCAAGATTCTCATGATAAGAGGGGGAGCTGAAAGATATTTTATAGGATGCAACTTCATCCTCGCAAATAAGTTATGAGCTCAGTATAATAATAAGATGCATTCATAAGTGACTAAGTCACGTATTCAGCTTGAAAAGATCATGCTCAAATTAATTTTTTTTGAAAAAATACATTGCAACGCGTAAAGCGTGGTCGACCTGTCGGTTCTAAAATATCATAAAAGTGAGCAGTATGAGCAAGTTGGCACTTCTAAAATTATCATGAGATAATGTAGAAAATATAACTAAAGAAAAGTACTCTAAAAAGAGTACCAGGTACCTGAATATTTTCTCAGTATTGAGAAATTGAGATAAAAGTATCTCATTCAATTATATTACTACAGAAATATATGGAATCGAAAAACAACTTGATCATGATCGAATAATATGTGTAAATGATCATGTGAAAGTTACTAAATGAAAACGAGGATCTTGAATCGAAGTCCATTATATGATGTCGTCTAGAAAAATTAATTGGTCAAATGTAATAAGACGCAGTCAGACATAATCATACTCACAAAGTCAATGTGAATACATGAAGTACTTTTTTGGTGGAAAATATTTGCCTGAAAGTTTCATATAGGACTTCATATGCGGTCTAATGATATAATAAATTTACTAATATATATCGTGTGATACGAAAAATTACATGAAAGTCTTTAGAAGACTAAAAACGCGTATACATAAATCCCAGGATATATCAGAATGATATTTGTATTACTTTTGTTGTCTTTAACAATCTTTAATTGTCTTATATATTGTCATGTCATCTGCCATATATTTGTTTTATATTTCATAAGTAGAATATGTGTTTATTTATGATTACGTGCATGAATATTTATTACTCTAAATTGCACATGATTGTGCTTGTGATCACTCCATTGTTATACGACGATATGACTTCATATATTGTTTAATTTGAAATTATAGTTACTATTATAAAAATGTGTAAGATACTGAATATCGAGAGTATATTCGAAATTGAAGATCATCACATATAAGTTTACATGAGGGGGAGAACAACACGTATTGCACTCTTTATTCCTTCGTCGAGGTTTTTTCCCACAGGGTTTTCCTGACAAAGTTTTTAACGAGGAAAATTAAAAGCGTATTGATAACGATTATGTACTCTTTTTCCTTCACTCGGTTTTTGTCCCACAGGGTTTTCCTAGTAAGGTTTCAACGAGGCATATCAATAAAAATTTGGTGGATATTCAACTCGACTTGGTCAAATTTAAGTTCACAAGAAAAGCCCAAGATGTAAAGTTCAAGATGAATATCATGTCGATATAATTTATTGTTGCAGTTGATAATTTTATGCAAATATACTTCCATTTCATGAGACAAGTTGATATTACTAAAGGTACTTTATCCACACATTCAGAGGGAGATTCATACGCGTTTCACTCTTTTTCCCTTGACTAGTTTTTTTCCCACTGGGTTTTACTAGCGAGGTTTTTAACGAGGCAACATCATATGCGTATTTGAAATAATATCCAAGGGTGAGTGTTATGAAAATATTATTTAGTGGATATTATTACATAGAGTTGTGGAGTGGTGTAACCTTCACATTTATCCCTTGTAACATCTTACTTATTATGTAATTAGTATGGTAGTTGGATAGTCCCATATTGCCTATATAAAGGGCTTGACAATTCCTTCAAAGTAAGATTAGAAATCCATAATAATAATATACTCTTCTTATCTCCATATAGCCTCTCATCAACTAGTTTCTTTTACATATTGTTTGAACAATTTTATAATTATATATTTTTACTTGATTCTTTTTTTACAAAAAAAAATAATTATGACAAGTAATATAATATTTTAACTATATCTTAAAATTAAAAAAAATATCTATCTTTTTTTTTTCATTAAATTTCAAATTTTCTTTAACATATACACCACACCATATTTCATAATTAAATAAAAAAATGTAATAAAGTTATGAAACAAGGGTATATCGATAATAAAACAATTCAAAATTGAATAAAATAATATTACTTTCTTATTATATACTCCTCATAGATAAATTAATAATATTTTTTGAATAAATATTATTACTTTCTTAAAACATCATATATAATCAAGGGTATACTTGTAATATACTTGTATGGACTAAAGTGTAATTTCTAAAATATACAACTTGTACGGTGCAGATTGCTTTGCTTATAATTATTCGCCACTTGTCAACGTCAGGCTATCCAACAAGTTACATCAGTTTTTTGTCTTTTTCCATTAAATTAAATATTGATGTACGCAAGAATTTTCCCTGATGAACACCACAGCTGTCTCTACAGCTCCGAGAAAGGTCCAGCAAAGAGAAAGCCAACAACAGTTTAGTGCTGTTAATGTCGATACACAGCAGGTTCAAGAAGTTGTTTTGCAACAACAATTAAGTAACAAAACAGGAGGCTAACCCTCTTATTTAATGTCATACAAACCACAATGGCATGTTTTGGAATAACACAAGAATCTCAATCAGTTTTAGTCTAAGGCTTCACATAGGATCATCGACGAAATAAATCATAAGATTTCTTAAATAAAGCAAAAAAATCATTACTAGATACCTCATGAATAGACGGTTGATCGTTTCCCGAGGAGAGCCCCCGAGCTAAAATAATCTCTCTACCATCCACGATAAGTGAGCCTCCAATCACCTACTTCATCTCCCATAAATTCTTGAAAAGGGGAGAATCTAGCTTCTTTGGTTTCCATGACCTAAAATTAATATTATTTAAAAATATTCTCCATGAATCCACTTGATCCAAAGCGAATTCTTTTTTTACCACAATCTTCCAAAGCATTTTCATTAATAATGATTTATTCCATGCACCCTAATTCTTTAAACCAAGTCCACCTTCATCTTTAGGAGTACAAATTTTACTCCATTTAATTTGCGGCGGCTTTCTCCCAATAAAAATTCCAACAAATGCTCATAACACGATCCTTCACACATACCAAATGGAAACATAGAAAACCAAAATCAAATAACACCTTGAAGAACAGATCTAATAAGTTCCAACCTTCCCACAAGAGAAAGAGAAGAAACATTTCAATGTCTTACATAACTCTAATTTATCGATAAGAGGTTTGTAATCTCTCAAAAGCAAAATCGAAGCTCCAAGAGGTACACCCAAGTAACGGAAAGACATATCACCTTTCTCCAAGTGAGCACTATTTAAAATGTTCTCAAGCTCATCACTTTTCACCCCCACATAATAAATATTAGACTTAGTCACATTCAAATGAAGTACCGACCTATCCCCAAACCTCTTCAAGCTATCCATAAGTATTTTAATGTACTCATGATCCCCCTTATAAGAAGCATCAAATCATTGGCAAAGGCAAATGTGTAATCTTAACTTTCCCCCATATTTAAAACCTTATTCGTATTTTTCTTCAAGAGCCTAAAAAAGTATTCAAAACAAAGAATAAAGAGATAAGGTGAGAGCGTATCACTTTGTCTCAATCCATTTTCTCCCTTGAATAATCCATTCACTTCACCATTAATTCCCACCAAATAAAAAGTAGAAGTGACACAACCATTATCCAATACACATATCTTTTGGGGAAGTTCAATCGTATAAGCACATTATGGAGAATATCCCAAGAAACAGAATCATATGTTTTACAGAAACCAATTTTAAAAGTGCACCTTGAAGAGATAATATTATTGTTATCCCTCAATATCTCTTGCATAAAGTGAATATTCTTGGACATCGATCTTTTGGACACAAATGCATTTTGAGCTTTATCCACAAGTTCATCTAAAACCGGATTTAGAGGATATGCAATGATCGATTTATAAATAACATTACAACAAGAAATGGGTCGGTAATCCTCAACCTACCGGATCCTCCTTTTTCGGGATAAGAGCAATAATAGGGGCATTGAGTTGTTTAAGTAAGAAACCAGAAATAAAAAACTCACATACCGGTTGAATAGCATATTCACCAATGCGATTCAGAGATTGCTTAAATAAGAGAGAAGAATAACCATCGGGATCGGGAGATTTATCATTTGCAATGATAAAAACCGCCTCCTTTATTTCATCATCAAAAACATCCTTACACATATCCACCCCTTGTTCATGCGAAAGAATCTTACCCCAATCGAAAACCTCATGATCAATACTACACGTAGTACTCTTGGAACCCAACAACTCCTTATAGTAATCAATATGATCTTCGTGAAATTGAGCACTAGATGTAGTAAATTCTCCATTCGGACATTGAATTTCAACAATAAATCTTCGCCTTTGTTTACTTTTTATGATAACATGAAATATCTTGGTACATCTATCTCTCTTGATAGCATAACTAAGCTTAGATTTTTGTTGGAGTAAACTAATCTCGACCTTTTTTTTGGACGGTGGAAGGTGTCGAAGCACCAAAATAAGACAAAGAGGCTACAGTCAGCCAATACCAAGTTTAGAAAAGACAATAGAAAGTTCGAAGACAGTAATAGTGGTGTCGCCTAGGGTGTGATAAAAATAAGATAAGATTAAGTCAAGAAACTACGCACTCTCACCCTAGACAGACACAGTACTGCAAGTATTACAGGACGTATGCAAGTTTTAGTTAGTAAGATGAGTTCGTTCTCAGGGACTTAAGTGTGTTATACGCGTGAGTAGGAATAACGAGTAAAAGTAAATAATTAAAGACAGAAAATAAAAGCAAATAGATTTCGAATTTCAAGAATTAAACTAATTAAAACTAGGAAAATAAAGACAATAAAGTAAAAGATAAGAAATATGAGATGAGAAGTATAGCTCAGGTTTTGCTAGTATGCACTAATCCTTCTAATTCTATCTATAAATCTAGTTAATAAGGGAGAATATTAGGTCTTGGTATACTTAGTCAGGATTCTAAATTCCCATACCTTAGACCTTGAGAGCGACTAAGGGGGCTACGGCACAACCAAGAAGTGATTTCAAATAGGGTTATAAAACGCTACTAAGGCCCTAAATAAATACTGCAATCATTGGTGATATGGTGATTAAAACAAACCCTAATGACTATTTAGTTAGAATCATGTTTTGTCAAAACTAATATCGACACTAGACATTATGTGGTGGTTCAATAGTTAAACACCCTGTCAAGGAGACCATCTAACTACTATTAAAACAATCCTAAAGTGATCAGTTCTAGGAAAGACAATAAATCAAAACACATAAACAAATATTAAGTAAGAAGCTAATACCAAATTAAAACATATAATTCCCAAAGAAACTTAGATAGAAGAATTAGAATTCATAGATTATACATTATGCAAAACCCAAGCTATGGGGAGTTTAGTTCATACCTGAAAGAAATAAACTAAAAGAAATTACAAAAGACATCATCTTGCTCTCTACAATAAACTGGAAGAATAAAACCTTAAGAACTAATTACTATAAGGCAAGGATTACTAGGGTAGTTTTACAAGTGATATAAGGGTGTATTTATAGGTGTTTAGAAGACCTAATTCGTTTTCTTGAGGAAGAGATAAAGTATTGGACTTCTAGCCCAACTCAAATTCGTATGGAAATAAAGATAAACACTGCTGGACCGTTTTGAGCATATCTTCTTCGTTATTGGTCGGTTTGAGCTCCATAAGATACCAAAAGAATCGCAACATAATTATCTCTGTCCCTATGAAAGGAAATTACCAAAATCGGCTTATTTCTTGGGTAAAATAGCACTTCTTTAGGCGTGTACTGCAGAATCCTAGATAAGGCAGCTTTTCCTTTTCCATCTTTTTAGCTTTTGTTTCCTTATCTCCAATTACCATGCAAATCTCTTTCAATAAGTTGTAGTCTTTGACTTGGACTCTATTAAGCTCCATAATTATCTTTAAAGCTACACACTAAATAAACAATTAAACCCAATATGCTCTAAAAATATTATTTTACTAACTCAAGACTCAAAATAGGAAAGTGCACTATTTCTCAAGAAAATCGACATTTATGACTTCTAAATCACTAAACATTATGTCTCATCCTAACATTAATCTATCACAAATGAGGAGACATCAAGACCCCCAACTCAAAGTTGTATCGTCCCGATACAATAAAGATAAAAACAAAGGGAAGTCTATAAATACACACTTATAAAACTTTCAATACAATGGGAAAAAGCATAGCAGAAAATTTCATGCAATAATATTTATAAACTACATACCTGTACACTTCTCATATCCACAGTCAACACGGCTTGAATTCAAGATCAGATTAGTTTCGCAATGTAAGAAGGATTGGGACTTTACTCAGTTCCCAAGAGAGTTATAGATTGTTCATCAATTTTCACTAGTATTCAAAGATCCACTTAACTACTCTCTAATGGCTCAATCACTTCTTAATTACATAGCAAAGAATCAAAAGGTCTTTAAGGTTGTAATGTAGGCTTAGGGACGGTATGGTAGTATATTTGGATAATTTGGAGTGAGCTTTTGGCTCTCTCCTCACTAGCCATCAACGAATCGCCCTAGAGCTTGAGTTACTCTCATAAAACGTTTCTCACTCAACCCAATGAATTCCTTGATGCACAATTTAGCATCCCCAATAACCCAATTAAAGCATAAGATGTTCACATAAAAATCCACTTTGCCGGTCCGAATATATATATTTTCTTTTCTTTTTCACATCAATTTTTTCTATAGCTATGACTCTTTTTTAATGTTGAGATATCACGCTATTTCTCATATATATATTTTTTCTTTTAATGCCCTTGTTGGTGAATTTAGCTCGTAGCTTCTTTTTCATTCACTATTACCCCGGCAAAGGGTTACAATAAAAACATGTGAATCATCATCAATATAAGCACAAAGCACAATTAATAAGCTAAAAAAAAATCCCAACCCAATAACAATAACCATAATGGTGGACCCACCACCCCAAACTCAAGCTCTAAAACAACTGTCTATGCATCGCGATTCGAGTGCGGGTCATATAGAAAAGTCTTATAATCTAAAGGGATATGGCTTATAACGTGTTTTAATAAAAACGCTTTAGAAGGCTAGAAGGGGCTGAGAAGGATATAGCATATAAAATCAAAAATCACAAGGTGAGAAGGTATAAAAAGGCTTCAAGGGCTTCAAATATGAAAGAACCGCCTTAATCACTTTCTACACTATGTAATTTCGTTATTTTCTTACCTTTAGCACTTTCATCAAATGGTTTTTCAACTTGCTTGGATCTCACGGCCTACACACTTCTCAAGGTTCCCTGAGATCGAACATACTTTCTATCGCATTGCTCACTAATCTTTTCTTTACTATCAACGTGTGTTTTCCTGCAAATACTCAAAGCATACAAATACATAGCTCATAAACATATTACTTACTATCATCAATCTACTGAGCTTATGCTTTCAAGCTATTAAACACACTCTACATCTAATTCCCATGTATCAAAAATTTTAATTTCTACCCAAAAACAGAAAAATGGAGATGAGAGACAACGAATCCCCACACCCCCAACTCAAAAATGAGCCGTGTCCCCACGACTCGAAAAAGACTTGAAAACAGAAATTAAAATTAACAGATAAACATATTTACAGAAATGGTAAGGAAGAAAGAGAACATACTCTCGAGGCTATTGCCTCGCATCATTGATATCCAAGGTAGGATTTGCTAGATCTTTCGTTAATTGCTCGAGGAGTTTCATGATGTGCACTTGATTGGTATTGATTTGTGCCACATCATTGACTAAGGAAGTTTGAGCTGCTTCAAATTTCGTTAAACGCTCCTCCATCTTCTCTTGCCAATTTTGCTCCTTTTCTTCTTTCGAGACTTGCGTAGAACCCGCTCTTCGAAAGATATCCTTGATCCAAGCATTATAAATATAACTCGCTTTAAACTCGAGTTTATCTTCTTCACCCAATGCTACATTCGCTTCTCGCACAAGACACGTGATCATAGTAGGAAATTTAACGTTATAAACTGATTTAGGAGAGACCGAGAATCGTATCACCTCCTCATAGATCAACTGTGCCACATCAACTTCTTCTCCTCTCAGAATACAGTCCAAAAGTAGAGCATACTTCATAGTCACATCCAAAGTTCGTGTGTTCCCAAAGATATTAGGGACAAGGAAATTGTGCCAAATTCGCGCATCTGGTTGAAGATATTTGTAAGGCCAAGGTGCCTTCAATTCTCCCTTATGTGATTACACTTTTTCTTTGTCTAATACATGCTCAAAAAGTAATTCCTCATCAAAGATTTTTTGTTTAGCAACCGCTTCTTCAAATTTGCAATAACCTTTCAATTTCTTAAACTTGAAGTGGTTTCTAATCTCCTCAACTGTGAAAAGAACTAGCTTTCCTCTAATCGGAACACAGTTACTATTTCGGCTAAAGAGGCCTAAATAGAATTCCAAAACTAACTCATGACATAATTCAGAACGTCTTACCATGAACCGAGACCAACCCAATTTCTCACCAAGCTCTAGGAATCTCGCATATTCTCCCGTACCAACTTCTTCCTTGAATACTTTCTCATAAGCAAAAGGTAGTTCTTTCAATTGTTTCTCTGTAGAAGCTTTTAAGATGTTCAAAGCTTCCTCCTTCTCTATGGGTTTAGGACCTTGTGGAAGTTGTGTTTTCTCCTTTGCATAAAAGTAAAGCTTTTTACCATTACGATCAAACAAAGGTATCCCACTCTTCTCCACTTTATCTTTACCCTTTGATTTAGAACTAGAACCCTTGTCAATTGATTTCTTCTTGATTAAATCCAATCCCTTGTTACTCTTCACCTCCCTCTTGTTAGCTAAAATTGTTGTTCTATTAGTCATCCTCAATTAACCCCCAACTCAAAGCTTTAGCAACCCTTGAATTTTGAATTTGTGAAATAATGGTTGAACAAGCTTGATTTGGCTTATGATAGGTGAATTGATGGTGAATTTCTATGTGGGTGAGGTGGATTTGTAATGGGTTGGCTTGGATTTAAGAAATTGTAGGATGGATTGTTGAAAATTTGGCTCTTTGATTCTTCAATTTGAATGGATTTGGTGATGATTGGGTGTTTGATTCTCTCTTGTAATGAGGTGGAGAGAAGATTTGATGTGTTTTTCTTGATGATTGGGTAGTGTTTTGGTGATTGGTGAAGGTTTTGATGAGCTTCAATGGAGTTGGGAGAGTTTTGGAGAAGAGAAAGAGGCTTTAGGTTAAATAATTCGGAATAATTGCTTAATACCTTCTTTATACACTCAAATCCCGTTCTTTTCTCTCTCTGGCGGCTCGTGCGGACCATCCCTGCGGACCATGGGTGTACCGCGGGGTAGTCTGTGACATCTGATGCTCGAAAATTTTTACCCACTGGATAATACCCGTGGTACAACCCGTGGCACGCGTTTTTGCTCTGCGGACCATGGCGCGGTATACCACAGGGTACCCCGCGCCTTCTGGATGTGTCTACATCCAAATACACGTGGACCTACCCCGTGGCACGCGTTTTTGCCCTGCGGACCAGGGCACGGTGCAGGGGGGTAGTCCGCGCGTCATTTTTCTCGGTTCTGGATAAGACCCGTGGTACAACCCGTGGTACGGGTTTTTCACCCTGCGGTGCCTACCTGCGGACTAGGGGTAGTCCGCGGGGGTAGTCCGCGCAGGTCATTCCTTCGCTCCGAAAAATTTTCCTCGCGTCCCTAACTCGATTTCTCCAATTCCTACACACCAAAAACACTAATACCTTTCTCAAATATGCATTATCAACTAAAAACAACTAAATTAAACATAAATTAAAAACGTAAAAGACATGAAAACATAAAAAAACTACGGGTTGTCTCCCGTACAGCACTTTTGTTTAACGTCTTTCAAAGTTAGACGTGTTACCTCTGTCAAAATTTGCGAATATAGCCTCCCCAACAACGAGTAAGGCTATGAACGTCAACTAATCTGCGCTTGACCCCAGTTTTGGGGCGAATTCCTATCACCTTGGTTGAAACAACCTTAGTGACAATGAATGGTCCCATCCACGAGTCTTTGAAACTTCGTGGCCTATTCTCGCGTTTGTGAGCTTTCCATAGAACTTCATGGCCAACCCCAAAGTCAATGTTTGGCTCAGTATCCACAGGCTTTAAGTGGATCTCCTCAGGAGGGACTTTGTGATGTGAAAGGCTGTGGATGACAGGAACGGTGGGGTCTAACTTCCTTGGTTTCTTACCCAAGACATAGAAGGTCTCGGATACATTCTTTGCATGAAGGGTAATGGTCCCTTCTTGGAAGTTGATCACACTTTGACTTGTGGCCATGAAGGGCCGTCCAAGTATGATTGGAACCTGCTTATCTGCATCAAACTCAAGAATAACAAAGTCAGTAGGGATGGCAATATTACCTGCTCGGACTAAGACGTCCTCCACTGTTCCCCATGTCCTTTTAACTGAGTTGTCATCAAACTGCAACTTCACTGGAGTTTTCTCTGATTTCTGGAGTCCAAGTCTCTCGAACACGGACTTAGGCATAAGATTCACACCAGAACCCACATCGTACATAGCTTTCACCTTGAGCATACCATGTAATTGAATAGGAAGGTTGAAACTTCCTGGATCTTTAATCTTTGTTGGTAGCTCTCTTTCACTTCTTCTTGAAACCCTCAGGTTCTCTCTCGGGATCTCTACACTCGCCTCTTTCTCAGGAATAACTTGCGTAAAAACTTGTTGCGGTGTAAGTCCTCTCTTCGCAATCTCAAGCATTTGGGCGTTGATATTTTCAGGTTGGTACGCCTCTACAAATGTCTTGAGTACAGTGTCATCCTTAGGAATTGTATCAGGAATAGTTGATGACACTGATTGAATAATAGGTGGCGATTCCACCTTTTCTTCTTCTTTCTCTTTATGCACAGCAGGTGCAACTTCATCTTCAACTTTTGACTCCTTCTTTGAGTCTTCTTTCTCTTTCTCTCTAGCCAGCTCAACTGCGTAATCCGTCACCGATCGAATCTCCTCTTGTATCTTCCTCAGTAGCTGTATAAATTCGGCTTTCTCTTGATCGCCCTCCACATAAACCTCAGAACAGTCAGATTCCACGGGGCTAGACTTGGTTGGTTCTTCTTCGGTACTCGGAACTTCCACGGCACTAATGGCAGCATGTGGTACTTCCTCTTCTTTTTCTATAATTTCAAGGCAAATAGCCTTGCAAGCTTCGAAACCAACATTGTTTTCACCTCCTTCGATAGCCTTTACTTCCTTTTGTTCTACCAAATTTGTTAAAACTTCATTTAATTGTTTTACTTGAGTACCTAATATCTGAAGTATGGCATCTTGTCCTCTGACCTTTTAGTCTGGAGCGTTCAAAGTTGTGGTCAAACGGTCTAGAGCTTGTTCTATCTGTTGATTGTCCATAGATCCTTCTTGAGGATACTGAGGTAAATCTTTCTGATCTAATGAATCGGTATAGGCATCTTGAGCAGGTTGTTAAGGGGGAGCAGGTCTATGTTGATTTTGATACTGACCTCTCTGTTGGAAAGAGTTGTTCTGGGGGCGCGATTGATAATGACCAGGATTAGCGGCCCATTGTGGATTTGAATACTGCATACCCGGATGGTTTCAGTTAACCCATTGATAACCTCCGCGGTTGCATATAAAGTAAACAGATTGTGGGTTCGTTTTGCACTCTTCCCATGTATGATCGTTAACCCCACATTGTTGACAACCTTGTGCTTCTTGTACTGCTTTTGTAGCGACTAAATTCTTTTCCATCGCTATTTTCAGCTCCTTGATTTGATTTTCTAATTCGGATATCTGAGCTGAGTTCGCAGTTTCTGCATCTAAACGAAGTGTTCCTCGGGTCTTTGCTGCAGAAGCTCGCGTTGAAGGCCAACTTCTTCCTTGTTCCATAATATTTTCTAACACCTCGGAAGCTTCATTGTGATTCATGGACACGAAATTACCCTTTCGAATGTTATCCACCTTCTCTCTACCTTTATCATTAAGACCTTCATAGAACATAGCAAGTTGTAGAGCAGGTGTATAACCATGGAGCGGACATCTAGTTAATTTTTGTTGAAACCTTGTCCATGCTTCTCCCACTGTTTCTCCATCTTCTTGGCAAAATCTTGCAAGCTCGGTTTGATCTTTGAGTCTCATGCTCTTCGGATAAAATCGGTTAAAGAACGCGGCTTGAAGTTCTCTCCAAGAATGAATAGTTCCATGTGGTTGTCTATCTAGCCAATCGCTAGCTCTTCCGGTCAAGAAAAACGAAAACATATGACAATACAGTTGCTCGCGTGTAATGCCAGGAGTAATGTAGGCATCACAAATCTGCATGAACTTCTGAATCGATCTTACCAGATCTTGAATTGCTGTGCCAGTATAGAGTCCGAAACTTTGAAATTGACTGAGCATACCCGGATCGGGTCTGAATTTGATATTCGGAATATCTGGAGGCGGTAACCGATTGGTTGAACATGGAATGGTACATGAAGGCCAGGAAGGTCTTGTTCAACTCGGTTATGTTGATTATTAAGGTTATTCTGCCCATTACCTCCTCCTACTGGTAATTGTACACCAGGTGGTGGATCTTGTTGTTGGATCCCTGGTTGATTTTGCTGTAGTCCACCAGGTGGTGGATCTTGGGCTGCCATTACTCTTCTTACGACTCTTTCCTCACGAACTCGTTTGTTGTAAGGTCTGAAGCTCCTCTCAGGCTCCGATAAAGGAGGCCAAAAATTAAACACTGTGAAACCTGAAAAAGACTAAAGCAAACCACAAGCGTAAATCTGGAAAAATAAAAACTAAAAACTGAAAAATAAAAACTAATTAAAAACTACTACTCGAAATAGATAACCCACACGCTAACGAGACACAAGTCCCCGGCAGCGGCGCCAAAAACTTGGTGTCGCCTAGGGTGTGATAAAAATAAGATAAGATTAAGTCAAGAAACTACGCACTCTCACCCTAGACAGGCACAATACTGCAAGTATTACAGGACGTATGCAAGTTTTAGTTAGTAAGTTGAGTTCGTTCCCAGGGACTTAAGTGTGTTATACGCGTGAGTAGGAATAACGAGTAAAAGTAAATAATTAAAGACAGAAAATAAAAGCAAATAGATTTCGAATTTCAAGAATTAAACTAATTAAAACTAGGAAAATAAAGACAATAAAGTAAAAGATAAGAAATATGAGATGAGAAGTATAGCTCAGGTTTTGCTAGTATGCACTAATCCTTCTAATTCTATCTATAAATCTAGTTAATAAGGGAGAATATTAGCTCTTGGTATACTTAGTCAGGATTCTAAATTCCCATACCTTAGACCTTGAGAGCGACTAAGGGGGCTACGGAACAACCAAGAAGTGATTTCAAATAGGGTTATCAAACGCTACTAAGGCCCTAAATAAATACTGCAATCATTGGTGATATGGTGATTAAAACAAACCCTAATGACTATTTAGTTAGAATCATGTTTTGTCAGAACTAATATCGACACTAGACATTATGTGGTGGTTCAATAGTTAAACACCCTGTCAAGGAGACCATCTAACTACTATTAAAACAATCCTAAAGTGATCAGTTCTAGGAAAGACAATAAATCAAAACACATAAACAAATATTAAGTAAGAAGCTAATATCAAATTAAAACATATAATTCCCAAAGAAACTTAGATAGAAGAATTAGAATTCATAGATTATACATTATGAAAAACCCAAGCTATGGGAAGTTTAGTTCATACCTGAAGGAAATAAACTAAAAGAAAATACAAAAGACATCATCTTGCTCTCTACAATAAACTGGAAGAATAAAACCTTAAGAACTAATTACTATGAGGCAAGGATTATTAGGGTAGTTTTACAAGTGATATAAGGGTGTATTTATAGGTGTTTAGAAGACCTAATTCGTTTTCTTGAGGAAGAGATAAAGTATTGGACTTCTAGCCCAACTCAAATTCGTATAGAAATAAAGATAAACACTGTTGGACCGTTTTGAGCATATCTTCTTCGTTATTGGTCGGTTTGAGCTCCATAAGATACCAAAAGAATCGCAACAGAATTATCTATGTCCCTATGTAAGGAAAATACCAAAATCGGCCTATTTCTTGGGTAAAATAGCACTTCTTTAGGCGTGTACTGCAGAATCCTAGATAAGGCAGCTTTTCCTTTTCCATCTTTTTAGCTTTTGTTTCCTTATCTCCAATTACCATGCAAATCTCTTTCCATAAGTTGTAGTCTTTTACTTGGACTCTAATTAAGCTCCATAATTATCTTTAAAGCTACACACTAAATAAACAATTAAACCCAATATGCTCTAAAAATATTATTTTACTAAATCAAGACTCAAAATAGGAAAGTGCACCATTTCTCAAGAAAATCGACATTTATGACTTCTAAATCACTAAAAATGATGTCTCATCCTAACATTAATCTATCACAAATGAGGAGACATCAAATAGTCTTCAACTTGTTTTCCGTTGCCCTGTTCCTAGCTTCCTCCGCAGCTTTATCAGCTTCTCTGTTGAGATTCCTTTTGATGAAACGAAAGGAAATTGGCCCGTTCTCAATAGATTTGCTGGGATGGGTTAGATATTCTACCTTGATGATGACACTTGCTTAATACCTTGGATGATTCCAAGGTTATCAGTGATGATAGTCTTCTGCCTACCTGTAAAATTTTCACTTAACTCCACCGCTTTGAGAACAGCGTGAGCCTCTACCTCATCCGCAGAATCGCAATATCTCGTAAAGGTATTAGTTGTGTTCCTCCCATATTATTTATGGCTACTAACGATTCCTAGACCTGTAGGTTAGAACCTATTTATAAAAGATACATCGTAGTTGAAAGTGATTTCTCCTCTTTCTTCCTCAATAGGAACGTTATCGTCTCTATTTTTTATTGTTTCGAATCTCTGTTCCTGTTAATATTCTCCCACTCAATTCCATGAAGCTCTAGCATAAGTTTATTTGAGGAAGTAATAATGTGTGATGCTTCAGTTGCACTTCCTTCATGTAATGCCTTCATTTTTGCCTTCCAGATATTCCATAAATTTATCATAACGAAGTCCCTGGTCTTATCTTCTTCCCACCCACCTTTTTTAAAATTCTGTAGGATTTCCATAAACCATTGTTCTATATTAAGTTCCATTTCCTCCTGGATTCCTACTTGCAGTGGTGTTCCCACCCATATTTCTTTGCACATCTTACAGTTCAGTGATAAATGTTCGACCAATTATTCTTGTATATTACACCATAGACAAATCTTCGAATATGAGCATTTCCTTTTATAGAGGTTGGATCTTGTGGGTAGCGCATTATTTAAAACTCTCCATATAAACAGTTTTATGTTTTTTTGGTACATTTGATTTCCAAATAATTTTCCATACGGGGGATTTATGACTAAGGTCGTCATCTGTAGTAGTAGGTTTATTAATAAAATGCTCCTCCGTAAGAATTTTATATCTTGTTTTAGTATTATATACACTGCCTACTGAATAAGGCCAAATGTATTTTTCTTTTCCATTGGGATCTAAAATTTGTATTCTAGTGGTCAAAGGTACTATAGGCTCAGGGAAAAGAGTATCTAGAATTTCCATATTCCAATATTTAGTTTCTTGTTGTAGAAGCTTGCTAACCTTCGTTAATTTACAATTTATAGGCTTTTCTATTTCCCAGTCCGTTTGAATCCATATATTCGTATCATTACCGTTTCCAATTCTAGAAAAACCATATTTCTTTATAAGGTCCCTGCCTTCCATAATACTTGTCCAACTCCATGTTTTGCTTTGTCTCAATTTAGTATCAAGTAAGTTACTTTTGTTAAAATAAATACCTTTAAGGAATCTAGTTGCTAAGTATCCGGGACTATGCATCAATCTCCAATCTTGTTCTGCTAACAAAGTCGTGTTCATCCTTTTAAAATCTTTCCATCCTAGCTCTCCAATTAGTTTCCCTATTGCTACTTTCTTCCAAGGTTTCCAGTAAATTCTGTTTTTTTCTCCTGAATTCCACCAAAATTAGAAATAGTTGAAATAAGTTTGTTGCAAAAGGAGATTGGAAAAGAAAAGATAGACATATACTAGTTAGGGATATGTTGTAGTATAGATTTTATGAGAACATCTTTCCCGCCTCCAATAGTAGTTTGGCTTTCCATCCTTCTGTATTTTTAAATGGTTTTTTAGCAATCCATTCCAGCGACTCGACCTTTGATCGTTTATGACATAAAGGCATACCTAGATAGCTTCCCAAATCCTCTGTTTCTCTAATGTCTGACGCTTGTGTTGTTAGATCCAGTACATTCTGGAGAGTTTCTTTACTAACGAGGATTGTTGATTTGTTAAAGTTGATCCTCTGACCCGATCCCTGGCAATAAGTATTAAGACTCTCTATGAAAGAGTCCAAATTAGTATTATCTGACAAGAAAAATAGAGAATCGTCAGCAAAAAGTAAATGAGATATCATAGGACAATTACGGATGATTTGAATACCATTGATATTTTTATTTGAGATATTGTTATCAATGGTGCTAATAAGAGATTATGTCATTAATAAACGGTAAGCAATACCCTAAGTTTTTGTAGCATTACTTTTAACGTGGCTTCTACTACCCAACTACCAAAAGTAATATCCCTTAAGTTTATTTTAATTAAGGAGGATTTTTAGTAAATGAGAGAAAAATGAGTATGATAAGAAAAGAAGAAAAAATATTTAATTTTGTTTAAATTAATTAAAAATAAAATAGAGTATTCATTAAACGATTATATGTAATTGTTGTTTAGATTAGAATATTTTAATATCATTTCTATTGTAATAGTAGAAGAAGATGATTATTTTATAATAAAATGACTTGTGTATCTCAATTAATATATTTTATAGAAAGAAAATAATGATAGTTTAAAGGGTGAATTATATATAGGGTCTTAGAAACACTATTTCTTCTCTATAGAGTAGTGTCTTGAAAGTTGTTCTTCTTAGGGACCTCATTTTTTACAATAGTCTTTCCTACCCTTACTAACACTAAAAGACAAAAAATGTGATGTCACTGTTTCTCTCTCCACTACCTACCACTACCCACCTACCTCCAACCTCCCACCACCTACCACCGACCTCCTCCAACCACCGACCACCAACCACCGACCACCGACCACCGATCGCCGGAAAAAACATAGAGTATCGGAAAAAACTGAGAGTATCGGAAAAAACTGAGAGTACTCTCTAAATTTGCTAAGTACTCTATATATTTTATAAAGTGCTCCGAATAATTTTAATGAGTACTCTATGAATTTTAACGAGTACTCTATGAATTTTAACGAGTAATTAGATAATTTTAATGAGTACTCCGTAATTTGATGAGTACTCTGCATATTTGATGAGTATTTTACAAAAATAAATAAAGAATAAATCCTAAAAAATAATTTATTCACTTTTCAAACTTTTTTATACAAATTCAAATGAATTACAAATAAAAAAAGCAATTAAAAAAAATACAAGCTGTTTGACCAGATCTGGTCAACCAGATCTGGTGACCAGATTTGGAAAAAAAAAAACACAGCGCAAGGTCTTCGCCGGAGCTTCTCAGTGGCGGTGGCTTTGAGCAGCAGTCTTGATCTTCCCAAACCGCCACCTTCGAAACACCTGAGCTCCCTTCTCGTCTCGCCGGAGAAGAAGAGGACCACCACCACCTAACTCCGATCTGCACACTTCCACCGATCTGCACACTTCCACCAACGAACTGCTGGAGCACGCTGGAGATTCGCGCAACCATGGATGCTGTGAAGAAGATGAAGCTTCGAAGCAGAACTCGCTGTGAAGACAGGGAGAGCTTCTGCCGCCGAGCAACCACCACCACGCAGCTCATCTCTTTTTCTTCTTCGCGCAGCCATTGCTCCTCCATTGCTCAGCTCTTCGCAAACGGAGCTCTCTTCCACCGACGAACAGATCTGAACTAAACTTCTTCAATGCTGCAGATCTGGTTCGTGAGCCATGGTCTTCTTCTCGTCGAGCCATGGAGGAGGTTTGGTGGAGCAGTAACTCCGAGATGGTCACGAACAGTAAACAAGTTTGGGAGCAGATCCGATCTGGTTTCACGCCGGAGAAGACGCAGGTTCAAGCAAGCCGAGATCTGGTTTCAAGGCTCCTTGATCCGACCTTGTTCTGCAGAAAACAGGCGGCATTTGGAGTTGGAGAAGCTGGACGGAAAAAGAGGGAGTATGGAGGAGGGAGGAGAGTGGTGGTGGCCATTTCGGTGGTGGTGTTTTTGGCCATTTCGGTAGTGGTGGTGGTGGCGATGGCGGTTTGGGAGCTGGAGGAGGAAAGAGAAGTGAGAGAATTTGATCTGAGATTATAATGTGTAGGTTTCTAAATTAATATATATATGAAAAGAAAAAATAAAACGAGGGTAGAAAGGTAACAGGGGTTTTGGGGTTTATGTGTTAAAAAGTTTCTGAGGTCTTTAGTAAGAAGAGGCTCTAGGTGAGGATGCTAACTCGAAGAGGGGGGTGTGTTCAAGACCCTAATTGGCATTTACTCCTTTAAATATCCTCTTCTTCTTAAAAAAAAATACTCACTCTCAACACTTGCAATTATAAAGTAGATGCAAGAAGCTCAAACGACTCATCATTCAACAACTCTCAAGGCAATGAATATGTTGATTTAGAAACTAATGATAAATCTGACAAGTCTAGGAATGATTTTTACACGGTTTGTTTGGATAATTCTGCTAAATCTTTTGTTGATTTTCGGAGTTTTACTATTATAGTTGATGGATCTAACTTAGAATTCATGCTCTCTGAAAATATCCGTGAAAAGTATTACAAGCTTTGTTTGTCTCAAAACAAGTATTTGCATGAGCATCTTCGCAAGACCATCAAACCCAATGTAGCTGTAGGTTTAATATCAGAAACAGTTGAAATAGCAGATACGATACGTGGGACCCAGGTTTATTTGTCTCGAGATAAAGTTATAGATTTGGACAAAACACTAGAAGGTTTCCAGATATTAGGCATGGATGTTGAATTTATACGCTCTCGTTTAAACCATCTCACGAGCCTTACACGTGAGTCTAAACGAACACCATGTTGGAATGCGACTAATGAACTAGACAAAAAGGAGCTGGAACAAATTATACAAAAGAATAAATGCAGGGACTAAAGTGCAATAAAACAGTTATGAAAGAATCTACAGCTGGAAATTAGTTACAAAGTTGTTAGCTTGAATTGTTAGATAAGATTAGCTCATGTGAATTGTATATATAGTGTGTGTATGTGTACAATAACTCTCTCTCTCTCTCGCTTCAGTAATAATATACTCACTTTTCTCTCTTTCTCTTCTACTATCTTCTTCTCCTTCTACTGTTTCTTCTTCTACTGTTTCTTCTTCTAGCTCCATTGAAGATTCTTCAATGGCTTCTCGAGCTTCTCGAATCTTTACATGGTATCAGATGTGATCTCGTTTTAATTCCGCACCTACTTCTCATCTAAACTCAATCCTTTACTCATGGCGACACAACCTTCCATTACAGAAGATTTCTCAAGCCCCTACTATCTCCATCCTAGTGAAAACACCGGCGTCTCTCTTGTTTCCGATGTTCTCACCGGAGAAAACTACCTATCTTGGAAACGAGCCATTGAAATTGCATTATCAGTCAAAAACAAACTCGGCTTCATCAATGGTGAGCTTCTTCAACCTCCCTTAACTAATATACCTCTCTTTACTGCGTGGAATAGAGCAAACAATCTTGTTCTAGCTTGGTTATTAAACTCGATTTCTAAAGATATTCGATCTAGTCTACTATATGTTAACTCAGCTTATGAACTCTTCAATGAAATCAAAACGCGTTTTAACAAAAGCAATGGCACTCAAGCTTATCATCTTGAAAAAGCTTTAAGCTCAATTTCGCAAAACTCTAATTCAGTTTCTGAATATTTTGCCAAATTCAAATCATTGTGGGATGAATATACACAGTGTAGACCTATGCCAAGCTGCAATTGTGGTCATATGAACAACTGCACTTGTAGGTTATTCGAAACCTTAATTCAAAGACAACAAAACGACTTCATAATCAAGTTTTTAATTGGTTTAAATGACTCATATGCCATAGTACGCAGTCAAATACTCCTCATGGATCCTTTACCTAGTGTTAATTCTGTATTTGCTATGATCAACCAGGAAGAAAGTCAAAGAGCCTTAACTAATACATCAATAGATTCCTCAGCTCATGCTTTTTACACTAAGAACTTACACAAATCAAACAGTTATTTTGAGAGGAAGAAGATGATGTGTACTCATTGTGGTTACACAGGACACACAATTGATACATGTTTTCAGATTCATGGTTATCCAGTTGGTTGGGATGGACCAAAAGGAAGGCGTTTCATCATGAATAACAGCTCTAAGCCTCAAAATGTGAAGGCTCATTGTGTTGATGCTCAAGACTCTCCTGAAACTGATCTTAAACCTTTCACTTCTTATGACTTCTCACCTGAAGAGATAAGCAAACTTATTGCTCTAGCTAACTCATCTACAGATCAAACTCATAATCAAGCAGCTGTTCATCAAGTCTCTACACATGAAGGCAACTCA
Source organism: Nemophila menziesii (assembly GCA_029959085.1). Classification (NCBI taxonomy): domain Eukaryota; kingdom Viridiplantae; phylum Streptophyta; class Magnoliopsida; order Boraginales; family Hydrophyllaceae; genus Nemophila; species Nemophila menziesii. Next base: position 681,990 of record JARWIR010000084.1, on the reverse strand, counting down.
AGCAAAGCTTCTTGGATTCTTGATACAGGTGCAACTGATCACCTTATATATTCTTGCTCTCTATATACTGCTAATGTTACTTGTATTACTACTCCCGTTAAACTTCCTAATGGTGAGATTATTAATGCTACACACAAGGGTAGTGTATGGATAAACAATGCCATTACTCTACACAATGTGCTATGTGTACCTATATTCAAATACAATTTACTATCTATATCAAAACTGACTAAAGACTCCAATATATCAATTGTATTCTTCCCTTCTCATTGTATTCTCCAGGAACAAACAACTCAGAAGATGATTGGGATTGCTTATGAACAAAGAGGACTCTACTACATTCATTTTGCTACCCCTACTCCTTCACCTCAGGCTTGCTTAGCAAAAACAAATGAAGATTTTGATGTTTGGCATTCAAGATTAGGCCACCCCTCAAAAGCTAAGTTAGCTGCTCTTAAACAAATAGACTCTTCTATTTCATTTCTTCCATCAAATATCTGTAGCTCTTGTCACTATGCTAAACAAAAGAAGCTTGTATTTCCTATTTCTCAAACTCACAGCTCTAGTTGTTTTGAGCTAATACATTGTGACATTTGGGGACCCTTTAATCAAGTTTCTCACTCATGACATAGCTATTTTCTGACTATAGTGGATGATTTCTCGAGATGTACATGGATATACTTAATGTGTGCTAAGTCAGAAGTCAAAACTCATTTAATATCTTTCTACAACTTGATCAAAACTCAGTTTGATGTATGTATTAAGTCAATAAGATCAGATAATGGTCCTGAGTTTCTGTTACCTGAATTTTACTCTCAACATGGAATTATACATCAACTGAGTTGTGTTGAAACACCACAACAAAATGGTTTGGTAGAGAGAAAACATCAACACTTATTAACCACAGCCAGAGCTTTAATGTTCCGATCTAACCTACCTCTTCAATTTTGGAGTGAATCTGTGCTTACTGCTGCTCATTTAATAAATAGATTACCTACTCCTTTGCTTAACAATCAAACTCCATACCAAATGTTATACAACAAGCCTCCATCTCTCAAACACTTAAGAGTTTTTGGTTCATTATGTTATGCCTCAACTTTACAAAATCATAGAACAAAATTTGACTATAGGGCTACCAAATGCATCTTTCTGAGCTACCCTATAGGTACAAAAGGATACAAACTCCTTGACTTAGACTCTTACAAAGTATTTACATCAAGAAATGTGATATTTCATGAGTCTATCTTCCCCTTTGTTTCAAACACACCACCTACACAAATTCATACACTTATGTTCCCACCTTCTCCTACTCCAATACTTGATACACCTCTACCTACTCAAAATACACCTCAACCAAACACAACAACTTCTTCAACTCAAACCTCAAGACCTCTCAGAACAATAAATCCACCTTCTTACCTTAATGATTATATATGCCATTCAACATCTTATTGTACTTCTTCAAAACCTACAACTCACCAACTCTACCCCATTCAAGACTTTATTGGTACAGCTAACCTTTCTCCCTCATATACATCCTTCATCTCTTCCATAACCTCAGCCTCAGAATCAAAATCTTACAAAGAAGCCTCCACATCCATTGAATGGATGAATGCTATTCAAAAGGAATTAACTGCCTTACAAAACAATAACACATGGACAATTGTTTCTAATTCTCCAAACATTAATCCCATTGGCTCAAAGTGGGTGTTTAAGCTGAAGTATAATGCAGATGGTACTTTGGAAAGGCACAAAGCCAGGTTAGTTGCCAAGGGTTACAATCAACAAGAAGGGTTAGACTTCTTTGACACCTTCTCTCCTGTGGCTAAACTTGTGTCTATAAGGCTAATTCTAGCTTTAGCCTCACTTAATAACTGGTGTTTGCACCAATTAGATGTAAACAATGCCTTTTTACATGGTGATTTGCATGAGGATGTGTATATGACACTACCTCAAGGTCTTGATGCACCACCTAACTCGGTTTGCAAGCTGAATAAAAGCCTATATGGCTTAAAACAAGCTTCTCGCCAATGGTTTGCTAAACTTTCTTCTGCATTGATTGACTATGGTTTTGCACATTCAGACAGTGATTATAGTTTGTTCATAAAGCGAGGACCAACCTTTTTCATTGCTCTACTTGTCTATGTGGATGATATTATACTCACAAGTAACTCAATTCAAGAAATCTTAAAGCTTAAAAGTTTTCTAAATGACAAATTCACTATCAAAGACTTGGGAGAACTAAAAAATTTCTTAGGAATTGAAGTTGCTCGTTCATCTAATGGTATAACCATTTGTCAACGCAAATTTGCTCTTGATATACTTATGGAGTGTGGACTATTAGGCTCAAAACCTTGCCACTTTCCAATGGAGTCCACATTAAAGCTAAAAAATGATGAAACTGAGCTCCTTGAGAAACCATCCTCTTATAGGCGCTTAATTGGAAGATTATTATACTTAACGATTACTCGCCCCGACATTGCATTCTCTGTAAATTGCCTAAGTCAATTCTTGGCTAAACCTTCAACAAACCACTGGAATGCAGCTCAACGTGTTCTACGTTATATTAAACTTGCACCTGGTCAAGGTTTGTTTCTTTCTAGCTCCTCTGAAATAAAGCTAAAGGCATTTTGTGACAGTGATTGGGCTGGTTGTGTGGATACACGACGAAGTATTACTGGCTTTTGTGTGTTTCTTGGTGATTCACTTATTTCGTGGAAGAGCAAAAAGCAAACAACAATCAGTAAATCATCTGCAGAAGCTGAATATAGAGCCTTAGCTGCTACTACATGTGAATTGCAATGGCTTGTTTTTGCTCTCAATGATTATGGCATACTTCATGAATCACCTGCTCTCGTTTTTTCTGACAGCAAATCCGCCATAGCCATGGCTACCAATCCAATACAACATGAGAAAACTAAGCATGTTGATATTGATTGTAAAATCACTCGTGAAAAATTGCAAGCAGGATTGATCAAATTATTTTACATTCCATCTTCACTACAACTTGCTGATATTTTTACTAAACCACTTGGATCATTCCCGTTTCATAGTATTCTCTCCAAGCTGAACACTCACAATATTCATGTTCCGCTTGTGGGGGGCTGTTGGAATGCGACTAATGAACTAGACAAAAAGGAGCTGGAACAAATTATACAAAAGAATAAATGCAGGGACTAAAGTGCAATAAAACAGTTATGAAAGAATCTACAGCTGGAAATTAGTTACAAAGTTGTTAGCTTGAATTGTTAGATAAGATTAGCTCATGTGAATTGTATATATAGTGTGTGTATGTGTACAATAACTCTCTCTCTCTCGCTTCAGTAATAATATACTCACTTTTCTCTCTTTCTCTTCTACTATCTTCTTCTCCTTCTACTGTTTCTTCTTCTACTGTTTCTTCTTCTAGCTCCATTGAAGATTCTTCAATGGCTTCTCGAGCTTCTCGAATCTTTACACACCAGAATTTAAGAAATATAATGAAGCTAAACTTGAGTTGACTCGTTTAGAGGAAGATAATGAAGCTAGACTTGAGTTGACTCGTCTTAAACAGGTGAAGAACGGTATCAAGAAAGAGATGCATACTATGAAGGAGAAAGTCGAGAGATATGAGTTAATATACCAACAAGTAGCACGTGCAGCTTGGTGAAAATATATTCTGTTAAATGATATACATACATCTCTTTCTAATTAGGACACCTATCTATTCAGACTACCATGGAATTAAATTATATTTTAATCTTACAAATACACTTAAACAGATTATCTTGATTTTGCTGTATAATGTTTATATAAGTAATGTATATATAATATGGTATATATAATATGGGAATATTACCAGCTCATAGCAGAAAAGAGATACACCTACTATTAACATTTCAACCTTACCTCAAAAGGGGCAAGGCGAATATTACCATCTGATAGCTAGAAAAAAGACCATTTAGGGCGAGGGATTAGAAACTCAATCACCAATTAAGACATTTTAGAGGTTAGGTTTGTTTAGCGACCCAATCATGCGTGCGTCTGGGTTGTTCTTTCTCAAAATTCAAGAAAAAAACACATTACAATTACAAAATAAATAAATGAAAATATTAGAGAACTAGAAAAGAAAATACAAAATAAGAAATAAACATAATATTAATAAGATAGAAATTGTAAAGGTTTGAGAATAAGAAAGATCATTATGTTGTAAATATCAATTGTTTTTAATATAACAGAATAAAAGTGTACATATATAAGTTTAACTATTTGCTGAATATAAAATCTGACTTGGTAAAGAATACTAAAACTATGATATGTAAATAAATGAAATTCTAAGCTAATACTTTTTAGTCAATCTTTTTTTTTGTCAATAAGTCATAAGCTAATAAGATAATACATTGATGTGATTTGAACACCTTTCTCCCCCAAAATTCAAGTGGATCAGAGAAAGAACAACTTGAATTTGAAATGTGAATCTAGATGACGTGTCTTGATTGTTCCTGGTTGAGAAGCGTGGTAGAGGTTTTGATGTGGTGACATGGTAGCGAGGTGGAACAATGAGTTTAGCATTAAGTACCGTGAACCAAAAACCGAGTATTGAGCGATGTATTGAGATGAAGACCACATGAGGACTAAGAAGATAGGATTCGAGGATTGATTTTAGAGATCGCGTCATACAAAGTAAAACAGATTGATCAAATTCTACGCAGATGAAAATATGATTGTAGATATTGTCAAATGTGATGTGGTTGGATGCTACCGCAGTTGACAGGTGATATGACGCTCATATGGAACTGGGTAACTCTGATGCGACGACAATGTTATACTATTGTATTTGACAGGTTTGTGGTGCAAAAGAGAATAAACAATAACGACAAGGAAAGTGCACCATGGATGTGGCTTTGATACCATATTGAAGAAACAAAATAGGAAAATACGAAGTTGGAAATAAATATACGATTGATAAGACACTTGTTAAAGACAAAGCTATCCAAGATAATATTGTTATTTCTCATGAAATATCATACTTATTTAGAAGTAACAGAAAATCATCTAAACACTACACAATTGTCAAACTCGATATAATGAAGGCATCTGATAGAGTTAAATGAGACTTCTTAAAAAATGTCATGACTAACCATGGGTTTCACGAAAAATGGATTTAATTGCTAATGAAATGTGTTACTACGGTATTATTATAGATACAGAATGATTGAAGAAGAAAAAGAATCGCTTCAAGGTATATTTGGGTATTCAAGATTTTATTTTGTGTGTTTCAAGATATAAACCCTTTCCTTTTCTCGTGAATAATAGAGGCTATAATATCATGTGATGGCTTCTCAACTTATTCTAGTTTTTGATAAAACTTCGCATGGGTATTTGTTGAGGGGTAAACTATGTATAAGGGCCCTTATAACATCTGTTTTCTGAAAAGGGGCCCAATTTGGATACCAACTATCCAGTTGAAATCGAACTAAAAAAAACTAATAAAACCCCACCCACCCACCCCATTGTTTCTCGACAGAAAACCCCACCCCCTCCCCCAGATTCTTCTTTTCTCTCTCGACCAAAATGCTCTCCTCCCCGCCACCACCCGAGCCACCACCCATCACCACCCCTCCCTTCTCCGAGCGCGAGCCACCACCCATCACCAACCCTCCCTTCTCTAAGCGCGAGCCACCACCCTTCCCTTCTCCGAGCGCGAGCCACTACCCATCACCACCCCTCCCTTCTCCGAGCGCGAGCCACCACCCATCACCACCCCTCCCTTCTCCGTCGAGATCCACCACCACGTTCGAGACCACCAACCAGATCGAGATCCACCACCACGTTCGAGGCCCACCACCACGTTCGAGGCCACCACCACCACGTTCGAGAACACCACCACCACGTTCGAGATCCACCACCACGTTCGAGGCCCACCACCACGTTCGAGGCCACCACCACCACGTTCGAGAACACCACCACCACGTTCGAGATCCACCACCACGATCGAGATCCACCACCACTTTCGAGACCACCACCACGTCCGAGATCTCCACTACCCTCGTCGCCGCCAGCTCGAGGTCCACCACTACCGGCATCGTCGATGACCACCAACACCACCATCCACCATCAACAAGCTCACCACCACGCACCAGCGAGCTTCCCATCACCACCACTCATCTAGCTAACCCAACACCACCTCCACCAGCGAATCAGTACCACCACCACCACCAGCTCACCACCACGCACCAGCGAGCTTCCCACCACCACCACCACTCATCTAGCTAACCCAACACCCCAAGCCACTAACCACACTCAGATTTGTTTACTGGGGTTGTTTTTTAAGTAGTTATATTTTAGGGGGTATTTGTGATATTTTAGGGGGTATTTGTGATATTTTATAGGGTAATGTGATATTTTTAGGGGGTAATCCGATATTTTAGGGGGTAATCCGATAATTTAGGGGATATGTCCCCCTGTTTTGGACTAAGTTGTTTATTTTGGACTACCTTGGACAATATGGACTCTAAATAATATGGACTTAACTTAAAAAACGTATCCCAAAAAATTAAAAAGATTCCCCAAAAAATTAAAAAAACGGGTGTGTACCCCCTAAAATATAGAGAATCTACCCCCAAAAAATTAAAAATAGCGGGTGTGTACCCCCTAAAAACGTGAACCTAACTAGGAAAATTTCTAGTTAGGCCCTTAAAAAACATAAAACAAAACTGGGCCCTTAAAATTCTCTTTTTTTGAATTTTAGGCCTCAAAAGGTATATTCCTCTTTGTTGAGAGGATGAGAGATGTTAAAAAGAGATATCTGCAAACAAAAAAGAAAAGAAGAAGAGAAATGAAAGTTTGCTGTGGAGAAAGAGTTTATATACTGATTTATTTTGGGTTGGGTTAGGCTGGTGTTATTGGGCTTTCTAAATAAAAATAAAAATTCTTGATGGGCTGCCAGTTATATACTATGGTATATATAAAAAAAATAGTTGGGTCAAGTATGCGGGTTGGGTCGGTTACCCGCGGTTTGGGCTTTTCCAAAACCGCAACCCAAACCAAATCCACCAAAAAAATTAATTTGGGCCCATTATAAACCATGGTTTGTACGAGTTGTTTTTTCGAGTTAGGTTGGGTTGGATTTGTGCTGTTTTGCGGTTTTGTGGTTTTCGTGTGCAGCCCTAGTAAATAGAATACATAGAGTAAATAGAATTTGAAGACTTATCTTTAAAATGTTTCTTGGAGCTTAGAAGTAGATATCCATAACAGAGGCTCAGCAAACAGAATTCAAAGCAAGCGCAGACAAAAACCGAAGAAACGAATGATGAGTACAACTTGAAGAATAAAAATGGCCAAGTAGAACAACATACTGGAGAAAAGTGGAAGCCATTATCAAGGCAGAGAATAGACCAAACCGGAATGATATACAAACTGATGAAATAATATCCCGAATAGATATATCGAATAGAGAATCTACAAAAACACTCAATAACGAAAATCAACATGGCTATGAACACTGGCGGACCTACCTTAGGCCCAGGGGGGCTCAAGCCCCCACTCACTTTTTCAAAAAAAAAAAAAAAAGCTTTATTCTATATATTCATAATTTGTTATTGAAGAATTTTTCTTTTTTTAAATTTTGTGAGTCTATTAATTTTTTTAACCCTATTTGATACATTATTTTATATAAGTTGCACATTATTATCTCTACAAATATCACTTTAATCAAGTTTACAAATAGTTTTGGATCTATTTCACAGCCACAATCCATTTCTTTATAAAAATTAAAAAATTCGGTAAGTTTTTTTAATTGAATATTTTTATAAGAATTTAGATAATTGTATGTGAATTATTAAATTTTATATACGAATTTGAACTTTATTAGTAAATTATTGAATGGGAATTTAATTTTTCTTTCATATAAATAAAATAGTTAATGCGTTTCTTAGAATTTGGTTCTTTTAATTTAATCCATCACCGAAACTTTCTAGAAGTCTATGCTACATAGTACATAGGGAAGGAATTAGTATTACTAGTATTTATATTGATTACGTAAAACCTATTTTAATATTTATATTTACGTAAATATTGTACTAGTATTAAATAACTAAAGAAATGAAAAAGATATACCCAAGTTTACTATACGTTTCAAAAATATTTTTTCGGGGGTGTTTCAAGCCCCTCCTCAACTTTTGTCTTGGATCCGCCACTGGCTATGAAGATAACCAAAGCTAGTCTCAATTCTTCGAACCACCACATAGGAACAGAAAAACAGTGACACCGGCCACTTAAATAGAAACCGAAAGCAATAATGAAAAAGAAAAGCAGGAAAAGAAAGTGGAAGCAAAGGAAAATATGTACAAGAAGTTAAAAGAAGATGTTAGCTAAAAGGAGGTTAGACATGCAAGACAGACTAAAGAAGAAAAGTTTCGAAAATCAAACGAAGAAGAAGAGGTTGACCATTACAATCGCATGTTGACTTGTCTCTCCTTTGGGTAAAAGTATAATTATGGATAGAGTAAATATCACTTTTGCCCCCTGCGTTTATACCCGATTGACAGGTTGCCCCCTAACCTTTAAAATGCGACTCGTTGCCCCCTAAGTTTTAATTTCGTGCCCCGTTACCCCCTGACTGTGTGTTCCGTCTATTTTGGCCGTTAAAAGTGACGTGGCATTTCCATGTCACTTTTTTTTTAATCCAGGTGTTAATTAAGTGTTTAATTAACTTAAGCTAAGGGTAAAAAAGGTTTTTTATAAATAGTTTTTATATAAAATATAAATAATAAAATAAACCCCCCCCCTCCCCTTCTTCTTCTTCCTCCCCTTCTTCTTCCCCGAGACCTGCAACCTGCAACTTAAAAAAAAAATCAATCCCTTTCTTTTCCAGATCCAATAAATCAAGAAATTCCACTATCGACAACATCAAATAGAGTGCATCGAGAATAAATCAAGAACCATATAAGATTATTGAGAAATTCCACTTCTTTTTTCTCAGATCCAATTTCATTTTCCAGGAATTTCACCTCCTTGTAGCAATCACTCCATTTTGCAATACTTAAATACTCGAGAACTATTTGAAGATCTTTCGGTTCTGGAGATATTCCATCTTTAAGTAAATCCACTACGTATAGAACCTGTTTGATAACTATACCATCATCCATGTCCACCATTAACGTGGACTTCAAAGCTTATTTCCTCACAAACACAATCAGTTCTCTAACCTCGACAGAGACATCCAATTCTTTTGTAGGAAGAATTTCGAGTGCCACTCCGATGGCTTTCATGAAAGACTGAAATTGTTTGGAGACTTCTTTTGCCTTCATAAGCATCAATAGTTTAGCATCATGTTTAGTACAATCTTCCAACAAGAACTGAACCTTCTGGAAGACGAAATGGAGCTCAGACAAGCCTAAAACAATAGAATTTTCGATTCTTGCATCCACATTTCGGAGTTCTTTAGCGAAAATGAGAACATTCTCGATTAAACGGATCGAATTTCTGGCATTTTTATTGTTGGTGAAAAAGGTTTTGGACTTATAGTTGCATATAGTGTGGCCTAAGTTTATTAAAGAAGTGACAAGGCTAGAGAATGAGATGGATTCACAGGGACGAATCGCTGGGAAAGTTAAAATCCGGCGAGTGTATACATCGGAGTTTTTAATCATTGAAGAAAAAATAACAAATTCTTGAAAACAAATGAGAAATTTTAGACTTTTAAACTTTTGTTGGATAGATAATGGAGTGATATGGCCATGGTTATGAAAGAAAGGGATTGATTTTTTTTTTTTTAAGTTGCAGGTTGCAGGTCTCGGGAAAGAAGAAGGGGATGAAGAAGAAGAAGGGGAGGGGGTAGGAGGGTGGGGGTGGGGGTGGGGTTTTATTTTATTATTTATATTTTATATAAAAACTATTTATAAAAAACCTTTTTTACCCTTAACTTAAGTTAATTAAACACTTAATTAACACCTGGATTAAAAAAAAAAAGGTGACATGGAAATGCCACGTCACTTTTAACGGCCAAAATAGACGGAACACACAGTCAGGGGGTAACGGGGCACGAAATTAAAACTTATGGGGCAACGAGTCGCATTTTAAAGGTTAGGGGGCAACCTGTCAATCGGGTATAAACGCAGGGGGCAAAAATGTTATTTACTCTTATGGATAACTATGCAATAGACATTGACTCATTTCGTAAGAATAATCTTTATTAATGGTATTTTACATTCAACTTTAAAAAAGAAAGAAAACTATGATACTTATAGAAAGAACACTATCTATCTATTAAAACTGAAACATTTCAACATCTTAACCCTTTCTAGCTTGCAGACACTACCTCGTCAATCCACTTTAGAATTTGTTCATCATAATTTTCCTGATCTTGCAATTCCTTCCTGCCAAAACTAATAGATAACACAACTGTGTGATTGTACTTTGCACACTCGTAATATACTTGCACTTTGTTTGTAATTAGTTTTCGTTTTATAACATTTACTACTCTCATTGTAATTAATGTTTTTGAAATTGATATTTATGGGACACTGGCTTAATTAGCAAAAAAAATAAAAAAAAATGAAGCAAATAATAATATATTAATTCGAAGGGAGCATCAAAATCAAGAAGATTGCACTTTGTACCCAGATTAGGCCTCTATGTTGTATCAAAAAGAAACCAAACGATAGATAATTGTACCAAATACACTTTTACAGAAAAATCAAGATAATTGGGTAAGAGTATATATATATATATATATATAGCTCTAAGACAAGAATATATTTTCACCAAGCGGCACTAGCAGCTTGTTGAAACGTTAGCCCATATCTCTCCACTTTCTCCTTCATAGTGTGTATATCAATCTCCACGTCATCCTTCACCTGTTTTAGTTGATTAATATATTCCTCTAAATGAGTCAGCTCTAGCCTAGTTGCATTATATTTCTTTACCAATGTTTTAATATCTTCATCTAAACAAGTCTGCTCGAGTATAGCTTCTTCATAACATTTCTTGAACTCTGTTGTTTGTTTAGACTCAAGTGTAAGTCTAAGAAGATGATTTAAACGAGAGCGTAAAAATTCAACATCCATACCGAATGACACTAAACCTTCAAGGGTCTTGTCCCAAACTACAAAATCATCTTGAGATGTAAGAAGGTGGGACCCTCTAATTGCATCTGCTATTTCAACTATTTCTGAAATTAATGCAGCTGCTACAATGGGTTTAATGGTCTTGAGAAGATGTTTGTGCAAATATGTTTTCCGAGACAAACAAAGCACATAATACTTTCTACGAATATCTTCAGAGAGCTCTGAGTCTATGTCAACACCATTAACTCTTAACCTGAAGTTCCGAAAATCAACAAAAGATGAAGCATTATTGGTTTGATCTCTGTGAGAATTGTTCCTATACTTGTCAGACTCATCACTCTCCTTATGTAATTTGGGTTCATTTGAGCTTCTTACATCTACTTTATCAACTTTGGGTTCTGGTATAATTGCAAGTGTGATTAATTTATAGAAGAAGATGGAAGAGTAACACAATAAAGACTTACTATTATTCAGATTGTTTTCCTTTTGAGTAAGATCAAGGGCTTCTCCATGTAAATCATTACACCTAAAAATGTGAACCTGCACAAATCACAAGAAATAGCCAATAGGGGTCTCAAGTCAAAATTGGCATGCTTGCTTTTTTAGAGTATATAAAAATTACCTTAAACTTGAAAGGGCTCAACAATTGAAATATAAGAGCATCATTCTCTTGCAAATCATGTTTAACAGAAAATGCTTTCCAGCCAGCACCAAATGAAGGTTGTCTAGCTAGGAATTTGACTTTATATTCATCATGCTTTGGCATATGCTGCTTGCAAAATTCTAGAGGAACAGGCTAAAATCCAAAATAAAAGTTAATAAATGTATTAATTAGCAGTTCTTTTAAACAGAATTACACTCACCATATTACAATTTCTTCCAACGTTTGAGGGACCCACCAACTTGATGAAGGAAGGCAATTTTGGATTTAGATTTTCTTCAAACTCTTTTGCTCTCTCCATTGCATTCTTATGCTCACTGCTTCTTCTTTCACGCCCCTTGCTCCCAATCTCAACCTGCAAATATGATTTATCAGATTCGAGACCAACAATAAACTAAAATGAAGGTAGAAAATGCCACGATGTTTGTAAACTGACAGATATTAAAAGATGTAGATAAATACTCACATTCTCAAGCTCAACAGTGGAGAATCGAAGCCTTTTTATTTTTGCTTCAGATCTGTCACAGTCCTGCAAAGAATAAATTGGTCGTTTGTTTTATGCAAAAAAATACCACACGTATATTTTCTAAATGTTGAAAATCAACCATTTTGGACTGATGGGGACCAAGATGACTTTTCTACCCCACCCCAACCATGTACATCAAGCCCACCCGGGCTCCACCGCCCCAAAATGGAGGTCCAGCCTTAAAAATCTAAACAGAAATGAATATTTAGCTTTAGTGTGTCTTTGATTGATTGCTATCTTTACTTTTGATTTTATCCATTAATCATATACTTCCATATATTACACATATTTAACAATATATATATATATATATATAAGAGAGAGAGAGAGAGGAGTCAACTTCATAGGGAGTAGTCTTTCTTCTGGAGCTATTCAATTTGGGTATACTCATTTCATCTTCATCTTCATAATCTTCGTCTTCTTCTTCTTCTTCTTCTTCTTCTTCTTCTTCTTCTTCTTCTTCTAGTTCAGCTTCATCGTCATCAATAATTACTTCTTCCTTCACTTTTTTCAAGTGGTGAGCTTCACCGCCGTTAATGGTGAGAGATTTCTTACTATTAATTACACTCATTGTTTCAGTAGAAAGAAATCGTACAAGAAAAGAAATGAGTAGAGTAGTGGAGATGATGGACTAGCACCCACTACTACTGAGTAATGAGTGTACTATCTGCTATCGTTTACGATTTTAAAATATTTGGGTGATAAAACAAAAATGGTTTGCTACCTACGGGTAAAAGAACCAAAATTAAATAGATTCTTCCCTACCCACTCTGTTTTTGTATTTAAAAGAAATAGAAAATAATAATTAATGAAATACTATTTTACCCTTATTTAAACAGATGATTAGACAATATTTTGTGGGACTAGAAAAATATGATATAAAGCTATTTGTTGGAGTTGAATTAGTTCCTACATATCTAATTTGGAACCGGCAACTATCTCTGCAATTAGTGTTAATGCTGATGGCTTTATCGATTATAAGAAGACAATTAGATGTAGAGTCAATAGTGCAATTGAAGGAGAAGCTTGGGCACTTCTCCTTACCCTTAGATCTGCAGGGTCAATGGGTATCCAGAGTAGTTCTTTCTACTCTGACAACCTTGAACTCGTTCAAGGCATTCAAGATAAGACTAGACTGCATTGGAGTCTTAACCCAATCGTTGAAGAAATTAAAGGATGGTCTGCCTCATTCCCAACTTGGAAAATTTCCTATATAAGTAGGGAATATAATGCAATTGCGGATGCATTAGCAAAATGTGCAAGAAGAAATATCAACTTAGATGGCTGGAGGGACTTCTCGGTGATTAGTTCTAAGATTTTCCTCACTAAATGTTGTAATAGTTAGCGTCATCGTCACTTTGTCAAAAAAAAAAAAAAGGAGTTGAATTAGTTTCTAGTTTTCGGACTATTCTTGAACAAAAAGTTTATTATGTTTTAGGTAATTACTATATTACCTTTAAGGGTTGTTTGTATTTTATTGTTTAACTCGAGGTGGAAATTGTTGTTTATAATAGATCTGGGCTTTTTTTTAGGTTGAAAAATCCAAACGTGAAAATAGATTGTATTGACCATTTTTATACTTGTCAAACCCCTAGGATTTAGAATTAATTTTTATTAGACAAATGAAATTCAGTAATTAAAAAAAACTTGAATGACCTTTTGTATACTCTCTTCTTTCTCCTCCCTCACTGGTGGTGCCTAGGGTGTGATAAAAATAAGATTAAAATAAGTCAAGAAACTACGCACTCTCACCCTAGACAGGCACAGTACTGCAAGTATTACAGGACGTATGCAAGTTTTAATGATAAATAGAGTTCGTTCTCAAGGACTTAAGTGTGTTAATCGCGTGAGTAGGAATATCGAGTAAAAGTAAATAATTAGAGAACAGGAAAGTAAAAGGAACAGAATTCGAAATTATGAATAAAAACTAAGAAAATAAAGACAATAAAATAAAATACGAAGAATATGAGATGAGAAGTATAGCTCAGGTTTTGCTAGTATGCACTAATCCTTCTAATTATATCTATAAATCTAGTTAATAAGGGAGAATATTAGCTCTTGGTATACTTAGTCAGGATTCTAAATTCCCCAATCTTAGACCTTGAGAGCGACTAAGGGGGCTACGGCACAACCAAGACGAGGACTCAAATAGGGTTATCAAACGCCACTAAGACCCTATCCAGCACACTACAATCAATTGGTGATATGGTGGTTAAAACAAACCCTAATGACTATCTAGTTAGAAGTATGTTTTGTCAGAACTGCTATCGACACTAGACATTATGTGGTGGTTCAATAGTTAAACACCCTGTCAAGGAGACCATCTAACTACTCTTAAAACAATCCTAAAGTGATCAGTTCTAGGAAAGACAATAAATCAAAACACATAAACAAATATAAAGTAAGTAGCTAATATCAGATTAAAACATGTAATTCCCAAAGAAACTTAGATAGAAGAATTAGAATTCATAGATTATACATATGCAAAACCCAAGCTATGGGGAGTTTAGTTCATACCTGAAGGAAATAAACTAAAAGAAATTACAAAAGACATCATCTTGCTCTCTACAATAAACTGGAAGAATAAAACCTTAAGAACTAATTACTATGAGGCAAGGATGATTTACAAGTGATATAAGGGTGTATTTATAGATGTTTAGAAGACCTAATTCGTTTTCTTGAGGAAGAGTTAAGGTAATGGACTTCTAGCCCAACTCAAATTCGTATGGAAATAAAGATAAACACTGCTGCACCGTTTTGAGCATATCTTCTTCGTTATTGGTCGGTTTTTGCTCCATAAGATACCAAAAGAATCACAATAGAATTATCTTGACCCTTTAGAAGGATATCATCAGATTCGGCCTATTTCTTAGGTAAAAACGCATATCTTTGGACGTGTATGCAGAATCCCAGATTTAGGCAGCTTTTCCTTTTCCATCTTTTTAGCATTTGTTTCCTTATCTCCAATTACCATGCAAATCTCTTTCCATAAGTTGTTGTCTTTGACTTGGACTCTAATTAAGCTCCATAATTATATTTAAAGCTACACACTAAATAAACAATTAAACCCAATATGCTCTAAAAATATTAATTCTACAAATCAAGACACAAAACAGGAAAGTGCACTAAAACTCAAGAAAATCGACATTATTGACTTCTAAAACACTTAAAATGATGTCTCATCCTAACATTAATCTATCACAAATGAGGAGACATCACTCACTCTCTTTCCTCTCTCCCTCCTAATTTCTTTTTTCTCTCTCTTTGTCGAAAACACAAGCTTCAATCTCCAAGACTCCATTGAAGAAGGTTGAAGGTCTCAAACCTTGTAGTCACAAGGTTTTCGCCGAATCTCCCCCTCACTTCTCTTATCTAACTTGGTGTTGAAAATACACACCACACCATCCAAGACCCTATTTTTTGAAGTTTGAAGGTCTCAAACGTTTAAAGCTTTTCACAACCGGTTTCAAGCTCTTCATAAAATAGTATTTTCGTGCTTGTTTGAAGGACATCCATTGTCGAAGGTTCGAAAGTTTGAAGGTTTAAAGGTTCGAAGGTCAGTTATTTGGTTGAAGAAGTTTCGATTTCCATGCTTGCATTCAAAGTAGAGTGTCTCAATCTCGATCTAGAAGGCCATCATCGGTCGTGAGGTAATATTTTTATTTTTTGTTCAAGTAGTTTTGTTGCTTACATGTGTAGATGAACATCAAAATAGTAGGGTAGATGTGTTTTAAGGTAGCTTTTAATTTTTTCTTCTTTTTCCTTTAACATTTTCGAAACCTTGGGTTTACTGTACCAATTTTTTAAGAAAGATGCTTACGTGGTGGTGTTGCCTAGGGTGTGATAAAATAATATAATAAAAAATATATAAACGATGCACAAATCACCCTAGATAAGCATGGTAGTGCAAATATTACAAGACGTATGCAAGTTTTAATGATAAGAAGATTCGTTCTCAGGGACCTAGTGTGTTATACGAATGAGCAATAATTAAGAGTAGCAATTAATTAATTAAAAGAAGGAAAATAAAGATGAATAATATGAGAGATAATTAATTAAACTAATGAAAAGTAAAGACAATAAAATAAATACGAAGAAATATGAGATGAGAGATATAGCTTAGGTTTTGCTAGTATGCACTAATCCTTCTAATTCTTTCTATCAAATTCTAGTTAATAAGGGAGATAATAGTTCTTAAATACTTAGTCAGGATTCTAAATTCCCATACCCTAGACCTTGAGAGCGACTAGGGGGCTACGGCACAACCACGAGGCAGCCTAAACTTAGGGTTATCAAGCGCCGCCAAGGCCCTAAGCAATTCAATTCCAATCATGGTGATAGTGATTAAAACAAACCCTAATGACTATCTAGTTAGAATCGGTGTTGTCAAGACCAATATCCGACACTAGACGTTATGTGGTGTTTCAATAATTAGACACCCCTTCCGGGCGACCATCTAACTACTATTAAGAAAGCCTAAAGTGATCAGGTTTTGGACAGGCAATAATCCAAAACACATAAACAAATATATAGGTAAGCAGCTAATATCAAATTATAACATATAATTCCCAAAGAAACTTAGATAGAAAGAAAATAGAATTCATAGATTATACATAATGCAAAGCCGAAGCTATAGGAAAATTAGTTCATACCTGAAGGAAATAAACTAAAAGATTGAATAAAAGACTTCATCTTGCTCTCTACAATAACTCTAATGATATAAACCCTAAGGACTAATTTATGTGAGGCAAGGATGATTTACAAGGGATATAAGGGTGTATTTATAGGTGTTTAGAAGCCCTAATTTGTTTTCTTGGAGTAGAAGATAAGTAATGGACTCCAAGCCCAACTCAAATTCGTAACCCTAAAATATAGAGAAGGTAACAATCAGCCATGTTTTTGTTTTGGTCATAACTACTTCAATATTTATATGTTTGACGCGTTCCAATAGTCGAAACCGATCGTCTCGGAAGGCTCTTTAACTTTGTTTCAGACCATTCTTCCAAATTCCTAACCAACCTTGAGTTATAAGCCCTTTTGTGGTCGTGGGTGCTAGAATTCAGATTTATTTGGCAACTTTATCTTTCCATATCCTAGCTTTCCCTTTCTTTTCTCCAATTTCCATGTATATGTTCTTTCCTTTATCTCTTAGAATTGACTTGGCATATAATTAATCCCCATATATATCTTTAAAGCTTCACACTAAATAAATAATTAAACCCAATATGCTCTAAAATAATAAATCATTAAATCAAGACTAGAAATAGGAAAGTGCACTATGTCATGTGAAAATCGAGTATTTAGACTTCTAAAACACTAAAAATGATGTCTCCAACTAATATTAATTCATGAAAAATGAGGAGACATCACGTGGGTTTCCTTTAATTGTATTTTTAATTAATCTATTCGGGTTTTAGTTAGAATGATGTTGGACATTTTTGAAACCTTGGGTTTGGGTATACAGTTGCAAAAAACGAAATAGACAATTTTTTTTAAGTTGTTGTAAGGTTTGTTAAACTTTAACTTCTATATATAGTGTTTAGAATGTTTTATGCAAAATTGGATAGAGTAGTAGTTTCGAAATATTAATATTGAATGGTACATGTTAATCGAGTGCAATTATTGTGAATCGGAGTACAAAATATCACAGAATGATTTGGATAACCTAATTCGTATTTGTATTAGGGAAAGGTGTCGCCAAGAAACGTGTTTGTCATATATTCCCGCTACCGACGCAGATTATTATGCGTAAGTCTATCTCTTTATGTTTAATATTTTGAATTTGTGGTTATTAGGCCAAGTATATCATGGGTTTGAAGTGTTTTATTTATATGTATGGATTTAGAAAAGTTTTATATAGTTAGTGATCAAAGTGTAGTGTACTTTATTTTATACAATTTGTACACTTATCTTTGAAGTTCAAAGAGTGTAGTTAAGTTTTTAAAATTTAAAGGTTATATTTAGTAATTAAACAAATTATGTAGTCAATTTTTAGTGAAGTTTAGGTGTAAGTATGAAATTTTATAAAATTATTTGTAAAAGTGTTTAATGTATATTGGATATTTCTTAGTGTTTTAAATCATAGGGACTATTTTGCATATTAGTTAATTTCCAGAAAATATTAATTGGAGATATGTAACTGTACAAAGTTTTCATTTGTCTTCAACAAATAGTAACCCTCGTTCATTTATTTCTTAGTGTTTTAAAAGCTTAGGGACTATTTTTCAATTTATATGTTACTGTAAAAAGTTTTTATTTGCCTTAAACAAATAGTAACACTTAATTTATTTTTTGTTTGAGTACTTAGGCGGCTCATGGTAGATGAATACCAGTCCAATTTCCTAGACTTAAAAGTCGATGTTGAAGCTATGGTGGGTCCTTGTATGTTATAAAATAATGAAATAAAAGCAAAGGAATAAAGGATCCATAGACCGCAAGTGTACGGGTCTTACCAAGTAATAGATAAGTAAAATCGGGATTATCGTCTCCACAGGGATTTAAGAAGTTATTCTAAAGTTGTGTTCAATATTAGAACAGATAGTTTTGATTGCTTTAAAAAGATAAATAATAAAAATGTTTGTTTTCTAATTAACTAAATAATAAATTATACAATAAAATAAACAATTAATAATTATGCAAGAAAGATAAGGATATGCAAGTATGAATCTATCCTATTGAATCTATGATTACTAAGAATAAGGGTGAATGGGAAATCTCACACTAGTCGGGAATCAAATATCTCCTAGCCCCCGTCAGGGTGGACCTAGAAGCTATCCTAAAGTATTATAAACCCCTGTATGGGCGAATATGCCTCTTTGGATGAATACTATTTTACCTCTTTGGCTACGTGGTTAGTCAAGCCTGTCGGTCAAATAACGGATACCACGCGTCTATATTCTAGTTCTGTAATTAAACCCCCCCTGTCGGATGATCCATACGCCACTATATGGAATAGCCTAATTACTAAAACCTACCCTTGATTCGCGACGTCAATGATAGTGAATAAGCACAAGAATATAGTCAATGGAAATTAAGAACCAATTCAATTAAATACTAAAATCCCAGATTCAAATTAAAACAGAAAAACAATAATCAAAGGTTCATATAATTACAATCCTAAAGAGAAATTATGCATACTAAAACTTCTTGAATAAATAGCTTAGAAATACCTCATAGACAAAATAGATCTAATACTAAATTACCCAAAGAATAGAGATGGAGAAGTGTTGAATTGATGAAATTAAGCTCTAGCTCTTGCTTCTTCCTCCTCTAGATCCTCTTGATTGCTTCTCTGATGAATTATTTGTGTATATTAAGCTTATGCAGCCAAGGGATGGTTTTCTAAGGTTTAGAGCTGGTATTTATAGGTGCTAGGTCGAATTACTTGGAGTGGAAGACAAGTCAAAGACTCTTTAATTCGTAGCCCTAAAATCTAGGAAACGTAAGCTGATTTGATTTGGTCATATCTTTTTCAATACTTATCCGTTTGAGGAGTTCCAATATATGAAACTGCTTGTCTCGGAAAGAGCTTTCCATTGGTGCAGACCATTCGTCCAGAATCCATGTCAATCTTTAGTTATGGAATTATCTTTAAAACGTGGCTGGAATTTCAGATTCACAAGGCAGCTTTATCTTTTCCTAATTGAACTCTACTTCCTTCTATCTCCAGATTTCTTCAAGATCTTCTTTCCTTATCTCCTTAGAATTGATTTAGCATCTAATTTATTTCCATATTATCTCTAAAGCTTCACATTAAATAAATAATTAAACCGCATATGCTTTAAATATAATAAATCATTAAATCAAGACATAGAAATAGGAAAGTGCAATTTAAATTCAGGAAACTCGACTAAGCACACTAGAAATATTCTAAGACTTTAATTCTTACTTCTCCTCCTTGGATTGGTTTCTCATGAAATTTATAAACCTACTAACTTTGCACTAAAAATAAGTAAATTAACGCACAAACGCTCTATAAATGCAAATAGTCTAATTCCAAGGGGAGAAAGTGCAATATTGCCATTTAAGCACTAAAGTCAATATAAAAAGACCATTTTCATCCTAAAATGATGTCTCCTAAGGGCTTATATTTAGACCAAAAAGGGAGACATCAAGCTATCAGAAGAAGGTTCAGCTCCCTCCCACTTGCTAAAAGGCCCTTGTACGGGGCCCATTTCTACTCAGTCAAGAAGAAACACAACAGGCCATGGCGGCGGAGGAGGCGGACGACACTCATTCCGAAAGCGAGGAAGAAGAAGTGGAGCATCAACGGGTAAATAGTTCCTTTATTTCTCGAAATAGTGTAAATATTGGTTGAGTTTTCTGTGTATGAAACTTCTTGTTATTGTAGATAAAACTTGTCACAAAGCTGTCCCTACCAAAAATGTTCCGGATGATTGAACGCTTTTCAGCAGAGCAAAGATAAGCCATAATAGACTTAAGGTTTGAAGGACGTTAGACTTCCTGGTGTCGGCTAAGGTGTGATAAAAATAAGATATAAATAAATGCAAAATAAACACCGTAGCCTAGCACGAACTGCAAGTATTACAGGACGTATGCAAGTTTTAATGATAAGAGAATTTGTTCCTCAACGACTACGAAAGGTAGGGAGAACTTATGCAAATATTAAGTGAAAATATAAAAGCTGGAAGAAATAATACGCTAGAAATAAAATACTAAATAGATTTTTGTTTGGTTTTTAGACTATGAAAAATTAAACTAATAAAGTAAAGACAGAAAATTAAATATGAGAAACGAAGAGTACGAGAGTTTAGCTCGAGATATAGCAAGTAATCCCCACTAGCCTTGTTTAGTCTAATCATGTAAGGGCGAATTATGTAGATTGCAATAACCAGGATTCTAAATTCCTCCCTATCCCAGTCAAAGTGGACTAGGGTGGCAACCTCATAATCACGAGGGGACTTAAATAAGGTGCTCCTATGCCACTAGGTTCCTAAATGAGCCTAGCCTTCTAATGATGATCGGTGGTTAAATCATACCCTAATGGTTATCTAGTTAGGCAAGCCTGTCAAGATCACTACCGCACACTAGAGGTTTATGTTGTGTCTCAATAATTAGACACCCATTCTGGGTGACCATCTAACTACTATTAAGGTAATCCTATACGTTGTACACCGCAAGGAAACAGCCAATAAATCAAAGCACATAAAACAGAGAATAAAACAATAATTCAATTTGAATATGATAATCCCAAATTAGAATAGATGTAAAACAAGTCTAGGGTTCATACCCATATGATAAATCTCAAGCTAAAGTAAATTAGTTCATACAAGAGAAAGATAATAAAAAAAATTGCAAAATTTAAGGCTTGTGAAGGCATGATTTGGTGTTAAGCTCCTTCCAGACTTCTCTTCCCTTATTGTAAGCTTCCTCTTGACTTAAGGATTGTCCAAGGATGTCTTTCTACTAATTAAAGGGTGTATTTATAGGGTATAGGAAACCATAAAACGTTTTCTTGGAGTGGAAGACAAGTATTGGACTTCTAGCCCAACTCAAATTCGTAACCCTAAAATATAGATCAGGTAATAAACTGTTGTTGTTTTGTTTTGGTCGTAACTTCTTCAATACATCTCCGATTGACGCATTCTTTATATCGAAACTGATCGTCTCGGAAAGCTCTACAACTTTGCTGCAGACCATTCTTCCAAATTCCCAGTCGTTTTGAATTATGATCAATTTAATGGATGTAGTTGCTGGAATTCAGATTTATTTGACAACTTTATCTTTTCCTTTTTATATTTTCTTCCTTTATCTCCAGTTTCCATCATTATCTTCTTTCGCTTATCTCTTAGAATTGATTTGGCATCTAATTAATTACCATATATCTTTAAAACTTCACAATTAACAAACAATTAAACCTAATATGTTGTCAAAATAATAAATAATCAAGACAAGACAAGAAATAGGAAAATACAATAATATAAGTAAAAATCGACATTTAATTTATTAAATAAACCTAAAATGATGTCTCCGACTAAGATTAAATTATCACAAATAGGGAGACATCAAGACCCCCAACTCAAAGTTGTATCGTCCCGGTACAATAAAAATAAAGAACAGTAGGGTACTCAAATAAATAACAGAGAAGAAGAAGTATTAGGAGAAGAAGAATAGAACAAAATGAATGATCCTAGAGCAAAATATCTAAAAAGTCTCATGTAGTAATGCTAAATAAATAATGCACACGTATGCTTAATATACACATAATACGACAATCCATAAATTCAAGTCCAGATTATCTTCGCAATGCCAGAAGTAGAGGTTTTCAACTCAGTTCATGTTAATGGTTATAGATTGTTCATAGGTCCTACTATAGCATCAAATGGTCCACTTACCTACAACCTAATAGCTCCATTGTTTCTCCACCAAGTAGCTAGAAATCCTAAGTCTTTATGGTTATAACGTGGCTTAGGGACAATGTGGTATATTTAGATAATAAAAAGTGAGCTTTTGGCTCTCTCCTCACATTCCATCAATGAATCGCCCTAGAGTTTGAGTTTTTCACTCGAAGATGTTCTCATGCAACCCCATTTTTGATGTTTTTATGTGCATCCCCAAATAATCTCAAATAAAACCTTTTTATGATGATATATAAATTCCACTTTGTCGGTCCAAATATTTTTTCATTCATTTTTTTTCCTTTTGTATATAGCTTTGACTCTCTTTTTGATGTTGAGATATCACACTATTTTTTTCATATATAATCTTTTCAACGCTTTTCAGCTTTTTTCATTTACTCTCACCCCATCAAAGGTTTACAATAATAAATTTTTCATCATCAATAATATCATAATTACAATTTCCCAAACCAAATGTTTTCCAATGATGAAACCCACCACCCCAACTCAAGCTCTAAAAATGACTTGTCTCAGGTTTTGTGATTCGAGTGCGGGTCATATGGATAAGTCATATAAACCAAGGGGTATGGCTTATAATATGATTAATAAAAAGGCTTTAGAAAGGCTCATAGGGGATAAGACGGATAAATAATAATATAATCAAATGAAAGGGTGAGAAAGCTAAAAGGCTTCAAGTGGCTTCAAATATGAAAGAACTGCCTTATTCACTTTTCTAACTACCAAATTTTGTTACTTTTTCACTATTAATTCATAGACAAGAGGGGTTTTAACTAATTTCAAACCTCACGTTCTACACACCAAATAACTCTCTCCAAGTTCCTACATAACTTCTTAGCATTGCTCATTAGCTTTCCTATCTTTTATTTCCTGTTTTCATACATGCATACTAAACATATTTGTGACACCGTTCAAAAACATACTACTTACTATCATTAACTTAATTAAATCATGCTCAATAGGTACATTCACTATATTCTATGCCAATGCAAGTCTAAATTTTTTAAATTTTATGCAAAAACAAAAAGGAAGACGAGGACAACGAATCCCCACCCCAACTCAAAAGTGAGTCATGTCCCCACGACTCGAAAAAGACTCAATAAAGCAATAAAATTTAAAACTACCTAATACTAATGCATACAAGCAATTAAGAAGAAGAATTAGAACTGGGTACCTGGCCATAAAGATCCATTAAATCATCTTCCGAAGAAGAAGAATAATTATCAATATCCAAGTCTTCATTTACTGCGTTTATTACCTGATTAATCTTTGAATTTTCCTCCCAGCAGGCAATGAATTCTTTCTTTAAATAATTAATTTCATCTTGTAATTTAATTGCCCATGCTGGGGGCATGGCTGAATTTTCATTAAGATATGAAGATGAACTTTGATCTTGGATTGGTGTCTTTGCTTTAGGCCTTGGTGGTACACTCATTCTAGCTGTTAATTTCCTTCATAGTGGTTGTGCTGGTACCTCTATCTTTGTTTTCTTTTCAATAGGCTCATCAAGTTCAATGGCCTTTTCTATTGTGGCTCCAGGTAAATCCTTGTTCTTCCCTAAGATTGAACACTTCCTCTTATAATCCATATCATCCGTTCTGTTTGTCATCTTTGAATAACCCACAACTCAAGCTATACCAAGGATAGAATAAAGTTAAGAAAGATTGGCGTGGCTTGAGTTTGTTGCTTGGATGAATGATTATCAATGATAGAAGAAGGTTTCCTTGATTCTTCTTGGAAGAATTCTTGATAACTTGATGATCTTTGGTGTTGTTTTATGGTGTAGTGTAATGGATTTGATGAAGGAGATGTGTTTATGGAGGATGGAGGAAAGATTTGTTGTTGTTGTTATGTTTGTTGTGGAGGTTTAATCAAGCTTCAAGTTGTTTTTATAAGGTTCGGGTCTGAAAATTTCGTCTTGGAGAGGCTAGGTTTTGATCTTGGTAAGGTAAGAAGTTGATTAGGTAACAAACTCTTCACAAACTGCCTCGGACCGGCATACCAGTGAGATCGGCGGCATACCAGTCGCTGATGTCATAAACCGTGTCATCAAAAGCAAACACGGATTTCAATAGCACCTCTCGGCAAAGAACCTGATTTAAAAAACCCACCAGGTTTGGGTTGATCTAAAGTAAGAGCACTTGAATGGCTTATTGATATGATTATTAAAATAATAGATTCTTAGGACAATAAATTACTGTCTAAAAGTGGAAAAGAAGTACTAATAAAATCTATTATTAGTACCATTCTAGATCACCTTATGTCACATTTTTTGAATCTTAAAAAGGTTACTAATCACTTACCTACTCTTATCTCAAAATTTATTTAAGATAATAAAGGTGAAGGTAAAATGCATTGGATAAAGTAGGAAACTTTGATGAATTGTAAGACAGAAGGAGGCATGGGGTTTAAGAATTTTTACATCCAAAACCTAGCCCTTTTAGCTTTCAATGTTTGGAAAATTATGAAGAAACCAAATTCTTTACTCTTTAAATTACTTTAGGGAATATATTTTCATTAAAGCAGTTTTTTGGAGGCTAGCTTAAGTAGTAACTGCTCATGGGGTTGGGAAAGTCTCATCAGTGGTCGAGATTGTTTTAAGAAGTACATTAAATGGACTATGGATAATGGTGAATCAGTGAGAATTTGGGAGGATCAGTGGATCCCAAACCTAACTAGTATCTTAAAACCTATTGGATTATGTCCAATGAAAGTTCAAAAACTTATTAATCCTGATGGATTAAGTTAAAATATGAATATATTGAATGACTTGTAGAATATTAATATATTGAATGACTTGTTCACTAGTCCAACTACATCAACCATAAGTACGATTTTTATCCCAATTAAACATAGATACCCAACAAATGAAATAGATTGAAAAGAAAGAGTATAAAAAGTGTTACCTGACAAATCTATGGCATAACTTTTTTAATATTGAACATATGCGCTTTCATTGCTTTTGGGCTAAGGCCACGTGGATTGCTAGTTCATTAAATTTTTACTTCATTAATGTAACAACGGATAGTGTGAGCAAGTGGATGGATTTTATTAAAATATATTCATCTAAAGTTAAAAACTCTGCCTCTTATATAAGAGAATTGGCAGCTAATATTGATTGGCGTATTTAGAAAGGAAGAAATGAACATATATTCATCAGTTGTAAACCTGACCCTCTCAAAATTGTGGGAAAAGCATTAACCGCCTTTGATGATCAGTATATTAGAACAAATTCTAAAAACTCCGAGACTAAAAAAACCTATCAACATTGATGAGTCGCGAGACATTGATAACTTGGGTGTTATAGAAATTAACCATAACGATAGGGATCATCTGAGTTTGGGTAAGTAGGGTTGGACTCCCCCTAGTATTGGAAAAATTAAACTAGATAGTGATACTTCATGGGATGGGAAATCTAATATAGCGGGTATCTCTTGTGTTTTGAGAATTCTAAAGTGGAGGCTGAAGTTTTCGACATTAAAATGGTTTGTAAAATTACAGTTAGACCAATCGGTTGACACTCGTGACAATTAAGAATGACTGTGAAACTATCATCAGTCAACTTAATTCTAGTCGTGTTTCTTATTCTTGTAATATTCATACTTTGTTAAGACACATTTGGCATGGTAAGCTACAACTTAAGATTAAGTTTTCTTTTCTTAAAAGAACATGTAATTTGACAATTGATTAGATGGTTGGGTGGCTAAAAAAATAATTGAAGACAATTTGTTTGTCTTTTGAATGTATAAATCCCCTACCCATTTAGTAAACTAAATTATGGATAACTATGCATAGACGTGGACTCATTTCGTAAGAATGATCTTTATTAATGGTATTTTACATTCTAACTTAAAAAAGAAAGAATTATGATACTTATAGAAAAAACACTATCTACCTATAACTTGAATAATAAAGGCGATCTATTAAAACTGAAACATTTCAACATCTTAACCCTTTCTAGCTTGCAGACACTACCTCGTCAATCCACTTTAGAATTTGTTCATTATAATTTTTCTTGCAATTCCTTTCCACTTTGTTTGTAATTAGTTTCGTTTTATAAGATTTACTACTCTCATTGTAATTATGCTTTTGAAATTGATATTTGTGGGAAACTGCCTTAAATCGCAAAAGGAAAAAAGTGAAGCAAAAAAAAAGTGAAGCTCTAAGACAAGAATATATTTTCACCAAGCGGCACGAGCCACTTGTTGGAACGTTAGCTCATATCTCTCGACCTTCTCCTTCATAGTGTGTATCTCAATCTCCACGTCATTCTTCACCTGTTTTAATTGATTAAGATATTCCTCTAAACGAGTCAACTCTAGCCTAGTTGCATTATATTTCTTTTCCAATGTCTTAATATCTTCATCTAAACGAGTCTGTTCGAGTATAGCTTCTTCATAACATTTCTTGAACTCTGGTGTTTGTTTAGACTCGAGTGTAAGTCTAAGAAGATGATTTAGACGAGAGCGTAGAAATTCAACATCCATGCCTAATAACTCGAAACTTTGTAGCGTCTTGTCCCAAACTACAAAATCATCTTGAGATGTAAGAAGGTGGGACCCTCTAATTGCATCTGCTATTTCAACTATTTCTGAAATTAATGCAGCCGCTACAGTGGGTTTAATGGTCTTGAGAAGATTGGTGTGCAAATATGTTTTCCGAGACAAACAAAGCTCATAATACTTTCTACGAATATCTTCAGAGAGCTCTGAGTCTATGTTAACCCCACTTACTGTATTTGTGAATCTCCGAAAATCAACAAAATTGTTCCTACACTTGCTAGACTCTAAAAAGGCGTCCAAAAAAGTAGTATCCGGTTCGGATAAGGAATAATCATGAACAATCTCCTTATGTAAATTGGGTTGAGCGTTCTTGTTTGTTGCCTCATTTGAGCTTCTTACATTGACTTTGTCAACTTGTGCTTCTGGTGTAATTGCAAGTTTCAAGAGTCAAATCTCAAATTTCAACAACATTTAACACAATAAAGACTTACTTATTAGATTGCATTGTTTTGCAGAATGATGAAGAGGTCCTACATGTAGATCAGCCGGAATATTTTGTCTAAAAATGTAAACCTGCACACATCACATTAGTATCTAAATACACCTTTCATGCAAAGCAAAGTTTTTCAATTGAATATCAGAACAGTAAAAAATAATTACCTTAAACTTGAAGCGACTCAATAACTGGAAGAGAATAACATCATTGACTTGCAATTTATGATTACAAGAAAAAGTAACCCAGCCACCACAAAATGCATGGTGTTTTATGAGAAACGATATTATGTATTCTTTGTCATTTTCTCCAACTAAAACCATAGGCTCATCATGGTTTGGCAAATGCAGCCTAGAAAAAGTTCTAGGGACACGCTGCCATTAAATTAATATTAGCACAAATAAGCAAGTTTAGTCCGTATTAACAATTCTTTGAAAAAGAAGACCAGTACAGTATACTCACCATCAACCCACTTCCTCCTTTAATGTTCGAGGGGGCCATTAACTTGATGAAGGAAGGCAATTTTGGATTTAGATTTCCTTCAAACTCTTTTGCTCTCTCCATTGCATTCTTATGCTCACTGCTTCTTCTTTCAACCCCCTTGCTCCCAATTTCAACCTGCAAATATCATCTATCAGATTCGAGACCATCAATAAAACGCCACCATGTTTGTAAACTGAGAGAAATTGAAAGATGTAGATAAATACTCACATTCTCAAGCTCAACAGTGGAGAATCGAAGCCTTTTTGTTTTTGCTTTAGATCTGTCATAAACCTGCAAAGAATAAATTGGTCGTTTGTTTTATGCAAAAAAGCCACATGTAGATTTTCTAAATGTTGAAAATCAACCATTTTGGACTGATGGGGACCAAGATGACTTTTCTACCCCTATCCAACCATGTACATCAATCCCCCAAAATGGAGCTCCGGCCCTAAAATCTAGACACAAATGAATATTTAGCTTTAGTGTGTCTTTGATTGATTTTGCTATCTTTAGTTTTAATCTTATCGATTAATCATATACTTCCATATATTACACATATTTAACAATATATATATATATATATATATATATATATATATATAGTTATATACATATATATGAGAGAGAGAGAGGAGTCAACTTCATAGGAAGTAGTCTTTCTTCTGGAGCTCATCAATTTGGGTATACTCGTTTCATCTTCATCTTCATAATCTTCGTCTTCATCTTCATAGTCTTCGTCTTCTTCTTGCCATTGTTCAGCTTCATCGTCATCAATAATTACTTCTTCTTTCACTTTTTTCAAGTGGTGAGCTTCACCGCCATTAATGGTGAGAAATTCCTTACGGCTAATTATACTCATTGTTCAGTAGAAAGAAATCGTACAAGAAAAGAAATGAGTAGAATAGTGGAGATGATGGACTAGCACCCACTACTACTGAGTAATGAGTGTACTATCTGCTATCGTTTACGATTTTAAAATATTTGGGTGATAAAACAAAGGGGTATTCAGAGTTTTTTTTAAGTTTAGCATTTTTTTTATAAATAATTGGCAATTTGGCATAAAAAGGAAAATAATTCCAAATTTGGCACAAGGGCTGTATCTTGAACACAGCCCTTAGGCAAAATTGTATTTCTATTAAGGGCGGTGGTTAAATGACCGCCCTTACAATTTTGCTTAAGGGCTGTGTTCAAGATACAGCCCTTGTGCCAAATCTGGAATTATTTTCCTTTTTATGCCAAATTGCCAATTATTTATAAAAAAAGTGTTAAGATTAAAAAAAACTCGGGTATTCAGTATATAAGACCAGACACCACCTCCATTCCTATTTAAAATTCCCACCCCAACTAACCCCTAACTACTAGTTATGAGGTCCAACTAATAGAGGATATACCAATAATACCCCCACCTCTTATCCCTACATTGAAGCAGCAAAAACCTAATCCAAAGCTCCATTAAGAGCTCGGAAATCCTCCCACCCCACTCAATCTCTCTCTCTCTCTCTCTCTCTCTCTCTCTCTCTCTCTCTCTCTCTCTCTCTCTCTCTCTCTCTCTCTCTCTCTCTCTCTCTCTCCCTCCCGGCGAACCACCTACCCCCACCTTCATCACCCCCATCACCATTAATACCACCATCGCCTCCACCAACCTCCACCCACCTCCACCTTCGTCACTGCACCACCACCAACCCCCACCCCTTCATCCCGATCCACCCACCTCCACCTTCGTCACTGCACCACCACCAACCCCCACCCCCTTCATCACCTCCACCCACCATGGGACCAGTCACAGCAACCTAAACCCCCCACTGCGATCTGAGTTTCTGGATCTACAGATGGGAAATCAGCTGCTCCAGTGAGAACCATCGTGAAGCTGCCGCCGTGAAGAACCGCCCACTCCGAGACGCGATGAAGCTGCCGCCGTGAAGAACCGCCGCAATCACCGAGCAACACTGCAACACCCCGATCCCCCACCACCATCGAAGCAGATCCACCACCACCACAGACCACGCAGATCCACTGCCATCCCCGCAATAGAGCAGCTCACCGCCGCGCTCCTCACCACCGTCGACACAGAGAACCACCACAGTAAAACCTCCGCCTCACCATTGCTGCTGCCTCGCCACCCCTGCTGCAGATCCACCACCACCTCGCCACCCCACCTTCTGCACGATTCTCACCAACGAACCCACCTGCGTGAAGAAACGAACCCACCTGCGTGAACCCACCACCTCTCGACTTTCCAGATCCGCCACCACCAGGGCTGCGAACGGAAACTGCCCCCTGCTGCTGCACTGCTGCTCCACCAAGTCGATCCTCCTTCTTCGTCGCCGATAGGGTTTTTTTCTTCGAAAGGTTAGATGGGGCCAGGCCCATGTTGTGTGTATAGTGCTTGGGGCCAGCCCCATTTTGTGTTAATAATTAGTTGTTAGTAACGGGCCAGCCCCAAAATGGTTGTAATGTGTAATGGGGCTAGCCCCATATAGTTGTATTAAATTTTTTAAATTTTTTGATTTCCTTTGTAATTGGGCTAGATGTTGGGTACAACCCGTATATGATAAAACTGCACTATTATCTTGTGTATAAAAGAGATTAAAAAGCATTGTAAAAATATATTGGGTGTTTTTTGTTCATAATGGGGCCAGCCCTCCTACATTATGTACTTTATATATTTTAAAGTTCTTCTTACTGGGTACAGCCCAGAAAATGTGAAGGATATGGGTCTGGCCCCATATCACTATATAAACATAAAAAACTTAGTAAAAAAGACTATAAAAATTCATTGCAAAAAAGTGTATTGGGTCTGTACCCATCATGTTATAGGTTAGAGTTTGATAAAACACGGCTTATGTCTGTACCCATAACGAAGGAGGGTAAAATGGTAAAGTTCCAAACCAGTAAAGTTAGCCTAGGACTTAAAAAAGGATTTTTCTTAAATTAGGATTTAAAATTGGAAGTTTTCAAAAATTGGGGTGTAATTTGTATTCTTCTAAAACAAAAATGGTTTGCTACCTACGGATAAAAGAACCAAAATTAAATGGGTAAAAAGTAAATTAACGACCCCACACCTTGGATTCTTTCATTGCACACATTACCCGATAGAAAATTTTCCTTTTTCCCGGTAAAATTCGGATGTTTGCATTTGTTACCATTTCGACGGTATATGATTGCATTCTTTTCCTGGATGTGAAATAATTAAAACCACGCTTGTGATAAGGTACATGAGGCTGTTTTATTTTGGCACGTAAACACACGAGGGTGTTATTGTTGGGCAAGGATGTTCAGTGGTTCACT
The DNA here is from genome assembly GCA_029959085.1 of Nemophila menziesii. Classification (NCBI taxonomy): domain Eukaryota; kingdom Viridiplantae; phylum Streptophyta; class Magnoliopsida; order Boraginales; family Hydrophyllaceae; genus Nemophila; species Nemophila menziesii. The sequence goes on along the minus strand of JARWIR010000084.1, from coordinate 650,613 downwards.
ACGAATCAATGATTCGTGTTCGTTTATTGTTTTTGTAATTTTACTTTTTACGAGTCTGCTACCTTAACTCGTTTCATGTATTCCGTTTTATTATTTTAATACAAGAATCTTATTGTTTAAAAAAAATTAATAACCGAAAGGGCCTAAAAATAAATAACATATCTTCTCCTTTTTGTTTTGACCTAAAAATCACTATTAACCCGAAAGAAAAAAAAAAAAAAGTTACATGCTATATATCCCCTCTTTTAATATTAGAATAAAAAAATCAATTAAAAATTCTTTTACAATCTCTTACCTCATAACAAACAAACAATTTTATTTAATTTCATGATAGTCCCCTCTCAAATCATCTATATCATTAAGTTTTATATTTTTACAAAAAATTCAAATCTTTTACACAATATGGAAAACATGTTCATTGTAATCATAATCGATCGAGATAGTTTTAGACAATCTAATCGTAAATTTCTTCAATTGCAAGTACATTTTCAAATAATTTCAAACAATTTCAATAAATTGTTAACTCGTTTACAAAAAGCGTTAGAATCCTATTTATAACTGCCCCAAAATCGCATAGATCAAGTTCGAACAAAGAGGTCATAACCCGACTCTAATTACAATATATTTCACAACTTAAATAGTTCCCTTACTGCGACTAGGTGTACAAGCTTGTCGCGACATAACATGACACATGGGTTTCATCGTGTGTGATTCGTCTTATCACGGTGAGGTCCTTGTCGCGGTGACTAAATTTTACTACGACAACATGTGTTTGGCAACCGTTCTTCTCAAAATTTGACTCTCTCTTGTCCACACTTTTCCTTGGCTTTCTTGGAGTTGTTCTTGGTATATTTCCTCTTCGTATCGAGCACATATTCTCTCATGCTGCCCAATTATACAATCTCGTATTATTATACGTAAAAAAACCCAAATAGCTTAAAACGAACAATAACACTAATATCTTTATAAAGTGTAAAGTACTCATATATGAGATAAAACCATGAGATTGACTGGAAAATACAACCAAAATGATATCTCGTGCATAAAAAATAGAGTAAATACCACTTTTGTCCCCTGATGTTTCACGCGATTGACAGGTTGTCGCCCATTGTTTAAAACGCGCCTGTTTACCCCCTAATTTTTGTTCTTGTGACTAATTGCATGAAAAATATGCACGCCTTTCTATGCAAACCCTTATGTAATTCAGAACTAGGTGTTCTCATGTCCAGGGAGGGGATTCAAACCCTGTACCTCTTACTTTACACTCTTTATGTGTTGAAGAAATAACAAGACCCTGGTCAGTTGAGTTAGCTCAACTGGGTTTTTTTTTTTCTATTTTACTTCCTACGTGAATTATTCTCTAGAATAGGAAAAAAATGTAATAACTTATAAGTTATAGTAAGGAAAAAATATGCCTTTGTAAAAACCATGTACTCAACTTAAAGCAAAAAGTTCTCTGAAAATCAAGAGAAAGATCATTGTTTTAAAAGATATACATATAGAAAAAAGATATGTCCAATTATATTAAAAACCAAAAATAGTGTAATAATATTTTTCTGATTATATTTATATGAAATAAGTATTCAGGATGTATACATGTTAAATGATTTTTTCCAACATTTCATGTCACGTTGTCAAAGTGAATGGAACTATGACACACTTATATAATATCTTTCCAGTCATACAGGTTTGAAAAGATCACGCACTTATATAAAACAGATTTTCAATTTCTTGTTGTAAAACAACAACATATGATCTCTATATTTTACACAAAGTCCACAAAAAATACATTTTATATCATTAATAACTCCTCACAAAGCAATTCTAAAATTGGCTTTTAGCTTGTTTAGGCAAACTGACCCGCTCACAAACTAATTTTTAGGCATTCCTGGTCCTTCTTAAAAAAGAGTACACCATTCAATTGATATTTCCTCTCTAAGAACTCCGTAGTTTCTTAAGTGTAAACTCTCCTTTCATAAAGCAACTCCATAGTATAACGCCTTATTGAGACAACCAGGTCTTAAGCCTTGAATAAGCTTAGTGCTAAATTGTAAGTTAGGAGGCCATGTCCATTTGCAACCATCAATGATCTCAACTAGATACTTATTGATATAGAAGCCATGAACATTCAAACTAGTATCATCAATAGTATCAGTCAAACTACTATTCTAAGCCAAATATCCCACCAAAAACATATTAATTTTCCATTACCAATCTGATGCAAAATAAACTTCTTAGATATACTTCTAATTATAAGAAGTTTCCTCTAACTCCATGTAGCATCAAAAGGAATATTATGGCTCCAAATGTTCTTACTCTTCAATAACACCACTAGAATATAATCTGTATATATTGACTTCATTCTAGTATATATGCACCACAATTGCTTAAATATTCCAGGTCGATTCATAATTTTAACATCTGGAATACCTAAACCACCTTCTTCATTAGCAAGGAAAACTAATTTCCACTTTACTTTTGCATCTCTAGCATCAGAGTTCGTTCCTTTCTATACAAGTGCTCTACAAACTTCTTTCCAATTCTCTTTAAGACTTTATTTGGAAGTATAAACATACTAGTCCCATATCTTGAAATACTTAAAAGCACGGAGGGACTAAGCTGCAAGTCTTCCACTAAAATTTAAATTTCTTGAAGTCGAATGAATAATTCTTGTAGTAATTCTATTTTCAAGAGTCAAACAAATCAAAACACTTAGTTTTCCAGCTATGAGGGGAACTCCCACATATTTTATAAGTAAAATACCTTCTTTGACTTTTGAAATACCACAAATATCGTCCTTTATATCTGAGTTCAAGACCCCCAAGAAAATGTCACTCCTATGAATGAAGACTAAAAGATAATCCTTAAAGGAATGTTAGCAAATTTAAGCCAACTTTAACCTCTTTATAACATTCTTTTGTGCCTCCAAAGAATATCATGAAGTCATCAACAAATTATAAGAGAACAAGCTTCTATTTCTGGCATTTTGTATGATAAATGATTTTTTCTTTCTCAATAACAAATCCAAGAATCTAAGATAGTTCCTCTATATCCATCACAAATAGGTAAGAAGACATTGGATCTCCTTGCTTCACACCTGTTTAACCTTTAAATAAACCTTCATATCATCCATTAAGTAAGGTGATATTAAACATATACCAACCTAATAGTTACACTTAAAGGAAAGTGTATAACAACCATTGTAATATGAAAAAATTACCATGAAAAAGTATTGTACGCTTTGATTATATTTGTCTTCGTGGTTCACCTAGGAGAAAGATTAGCTATTCCATAACCTCTTAAAATAATTTGACATAAAAGAATATTTTTGGTAATCTTTATGCCTTCAACAAAATTAGATTGATTAGGTGAGATAAGAATAAGAAGAACAAGATTTATTCTATTAGCAAGAATCTAAGAAGTTAGCTTTATAACCTAAAATGCCAGGAATTGAAGTTTATTCGCTTAGAAATTTTTTTAATGATACTATCAATCATAATAGACCTATTGATATGATTTATATTAGTTCAACACTTGATAAAGCTGCTTATGAGAAATGAGAGAAGTCAAATTACTTAGGACTTACAATCATAAATTCAACAATTCATGTCACATGCATTCTTAACATCCTGGAAAATATAGATGCAAAACAGTTCTCAAGGCTATCGCTAAGAAGTGCATCACCAAATGGAAAACAAAAATAGAAAATGTTATGGCTAAGTTGAATGGCATGCGATAAAATGATAAGGGTAGCATAGTGGGCTCTGCCCTAGACATGGGTAATATTATCACCAGACTTAAAGCGCTAAAAATAGACGCATATGATTTTTGGAGTAAAAGTTACAGTGAATATTATTATAAAATCTAGAACAAAATTATATAATTTTAAAGAGTAATGATCGGTGATAACAAAAAAAGGACCACCCAAACATCACCCATGATGTGGTAGTTAAGTGGTCCAATCATGTTATTTCTCTTTTCAGATTTATTTTCATGATTGGACCACTTAACTGTCACATCATAGGTGATGTTTGGGTGATCCTTTTTTTGGTGATACCCAACATGACTCAATTTATAAATAACTCATAGGAGATTTCAACCTCTGCATGTGATCTAATTTTCACTAAAAAGGAATATAAGTCAATTTAAATAACTATAACGTAATGTTCTTTTTAATTGCAGTACACTATTAAAGCGGTAAATGTTCATTTAGTTTAAAACACAAGATAAACTCTAAACTTCGATGGAACATTAAAGACGATTCAAAGTTAATCGACATGACATAGCGAGAAGGGGTCTAATAGGATCTATAATAGGGAATTGATTAGCCAAGTAGATGGCTCTGATTTATAATTACATTCATTTGTTGTCTAAAGTAGGAAACAATGAGGAAGGTAACCCCTAAATCCAAATGAAATACTTAGGTATTTTCTATACCAACCTTTGGAAGAACTGAGATTATCTCCTTATGTGCTGCAAGCACTGTGTCCTCTAAGAAGAGGAAAAAGTAATGAGAATAGTTAAGATTAACCCCTTATTTTGCGTACCTCAGGATCCAAAAGAACACATTAGTACATAGTTGAACTCATTTTTGAGTTTCAGATGCTTCAAACTATACCTTTTTTGGTGGCTTGGGAAAAGTAACCTCACTGGAAGATTTTAACTCTTTCCAAATGACACAAAAAATTTAAATATAGATGACAAAAATTCCAAGCCCTTCATAAAAACAAAGAAATTGCTTCATAATGAGCTACACAATTCAAAATTGTGCTTCGATAAATCCATATTATAGATATCAAGATAATTTTGGAGAAAATAATGTTTTGTAATATCAAAATAGAGAAAATAATTTCTTGTGTCACACAAGATCTAAACCATGCAAGTCTGGTAGCTGGAATCTAAAAATCGACGTAGGTTACACGCGGAGGTTGTAATACTTGAGAAGTGTTGTCTTCCCAATATGGACTTTGTCCCCGTCAATGGTCACCCATATGCTGCACTTCCATTTCCTCGCTCCTTCCTTCTGAGCATGTTTTTTGAAAGCCCATGGTGTCATCTTGCATGTTCAGAAAAAACAGTCATTATTTAGATTTTAAACAGTTTTTCAGTCAGAAATTATGTTTGCCTCTCTATATAGATAATCATTGAACCTCACTATGATTCAGAGACATAAATTTATGATACTGTAAAAACATATCAGAAATTACCAATTCAAGAATAAACCATTACAAATTGAAGAAACGAAAAACACATTTAGAGTCAATTTATAGAAGATGATTAGAAAAATTAATTATTTAATTTATTTACAAGATATATATATATATATATATATATGAGATTTACATGGATAGTCTACTTCATATTTAATAGAGTCATTTTGCCCAAGTTTGATCATGTCTATGCAGTAAGACATCTTCAAAACCACGACACAAAGTTTTTTCTTATTGGCATTTTAAAAAGTATCTTTTGGGAAGTAGATTCCTTTCAATACCATCACAAGATAAATTTTGGATAGTATAAGACACACCAAGCTTGGTTACCTAACATGGCTTTATTCATCATGTGAAAATCCCGAAAGTCAAGTCCATCACTGATACCAAAACTAACAACAGTTTCACGTCATAGAAAACTCCTTTTAATGCCCTATGTTCTTTAGAATATTATTTTAAATTAATAAAATTTGTGCCCCTTCCAAAAAAAATTATCCTTTTCTTACAACCATAATTTTGTCATAGTTTTTCAATCTTTTCAAAAATAAAAAATAAATCAAATATGTTCAGGCTATTGAAATACAAACCTTCCATATCTTAATAAAATGAAATAACAAGGAAAATATAGGGTGCTTTTAATCTCTTAATGAATAAGAAGATTACATCCGTCAATCTAAAATAATTTTGCTAAAGTATGTAAAAACAAAAAACACTTACTTTAAATATAGTAAAATAAATTAGATCTTTTTTCATATGGACAAAAAAAACTAAAAAACACACCACGTGTTCAAAAAGCTCTATAAAATATAAATATGCAATTTAATTTGGGATTAAAATGAGATACCTTTTGGGCAACCTGGATATCAATCACATTCAATATCAAGGAGACCATTATCATAAACTCTCAAATATCCAACGGTGTCTCCGAAACGTCGACTAGTGCACCTACGTATCACCTAGGTGGTCTTCATACAATTTAGCCTCATACATATCATTTAAATCCTCGCTAAAAAGTGCCATCTTTAGGTGATAGAAACTGTAAGACGAAAGATAGATTAGAAAAATGTGAAAGATGAAAAAAGTTATTTACATTGACTTATAGTCCGTTTTGGATTGCCTTTTTTTTACAGACATATAACTATAAGGTAATGTTCTTTTTTAATTTCAGTACAATATTAAGGCGGTAAATGTCCATTAAATTCAAAACGCAACATAAACTTGGAACTTTGAAAGAACATTAAAGACGATTCAAAATTATATCGACATGACATAACGAGAAAGGCTCTAGTCGGATCTATAATAGGTAATTGATAATCCAAGTAGATGGCTATGATTAGCCAGAAATATTATGCCAAGACTCATGATGCAGAATTCTATAGATTCTAAGCTAGTCATAAAAATATTAAAGGGATATTCATAATTAGATACAAATATATACTAGAAACCTCTAATTCAATAAGACAAAGTCGAATCTCTATCAATATCAAAGTATGAAATACTATTATAAGATATATAAAGAGATACAAATAATCAAATAGACATTCGAGGTGAGTAGAGGCGTACACGGAAATTGATTATAAAAGACGGGATCTTAAAAATCAAATTTAAAAGTCTTATATAATTCTGGAGAACGGTGGAAGATTTCACAGAAAAACTCATACATCATATTCAAATGAGTCATATAAAAAATTGTAGAATATCTAAATAAAGGATTTGGGTCCACGAATTGAACGGTGGGAGATTTCCCACAAATTTTATGAATAAAGGATTTGGGTCACTATTATAGTCAAGTCGAAGTATAATTCACGTCTTGTCACTTGAATACACTTAAAAGCTTCTTTAAATACAATAGAAAAAGATATATTCTCCCTCTCTCTAGAAAAGAAGATATAGAGTAAGAATAATATGAAAGATAGGATCATATTAAAAGTATACATAATATGATGGAATGAGGTTCACCATTTTCACCATAGGGGAAGTCCCCCCTCTATCCCACCTATGTGGATGCCTCCATCACCCCTCTGATTTCCCTCTTGTATGTTCCAATTATTTTTACTTAATTTGAAACATGATTCCTTATTTCTCATGATCTATTTCCATGAAGAGGTCTATAATACAATTAATACATCTGATCGGCAAATAGCTTTTTTAGACAAAAAAAAAAAACTAGCTATGGATACCATTTTCTCACCTTAAACCTCGAACCTAGACGTATGAGTGTGCATGTTATTATAGGATTAAGAAAATATCTGGCTGGCTAATTATTTTTACCTTCTCAAAATTGGTTAACTCAAGGAAATTTCCAAGTCCAAAACACCTATTTATAAACTACTTACAAATTTTTCAACAATCTGATGTAGGACAAATGTGAGGCATTACAAATATATTTTCATGCCTATTATAAGTCACTATCTCATGCATTATACATGACATGTGACTTGGTAGAATCTTTAGAAATTTGTTCATATACTATACATATAGATATGTCATATGATTGTAAATTGAGTAGTATATCTTACCGTTTTATAATAAACCGCTTATTTGATTGAAATGACATGATCATCGATCTCTTCTTTCATTAGGCAATGAATTCTTGTAATATAACTGAAAATGTATGTCAAATATCAATAATTAAATTTTGGAGTTAAATAGCTCCGAGTCCAAAGTGACTTTCAAATGTATTATATATATATATATATATATATATATATATATATATATATCAATAATTGAATGTAGTTTTATTATATTTATTGTGTAATACATTCCATGAACGATTGTAAAAATATTTTAATTATTCATAAACATGTCAATCTAATATGAATAAAAAAAATTAAATTAATTACATGATGCTTAAAGAGGTATATATCTTTAAGAAATTATATGTATCATCATTTTAATATATCCTTTAATTACCTTATACAAAATATGTCAAATGGTCAAATCATATAAATTCTGTTGCTAATTAATTAGGTTAATTATATTTTATTTAATATAAGACAATTTTTCACATGATATATATATATATAAGGATAGAGTAAATATATGTTCTATATAATATTAATTAGAGATTAGCAAGGGACATGTAACCGTAGGGTCGGACGTACGTTATAAAATTTAGGGCCCGGCCCCCTAAATTTTCCAAAAATCATTTTTTCGCCCTTAAAAAAAAGAAAGCTCCCCCCCCCAAACCCAAAATTTATCGAATCTCTTTCCTTGACCCTCCTCTAATATATAATTCTGGTCCCGTCACTGTGTAGTCGACACTATTTCCTAAATATATGAAGTGACCATGTTTCCCTATTTAAAAAAAAACAGCCCGATCATATGTAACCTTTCAAAGTCGGGCTGATTTGGGTAAATACTGGTTGTTGTCAGTTTCATAATTGATAATAAACTAATAATAAATCTAAACAAGTAATCAATTAGATCAATACTAACCAACGCTTGATTTAGAAATAGAAACAATAAAAATTCACAACAATGATATTATTTATTACACGTAATATATATATATATATATATATATATATATATATATATATATATATATATATATATATGAGAAATTAAATTCAATAAAATTTAGTAGAATAATAATATAAAAATTAGAACAAAATTACGAAAATATTATCTTTATATGCTGAATTCGAAATACCCAAATACAAGATTCTCAACACACAAAAAACTATCACGTAATTTGTACCTTGAGATTTTTGAAATAAAACAAATAAATATGCATCATTATTTCAACACTTCTTTTTCACTTTGATTTATATAAAACTACTGAAAAATGTTTGTCACTGACCATTATCATTCACATAAACATACAAAATATAGTTAGTGGGGTAAATATGGAGGTAAGAAAAAAGAGTGTTGAGAGGAGAAGAAAATAGTGATGGTGATTAGAGAAATAGAACAAGGTTTTATAAGTATAGAAGAGAATAGATATAGAGACTTTTTCGAAGATGAGAAATGATAATTTGTAGAAATGAATAGAGGAGGCGCTTAGAAAGGAATAGAGGATAAGGAAAAAAAATTTAACTCTAATATCATTAGGGTTAGAAATCTTAGTTATACTGATATAACGAATTGGGCCTGGTTAGAACAAGTTGGAATTTTAATATGGTATATTATATGTAGTTCAGAAGGGTTAGATTTTGGGCCTTTTTATCTGATCTTGGGTAGGATTGAAACTGAGCCAAGGGTCGGTTTGGGTAAAAAATGTTGTTGGTCTTTATATTTTTCACACTTAAAAGTATTATATATTTTTAGTACATATAATATATATATTCAGGCGCACGCGCACCCTCACATGTGTACATTCACACACATTCACTTGCGCACGTAAACATATATATAATCTTAAAAAAAAAATGGTCTCCAACCTTTACCAAAACTATTAATTATGGGTGAATTATACATAGGGTCTTAGAAACACTATTTCTTCTCTATAGAGTAGTGTCTAGAAATCTGTTCTTCTTAGGGACCTCATTTTTTACAATAGTCTTTTCTACCCTTACTAACACTAAAAGACAAAGAAAGTGTGATGTCATTGTTTCTCTCTCCACTACCCACCTACCTCCAACCTCCGACCTCCTACCACCAACCACCGACCTCTGACCTCCGACCACCGACCACTGACCACTGACCACCGACCTCCGACCACCAGTCACCGGTCGCCGGTAAAAACATAGAGTATCGGATAAAATTGATGAGTACCGGAAAAAACTGAGAGTACTCTATAAAATTGCTGAGTACTCCATATATTTTATTGAGTACTCTATATATTTTGATGAGTGCTCCGAATAATTTTGATGAGTACACCAGATAAATTTAACGAGTATTTTAATAAAATGAGTACTCCGTAAATTTGATGAGTACTCAGTAAATTTGAGGAGTACTCAATCAATTTGAGGAGTGTTATTAAAAAACAAGCATAAAAAATTTGAAAAATTTATTTATTCATCTTTATTACACATTTTACATTTAAAAATAATAAATTAATCTAGCTTTGACCAGATCTGGTCAAACCAAATCTAAATTTGAAAAAAAAAACTAAACTCCTTATCACCAAACTACATTCGCTGACGCCTTCATCTCGACGAGCTGCTGCAGCGGTCACGAACAAGACACCACCGCCGTCAGCCACCACAAGCCTCGACGAGCTGCTGCAATGATCACGAACAAGACACCACCGCCGTCAGCCACCACAAGCATCGACGAGGCCACCAGTTGAGCTTCGAACACCACCGCGTGAAGACTATTCGAGCTTCGAACAGTACCTTACTCTTCTGCACCAATGGCGGCACGCAAATCTCGTGAACCCTGCACCACTCGAACCAGCCAACTCCGGCCATGGCTTGTCTTCATCGGCGAGAAACTCTTTGGTTGAGATCTCCGGCAAACCCTGCACTAGAAGACTCACGCAAACCACTACGAGAAGACTCAGCGCTGCACGTGAACAGAGGCGCACGTGAACGAAGCAGAAGCCGAGATCTTCGCCAGAGCAGCAGCAGCGGTCTCCTTCTCTGTTTCCGTTCGTTGTAGTGGCGGTGGCTTCTTTCGGTGGAGGACCGGAGCTCGCGAAGAACAGCAGCATCGGAGCTCGCGAACAGATCTAAGGAGAAGAAGGAGCTGCGCGAACATGTTTAAGGAGAAGGAGCAATGGAGGACGATAGGTGATGGTGCTGGTGGTTTTTAGCATTTTCGGTGGTGGTGGTGGTGGCGGTTTGGGAGCTGAAGTAGCTCATGTCAGAAGAGGGAAGTGGGGAGGAGAGGGAGGTGAGAGAAAATAGATCTGAAATAATAATGGTAGGGCTTCTAAATTAGTATATATAGAAGACAAAAAATAAAACGAGGGTAGTAAGGTAATAGGGGTTTTGTGTTTCATGTGTTAAATTCTTTTTGAGGTCTTTAGTAAGAAGAGACTCCTAGAGGGGTTGCTATCTCGAATAGGGGGTCTGTTCAAGACCCTAAGTGGCATTTTCTCATCAATTATTTCCTGAAAAAATATTTTAATATGGTCATTCTTCATTATAATATAATATAATTAACCTTTTGGTAACCCATTAAAACACAAGGTAAAGTATTTTAATATTGAAGCTTAATATAAATATCGATAAAAGATATAGTTAAATATAAAAATTATATATGTATTTATAAATCAATAAATATATAATCATAAAAATTACTTCTAATTTCTTATAATAACATATACAAAACCATAACCTAATGAATCAATTAAGTTTATAGTCCTATTGATAATGTACTTCATACAAGGACAAACTTCATGTAGATATATAAATTTGGGCGGTTAAAATCTAAACATTTATTTACATATCTGCAAGCGATATTTTCTAACATTGCTAAATCGCGTCTCTTTAGAGACGAGATCTTTAGAGAGGACATAATTGTCATCTCTAAAGTTCCTTAACTACCGACAGAAAAAATATTACAATATCTTTTTAGACGAAATAAGCTCATCTGTAAAGAACTATGTCATTAAAGACAGTATGTTTTTGTCTCAAGTGATATCATTTGCGATGACTAATTATCAATTTTAAATAATAGAAATTGTTGTTTTTATTGTTATTTATTAATCGAGACAAACTAAGTCGTCTCGAAAGAATTCATTTTCAATGAATTATAAGGTCTTTACGGACGACCTCAAGTCGTCTCCTAAGGCACTTGCTCATTCGAGACGAAAAATATTATCGTTAGAAACGACAAAATGTCGTCTCTAAAGAAAAACGCGTAATAATGCTTGGGCAAAATTAATCATTAACACACGTTCCCATGATTAACTCCCACATCCCAAACCCTAGTCCAAAAGGGTACCACCGGATCGTTTCCTACCGCCACCTGTTCTTCGCTACATCATTACCATAGGATTGGAACCTCCACCTACACGTGTGATGTCCACTTCAACAAAAATTTATCCGCTAATTTTTTGAAAATATGTATTTTCTAAATTTCAATCTTATTAAATTCTCCATTTTATATCGTATTTGTTTATGCTTATAATATAGATATTTATTGTGTAATAATGTGTGTAATTTAGTTAGTCGTAAATTTTTTATATATCTATTATAATCTCAAATTTGGTTATAATCAATTTATAGTTTGATTATAGACGATGAATCTGGTTCATAAGAGATTTCAGATTAAATCAAGTAATTATTATTATACTCGAGAATTTATGTTGATTGCGAGGGATTTTATAACATTTGCAGAAAATCACATGGGTAAAACAGGTCGCATTTTTTGTCTGTATAACCGTTGTTTGAATAATCGTAGAAATAGTATAGATGTTGTGCAAGCCGATATTTTAAAATTGGATTTTTATCAAAGTATGAGGTTTAGACAAAAATTGGTGAAATAGAAAATATCCATGTGAATACCTTTATTCGTATAATAGATGATGAAATGATGGACATATTTGATTATTTGAGATCGAGTTTAATATCAAGATCGGTATTGAGAATAGTCCAAAAAATAACTTTAATAGTTTCAACGCTTTGCTTGAAGAAACAGAGACTGGTTAATACCCTTGTTCCACAACAATGGGTTCCTTGAATTTCATTACTAAGTTGATGCACATCATGGTTAAGAACACACCTGTTTCACCGAACTTCTTGAATTACTGTTTCGTGTTTTGCCTGAAGGTCATACTTTACCTTCTACGTATGAGGAGTGCAACAAAAAGCTAAATAATTTGGGTATGAGATACATTACGATTGATATATGTTTAAATGATTGTGTTTTATATTATAAAGATAATGAAAAGCTCGAGAAGTGTCCAGTATGTGGTGGATCTAGGTGGAATCCGAAGAAGGAGAAGAAAGATCCACATAAGAAACTGCATTATTTTCCCATTGCGCCAAAATTACAGAGATTGTTCATTTCGAGGCATACTGCCAAAGACATGATCTGACACCATACTGAAAAGAGTATAAATAAAGATATGTTACATCATCCGGTTGATGGTACCAGTTGGAAAAAATTTAACGAGTCTTGAGTTTGCTAGTGAACAGTGTAATGTACAATTGGGTTTGTGTATCGATGAGTTTTTTGTGTGTTCTTTATGCAAAACAACATATAGCATGTGGCGATTATACTGACAATCTGCATTTACCGTTATGGTTATGCATGAAAGAATCCATGTTTATACTTATTTTGTTAATTCCGGGTCCTTATTTATCGAGTATGCGTGAAATTTTTTACAATTTTCCGATGTAAAAACTACAATTTGTCGTTTTATTCATGCATGAAAGAATCCAATTTGGGTCGGTATCTTTGGAGCCAACTTAGGAGCCCATGATGGGTCACTCATATCCCATTTTTATAAATTGGATGGAATGGTATTTTCTTTTTAAAAAAAAGGAAATTTTTCGTTTTAATAAAATTTAATGGGATTTTCTTTAGAATTGGAAACATAATGATACACCTCACAAATTATATCACATACAAAGAGAATACAAATTATCTTTCTATCTCTCTAAATCTCTCTTAAATAAACAAAAAATAATTGGATATCCATAACTTGTGGGTATATAGATTTTTCCGAGTAGAGATTCACGTCGATTTGGTGAGATAATTCAAACACGTTTACGCTAGTATAGGTATTATGTATCCTCTATCTTATTGTTTATAATAATATCACGAGAGTGTCGAGGAGAAAATATAATTATCGAAGTCTTGTATTTTACAATTAACACTTTGACCGAAACGACACCGATCACAAATTTTCAAGCACTTGGCAATCATGATATAAAGCAATCTCAAACTTATATATAAACCCCTTTCAATTTATTATATATATATATATATATATATATATATATATATATATATATATATATATATATATATATATATATATATATTTAGGAATGTCATTTGTAATTTTTTATTTGACCAAAAAAAAATTATGAATTATTTTTATTATCAAATATCTTAAGGTATTGATTGTTTTTATACATTTTTTTAGTTTAGTATAACGTGAGTAATACGTATTCATTTTTTTTTTTTTGTTACATAGGAGAGCCACTTTGGACTCAGAGTCATTGACTCGGTTCGAACCTGCACCACTAGACTGGTAGACCAAGGCTCTGGCCAGTGAGCTAATCCCAGCTGGTTCATACGTATTCATTTTCGTTACATAAATATTACTCTCTCCGTCCACTTTTATTTGTCCAACTTTCCAAAAAAAAGTTTGTCCCTTTTTTAATATCAAGACACTTTTTTTAAACTTTTTCCAATTTAACACTCAATTAAATAGTATAAAGAGAATTGAATTAAATAACCTCATATACATTAATTAAGGGCAATTTTGTAAAAATAAAGAATATTAAATGATTTTTTAATCTTTGTGCCACAAAAAGTAGAACAAATAAAAATAGACGGAGAAAGTACTTTCTTCATTTTTAAATAAATATTTATTATTAAAAATATATAAATTAATTAGTCATTTATAATATATCAAAACCTTCTTTACTAATTTTTTCTAATATTATTTTTTATTAAAATATTAAAAAGATATATTTTTAATAAATATTTATGATTTCAATGTTTTTGTAATAGAGAATCTTTATGCAGAAACGGGGAGTATATTTTAATGAAAGTTAGTGGATTATACGTGCGATGCCTCATTTTTATCAGCTAACGCGCCAAGTGGGATAGGAATCGTCCAGCGGAATAATCTTACAGGTCAACGTGTTACATTCTCTAAACCTATCTGGACGGATTCGGCGGCGGAAGGGGAAGCTTCTGCAGTTCTTGAAGCTTCTCGGCTTAGCCTAGCTCATCCAGGGGCTAAGATCGTCATCTGTTCAGACAACCTTGACTTTGTTCAAGGTCTGAAGTCGTTGCCAGCTGCATGGTGGAAAGTCCGACCATTCGTTACGCGGATCAACAAGATGGTTGAGGATCACAGAGCGATCTGCTTCAAACATCTTCCGTGTAGATGGAATGGTCTGGCTGACCAAGCCGCGCGTTTAGCTAGGCAATCGGCACCGGATCACCTGGACCCTATGGAGTTGGGGTCGGTTTTTACGAGACTGGGAATAGGCTAAATTCGTCTTAGTGTTCTTTATTTGTACGTTTGACCAAAAAAAAAAAGACTATCAGTTTTTTTTTACAGAGGGACTATCCGTGAAAGTCAACATAGACAAGAAGGTGTCCAAGGCGAACATATGGCTAACAGAAAAAATCATGAAATCTTGAAATTTGAAGAAATCGTTGTTATTATTGTTCCCTTTCCAGCTCAAGGTCACCTTAATCAGCTCCTACAACTCTCTTGCTTAATCGCTTCATATGGTTTACCAGTTCATTTTGTTGGCTCAGAAACACACAATAGGCAGGCCAAAACTCGATCCAATGTCTTAGATCCGGTTGAGTTAGCCAAAGTTCATTTCTATGATCTTCCTACTCCACATTTTCACTCTCCTTCTCCCGATCCAAACTCTTTAAAAAAATTCCCTGCACAATGAAGAATATATATATATATATATTAGGTGGATATATATTATGTGAAGTGTTATGTTCTAATTGGCTGATTACTTATTGACGTGGCATGGACGTGGCTTAATCTCGTGCGTTTGATCCTATTACCATCCAATGGCTCTCATTCGTTCTTGGCTCTTGTCTCATATATAAGGAAACGCGGTTTGACCGAAGTCATAACCCCTTCCTCTCTCAACTTCTGCGTTCTCTCTCGCCTCTCTCATACACTAACCCTAGTTTGTAGAAGATCAATCTCGGATTCTTCTTGTAATCGATTAGATAGCTTCTTAGTTGTAATATCTCGTGTAATTTGTGATAATCATCTTGATTAATCACTAGATAGCCTTATTCATCTGTTTAGGGTTCGAGAATTAGATTAGAAGTGGTATTCATTCGATTGTGTGGTTTGTATTGTAAGGTGATCTGAAACATTGTATCTCTTGTGATTTCTAGTAGCCGAGCACCTCTCATCGGAGCTCAACGTGGATGTAGGTCTGTTTTGGACTGAACCACGATAAAATCTGTGTTCTTACTTTCTCGCTTTATTTCTTGTGTTTGTGGTTATTGAGTAGTGTGATTTGAGGTTAATATTGATAGAAAATTACAACAGTGGTATCAGAGCTTGAATATTAATCTTGGGCTATCAGATTAAGGTTCTCAAATCGGTGTTCTTGGAAAATTAGGGTTTCGCCTAATTTCATCTCGTGGGTTTTAAATCGGTTTCTCTCCGTTCTTGTTTCATTAATACGATGGCTACCTCTACACGAATTGATATGTTCGTGTTCGATGGTAAGATGGATTTTGGTGTTTGGCAGAAAAAGATGAGGGTTCTACTCTCTCATCACAAAGTGGGAAGTGCGCTTATTGCTGATATTAAAGATTGGCGTGAGGGAGAACTTGATCGAGAAGCACAAATCAAAGAAGAAGCCTATAATATTCTATTCTTGAATCTTTCTGATTCTGTCATTCGACAAGTTGATGGTGCTGATACAGCTCTTGAGCTGTGGGGTAAACTCGAAACTCTCCATGCCTCTAAATCTGTTCCTAATCTTGCTTTCTTGAAAGGTTCTTTGTTTAATTATAAAATGGATCTGTCTAAATCTATTGATGAGAACTTAGATGAATTTACTAAGATGTCCCTTGTTCTGAAAGGAACTACTATGGCCTTAGATGACACTAGTAAATGTATGATCCTTTTAAATGCTATACCTGAATCTTTTCAAGTTGTGAAAGATGTGTTTCAATATGCTAGTACTGTCCCTACTTATGATCAAGTTGTTACTGCACTTAAGACCCGAGAAAATGAATTAAAGTCCCTTAAAAAAACAGGAATTAACATGTATGTTAACCCTAGAACAGATACTACTCAATCACTTGACTTAGCTAAGAATAAGAAAGGAACGAAAACCACTAGTTCTAAGAACAAAGAAACTAGGAAGTGTTTTCATTGTGGGAAGGCTGGACACTTAAAGAAAAATTGCTATAAGTTGAAAAACAAGGTGAACAATAATGAATCAAACATTGCTAGTATGCCTAAGTCCACTGATGATGTGTTTGAAGTCTTAAATGTTAGTAACTTGTCTGAGCATGCTAGTTGGATTCTTGATTCTGGTTGTACCTTTCACATGTGCCCTATACTTGAACTATTTCATGACTTGACTTATGTGAACAATGAAACTGTATATATGGGGAATAACAACACTTGTGATGTTAAAGGTATTGGGAAAGTTAAATTGAGAATGGGTTCTGGGAAATGTATTGAATTAACTAATGTTAGATATATTCCTGATTTGATAAGAAATTTAATTTCTTTGGGTGCTTTAGATGATCTTGGTTGTGTTTCCAATGTTTCTAAAGGTGTTATTCATGTTTATAAGGGTGGTAAATTGTTATTATCTGGTGTTAAACATGCTGGTTTATATGTTCTTGATGGTACACATATAGTTGGTTTTGTGAATTCTGTTACTAATGCTTCATCTCAGGCTACCACTGAAAAGTGGCATTTAAGGCTAGGGCATATGAGTCAACAAGGACTCAGTGTCCTTAGCAAACAAGGTATGCTTGGAAAAGACACAGTTGGGGACCTTCCCTTCTGTGAGACTTGTGTATTGGGTAAACAACACAGGGTAAGTTTCAAGCCTTGAACTCACAATTCCAAGGCTTGTCTTGAATATGTTCATGCAGACCTTTGGGGTCCTGAGAGGTATGATGCTCATGGTAATTTCAAATACTTTCTTTCTTTAGTTGATGATTTCAGTAGAAGGGTTTGGACCTTTCTACTTAAAACTAAAGATGAAACTTTTCAACAAATCAAAGAATGGAAGTGTTTGGAAGAAAATCAAACTGGTTTAACTTTAAAGGTTTTGAAAACTGATAATGGTCTTGAATTTTGTGACACTGAGTTTGATTTATACTGTAAGACTAATGGAATTTTGAGACACAGGACAGTTAGGCATACACCACAACAAAATGGTGTAGCTGAGAGGATGAACATGACACTTCTTGAGAAAGTGAGATGCATGTTTTTCACCTCAGGCTTACCCAAAGATTTTTGGGGAGAAGCTCTTTACACAGCCACATATCTTGTTAATAGGAGTCCAAACAGATCAATAGGCCTTAAGACTCCTATGGAAATTTGGAAGGGGCAGAAACCAAACTTGTCTTTTCTTAAACCCTTTGGGTGTGCAGCTTATGCACACACAAAGGAGGGTAAGCTTGATCCTAGGTCTATCAAATGCATAATGTTGGGTTATCAAAACCAACATGGTGTAAAGGGTTATAGACTGTGGGAAAAAGATAGTAGAGGGTTCAAAGTTATTGTTAGTAGAGATGTAATCTTTGATGAACTAACATTTCCTTTCAAAAATGATACAGGAACAGGTGATGATGCTTTACCTGAACCTGCACAACCTCAACAAGTGGTGGGAATTGAGAAAGAGGTGGAGCCTGAGTCTTCCAGTCCAGTTGATGATCATGGAGATGAACCAAACCCTCCCCATGATGAAGCTGAAGCTACTGAGGACAATGAGGGTGAAGAACATCCTCCTGAGTCTTCAACAGGGCAACTTCAGAATTATCAACTTACAAGGGATAGGACTAGAAGGGAAACCAGAGCACCTTCAAGGTATTCATATGCAGACCTTCTGTATACAGCTCTGAATGCTTCAATTGAGGTCACAAACTCTGAACCAACATCCTATATGGATGCTATGGAGGCAAAGGACAGTAAACAATGGGAAAAAGCTATGAATGAAGAAATACAGTCATTACATGAGAATAACACATGGGTTCTTACTGAACTACCCCATAAACAAAAGGTGGTTGAGTGTAGATGGTTATTCAAGCTCAAAGAGGGCATATCTGAGACTGACCCTCCAAGGTACAAAGCTAGATTGGTTGCAAAAGGCTATACTCAAAGGGAAGGTATTGATTTCAATGAAATTTTCTCTCCTGTGGTTAAGTTTAAAACTATTAGAGCTATGTTAGCTTTTGCTGCTTGTTATAATCTTGAAATTGAGCAATTGGATGTTAAGACTGCTTTCTTGCATGGTGACCTTGAGGAAACTATTTTCATGAGACAACCTGAGGGTTTTGTTGACCCTAAATTGCCTGATCATGTATGCTTACTGAAAAAATCTCTTTATGGTTTAAAACAGTCCCCTAGACAATGGTATAAGAAGTTTGACTCATTTATGCTTAAATGTGACTATGTGAGATCTGATTATGATGCTTGTTTGTATCTATCTGTTAAAACTGATCATCATGTGTATGTTTTACTTTATGTTGATGATATGCTTATTATTTCTAAGTCCCTTAAGTATATATCTGAGTTAAAGAAGAAACTTAGTAAGGAATTTGATATGAAAGACCTTGGAAATGCTAAGAAAATTCTTAGGGATGATGATTGATAGAGATAGAGATAAATGCATGATTAAGCTTCACCAGGAACCTTATTTGAGAAAAGTAATTTCAAAATTTGGTAGCTTGAATTGCAAAACTGTTATGACTCCTTTGGCTGGTCATTTTGTTTTATCTAAACATTTGTGCCCCAAGTCACAGTCTGATATAATTAAGACGAATTCTGTTCCATATGCTAATGTTATAGGGTCCCTTATGTATGCTATGATTAGTACTAGACCAGACTTGTCCTTTGCTATATCCTTATTAAGCAGGTACATGTCTAATCCTGGTTGGGATCATTGGTGTGCTCTAAAACATGTCCTTGCATATGTTGGAAGTACTTTGGGTGTTGGACTGTGCTATGGTAATCATAACATACCTTTTGAGTTAGTTGGATATGTAGATTTTGATTTTGCTGGAGATAGAGACTCAAGAAAGTCTACTACCTCTTATTGCTTTACTCTTGGAGGAAATTGCATTTCTTGGAAATCTCAACTTCAACCCTTAGTGGCTTTGTCCACTACTGAGGCTGAATATGTGGCTATAACCGATTCTTCTAAAGAAGCAATTTGGCTTCAAAATTTGCTATCTGAAGCTTGTATTGTGAAGGGTAAGGCTACTATATTCTCTGACAGTCAAAGTGCAATTCAACTGAGTAAAAACCCAGTATATCATGAAAGAACCAAACATATTGATGTTAAGTATCATTATATAAGAGATATACTGGCTAGTGGTGAAGTTAAGTTGTTAAAGGTGGCAACCGAGGATAATCCTGCTGATTATGGTACTAAAATTGTTACTAATGTCAATTTCAAGCATTGCTTGGATTTGCTTTCTATTGGTTAATATTTTGCAGGAATTTTTGAGCTGAGATGATGATGGAGATGGCTTGGGTTTGCTAGGAATCACATAAGGTGCAGTTTCAGGTGGAGGTAGAGAATCAACACTTCAAGGTGGAGATTGAAGAATATATATATATTAGGTGGATATATATTATGTGAAGTGTTATGTTCTAATTGGCTGATTACTTATTGACGTGGCATGGACGTGGCTTAATCTCGTGCGTTTGATCCTATTACCATCCAATGGCTCTCATTCGTTCTTGGCTCTTGTCTCATATATAAGGAAACGCGGGTTGACCGAAGTCATAACCCCTTCCTCTCTCAACTTCTGCGTTCTCTCTCGCCTCTCTCATACACTAACCCTAGTTTGTAGAAGATCAATCTCTGATTCTTCTTGTAATCGATTAGATAGCTTCTTAGTTGTAATATCTCTTGTAATTTGTGATAATCATCTTGATTAATCACTAGATAGCCTTATTCATCTGTTTAGGGTTCGAGAATTAGATTAGAAGTGGTATTCATTCGATTGTGTGGTTTGTATTGTAAGGTGATCTGAAACATTGTATCTCTTGTGATTTCTAGTAGCCGAGCACCTCTCATCGGAGCTCAACGTGGATGTAGGTCTGTTTTGGACTGAACCACGATAAAATCTGTGTTCTTACTTTCTCGCTTTATTTCTTGTGTTTGTGGTTATTGAGTAGTGTGATTTGAGGTTAATATTGATAGAAAATTATAACACACAACTTCAGCCCTCTTGGGAAGCAACGATCTTTTTACGTGAGCCTGTACGTGACATCAAAAAGAATTGTTATAGTTCATGATCCTCTTACAGTTGCACTTGTTCAAGATGCTGCTTCAATACCGAATGCCGAGGCTTACACTTTTAATTGTATCTCAGCATTTACACTTTTCTTTATCAAGTGGGAATCTATGGGAAAGCCTCTATTAGTAGATGCAGAACCACCAAAAGGGTTGCCAAGTATACTAGAATGCATGACTGAAGATCACTTAAAATTTATAGCTTATATAGTGGGTTATCTGAACCATCAAGTTGGAGAACTTCACAACACTTCCAGGGTACTCGAAGGAATTTATCTCGATCTTCTCGGTAAAGAAGAGTATGGTGGAAAAGGGAAAAATATTGCAATTGGACCATTGCTTCCTGTGCAGAAATTAAGTTTAGATAGCCAAGACAAATGTCTACAATGGCTTGATAAACAGGAACCAAACTCTATAATCTATGTATCTTTCGGATCAACTACTTCAATGTCAGATGAAGAAGTTAAAGAGTTAGCTATGGGATTGGAAGAAAGCAAAGTGAAGTTCATTTGGATATTGAGAGACGCAGATAAAGGAGACATATTCGATAAAGAAGTTAGAAAAATACCATTGCCTGAGAAGTTTGAAGAGAGAATATCAGAGTTTGGGATAATAATAAGAGATTGGGCGCCTCAACCTGAAATATTAGCACATTCATCAACAGGTGGATTTATGAGTCATTGTGGTTGGAATTCTTGTATGGAAAGTATTAGTTGTGGTGTACCTATAGCTGCCTGGCCAATGCATTCTGATCAACCCTGTAACGCATTTTTGATAACTGAAATCTTGAAAACTGGATTGATTGTAAGAGAATGGGCACGTCGTGAGGAGCTATTGAATGCGTCTTCAATTGCGAATACTCTGAAAAGATTAATGGCATCTCAGGAAGGAGAAGAAATACGAAAGAGAGCAGAGGAGTTAGGTGGTGATGTTAGGATTGGGTTATTTGTGATGATTTTTTTTGGACGTTTAATACATTTCTACATAATCCTATCTCGATTTATAGTATCCAATTCCTAGTCGAGAGAATAGCGAAGTAAGTCGATCAGAAGTAGTCCTTTCTTCCTTCTGTGCCCTGTGTCTGGCTTGTTTAGCTAAGTTATTTGTGATGATTTAATACCCCTACTAACATGTCTGGAGAATATATGTTATTTATTTTTAGGCCCTTCCGGTTATTAATTTTTTTAAACAATAAGATTCTTGTATTAAAATAATAAAACGGAATACATGAAACGAGTTAAGGTAGCAGACTCATAAAAAGTAAAATTACAAAAACAATAAACGAACACGAATCATTGATTCGTAGTGAACCACTGAACATCCTTGCCCAACATAACACCCTCATGTGTTTACGTGCCAAAATAAAACAGCCTCATGTACCTTATCACAAGCGTGGTTTTAATTAAGTCACATCCGGGAAAAGAATGCAATCATATACCGTCGAAATGGTAACAAATGCAAACATCCGAATTTTACCGGGAAAAAGGAAAATTTTCTATCGGGTAATGCGTGCAATGAAAGAATCCATCTCCAGACGTGTAAAAAATAAATCAACCAAAATTAAAGATGACCAAATACTAAAATACCCCTACTAACACTAAAAGTCAAAAGAAGCGATGTCACTGTTTATCTCTCTCCACTACCCACCTACCTCCGACCTCCGACCACCGACCTCCGACCACCGGAAAAAACATAGAGTATCAGAAAAAACAGTGAGTATCAGAATAAAATATAGAGTTTCGAAAAAATTGATGAGTACTCTATAAAAATTGATGAGTACTCGATAAAAATAATGAGAACTCTATAAAAATGATGAGTCTAAATAAGACTTAATGAGTGTTATTAAAAAAATAGAGTATTATTGAAAAATGCTAAAAAAATACAGAGTATCCATTTTACAACACATTATCACAAACTAATTACAATAAAAAATGGATAAAATTAACTGGTTTGACCAGATCTAAACAAAAAATAATTGTTTGAATAGTCTTCTCAGCTTCCTCTTCGAGGCTCTCACATACAGGAAACCCTAGGCGTTGCGGTGGAGCTTCCTCGCTGATCCAGTTGCACTCGAACAAGTTGTTGCTGCTTCGGATTCATCTCCTTCGCCGAAGCTAAAGCAACCATGAATCAAGGTGAAACATCAAGCTCTAGAACAACACAACAGAGGGCTGACCTTCCAGAGCTGCAGTCTCGCCGGGGAACCTCGAACGAAGGTTTGAACTGCTGCGACGCGATTTGCAGCAACTCGGCAAGTTTCAATATCCAAGTTGCACTCCTCCTTCACGATGTGTAGGCGAGCTTCGACGGCTGTTCACGAGCTTCGAGCTTGTTTGTCTTCGTCTCGTCGTTGCCAAAGCTTTGCTGTGCCGGCGTGGCTTCGTGACCAGCCGAAAATCACCACGAACCAAGTCCTCAAACCAGATCTCAAACGGCGAACCAGGAGCTAAGGAGTAGGTCCGGTGAAAGAGCGAAGGAGGAGGTCGGCCATGGCTACTGCTGCTGCTGCTTTCTTCTCTGTTCAAATTTTCACCATTGTTGCTGCTCGAGAGAGAGAGAGAGAGAGAGAGAGAGAGAGAGAGAGAGAGAGAGAGAGAGAGAGAGAGAGAGAGAGAGAGAGAGAGAGAGAGAGAGAGAGAGAGAGAGAGAGAGAGAGAGAGAGAGAGAGAGAGAGAGAGAAGAATATGAGAGGGTTGGTTTGACGTGAGAGAGTGTATTGTGAGAGTATTAGGTTTTTAAACAAATCTGAAATACAGTATTATATATAGGAAAAATAACAAAAAATAGTAGAAATGTAAATAGAATTTTAGCCTATAGTATTAAAATATGGTTGAGGTCTTTAGTGAGAAAAACAGAAAATGGGGTTGGAAAAGAGCAAGGAGAAGTATCTTCAAAACCCCTTGGGTCAAAATCTCTAGTTTATAAAGTTACAACTTAGTTCTGCATGTCTTAAAAAGAATAATACCATACTTACAAATAAAATTCAGATAAATAGTATTTAAAATCTTCATGCCAATTCAATAATACACAAATCCATATTCTCCAAAATAACTGAAACTTAATTCCAAACAAATCAAAAAATGAAATGGACTGCCCCCTCTCAAAAACAATTTTGTTAAAAAATAATTACTAATGCAAGTTTTTTCTGAAAAAGGAGCCACAATATATTGTATGATAAAAAATGATAAAGTTATTATAATTTCATGTAATAATTGGAGGCTTAACACAGAGACGGTCTTTGAAGCGGAGACCAACTTGGTAGGAAAGGTTATTAAGAGAATGACGTTAGTTTAATTATAATTCATCTCTCGTATAGTTACCCTATTGATTCTCCACATATATATATATAAAAAAAATTTAAAGATATGTACGAGCTAGAGGAACTATCTAGACCCACTTTTGTACTTATTTGTAAGAGTAAGAATATGGTGGCTGACTGAATTGGTATGACACTTTGTTTGGTAACTAGTTTATTAAAAAACCGGCTTATTTATAAACACGGTATAGTTAGTTAATTTAGTTTTGATTGACAATTTTCCTTGTAGAATGGGATAAACTATAGGGGAATTTATGATAATGAGGCCTATGGCCATTAGTCTTTATAATATAAAGCCAGCAGTTACTAGGCCCATTGAAAACCAACTAAAAGACTAACAATACCTAAACTACCCTCTTAAGCCCTTTACCCACAATGAAAACCAGAAAACCCAACCCCCAACCCTATTAAGCATCGAGAAACCAAAAAATAAAACCCATTAGCTTCCTCTCTCTTCACCTTCCCTCCACACCCCTGTTCACCTTCCCTGCACGGTCTCACCTTCCTCCCATCATCACCCCTACCTTCACGTCGCTGCTCCCCTGCTCACGAAATCGGTGTCTCACCACCCCACGCCCATTGCCTCCCCTCACCATCACCTTCATCAACATCTTCTGCCTCCCCTCACCACCACCTTTAGATCTACTCAACTTCGACCAAGCCCACTCCTCCACCTTCGAACCAAAATGAAGCCGCTCAGATCTACTGAAACCCAATCCCAAGCGCAAGCCTTTCACGCCCCTCACCACCATACCGACCCCCTTTACCGCCCTTACCAACAACCCCCCCTTCGTCGCCCTCACCCTTTGAATCGTTGATTGTTGTTCGTGGAGGGTAAAACCCAAGAACTGGGGGAAGAGAACACTTAGTATGAACTCACTGCCATGGGTACAACCCAAGAATTAATGGGACATGTGTACAACCCGTGAATCCAAGCCTATCACATCATGGGTCCAGCCCAAGCACATCAGCACCGTGGGTACAACCCCATGAAGCCAGATTCTGATTTCGTTTTTGTTTTTTTTTTCATTTCTGTTGCAATTTTTTTTTCAGACAACGAGTGTGCAGAGATTTGTTGTTCTTGTTTTATCCAATACAACGATTGTTAATACATTTCTTGATTTGGTGTGTTTTGGTTTTCATTTGTTGTTGATCCAAATGATTTGTTCTTTGATTCCGTTAAGAAAATGCTTTTTGTTTTTTTTTTCATGAAATATAAAACCCCCTGCAGTGTTATAAAATTTCCGTTTGTTTTTTGTTCCTTGAGGCTATAACCCAATAACATTGTTGGGCTGTGAAATGTTTTATTTATTGGTTTTTGTCATTATGGGTACAACCCAAGAAATGTAGGCTAGTGCATATGGCTTGTATTGGTCCAAGGGTCTGGACCATGACGAGATAATTTACGAAAACGTGTGATATTGTTTTCATGGGTCCGTACCTATAAGAGTTTTATTTTGGGAACTAGTTGCGAGAATTTGTTGGTCCGTCCTTCTCTAAAAAAAATTTAAAAATTATTTTTCCAACTTAACCAAAGGTATAAGAGTCAAAAAGTGAACTAGACATTTATATTTATGCCTTATAAAATAAGTTTTTTTAGTTAGATTTTAAATTATAAAATTAATTATTGAAAATGATAACCTTTGTATAATCAATCAAATTAATTCTAATTGTAAAGTAGAGAGTAGAACTAAGGTCTTAGTTTCTAGTATTATCTCTCTTAAGAACTTGTATAACATCAAAATCTCTTTTATTAAGAGGTCCAAGAATAGGGTTGCTAATTGGGTTGCTAAACAAATGCTTAGAGGATGTTTGTTTGGTATTTGGAGTGTCTTCCCTCCCTCCCAATTAGCTAATTTGATTAGGAAAGATTTGGAACCAACGGGAATTGGATAATTTGTAATATTTTTCTGTTATGTATGGTTATTTTCGACTAAAAAAAAAATTATAAAATTAACAAAAAATAGGCCTCAAAATACATTTTCCTCTAAACTATATATCATCGATTGAAAAAAAAAAAGGGAAACTTAAGGGACTTAAATATAATTTTCGTATTCTGTTTTGGTCGAAACGGTACTTCTATATAAATAGGGGATGTACCGTCTATGCTCTCTTCAGTTTCTTCGCTATATTTTGATTCCATAAACCCCACTATTCAAAACCTCTCTCTTTCTCTCTCTCTCTCTCCTGGATATGGCTGAAGTTTTCGATTCTGAGCTGAACCCCTTACCCTTAGTTCAAGAACCTCCCGTCACTGTTTCCGAACCTTTGGTTACGACTAATAGCCAACGCGAAACCCATTTCAAGAATACCAGCTGCAGCCTTCTTCAAGAAAAAGAAGAAGAAAAGATTTCTTTGGAGAAGGTCGAAAAGGGTGTTTCTGAAATTTCTGAAATGGAAAAGAAGAAAGAAAACTTGGTGGATTTCTGTGGTGATGATGGTGAAGGGTCAACGAAATGTTCTTTAACGATTGAAGTGATTGATGACACTGCTTTAATTGGCCCTGCGAAACTTACGGAGATTGCTTTGAGGAATGGGAAAGCCGTAACAGTTGTGGGTTCTGCTGATCATTTCCCAAGGAACGGTAATAATAAGAGAAATATGGTGCAAGGAAGTGATGCAATGGGGAAAAGAATCGTGGGTTTTGAGGGAAAATCGGAAAGGAACGTGAATGATACGAGAAATTGGATGCAAGAAAGTGATGGAAATGGAAAAAGATTTGCGAGCTCTGAAGATTTCGAAGGGAAAAAGAAGGAAAAGAGGAGTCGCAGAAGGCAAAAGAAAAATGATGCGAAGAAACAAATCGATGAGAAAGAAAACGTTGGTTCTGATAACGTTCAAGTTATGAATGTGAGCAGAGAAGGTAAGATCTGTTATTCAAGGAACGAAATGGAGGCATTAAGGTACAGTGTGGATATGGAAGATCAGAAGAATAAATGGGTTGAGGTATATTGTGGGATTGGAGCTGAAATAGCTAAGGAGTATGATTCCCTTGTTATTTCTGATATTCAAAATCAAAAGAACATCAGCTTAGATTTTGATCCTCGCCGTCAATTTGGGTATCAGAGATCCCCTTCAATGATCGGTAAATATTTCTTTTCTCATCTTTCATATCTATATGTTGTTTATTCTGTGAATTATATTACTGTTGTATCCATTAATCTTGTTTGATAAAGCTTGAATATCATATGCAGTAATAGTTCTTATGTTAAGATATGGTATAATCTTGGCCTTAGAAATGATTCTTTAAGTTTGTATAAACACTTTTTTATCTCCTCTCAGTTCTTTGTTTGGGTCTTTACTTTTCCTCTTTTTCTGTTTAGTCCTTGAACTTGTTTGGTATGACAATCTTCCCAAAATAGTGTCAATATGATGGGTTATAAATTTATGTGTGAACAGGTGTATTTGCTGGAAAGGGAAATCCGAACCATGCGAGAGTTTATGTGCACTGAAGAAGAGACATATCTAATGTAGTTGGAGAGATATAATGTGCATATAAAGGCATTTTCTGGGAAAATTTCCCAATTGTAATCATTTTACATTGTAATGTTGTTTGCTAGCTTAGCAAGTGTTGTGTGTACATTAGAATATGTTGTTGAACTAGTTGGTTTATATACACGCTTTTACTGAAATATGTGGTTGTTTGTGAATTTTTTACAGTAAGAATGAATATGTATATGGTTTGGTTAAGATTGTTGTTAAATTTCAGGTTGTTCAGAAAATAGTGAAATTGATGATGAAGATAATTATAATAGTGATGAAGAAGAATATGATAGCATCCTTAAACCTGCATTTACAGTTGTAGGAGAGCCTGATTTTGATTCTGGTCCTGCATTAGATGGATTTGAATATCTTAGGCGTGTAAGGTAATTTATTATTTGTTTTAACAGAACAAGTAAACAAATTCCAAGCAAAACTAAATCTAACATCACCATTTTGCTATTATATTTACACTATGAATATTTAGATTAGCTGTTTCAGTGCACAGTTATGGTCCTCAAATATCACCCAAAAAATTACATAAAACACCTCTCCCATTAGTGATATGTTCATTATAATGAAAATAAGCCTAATATTTCAATTTTTATCTTCTATAATACCTGAAACAATAATAAAAATGCGATTCATACTAAATTATGAAAACTGTTTTCTGGAAAATGAAATAAATATTCCATGTTTTCTTTGTAAAACAAAAACTGATTTCTGAATATCATTTTTGAATACAAAAATAGCAAAAATTACCGAACTCTATAGATCCAAAAATTATCATTGAAAAAATTCAGTTAAAAGTGTACTATATAATAGGTAATGGTGCTGTTTATTTTTCATGGCATGTATAAAGGTTAAACTAAAGCTTATATATATTATTGATAGGTGGGAAGCTTCTAGATTTCCAAAGGTGAAGGTTTCAAAAGTGGATAAGAGTAAATTAAATAAAGAACAAAGTGTGTATATGCCCCAAATTCCTGATATTGCACAATGTCCCCAACATTTACTACCATTAAAACAATGGGAAGATGCCTTTCTTACTGATTTTTCAAATCTCAGGCTGGTATGTTATATTATGGTGTTTTTTGCATAAAGTGAAAAAATCTAACCGACCATTCACTCAAATAATTGTATTTGTTTCAGGCTTTGTCTCGTCACGAGGGTTTAACCGAAAAAGTTGCTTGTAAAGAACCAATTGTTGTTGAGAGTTTTGAAGAGTTAATAGTGGGAGAAGATGATGATACCTTGGAATCTACACAAATCACTCAACAAATTGACTCGGCCGTTTGTGAAACTGACATCTCAGACCTTCTAGAAAGTTATGTTCATGAACAACCTATGAAGGAGAATTCTGAAAATTACCCCACCTTGTCAATGATTTTAGAAATGGATTCAGTGACTCGAGTTTCAAAGTTGAGGAAGCGCATAAACTCCTTTGAGAGTGTGACAAAAGATGATTGTTTATGGCTATTTGCTTTATGTGCAGCAGTTGATACTCCATTAGATGCGGATACTTGTGCGTCTTTTAGAACTTTACTACGAAAGTGTGCAAGTTTGCGTGCTCAGAAAACACAACTTGATGATGAAGTTATTATGCTTAACATTTTGGCTACTATATCAGGAAAGTACTTTGGGCAGTCTGAAAATTGAAAGATTTTGTTTATGATGATCGACTAAATTAATATTTTGAATTTTGTGAGATTCCTCAGAATGCTATTCAAATAATGATGAATTTATCTATTTATATTCGTAGCTTTACATGGAAATTGATTAAATGCTCATCTGATATAAGGATATTATTCTTGTTTATAGTCACTAAAGGACTACTAACTTGGTAACACTAAAGAAATTAGGGATCAAAACTTGTAAAATAGCAATAAGCATTAATCGTGATCATTAAGCACCCATTGATATTAAACAACTCACCCGGTACCTTCTTTATCTCAAACAATTAGTAACATTTTAATTCCGTATCTTTTGATTTTGTGACAATGCTATGCTCTTTAGCTAAAAGTGATCTTTCGATTTTATAATAACCATTTTTTCATATAATCTTTAAAGTAAATACATCTGTTACCACCGTAAAAAAAAAAAAAAATACATCTGTTACTTCTTATACTATAGGCGGTTTGACAACTTACCCTACACTGTTTTTTTTGTACTGATTACCAACTATTGTTAGTTTTCGTGACTCGTTACCCCCTGTTAACGGAACCCATAAAAAATCGCCGTTAGTTGGTCACGTGCTGGTCATGTACGCGGTTTTCGTGACATTTTACCCCCTGTACTAAGTTGTCATGACATTTTACTTCTTATACTAAGTGTCTTTTTTATAGTTAGTTAGTATTCTAGTATAAGTAGTGTAGTAGTGGATATTATGCACTTTCAGATCTCATTATTTGATCTACCATCAAACCTACCTCCAAAAAGATAACATAATTACAATCGAATGTTGGACTTGTGACTATGAGGCATATCGTTATATTTATTATCAAAAAACAGAGTTGAAAAATATGTTAAAAAACTCTTGCAGACCAGACTAATATGACTGGGTAATAGTCTATTCTCATCCCACTTTTGTTGGTAAAAAAGGCTAGCATTTTTGTGTTGATAATCGAACCTTTAAAAACTAACTGTAAATGATAAATATCAATTCCAATAATAGATGAATTATTGGATGAGTTTCTTAGAATGCAATTCTATTCCAGGTTGGTTTAGGTATCATCAAATTTTAGTATATGAAAATGACATTAATAAAACACTATTTAGAACGCATGAAGGTCATTATGAGTTTCTAGTGATACTATTTGATCTAATGAATCACCTGCAACCTTTTAATGTCTCATAAGTGATCTATTACGTCCTCATCTCATAAGATTTATTTTCCACCTCCGCATCACATATTCCACACTCTTGAGACTCCAATAAATCCTGTTTATTTAAGTTGTAAGCCGTGGGTAATCTATCTTTTGCGCGCCTCCAAAGAAACAACTGGATTTTTTGAGACACTTTAACTTCCAAATCGAGGGGGTAAAATAGGGTAAAATGTTACAAAAATCTTAGTGCAGGGGTAAAATGTACGTAAATTTGCCGACATGACCAACACGTGACCAACTAACGGCGATTTTTGACGGTTTCCGTTAACAGGGGTAACGTGTCACAAAAACTAAAAATGGGGGGGTAACCACTACAAAAAAACAGTGGGGTAAGTTGTCAAACGACCTATAGTACAGAGGGTAAATGAGGTATTTACTCTAATCTTTATTTTATAAAAGTTATCCCTAATACTTTTGAAGTGTAAATAAGGAGGTATATTCAATAGAGATTCCGATTGATTTTTTTAGATTTCAAAAATATATTGGTATTTAATAAAATAAATTTAAAGTCTTTTAAAATCCTATAATATTTAATTTGAAATTTAAAATTCATAACATTGGGTATGAATTTTAAAAAATCTTTAAGTTTTTTTAGGATATTCAAAACTGTATAAATTTTTACAGGTTTTAATATTCATTGGATTCTATTAAATTTAATTTTTTTATCTCAAATCTCTAATTTCTCTTGTTTTAACAAGAAATTTAAATGGATTCTTCTTTCAAAAGAAAATAAAATAAATAATAATAATAATAAATAAAAAAGATGTCTTCTCTTTTTAATAAAACAAGAGATTTGAATGGATTCTTCTTTCAAAAGTAAATAAAATAAATAATAATAATAATAAATGAAAAAGATGACTTCTCTTTTTAATATAATTTCTTCATAAAAAAAAATACTTTCTAGTCATTCATTTTTTTTTTGGGCGCACTAGTCATTCATTTTTAAAAACTCCTTAATGAAGATGAAGTAATTTAATCATAATACATAATTTTATTTATTTTTCCATATAGATCATACGATGACTAAGGTTGGTCTTGATAATTTGATGGTCCTAGGCAAAACTTTAAATTAAGCCTTAAAATAGGAGATAATTACCTCTAGGGTCTTGACAATACCCCCCTCTTCAAGTTAGCACCCCCTCTAGGAGCCTCTTCTTACTAAAGACCTTTTAAACTTTTTAACACATGAACCCCAAAATCCCTATTACGTTATTACCCTCTTTTGTATTTTTTTTTCTATATATACTAAATTAAAACCCCATCAATTATAATTTCAGATATTTTTTCTCTCACCTCACTCTCTCCCCTATCCTCCCCACTTCCTCCTCCGTGAACACCCAAAACTGCCACCACCAAAATGACTACACCACCTGCTCCTCCACCGCCTGCACCACCGCCACCACACCAAAGCTTCTCGCAACCTCATCGCCACCATTTCTTCACCGTGTTCTGGCGAGCACCTCGCTGCTAGATCGAGATCGAGATCCAGGCTAGTTCACATCGCTACAGTCAACCTCCCTCCCCCCTCACCTCGCTGCTAGCCTCGCCGGAGCTCTGCGCAGCAACACCGAGCTCGAACCAGCAACACCTCCATCGAGCTCGACGGAGAAAGCATGGCGGCGGATCTGGAAGCTCCGATAACGATCGAAGAAGCAGAAAACGAGAGATGAAGAAGCAGAAAACGATCGAAGAAGCTCCGGCGAGGTAGGGTTGGTTTGGTGCTTATATATGGCGGTTCGAAGCCATCTCCACCACCTCTGCGCAGCAACACCGAGCTCGAACGCGAGTTCTGGTGGTGACGAGATGTTCCTCGAAACTTGCTGCTTTTCTTCTGGTGTTGTTCGTTTGGTGGCGCGAGCAGGTATGGCGTGGTGAAGCCTTCGCCGGAGTAGCAGCAGTGGTGGTGGTGCGCCGAGAACGATGGAAGCTTTTTTTTTTTTTTTTTTTTTTTGTTTAGTTTGAAATGGTTGACCAGATCTAGATCTGGTCAAACCACTTAATGTTTTTATTATTTTTTTTTTTTTTTAATTGTATATCTTTTTGTAATTGTTAAAAAAAGTGTAATAAATGTGAATAAAAGCTTTTTTTGGACTATTTTTATGCCTTGTTTTTATAGAGTATTTATGTAATTTCTAAGAGTACTCCATCTTTTTTATAGAGTACTCCGACTTTTTTACAGAGTATTCATTTAAATTGTTAGAGTATTTTTTTAATTCTCGGAGTACTCTCTCTATTTTCATAGAGTATCGGGAAAAACTGAGAGTACTCTCTCTTTTTCATAGAGTACTCTCAGTTTTTTCCGATACTCTATGTTTTTCCGGTGACTGGTGTCGGGAAAAACTGAGAGTACTCTCAGTTTTTTCCGATACTCTATGTTTTTTCCGGTGACTGGTGGCCTGAGGTGGTCGGTGGTCGGAGGTCGGTGGTCGGTGGTCGGTGGTCGGTGGTCGGAGGTCGGTGGTAGATGGTCGGAGGTCGGAGATGGGTGGTAGGTGGTAGGTGGGTAGTGATAGAGGAGAGAGAAACAGTGACATCATACTATTTTGTCTTTTAGTGTTAGTAAGGGTAGGAAAGACTATTGTCAAAAATGAGGTCCCTAAGAATAACAACTTTCAAGACACTACTCTATAGAGAAAAAATAGTGCTCCTAAGACCCTATAGATAATTCACCCTTAAAATAGTTAGTCTAGAAAATATTTGAAGGTGCAAATTTTTCAAAAAAATCAACACTTTCCAATATTTAACAAATATATTATAATGAATACAAAATTTAGCAAAATAGCCGAATATACATTAATATTTTTCATTCATTATGTGATGAATAGTCAAATATAAAAAAAATCTTAATATACGATAAAAAAAATAGTGCACTTCAGAGGCAATGTTAATTGTAACTCCCATTTTGCCTCTTTTTACATGAGGCAGATTTAGTTTTATATTCTAAGATGTAAAGTTAGAAAAATCAATAGGGTTCGAACCATTGCCCCGAAAAAAAAATTTAGGCTAATTTCTAGATCAGGGAGGGATTTGAGAGGGAGACGAAACTCTGTTTTTTGTAGAGTTTTTTCGCTAAAAAAATTCAGGTAAAATTTGTATTGCTTCCCTAGGTCGGGGTGGCGGGCACCGCCATTCCCCTTTGATCCGCCACTACTCTTAACCTATAAGAATTTACCCTTATAATAGTGAAATAAAAATTAATCTAAAGGTAACAATCTATATTATATTTTAGATTTTTTTCTACGGTTCAGATTTACCCACATAAGTGGTGGCCAGGATTAAATCTGGCTAAACATAAGTGGTGGCCAGGATTGATTCTGGCCCCACTTATTAATTTTTTTTTTGGGCCTGGGTTTGATTCCTGTCAACAGAATTCATTTTTAACTTTAGTGTCTTCAGACATGGGATTTTTTTTTGAACCTGGATTCGATTTCTGTCAACGGAATTCATTTTTGCTTTAGTGTTTTCAGACACAGGTTTTACCTAATAATATAATATGACAATCTTATATCGGTGAACAATAAAAGTATAAATCTGGATTTGAATTATTCAAATATGAACCTAAAATTGTAGGGTTTGTACATGTTCAAACAAATTCGAATGAATTAACTATATATAACGTAATATAAAAAAATTAATTAATACCAAAATAAAACTTATAAGAAATAAATAAATCTAATTTTTTTAAACAATAATTTATAGTATATTAATATATTTTTGATACATACATATTGTAATTAACATTATTAAAATATATAAGAAATTGGTAACTTAAAAATCTTATATTATAGGAAAATATGATAAACCATTATGAATGATTAACAAATCTTGCAATTTACATAGTATATTTGTATGCGAAATTTCACTATGCAGGCCTTTATTTTTGCATCATCTTTCAAAATTCTGCATTTAGTTCGAAAGGTTACTCGGGAGGAGCTTAAAAGGAGTTTTACCCGAAATGTTATTAGGAATATGTGGCGTGAATATTATACTATGTTGAGGCAGCTTAGCTTAGCTTAGCTTAATTAATGAATATTCCTTGATACTAGGAAATTACAAAATCTCCTTGGCCATTTTTTAGTATACAACTCTAGACATAAAGGGGTACCCCTGCCATATTTGTAGAAGTCAGATCGAACATGGTCTGTGGTTGTCAAAATTTTACCAAGTATACCTTGAATTGAGAAGTAATTTTGTCCCTCTCGTTTAAGCGGCGGCCACATGTACACATGATTTATATTCTCAAGGCATAAGCAATGCACTTGTACGTGAATTAGAAATGGTGATGATAAGAGATGTATACCACATCGAGAGGTTAAAAGGAAGGAGGGGGTTGATGTTAGTATAAAAGAGGATGGGTTGGCATTGAATTACATACTTACCTGGATGGGGTCAATAGATGATCAAGAAGATCTATGGCCTAGGTTGGTGACCTCCATTGCACAAAGGAGGGGTGCCCTCCTAAGATCTATCCAAGTGATAGAGTCTACATCATAATTTGTGGTAGAGGGGGCCTGCGTTCGCGCGGCCCCTACCTAATTCTTAAGTAAAAATTGTCTGCTTTTTATATCAGTAATTTCTTATTGCTTGGTTTTCCTGCCTTTTCGAGGAAAATTCAAGTAAGCCCTGATAATCCTTGATATAACATTCTTTGAAGGCAAGATGCTCGATGACAGATACCGTTGTATTTTTCCAAGATCATGCCCTGTAGCATTTATAAATAACATCTTTCATACTAAGAAAACCTCCCCTCTGCAGATACCTCTGTCTTTGATCGTTATAGATTTAGATTGACATGATGGGATAAGGATTACAAATACATGGCTACTTATGATTTTTGTAAAAAGTTAGACTAAGAAAAATGTAAGCTGATGTTGATCTTCAACCAAAGGTGTCAAACACTCTGTCCTACTGCTGATTGATGATGCAGCTGGTGATGCTTCTGGATCGGCTGTAAAATGGTTTGGACATTCACTCCGAGAACACTTGTCTTTTACTATTAATAAATTCGGACTTTTAATATCAAAAAATCGATAGATGCTGTATCTGTTCATATCTAGCTTATTGATACTTTCTTGCGTATATATTAATTAATATCATAGAATGTAACTGAAGCTCTAGTGAAGTAAACGGGAGTTCATTTTTTAAAACCCTATAGACAAGATTAAAAATTAAAACATCTATCTGGGTAGCGGCCTAAGAAACACTATATTATCATTGTTTAACTTAACATTGTTGGGATCTCGTATTTAAGTGTATCAGTGGATAAAGCTCCTATTAGTTTTTCTTGCCATTTATCAAGATTAATTGTCACGAGTTCTTACTCGTATGTGGACAACCATTCGACCCATTAGTCTAATTTTTAACTCCCCGGCTCTCTAGTAAGCAAGGCTTCCTGCAAGTAGCATTTCCTAATATACTCTCGAAGTTCTTAATATACAAGCCTCTGAGAAAACTGAGCAAAGGTGAAACTGTTTGGCATGTATCTACACTCGTACAACTAACATTTTTTCACTTCTTACTTTGTTGGGTGATTTTGGAAAAATAAGGCAAGTGTTTGTTTTTGTTATAATAGATGTTTATTTATCATACTTATTTTGGCTAAGTCTGTTATTACTCAAGCTTTCAAGATGTCGGCGAATATTTGATTTGGTTATCCGGGTCGTCAAAGGAATTATTGACAATGCTAATATAGGACATCTTCTCAACCAATCTGTCTTCTTGTGGATGTAATTGTAATGGAATTACCTATTTAAGTTCCTCCTTAGTTATCCATATTGATCAACTCGGCATAGAGGGTACCTTTATAAATGAACTCCTGATATTGTTTAATGGTTTCTTGCTTTTACCTTTTTAGTGAGATTTCACTAGATCAGATAAATCATACCATACGTACTTAATAACGATTTCTTCCACTAGGTTCGTTATAATAATGTTGCATCTTCTTCGCACGCTTCTCATAGATTTTTTCAATTGATCATACAACATTTTGTACCAAAATCATCTAATTCTGCTTCTGCAACTCTCATGCCTCCTCTGAGGGCGTCCAAAAGTTAAATCATTCAAAGCTCGACTTCAGACTTGGCATATTAAAATCATTCAAAAGCCGATTCTGAGCCGGAATATCGTGAAATTATCAAAATCCCGACATCTGAGCTGGCTTATCATGAAATCATACAAAATCCCAACTTCTGAGTTGATTATCATGAAGTCATACAAAATCCAAATACTCAGACGTCGACTCAATATAAAAATTATTCAAAGACTTATTATTTCATCGACACATTACAGGATATTCAAGACCAGATAATGCGTTGACACTTCACTTCATGAAAATGGAAAATGAATTATTTTACCATTCTATAAGGGAAAACATCGATCATGCAAATATAAGGGAGTTTTAATAAGCCACAATGATACATCGATAGTAATTGTCCAACATAAGGTTATCAAGCCGAACATAAAGCCATACCTGAGGATTAAAACCCTAGCCGAGGGTAGACGATATCAGAATAAACTCTTACATGATCCAACCAATGGGACAAATATACACGCGCATAGCGACTTAAGATATCCTCTCCTCGTATCTTAAAAAACGCGCCTGTAACAGGATTCCGCAAAGGCCTAGCGTGCCTAAGATATATATATATATATATATATATATATATATATATATATATATATATATGAATACCTCGATGCTTACCTCGTGAAATAGGTACTCTCTATTGATTACTCTAAATTCATTGTTCATAAATTCAATCTAAAAACCTCCAAATATCTCTCTGGGGTCATGAACACACACATTTTCTTCCTTCAGCTTCATCTCATTCGACTTTTAAATCTCAAAAGCATTCCTTCCAAATAAAGCTAAAGCTCGCTACTCGAATAGTCTGCCCTTAGAAAAATAAAATTGACATGCTACTCAAAGCGAAATTATAATAATGTAATTGCTATTTTCTAACTAGTAAAAATATTGCAACCGGTTTACGCTTTTCATAATGCATGGTCCTTTATTATTATAACGTTCGAGCTCAAAATTTTGAATCATGCCCATTCTTCAATCTGGTAGCAACAACCAAATGATCAGCCTATCCAAAGACAGCATGAGTAAATTTTTCGGTAGTAACCATTGCCTTCCCCGTCACCTTTTTTCAGAACTGATCAGTTCACTTAGACCTTGAAACAAATTAAAGAGAAGCCAAAGAACTCACACCATCAATAATAAAGACAAGACAAAGAGAGTCAAAATAACAGATCGGAAAGTATCACTTAGACCTATAATTACCACTGGAGAGATGACAAACCGATGTATTGTTCGTAAGACCAACCAATCGTACGTATTTAATTCCTTCTAATCTCGAACTCTCGGAGAGAAACTCATCTTTTCGAACCATCACCTGCAATCCCATGCACCGCCACAATATAGCGATATCCAACTCCGTTACGAGTTATTTTTTGCCAAATTTGGGTAAAGTTTCTTCACTAGAGTAGTTCTACCGGTTGCAAGTATTTGATTAGCTGCATTCTATCCCTCTGGTGCCACGTAACCAGGAAATGTTTCTCTTATCCGTGTTTCAAACTTACTTGTATGTCAAACCGCAGAGTGAAATTGTGATTTTAGGCTTTGGAGTTGTAGTTATATACTCGAGATATGTCCTTAGGCGTGAAGGTAAATGCCCAATCCTCTACTTTGTACGAAAATAAGACATTTTTTGGATTACCTCACTTTTCAACTTGTTTTCTCTAGTGTACTTGACCGTCCCTTATCTTCACTAGAAAAAGTGGTGAACATTTTGGTGTGGATAAGGGAAAAAGTGTGACAAAATTTCAGGGCCTTTGATGCAAATTTCAGGAAATAAAGTAACTCAAAAAATAAATAAAAACATGTCAAGGTTATACACTTCAGGATGGTCGGGTCAAGGTTACTTAACTTCTCCAGAATGCATGGATTCTACTCCGTCATTGAGGGTGAAGAAAGAGGTTGTTTACTTTGACCATAGACATTGGTTACCTACCACACATCGATTTATAAAAGACAAGGTTTCGTACCCCGCTTCCGATTATAGGGGACCACCGAAGAAATATACTCCTGCCGATATTCAGACACAGTTAGATGGGCTTCTCATTGTGTTTCCCGGTAAACACAAGGATTATGGTGGCAGGATCGTGAAGCAAACTGTTCCTCGTCGATTCAATTGGAAGAAAAAGAGAATTTTTTATCGTTTGCCTTATTGGTCAGAAAATTTGTTGAAACATAACATTGACATTATGCATTGCGAGAAGAATGTGTGTGATAGTTCGCTCGATACAATTATAGGTATTGATGGGAAAATAAACAAAGATAACGTGAAAGCGAGAATGGATCTTAAGGATATGAACATCAGGAAAGATTTGTGGTTGACATCGAGAGACGGTAAATCGATACTGAAGCGAGCAAAGTATACTTTGTCAACTGAAAAGCAGAAAATATTTCTTGACTGGTTGAAGGCACAGAAGTTTCCCTAGTTTGAGAAATAATGTTCAAAGTGATATGGGCAAGATTATCGGAATGAAATCTCACGACTGTCACGTGATGATGTAGAATCTTTTCGTGGCTAGTATAACAGTACTTATTGAAGACAAATCGATTAGTGATGCGATTATTGGGTTAACTAACGTGTTTAGAGTCATTTGTAAGAAAAATCTCAGCAGGAAAGAGTTAGAATCGGGCAAGGAGAAAGTGGTTGAGGTTATGTGTAGACTGGAAACGATTTTGCCTCCCGCGTTTTTCGATATAATGATCCACCTGGTTATACACTTATACGACGAGTCTTTGTTAGGGGGACCAGTTCAGATGCGTTGGATGTACCCGTTTGAACGATATTTAAAGAATTTAAAGGAGTATATACGAAACCTGGCTAGGCCGGAGGGTTCAATCACCGAGGGGTACGTCGTTGAGGAGACTTTGACTTTCATATCACATTTTCTCCAAGAAGAAAAAACGAAGTTCAATGAATCAGGTAGATATACTAGACTGAAGCTCAACCAAAAGATTTATCCGTATTTAAGAGCCAATGTACGCCACTAGGTAAGAAAGAGTTTGGTGTTTTGCAATACGTAGAGAACTGGCAAATTAACTGGTACATCCTACTTTATTGTGATGAAATCCAGTATTTGATGACGTAAGTTGATCATTTTGTTTATTATTTTTTAATTCAGTATTAAAAAACGTATTGACTTTACTCTTCAAATGTGCAGAGAACACAAAGCCACGCTATCCGGCCCTGAAGCTGATAAAGCTAGGAAACACCGACAAAATTTTCGAGATTGGTTTTTGCATAAGGTATACATTCATTCAAATACCAATTTAAGTTTCACATTTGACAATGCGGTTATTATTGTTTTTGTTGGTAGGTTTATTCTATGGAAAAAGATGGCGATGCATTTGCTACTAGTGAGATGATTTCATTGGCTAGTAAGTCTCATGGTGCAGTTTATAAGTACGATTCATGTATTGTGAACGGTGTCAAATGGGTTACTCGCAAAAAGGGTGAAAAAAGAGTGAATCAAGATTACGAGGTATGCACCATGTACGAAGAAAAACCATATTACGGTGAATCAGTCAAGATTGTAGAGGTAACATTTGATGGTGGTTGTTCAGTTGTGCTATTCGAGTGTAATTGGTATAACAC
This sequence comes from Nemophila menziesii, assembly GCA_029959085.1. Lineage (NCBI taxonomy): Eukaryota > Viridiplantae > Streptophyta > Magnoliopsida > Boraginales > Hydrophyllaceae > Nemophila > Nemophila menziesii. The sequence goes on along the minus strand of JARWIR010000084.1, from coordinate 609,984 downwards.
GAGTACTCGAAGGACAGAGAATGGGGTAACCATTATTAACACATCTAGTTTTTTTGGAGAGACGAGACATACATCTTAGCCACACAAGCGAAAAAAGTATTTTACATTGATGAGATTAATTGAAGGATAACACAAAAAGGGTGGAAAGTTGTTTGGGAAATCAATGATAGACATGGATGGAGTCCCGAGTTATGGGGTGCAGAATCACTACCTACTGAAAACGAGAGTGTCACGATCCCTTTAGTGAACACCGAGACAGATTACTCACATCTAAATGTAGAAAAGTCTAATATTTTTTATACTGGGGTTTCAAATGATATATTGAGAACTGCTTTGCACCAACACTTTTAGAAAAAGGTGTCATGCCTTTCCGTTATTTAGGTGTCCCTCTTGGCTCTTCCGTTTTACTTTCAAGGGATTATAAACGCCTATTTGATAAATTAGAAGAGTATGTGAGATCTTGTAAAGCTTCTACTTTTTCATTTGCGGGGAGATTGAAATAAATTAGATCGGTCCTCCAAGTTGTTATTTGTTTTTGGTTTACTATATTTCCGATTCCGATTTGCGTTCGAGATCGTATTATTAGTATTTGTAGTAATTTTTATTGGAATAAAAAAAGCCGTCTCAAGTTTGTTGGAGTAAAATTTGTGTACCTAAAGAAGAAGGTAGGATTGGGTTGAAAGATTTAGGAGCATGGAATAAAACATTACATTTAAAAATGTTTTGGAACAATGTGGAAAAAAGAGACTCGCTTTGGATTAAGTGGATTCATGGAGAGTATTTTTAAACTTGTGGCTTTTGGGAGTGGAACCCAAAAAAAGGAGATTCCCCACCCTTGAAAAATGTTTGGAAACTTAAGGATATTATTTGTGGGTCATTAGGAGTTGAAGGTCGAGTATGCATCTTGGTTTTTTGGTTCTCCTCGGAAAATTCACACCATATAACTCATGAGGTATCGAGTAAATTTTTTATGCTTTATACAAAATACCTTACGATTTAATTCGTCGGAATTTTTTTGTGAAGTCTTGGGCTAATATTATTTGGGACTCGTGCGTAACTCCTAAACGTTATTGTTTGTATAGAATTGAGGGAGGGGTTTAAAACTAAGGATCACATGACTTATTTGGAGTTAGAATTATTTCGTCTGTTATGTGGTGAAGACTTTGAGTCAAACAAACACCTTTTTTTCGATTGTGCTTATGTGAGGTCGATTTGGGATGAAATAAGGACTTCACTAGGGATAAATAAGGAAATTAATACTTTCCGTAGTTCTTTGAAATGGATCAAGAAACTTAAAGCTAGAGAGAATTGGAGAAGAAAGGCATGGGAGATTGGTTTTGGAGCTACCGTATGTTGTATTTGGAAGGCGAGAAATCACCTTAATATGAGAGGTGATTCTACCTCTAGGGAAACGGTTAACAAGGAAATAAAGTGGTGTATTTTTTCCATTTTGTATTTCTTGTTCCATCATCAATACTTTTTGGATGATAGTGAGAGATTAGCTTGTACTAGTATGAGTTATATATTTTAGCTTCTTAGTTGATAGCTTAAACTTTCGGGTCTAGGTAGGTAACTCTTTTGTTTGTATAGTATACAATTATTTTCTATTTATACAACCATTTACCTAATCCAAAAAAAAGTAGAATGCATCATATGGTTGAGCCTGAAAAGTCATGGATACATTTTCACATCATGGAAAGCCGTGAGTAAGTTTTTTTTATCCTGGTGACATGATAATGCCTCTATCGTAGTCGATTTCCTTTACATCTTGAATTGGCATTTATATAAATTAGGTCTGTTAGGGTGAATGCGTATGCATACACATTAACTTGATCGAAACCTATACAAAACTAAGGCAATACACAAAAATATAACGGTAAAAATCAATGTACTAGTATTAGTTAGATGGCTCAAGTTGTCAAAGTTAGGATATTATAACAACCGTTCTAATGGATAATCTTATCCAATTTATATTTCATTTACTATCCTAACACAAGTCTAAGGTCATGTTTGGTTTATGAAAACATTTTCTGTTTTTGTTTTCAGAATATATTTTCAGAAAATGATTTTCGTTTTCAGTTTCAATATTTTTAGAAAATATGGAAAACGTCGATTTCACGTTCTCTAATATAGCACTGTTTTTATTTTATTTTTCAGAAAACTGTTTCTATTTTCTGTAGCCAAACACGTTTTCATTAGCATTTTAGAAAATATAGAAAATAAAAATAAAAAATACCTATTATTTTCACGAACCAAACAGGACCTAAATATTAGTATATCTTAACATGTATATCGTCTAACATGCTAAAAACTTGTTTAAAGGATATATATTCAACAATTATTGGAAAAGTAATCATATAAACATGGTTAAACAAATAAGCTTGCAAATATTGACAATAATGTAAACAAGTTGAATAGACATTAAATTATATGAAACAGTTCTAAGAATACAATGACTTCATATTTCAAATATCATATCAAAATATTAATTTTTGCTCGATAACCCCAAAACTATTCGAATTTAATTTCTTAAAATTCGACTATCTAAATCATGACGTTGGTGAAAAAAAATTACCTTATTGTGAGGAGGAAGATAAGAGCCACTAAAAAAATTTCTTGATTCGAAGAATTTTTGAGTGGTAGGGTTTTAGTATGTGTTCCTCATGTAATGTGTGTACATGCGCTAAATAATGTGGCTAGGTGGGGAAGATGATATAACGGGTAATATAGTGGTGAAAGCGGGGAGTGGTGTAATTAGAACAAGTATTTGTGGAGTGTTTCAAAAGTTGCTTTGAAAATATGTTGGGAAAGATTATAATTTTAAAAAATTGGAGGCCTGATCATGCAACTTAGATTTGAATGGTTTGATGGTGTTTGAACCGTTCAAACCATTAAAGGTTTTTAAATTTGAACGTCAAATAGACTTTGAAGGTCGCTTCGATCCTTGGAAGTCAAATTTTGAATGTTGGAGGTCTCTTCGAAGGTTTTGCAAATAACTTTTATATCGACAAATTCCAAGAACTCTTTAAAGTATAGCATTGATGTTTCAACGTGTTATAAATTCTTTTTTCTTTTTGAAATCAAAATCTCTTTGAATGCTACTTTTAATACTCTCCTTTGCAATCTATCACAGGATCAAAGAGTGGCTTGAACTTTGAACATGATGCAATTTTTGAAATGTGGTTATTTTTCTTAAATCTAGATAGCTACGAGAGTTCATTTTTTAAAACCCTATAGACAAGATTAAAAATTAAAACATCTATCTGGGTAGCGGCCTAAGAAACACTATATTATCATTGTTTAACTTAACATTGTTGGGATCTCGTATTTAAGTGTATCAGTGGATCAAGCTCCTATTAGTTTTTCTTGCCATTTATCAAGATTAATTGTCACGAGTTCTTACTCATATGTGGACAACCATTCGACCCATTAGTCTAATTTTTAACTCCCCGGCTCTCTAGTAAGCAAGGCTTCCTGCAAGTAGCATTTCCTAATATACTCTCGAAGTTCTTAATATACAAGCCTATGAGAAAACTGAGCAAAGGTGAAACTGTTTGGCATGTATCTACACTCGTACAACTAACATTTTTTCACTTCTTACTTTGTTGGGTGATTTCGGAAAAATTAGGCAAGTGTTTGTTTTTGTTATAATAGTTGTTTATTTATCATACTTATTTTGGCTAAGTCTGTTATTACTCAAGCTTTCAAGATGTCGGCAAATATTTGATTTGGTTATCCGGGTCGTCAAAGGGATCATTGACAATGCTAATATAGGACATCTTCTCAACCAATCTGTCTTCTTGTGGATGTAATTGTAATGGAATTACCTATTTAAGTTCCTCCTCAGTTATCCATATTGATCAACTCGGCATAGAGGGTACCTTTATAAATGAACTCCTGATATTGTTTAATGGTTTCTTGCTTTTACCATTTTAGTGAGATTTCACTAGATCAAATAAATCATACCATACATACTTAATAACGATTTCTTCCACCAGTTTCGTTATAATAATGTTGCATCTTCTTCGCACGCTTCTCATAGATTTTTTCAATTGATCATACAACATTTTGTACCAATTTCATCTAATTCTGCTTCTGCAACTCTCATGCCTCCTCTGAGGGCGTCCAAAAGTTAAATCATTCAAAGCTCGACTTCAGACTTGGCATATTAAAATCATTCAAAAGCCGATTCTGAGCCGGAATATCGTGAAATCGTCAAAATCCCGACATCTGAGCTGGCTTATCATGAAATCATACAAAAGCCCAACTTCTGAGTTGATTATCATGAAGTCATACAAAATCCAAATACTCAGACATCGACTCAATATAAAAATTATTCAAAGACTTATTATTTCATCGACACATTACAGGATATTCAAGACCAGATAATGCGTTGACACTTCATGAAAATGGAAAATGAATTATTTTACCATTCTATAAGGGAAAACATCGATCATGCAAATTTAAGGGAGTTTTAATAAGCCACAATGATACATCGATAGTAATTGTCCAACATAAGGTTATCAAGCCGAACATAAAGCCATACCCGAGGATTAAAACCCTAGCCGAGGGTAGACGATATAAGAATAAACTCTTACATGATCCAACCAATGGGACAAATATACACGCGCATAGCGACTTAAGATATCCTCTCCTCGTATCTTAAAAAACGCGCCTGTGTAACAGGATTCCGCAAAGGCCTAGCGTGCCTAAGATATATATATATATATATATATATATATATATATATATATATATATATATATGAATACCTCGATGCTTACCTCGTGAAATGGGCACTCTCTATTGATTACTCTAAATCCATTGTTCATAAATTCAACCTATAAACCTCCAAATATCTCTCTGGGGTCATAAGAATACCCTCAGTCATAATAAGGACTTGAGCGTCGGAGTGCTATCAGGAGAACAACTCCCATATGGTCCTGACACAGTGTCTAGTTTCAGGTATCTTTAGGCACACACATAGCTAAATCATCGGAAACTTGTGAAGAAACTTCGGGTAAAGTCCTTCTAACTAAGAATCCCTCAAAAGTTATCCTAATCAATTCTCTGGGGACTTAACTATGATCCTTCTATAAATATATTATATCGGTAGTGGTTTTGTGCCCTATTACAGTAAACACCGTTTACCCACGTGGATTATCACTACCACAAAAATATTACCTGTTGAACCTTCATGTTATTATTAAGTCGTTAAGGATGTAAACTGGAAAAAAACTATGCTCAAAGAAAATATCTCTCTCATAAAAAGAATAACTCTTGGAAAATGGTCCCTCAATTTCAAAATATGAACATTACTAGATGAAAATGGGGATTTCGAGTTAAGAAAAATTTGGATGTCTTTCTTGAACATTACAAAGCTTATCTCGTAGTAAAAGGTTATACACAAAAAACGAAGAGAAAAGTGTCTCGTCTTATATGACAGCCCAATATCAAAATATATAAAGGATATCGAGGGACAAATAAGTCAAGGCAAAATAAAATGCGAACGAAGTAAGATCATCCCAAACTATCTAACACACTAGAAAGAGGGAACATTAAAGAATCTGTCCTGCCTTATCAGATTATAGTGGCCCTTGAAGATGAGGATATAACCACGTTCGTAACTTAACATGGTATATATTTTTAACAAGTTATACATTTTGGCCTCAAGAACACAAGATTCATCTATCAAAAATGGTTTGGGCATTCATTCCGAGAACACTTGTCTTTTACTATTAATAAATTCGGACTTTTAATTTCAAAAAATCGATAGATGCTGTATCTGTTCATATCTAGCTTATTGATACTTTCTTTGGTATCTTAGTTCAGTGTATGAATTGCGTATATTTATTAATATCATAGAATGTAACTGAAGCTCTAGTGAAGTAACTAGCGACGATTGTATGTTTTTGTTTCTCTCTAGCACATGCTCTCGGTGTACAATGTACACATATGTACCTTGCAGGGGAAAAGTTAATTGCTGAGTAATTTTTTCTTTGTACAATCCTTAATCTTTGAATGTTATATCTTTGTCCAGGGAATAAATACTGAAATAAAGTGTGAATGTGTAGACGTTTGATGTGGATTTGGTGTCATCAGATTCAAATCATGAGTTGCTATTAAGTGCATTATTGCCACAGCTAGAGGAAGAAGTCTGCTCTTATGATGATGATGTATTGGTAAGATTTATAATCACAAGTTTAATAATCGCAGATTGGTAATTTGGGGTCTTACTTGTACCAAAAACTAATCTCAGTTTAACAGTAAAATAGACCCAACAAATAATAGTGAATTGCAAAAAGATTATAACTAGAATTGGTGGGGTGCGCCGAGCCAAGGCAATAGTGCAACACCAAGGCGACACTCAAGAACCCAAGTAGCAAGCTACCTTGATGGGCTCTCCCCCTCAAAAAATAAATTTAATATCGTGTGGACCGATGGCCCACATATCAGATATTAAACTGATAAGAACAGATACTACACTTGATCTTAGCCAAAAGGCCGAGAAAGGTATGCTTAATTCAGTCTTGGACCAACAACTTTATTGCTCACCTTCTATTCACTTCCTTTGTGTCATCTTCGATATGGGATAAAGACACACAGTTTCTTCCTTCAGCTTCATCTCATTCGACTTTTAAATCTCAAAAGCATTCCTTCCAAATAAAGCTAAAGGTCGCTACTCGAATAGTCTGCCCTTAGAAAAATAAAATTGACATGCTACTCAAAGCGAAATTATAATAATGTAATTGCTATTTTCTAACTAGTAAAAATATTACAACCGGTTTACGCTTTTCATATGCATGGTCCTTTAAGATTATAATGTTCGAGCTCAAAATTTTGAATCATGCCCATTCTTCAATCTGGTAGCAACAACCAAATGATCAGCCTATCCAAAGACAGCATGAGTAAATTTTTCGGTAGTAACCATTGCCTTCCCCGTCACCTTTTTTCAGAACAGATCTGTTCACTTAGACCTTGAAATAAATTAAAGAGAAGACGAAGAACTCACACCATCAATAATATAGACAAGACAATGAGAGTCAAAATAACAGATCGGAAAGTATCACTTAGACCTATAATTACCACTGGAGAGATGACAAACCGCTGTATTGTTCGTAAGACCAACCAATTGTACGTATTTGATTCCTTCTAATCTCGAACTCTCGGAGAGAAACTCATCGTTTCGAACCATCACCTGCAATCCCATGCACCGCCACCAGGGGCGGATCCAGAAGAAAAAATGAGGGGGGGGGGGGGGGGGGGGGCTTGATATATATAAGGTTTCGGGGTTATCGTTTCTAATTTTTTTAAGGTAAATATAGAAAGTAAAAATTTATAATTACCAATGTTAAAATATGGATATGCAACACTATTGTGATTCTCTTTCGTTCAACAAGTGAATTTATAAGTTAGCACTTACCTAAATATGATGCAAAATAACACCATTAACGCTAATTTTGGGTAAAAAACATCATCACACCTATATTACATAGTATTGCTAAAATTATATTGTTATATTATTATTTTATATTCATTTCTAATTATCTAAAAAGATAAATATTATAACTTTATTAAGTAATGTATAAAAACAATGTTAGCTTAGAATTCAAAATAAAGTCTGGTATAATGGATTACAATATTCTTATAAGTCGGTTAAATTTGATAAAATTATGACTTAAATTTGGTATATTAAATAAAAAATTAAAAATGTCAAAATATAAGAATAAAAAAGTCATAGAAAATAGTTATGAAATTTTATTAAATAGTTATGCAAAATATAAGATTTTCTATGTTAAATCTATTTAAGTAAAAATGATTTTACATTCTATGTCCATTTAAGAAAAAAATAAAACAATAATTTTAAAATCAAGCGTAGCATTCCACTAGGCTACATTATCTTATGTGTACTTTCAAAATACGAATGTATTATATAACCGTTCATAGGGGAAAAATTATTTTTCGAACGAAAAAAACACTTGCATATCCTAAAGTTTACGGGTTCGGGGGGGCTTGAGCCCCCACTAGGCCCTATGTAGGTCCGTCCCTGACCGCCACAATATAGCGATATCCAACTCCGTTACGAGTTATTTTCTGCCAAATTTGGGTAAAGTTTCTTCACTAGAATAGTTCTACCGGTTGTAAGTATTTGATTAGCTGCATTCTATCCCTCTGGTGCCACGTAACCAGGAAATGTTTCTCTTATCCGTGTTTCAAACTTACTTGTATGTCAAACCGCAGAGTGAAATTGTGATTTTAGGCTTTGGAGTTGTAGTTATATACTCGAGATACTCCCTCCGTCCATTTTTATTTGTCCTACTTTTTGTGGCACAAAGATTAAAAAGGACATCAAATACACTCCCTATTTACTATATTGCCCTTGTTCATTAAGTAGAATGTCATTTAATGCACCATTGCTTTAGATTAATTAATTAGGGGTGATATTGGAAAACTAGAAGAAAAAATGTCTTGATAATATAAAAGGGACAAATATTATTGGACACCTCTTTTTAGAAAGAAAGACAAATAAAAGTGGACGGAGGGAGTATGTCCTTAGGCGTGAAGGTAAATGCCCAATCCTCTACTTTGTACGAAAATAAGACATTTTTTGGATTACCTCACTTTTCAACTTGTTTTCCCTAGTGTACTTGACCGTCCCTTATCTTCACTAGAAAAAGTGGTGAACATTTTGGTGTGGATAAGGGAAAAAGTGTGACAAAATTTCAGGGCCATTGATGCAAATTTCAGGAAATAAAGTAAATCAAAAAATAAATAAAAATATGTCAAGGTTATACACTTCAGGATGGTCGGGTCAAGGTTACTTAACTTCTCCAGAATGCATGGATTCTACTCCGTCATTGAGGGTGAAGAAAGAGGTTGTTTACTTTGACCATAGACATTGGTTACCTACCACACATCGATTTATAAATGACAAGGATTCGTACCCCGCTTTCGATTATAGGGGCCCACCGAATAAATATACTCCTACCGATATTCAGACACAGTTAGATGGGCTTCTCATTGTGTTTCCCGGTAAACACAAGGATTTTGGGGGCAGGATCGTGAAGCAAACTGTTCCTCGTCGATTCAATTGGAAGAAAAAGAGATTTTTTTATCGTTTACCTTATTGGTCCGAAAATTTGTTGAAACATAACATTGACATTATGCATCGCGAGAAGAATGTGTGTGATAGTTCGCTCAATACAATTATAGGTATTGATGGGAAAATAAACAAAGATAACGTGAAAGCGAGAATGGATCTTAAGGATATGAACATCAGGAAAGATTTGTGGTTGACATCGAGAGACGGTAAATCGACACTGAAGCGAGCAAAGTATACTTTGTCAACTGAAAAGCAGAAAATATTTCTTGACTGGTTGAAGGCACAGAAGTTTCCCAATGGTTTCGCATCTAGTTTGAGAAATAATGTTCAAAGTGATATGGGCAAGATTATCGGAATGAAAACTCACGTCTGTCACGTGATGATGTAGAATCTTTTCGTGGCTAGTATACCAGTACTTATTGAAGACAAATCGATTAGTGATGCGATTATTGGGGTAGCTAACGTGTTTAGAGTCGTTTGTAAGAAAAATCTCAGCAGGAAAGAGTTAGAATCGGGTAAGGAGAAAGTGGTTGAGGTTATGTGTAGACTGGAAACGAATTTTCCTCCCTCGTTTTTCGATATAATGATCCACCTGGTTATACACTTATACGACGAGGCTTTGTTAGGGGAACCAGTTCAGATGCGTTGGATGTACCCGTTTGAACGGTATTTAAAAAATTTAAAGGAGTATATACGAAACCCGGCTAGGCCGGAGGGTTCAATCACCGAGGGGTACGTCATTGAGGAGGCTTTGACTTTCATATACGTTTTCTCCAAGAAGAAAAAACGAAGTTCAATGAATCGGGTAGATATACCGAGACTGAAGCTCAACCAAAAGATTTATCCGTATTTAAGAGCCAATGTACGCCACTAGGTAAGAAAGAGTTTGGTGTTTTGCAATACGTAGAGGAGTAGCAACTTAACTGGTACATCCTACTTTATTGTAATGAAATCCAGTATTTGAGGACCTAAGTTGATCATTTTCTTTTTTCTTTTTTTAATTCAGTATTAAAAAACGTATTGACTTTACTCTTCAAATGTGCAGAGAACACAAAGCCACGTTACCGGGCCCTGAAGCTGATAAAGCTAGGAAACACTGACAAAATTTTTGAGATTGGTTTTTGCATAAGGTATACATTCATTCAAATACCAATTTAAGTTTCACATTTGACAATGTGGTTATTATTGTTTTTTGTGGTAGGTTTATGCTATGGAAAAAGATGGCGATGCATTTGCTACTAGTGAGATGATTTCATTGGCTAGTAAGTCTCATGGTGCAGTTTATAAGTACGAGTTATGTATTGTGAACGGTGTCAAATGGGTTACTCGCGAAAAGGGTAAAAAAAGAGTGACTCAAGATTACGGGGTATGCACCATGTACGAAGAAAAACCATATTACGGTGAATCAGTCAAGATTGTAGAGGTAACATTTGATGGTGGTTGTTCAGTTGTGCTATTCGAGTGTAATTGGTATAACACGAGTACTCCAAGGACAGGGAAAGGGGTAACCATTACTAACACATCTAGTTTTTTTGGAGAGGCGAGACATACATCTTAGCCACACAAGCGCAAAAAGTATTTTACATTGATGAGATTAATTCAAGGATAACACAAAAAGGGTGGAAAGTTGTTTGGGAAATCAATGATAGACATGGATGGAGTCCCGAGTTATGGGGTGCAGAATCACTACCTACTGAAAACGAGAGTGTCACGATCCCTTTAGTGAACACCGAGACAGATTACTCACAGTTACACTTGACAACTGGTGAGGAGATCACATTTGACCCTTCTCTTTTGCATGTAGCTTTATTAATTGATGAAAAGGATGGTCTATTTGACGACACGATGGATGAGTATGTCGACGATGAAGTAGAGGAATCAATCTATGTTGATAGTGACGAGAAGTTGTTGACACGAGGGGTTACGAGACTGACCGATTTGAGGATTTTTTATGATTACGTGGTTTTTGGTTGTTTGGATTTTAATTACGTGTTTTTGGTTGTTTGAATTTTGATTACGTGTTATTTATTGTTTGGAAATTTGATTATGTTTTTTGAATGTTTGGAATTGTATTACGTAAGTTTAATGCTCGTTAGAAATTAAAATAGTTCATTTTTAATTTAAAAAAAAGGTTTTTAGCGGCTACAATGGTTTTTACCCACTAGTTCATACATATGAACTAGTCGCTAATGATATATACCATTCGCGACTAGTTCATACGTATGAACTATTCGGTAAAAGGTGGCGTACTTTTCGCGACTACTAAGTAGTCTCTATCAGCGAATTAAATATTCATTAAAATATTGGCGGTCCACTTTCCTGCCCAGTGGAGGGACATGCGTTACATCCTAACGCTTAGCGACTACAAGGTAGTCGCAAAAACTCCATGTGGCGGTCAAAATACGGACACATGCCAGTCAGACTTGACATTCGCGACTAATCTCTTATGTTTCGCGACTACATCAAGTAGTCGCGAAAAACCTTGTCCTATATGTATTCGACCGAGACCTTCCTTTCTCATAAACCTTACACTCCTCTTCATAAAAAACACTCTTCTCTCTCGATTTCTACCCTTCCAAGCTTGGATTGAAGCTAAAAACACCTCCCAATCATCACAGAAGGTAATATTTTCATGATTCTAACTATTATTTCACTTTTTTTCTTAAGATTTCAATATATTTTAATCCATTTTTTTTATCACTAACCTAATTTTTTTTGCTTTGTGTTTAATCCAAATCATATGGGCATGGGATCTACATCAAAAGAGATTATATTTCATCAATAAAGGTAAGTTTTTCAACAACTATTTGTGTTTTAATTTTGAAGTTCGTTTTTTCAATTTTTTTTTTGTTTTTGGATTCTTTGATGTTATGATGAATTCCGAATAGAGGTAGATCTGACTTCCTTGGTTTCTTACCCCAGACATAGAATGTCTCGATTATATTCTTAGCATAAAGGGTAACAGTCCCTTCCTGGAAGTTGATTATGCTCTGACTTGTGGCCATGAAAGGCCTTCCAAGTATGATTGGAACCTGTTTATCTGCATTAAAATCAAGTATAATAAATTCAGTAGGGATGGTGATATTACCTGATCGGACGAAACGTCCTCCACTTTTCCCAATGTCTTGGTAACTGAGTTGTCAGCAAACTACAACTTCACTGGAGCCTTTTCTGATCTTTGAAGTCCAAGTCTATCGAACACGGACTTTGGCATAAGATTCACACCTGAACCCACATCACATATAGCTTTCACCTTGAGCATACCATTTATTTGAATAGGAAGATTAAAGCTTCCTGGATCTTTGAGCTTCAATGGTAACTCTTTCTCTACTTTTCCCGAGACTCTCACAGTCTCTTTCTTGGCTTCTATAGTCGCTTCATTCTCAGGAATAACTTGCGTAAAAACTTGTTGCGGTGTAAGCCCTTTATTCACAATCTCAAGCATTTGGTCGTTGATATTCTCAGGAGTATACGCCTCTACAAATGTCTTGATTTCAATGTCACCCTTCAGATTTGTATCAGGAATAATTGGTGACTCTGTTTGAAAAACTGGTGGCGATTCCACCTTCTCTTCTTCTTTCTTTTCTTGCACAGCATGTGCAACTTCTATTTTCTCTTTTAAGGGTTCTTCCTCTTTCTCTTTAGCTCTAGCAGCTTGTAATTCCATAACCGATCTAATCTCTTCTTCCATATCTCTTAGAAGCTGTATAAATTCAAATTTTTCTGAATCTTCATCCTCATCTTCAGAACAGTCAGAGTCCACGGTGCTAGACTTGGTTGGTTCTCCTTCACTTATAGGAACTTCCACGACACTTTCTACAACATGTGGTACTTCCTTATTCTCTTTAAATTCAAGGAAAATAGCCTTACAAGCTTCGAACCCAACATTGGCATCACCTCTTTCGATAGCCTTCAATTCCTTCTCTTCCATAATATTAGTTAGAACTTTATTCATTTGTTCTATTTGCGTACGTAAGATTTGAATTGAAGCTTCTTGTTCTCTTAACTTCTCGTTCTGTGAATGCATATTAGTGGTCATAAGATCCATAAAATTCTTCAATTGTTGATCACCCGAAACTCCTACTTGAGGATATTGTGGTAGAGCCTTCTGAGCTAAAGCATCGGAATATTCATCATTAACAGGTTGTTGTGGAGGAACAAGTCGATTATAATTCTGCTTTCGCTGATATGGAGCTTGACCTCTTGGTTGGAAAGAGTTATTCTAGGGACGAGGTTGATAATGACTTGGACTAGCGAACCCCTGTGTATTTGGATACTGCATACCCGGATGATTCCTGTTACCAAATTGATAATTTCCTCGGTTGGATATGAAATAAACAGATGCTGGATTTCCTTCGCACTCTTCCAATGTATGATTCGTAACCCCACACTGTTGACAACCTTGTGCCTCTTGCAAGATTCATGGACACAAAATTTCCCTTTCCAAGATTATCTACCCTCAGTCTACTTTCGGAATTGATTCCTTGATAAAATATAGCTAATTGTAAAGACGGGGTGTAAACATGGAGTGGACATCTAGCTAACTTCTGTTGAAACCTTATCCATGCGTCTCCTACTTCTTCTCCATTCTCTTGTCAAAACTTCGCAAGCTCGCATTAGTCTTTGTGTCTCATACTCTTCAGATAAAAACGGTTAAAGAATGCGGCTTGAAGTTTTGACCAAGTAGTAATTGTACCCGGTGGTTGTCTATCTAGCCAATCACCAGCTTTGCCAGTCAGAAAGAACGAAAACATGTGACAATACAGTTGCTCGCGTGTAATGCCTTGAGTAACATAGGCATCACAAATCTGCATAACTTCTGAATCACTCTTACCGGATCTTGAACTGCTGCACCACTATAGAGTCCGAAATTCTGAAATTGACTGAGCATGCCCAGATCGGGAATAAACTTGATATTCAGGATCTCTGGAGGACGATAACCTAATGGTTGTACTTGAAAAGGTGCTTCCAAGCCTGGAAGATCTTGTTCAATTCTGTTATTGTTTTTGTTATCTCCTGGTGGTGGTGGTACTTGGCCTAAAAGACCAAGTGGTGGATCTACGCCTTGTTGTTGATTTTCTGCCATAAGTCTTCTTCGGTCTCTTTCTTCTCGGATACGTCTGTTATAAGCTCTGAAGCTCCTTTCGGGCTCCGGGAGAGGAGGCCAAGGATGCACTGCTAAAACCTGAAAAAGACTAAAGTAAACCCACAAGCGTAAATCTACAAAAATAAAAAAACTGAAAAATGAATTTAACTAAAAACTACTACTAGAATTAAATAACCCACACGCTAACAAGACACAAGTCCCCGACAGCGGCGCCAAAAACTTGGTGTCGCCTAGGGTGTGATAAAAAGATGATAAATAAATACGGGAAACAATGCACTAAGCACCCTAGACTAACACGGTTCTGCAAGTATTACAAGACGTATGCAAGTTTTAATGATAAGAAGATTCGTTCCTCAGGGACTTAAATGTTTTAGACAGATGGGTAAATAAATCAAAGTAGCTATAATTAATTAAAGGATAGAAAATAAATAGGATTAATTGAGAGATTAATGATTAAACTAATTAAATTAAAAGAAAATAAAATAAATATGGAAGAAATAAGACGAGAGAGTATAACTTAGGTTTTGCTAGTATGCACTAATCCTTTTAATTCTTTCTATCAATTTCAGTTTATAAGGGAGACAATAGCTCTTAGATATGTAGTCAGGATTCTAAATTCCCCCTATCCCCGGAGAGCGAACTAGGGTGGCAACCTCGCAGTCACGTGGGAACTCACAAAGGGTTAACCTACACCACTTGGGTCCTAGTCCTACCTACTAATGATGTTTGGTGATGAAAATAAACCTTAATGACTATCTAGTTAGGCTGGTGTTGTCAGGACCAATTTCTTATTCTAGACGTTTATGTGGTGTTTCAATAGTTAAACACCCCTTCCGGGCGACCATCTAACTACTATTAGCAAAACTCTAAATTGATCAAGTTTAAGACAGACAATAAATCAAAGCACATATCTCAAATATATGGTTAAGCAACTAGAATCAGATTAAAACATATAATTCCTAAAGAAAATTAGATAGAAAGAAAATTGATTTCATAGATTATACATAATGCAAAACCCAAGCTATGGGAAAATTAGTTCATACCTGAAGTAAATAAACTAAAAGAATAATACAAGGATGTCATCTTGCTCTCTTCAATAACTTTAATGATATAAAACTTAAGGACTAACTTATGAGAGGCAAGGATTATTTTACAAAGGTTTAAGGGTGTATTTATAGGTGTTTAAAAGCCCAAATTCATTTTCTTGGAGTGGAAGACAGGCAACTCGGACTCCAAACCCAACTCAAATTCATAACCCTAAAATATAAAAAAAGGTAATAATCTGCCTCTATTTTGTTTTGGCCGTAACCTCTTCGTTTCAACTCCGTTTGACGCGTTCCCTATGTCGAAACTGATCGTCTTGGAAAACTATATAACTTTTCTTCAGACCATTCTTCCAAATTCCTATGAAATCTTGAGTTATGATCACTTCTATGGTCGTAGGTGGTGGAATTCAGATTTCTTTGGCAACTCTATATTTCCATATCTTATCTTTTCTTTCTTTTATCTCCAATTTCCATGCATATATTCTTTCCTTTATCTCTTTAGACTTGATTTGACATCTAATTAATTTGTATATATCTTTAAAACTTCACACTAAATAAATAAATTAAACCAAATATGATCTAAAAATAATAATTTATTAAATTAAGACAAGAAATAGGAAAGTGCAATAATACATAGGAAAACTCGACTAAAAGGCTTCTAAAACACTAAGAGCCCGTTTGGGATTGATTATTTTGGAGCTAAAAGCGCTTTTGGATTAAAATTAAATTATATGTAAAAAATATTAAAAAATATTTTGACATCTAAAATCACTTTAAGTGATTATTTTAATAATCACTAATCTAGTGCTTTTCCTAAAAATGATTTTATGAATTTAAAATATTACTATGGATATAAAATCACTTTAAATGATTATTTTGAAAAGCAATCCCAAACGGACATTAAAAATCATGTCTCCAATTAAGATTAAATCATCACAAATGGGGAGACATCAACTATCTTTATTTTGTCTGATTTCCTCACCTTCATTCTATAATGAATTTAGATACTCCTCCATTCTATCTACTCGGAGGACCGTCTCCTTCTTCATCTAACTTGATCTTCTTAGGTAGTCTGCTTCTTGCAGTTCATGTTTGCCTTTAGTTAAACTAATAGTTCTTCATTTTGTTTTCTTGTGTTAAAAAATATTTTTTGGGCTAAGATTCTCCAACATTTTGATTGTTGTTAACATTTCTTCTTTGAATTCATGTATTGCAAAGAATAGCTCTCACATAGACGATTATGTTTCTCTTATCCTATGTAATCTCCCCTATAGATAATGCAAATGTTATGCGACTATAATGTTTCTTCTCCCCGGTTGGCAAAACTAAAATGAAAAAATATAGGGGATTAAAATATTAAGTACCTTTATGGGACTTGCATTCCAGAGTTACATAGTATCTTCTTAAATATATCTTGAGGTAGTTGCTTTATGAAGATGCCGGCTAATTGATTGTCTAGTCTACGAATTCTAGTATGTAGTCACCTTTTTTAGAGTGGTCACGAATAATGTGATGTCAAAATAAACAATTGCGGTTGAATATAGATATAAAGTGCTTGCATTACTTGATTTTGAACTCCTATGGGTCCTTCACATTTTGAATTATCTCACCATATCCCAAAAATAAACTATATCAGTTCTTGCGAGGGGTTAACAAAATCAAATATTGATAAGGATGAAACATTATAAATTTTAAATATGCATATGATGTAGATAAAGTTATACAATTAGTCACAATTATTCTTTGGCATGTTAAACATTCTTAAATATATGAGAGTTACAACCACGTAATAATGTGGCTCAATTCATCTTCAACATTAATTCACATATTATAAGGTAACGAATTAGATGATGCATTCTTTTTGTTTATAGTTTGGAAGACGGTGATTGTAAAATTTAACTGTTTTAAACTTCATATATACATTCACTATATCGCATAAATTGCTATCTGAACAAATGCAATCTGTAGTGTAGTGTGCACATGTGTAGGGTTGGGTCTGCTCAATATTAAAGATTCTCATAAATATCATAATTAGATAGCCAAAAAAATAAATATTACACAAATTTTCTATAAGGAATTCAAATAATGTCTCATCTTTTTATTATCCAGGGTCAATCATAAATCATGCCAAATAAATATTTTGTACTCTGGAGCTTTTACTTTTCATATAGTTGTATTCTCTTACTCTGACACTGGTTATTATTTTTTAAGTTTTTCATCAATTTCTAAATTTACTAACGATAATATGTTTCTTCGTAAAGTGTAAAGCAAGACGGCCAGTTGGAGAAAAATTACCATTTGGAGCAGAATTTTGTAAATTTTTGCTTCATGCTCGTGAAGTTGAGAAGTCATATGTTACTCTAACTGTGGGGAGTATTATTAGAGAGTCTTAACTTGATTCTTGTCACTCATACTATTAATGGTTCATCGGATTTGAAGCAGAGAATGTTAGTTATAATTTTTTTTGATCGAAAATCATAACAGCATCTGCACGAAAGTTACTTACTCATGGGTGGTAATGTTTGATCATCAATGTCCTTTGTATATGATCAAACCATTATGAATGATTAACAAATCTTGCAATTTACATAGTATATTTGTATGCGAAATTTCACTATGCAGGCCCTTATTTTTGCATCATCTTTCAAAATTCTGCATTTAGTTCGAAAGGTTACTCGGGAGGAGCTTAAAAGGAGTTTTACCCGAAATTTTATTAGGAATATGTGGCGTGAATATTATACTATGTTGAGGCAGCTTAGCTTAGCTTAGCTTAATTAATGAATATTCCTTGATACTAGGAAATTACAAAATCTCCTTGGCCATTTTTTAGTATACAACTCTAGACATAAAGGGGTACCCCCTGCCATATTTGTAGAGTCAGATCTAACATGGTCTATGGTTGTCAAAATTTTACCAAGTATACCTTGAATTGAGAAGTAATTTTGTCCCTCTCGTTTAAGCGACGGCCACAAGTACACATGATTTATATTCTCAAGGCATAAGCAATGCACTTGTACGTGAATCAGAAATGGTGATGATAAAAGATGTATACCACATCGAGAGGATTAAAGGAAGGAGGGGGTTGATGTTAGTATAAAAGAGGATGGGTTGGCATTGAATTACATACTTACCTGGATGGGGTCAATAGATGATCAAGAAGATCTATGGCCTAGGTTGGTGACCTCCATTGCACAAAGGAGGGGTGCCCGCCTAAGATCTATCCAAGTGATAGAGTCTACATCATAATTTGTGGTAGAGGGGGCCTGCGTTCGCGCGGCCCCTACCTAGTTCTTAAGTAAAAGTTGTCCTTATTATTGCTGCTTTTAATATCTGTAATTTCTTCTTGCTAGGTTTTCCTGCCTTGTCGAGGTAAAAATTGTCTTATTATTGCTGCTTTTAATATCAGTAATTTCTTATTGCTTGGTTTTCCTGCCTTTTCGAGGAAAATTCAAGTAAGCCCTGATAATCCTTGATATAACATTCTTTGAAGGCAAGATGCTCGATGACAGATACCGTTGTATATTTCCCAGATCATGCCCTGTAGCATTTATAAATAACATCTTTCATACTAAGAAAACCTCCCCTCTCTGCAGATACCTCTGACTTTGATAGTTATAGATTGACATGATGGGATAAGGATTACAAATACATGGCCACTTATGATTTTTGTAAAAAGTTAGACAAAGAAAAATGTAAGCTGATGTTGATCTTCAACCAAAGGTGTCAAACACTCTGTCCTACTGCTGATTGATGATGCACCTGGTGATGCTTCTGGATCGGCTGTAAAATGGTTAGGCCATTCACTCCGAGAACACTTGTCTTTTACTATTAATAAATTCGGACTTTTAATTTCAAAAAATCGATAGATGCTGTATCTGTTCATATCTAGCTTATTGATACTTTCTTGCGTATATATTAATTAATATCATAAAATGTAACTGAAGCTCTAGTGAAGTAAACGGGAGTCGATTGTATGTGTGTGTTTCTCTCTAGCACAAGCTCTCGGTGTACAATGTACACATATGTACCTTGCAGGGGAAAAGTTGATTGCTGAGTAATTTTTTTTTTGTACAATCCTTAATCTTCGAATGTTATATCTTTGTCCAGGGTATAAATACTGAAATAAAGTGTGAATGTTAGATTCAAATCATGAGTTGCTATTAAGTGCATTATGCCACAGCTAGAGGAAGAAGACTTCTCTTATGATGATGATGATGTATTGGTAAGATTTAATAATCACAAGTTTAATAATCGCAGATTGGTAATTTGGGGTCTTACTTGTACCAAAAACAAATCTCAGTTTAACAGTAAAATAGACCCAACAAATAATAGTTAATTGCAAAAAGATTATAACTAGAATTGGTGGGGTGCGCCGGGCCAAGGCAATAGTGCTAACACCAAGGCGACACTCGAGAACCCAAGTAGCAAGCTACCTTGATGGGCTCTCCCCCTCAAAAAATAAATTTAATATCGTGTGGACCGATGGCCCACATATCAGATATTAAACTGATAAGAACAGATACTACACTTGATCTTAGCCAAAAGGCCGAGAAAGGTATGCTTAATTCAGTCTTGGACCAACAACTTTATTGCTCACCTTATAATTACTTCCCTTGTATCATCTTCGATATGGGATAAACACACACACATTTACTTCCTTCAGCTTCATCTCATTCGACTTTTAAATCTCAAAAGCATTCCTTCCAAATAAAGCTAAAGGTCGCTACTCGAATAGTCTGCCCTTAGAAAAATAAAATTGACATGCTACTCAAAGCGAAATTATAATAATGTAATTGCTATTTTCTAACTAGTAAAAATATCACAACCCGTTTACGCTTTTCATAATGCATGATCCTTTATTATTATAACGTTCGAGCTCAAAATTTTGAATCATGCCCATTCTTCAATCTGGTAGCAACAACCAAATGATCAGCCTATTCAAAGACAGCATGAGTAAATTTTTCACTTAGACCTTGAAATAAATTAAAGAGAAGATCTGGTAGTAACCATTGCCTTCCCCGTCACCTTTTTTCAGAACAGATCTGTTCACTTAGACCTTGAAATAAATTAAAGAGAAGATGAAGAACTCACACCATCAATAATATAGACAAGACAAAGAGAGTCAAAATAATAGATCGGAAAGTATCACTTAGACCTATAATTACCACTGGAGAGATGACAAACTGCTGTATTGTTCGTAAGACCAACCAATCGTACGTATTTGATTCCTTCTAATCTCGAACTCTCGGAGAGAAACTCATCTTTTCGAACCATCACCTGAAATTCCATGCACCGCCACAATATAGTGATAGCCAACTCCGTTCCGAGTTATGTTTTGCCAAATCTGGGTAATGTTTCTTCGCTAGAATAGATTCTACCGTTCTAAGTATTGGATTAGGTGCATTCTATCCCTCTACTTTGTGAATTTAGGCTTTGGAGTTGTATTTATATACTCGAGCTATGTCCTTAGTCTTGAAGGTAAATGCCTAACCCTCTACTTTGTTCGAAAGTAAGACATTTTTTGGATTACCTCACTTATCAACTTGTTTTCTCTAGTGTACTTGACTGTCCCTTATCTTCACTAGAAAAAGTGGTGAACCTTTGGGTGTGGATAAAGGAAAAAGAGTGACCAATTTTCAGGGCCTTTGATGCAAATTTCAGGAAGTAAATAAATAAATAAATAAATGTCTATTAATGTGGATGTAGCTGAATGTTTTACAGCTAAATCAGCTGTACCTCATCAAATCGTTATACCTGCTAGTGGAGTAGAAAGTGAGCCAAATTATAACATTAATTCGCAGCAACTTATTAGTGTAACTCCTACTCAGCTGCAGCCTTCAACAAATCTGAAGCACCCTTCTCGGCTGATCCATTTCCAGCTTAGCAAATCTGCTCCAGCTCAGAAATTAAAACACCTTGTTCCAACTCAGAAAATACAAAATTCAGCTCCAGCTTCTGTCCGAGAAACAGCAGATCTTAGTAAGGCAACGCAGCAGCTCCGAAAAGCTGCAGATCCAGTTTTTCTCGGCGGAACAGCTCAAACTTCATCAAAGACAGTGCAGATTTAACCTAAAATGCGCAACATAGTCGGAAAATTGCACGGCACCACTTGGATATAAATTCCATCCCGGAATTGGATAATAGCTGCAAAATAATTACTCTCTGCAATAGTCAGTGTTCTCGGAATCTGATGCGATAAAAAATTTATTCGAATACCTGCAAGAGAAGGAAATTTGAATGCTTCATATGGGAAAGATTCGATTTTATTAGAAAACCGGAAATTACGGAAAAATTATGGAGATCGAGTGTGACAAGGAGCATCCTTTTGAGATGGTTATTAGTAAAAAAACGAAAAAACCTGAAGTAAGATATAAAAAACTCACACTTGGTAGACGAGAGTATGCTTGGAAAAGAAGCAATATTGGAGGGCTTAAAAGCGCAAAACTGAAAGGCGCAAATAAGGGAAAACCCTCCGAGAGTTCTTAATGATTATTACAACTTGGAATTCGAGGGGTTTCGGCAGTACCTATAAGAGACGAGGTGTAGTAGATTTAATAAGGAATAAAATTATTGATATTTTAGGTATTTTGGAGACTAAGAGCAGTACGGTTCGTGTAAATTATTTTATGAGTAGTATGCTTAGAGATTGGAAGTATGTAAGTAACTTTGATCTTGTTAAGCATGGGAGGATTCTAGTTGTTTGGGACCTGGACAAGGTACAAGTGGAGATCATTGAGAGAACACCTCAAACTATTCATTGCAAAGTTGTGTGCAAGGTTACTTCTTTAATCCTTTACACCTCTTTTATATATGATTTAAATGATCAAAATTTACGAAGAGATTTGTGAGAGAACCTTATTGATTTTGCCGCTACTTTCGATGACTCGTGGCTTCTCTTTGTAGATTCCAATAATATTCTAACTTTGAATGAGATAATTAGAGGGCACAGTGTTACGTTGGGTGATTTTGAGGAATTTGCGGATTGTTGTAATAGTTTGAGGCTTGAAGATATTCAATATACCGGACAATTCCTTACATGTGATAATAATCATGTCCTTAGTAAGATTGATCGTACCTTGGGCAATCGAAGATTATATGAGTCGGACCATTATATTCGCGCGAATTTCTTACCTAGATCGAGTGTTCCCGATCACCCGTCTTGTATGGTTACTGTATTCTTAGAACATTTTAATCGACTTGTTCTATTCCGCATCTTTAATATGTGGGTAGATCATGTGAATTACAACCTTACAGTGGAAAATGGGTGGAATATGAGCGTTATTCCGGGTACAAAACAATACATTTTTTTTGCCAAAAAATTAAAGCTTTGAAATTTGATTTACGAAAACTTAATAAAGAACAATTCTCACATATTTCCGCAAGATCTAAGAAGGCAAGGAAGAATCTTGAAAAGGCCGAGGTACTTTTCCAACAAAATTTAACTAATGATTGTTGTTTTGATGATTTAGTTGGGTTTCCAACTAAGGCGATAACTCTTGAGAAAGCCGAAATTAGTTTTCTCCAGCAAAAGGCTAAGCTTGGCTATTCTCTCAAGAGTGATAGATGTTCAAAATTATTTCATGGCCTTAGGAAGAGTAAACAAATTAGGCGTTTCTTACCTAATA
Organism: Nemophila menziesii; assembly: GCA_029959085.1. Taxonomy (NCBI): domain Eukaryota; kingdom Viridiplantae; phylum Streptophyta; class Magnoliopsida; order Boraginales; family Hydrophyllaceae; genus Nemophila; species Nemophila menziesii. Next base: position 587,103 of record JARWIR010000084.1, on the reverse strand, counting down.
TATTTTTTCAAATGGGGAATCGTCAACATCGAGTGTTCAAGTGTATGAAATTTTTCTTGAGCGTTTTCAGGCCTTATTGAGAAAAAAGGATACAACCTCACATGTAGATCCTGATATTTTCAGTTAAGGAAGTATTCTTTCCCATGAGCAAGGTGTAGATATGTGTAGAGAAATTACCGATCTTGAGATTAAAAAAACTATTTTTCGGATAGTAAATGATTAAGCTCGATTCTTTATAATCATGGATGGTGCCATCCAAGATGTCGTGGGAATAGGTGGTAACTCAATTTCATTTGTAGCACTACACTCCTCTAGCAATCCATTCATCTCTTTAGCTTCGAATCTTCGTTTGTTAGAAAGAATGTCCTTCATGAATTGGCCGTATTTTGACATTCTTGTGAGAGCTTCTACAAACGGTATGCTGATTTTTAACTTGTTCACCATGTCAACGAACTTCTTGAATTCTAAGTAATTGTCCTTTCTGACACGTGACGGGAATGGTGGAGGAGGACATGTATTGGTTACCACTGGGCTCTTTTTTTTTCCTGGTGTCTTCTCTTGGACACGTTCTTGTTCAACTACCTCTTCGACCTTATCTTCTGTTGCTTCTTCCCCCCTCTGATCTGGAATAGGGACTGATTCTGGTTCTGGTCTTGGTGGAGATAGTTGTTTTCCATTTTCTAATTCAACTGCATGACAAACTTTGTTTGCTGGAGTACTAGTATCACTTCGGAGTTGCCTTTCTGCAAGGATTTGAGTTTTATTCACCATTTGTGACACTCTCTGTAACCTCTCCATAAGTGCATTCTGCGAGTTTTGGGGTTCTTGCTGGCGACTCTCTATATTTTCAATTGTTTGCATCAGTCGAGCCAAACTTGAATTCAAACTCGAAGGTTGCTCCTGTATGGGTTGCTGCATTGAATAAGAAAGTGATTCTTGATAAGCTTCATTATAAATCGGCGATTCTTGATAGATAGGTTGTGGAGGATGGTAAGATTGTGGTCGTGTTTGATAATAATCATCATGATAATGGTTATCATGATGATACGTCAGTTGATCTTTGACCCAATTGTAGCTCTGTGGGGGTTGATAGTCAGCGTAATTTCCTTGAGATTGATAATAACCATCATAATATGGTCTCTTTGATAAGGCATGAAGGAAATTGAGGCTGGATTGTTCATGCAATGTCCCCATGAGTGATATCTTGCTCCACAACTAGGACATGAAGGTGATGTATGTACTAGATCCCTCTGAGCTAGTTTTTGCGAATGTTCTAGTGCTTCCTCAAGTTGTCGGTTTAACTCCTTGAGTTTCAGAGATTCCATCCTGAATTAGCTTCTTCAGGATCTAATAACACGAGACCTTTATCTCCTAATGAATCTGCTTTCGCCTAAAAGAATCTGTAAAGACAAAAACTAAAAAGAAAAGCGTAAAATAGAACTAACTAAAATAAAAGCACAAGATAATTGCACAAGGACTAACGATGTAGTCACCGGCAGCGGCGCCAAAAACTTGGTGTGGCCTAAGGTGTGATAAAAAGATGTATAAAATAAGTGCAAATAGGCACCCAAAGCTAACACGGTACTGCAAGTATTACAGGACGTATGCAAGTTTTGATGATAAGAAGATTCGTTCCTCAGGGACTGACGAAAGTTAGAGAGAACTTATGCAAATTATCAAGTGCAGATATAAAAGATAGAAAAGATAATACGCAAAGAAAGAAAAGGAAAATAGATTTTTATTTGGTTTTTATATAATAAACTAAACTACTAAACTAAAGACAATAAAATAAATAAAAGGAAAGAAAAGAAGATAGTATGAAAGTTATAGCTTAGGTTCTACTAGTATGCACTAATCCTTCTAATTCTATCTATTAATCTAGTTCATAAGGGAGAATATTAGCTCTTGGTATACTTAGTCAGGATTCTAAATTACCCAAGCTTAGACCTTGAGAGCGACTAAGGGGGCTACGTCACAACCAAGAAGTGATTTCAAATAGGGTTATCAAACGCCACTAAGGCCCTAAGCAAATACTGCAATCTTGGTGATACGGTGATTAAAACAAACCCTAAAGACTATCTAGTTAGAAGTATGTTTTGTCAGAACTGCTATCGACACTAGACGTTATGTGGTGGTTCAATAGTTAAACACCCAGTTACGGTGACCATCTAACTACTATTAAGGTAATCCTATACTCGTGCACTAGCAAGGAAAACAATCATTAAATCAAAACACATAATCAAATATAAAGTAAGTAGCTAATATCAGATTAAAACATATAATTCCCAAAGAAACTTAGATAGAAGAATTAGAATTCATAGATTATACATTATGCAAAACCTAAGCTAATAGAATTAGTTCATACAAAGCAAAGAAGAAGAAAGAATTACAAAATAAGAGGTTGAAGGAGACATAGTTGATGCACAGCTCCTTCCAGACTTCTTCTCTTGTGTTGTAGCTTCCTCTTGGCCTTAGGGTCTGGCCAAGGATGATTTTAGAGTGTTAAGAGGCTGTATTTATAGGTTATAGGAAGACCTAATTCGTTTTCTTGAAGGAGAAGGAAAGTAATGGACTCCTAGTCCAACTCAAATTCGTATGGAAATAAAGATAAACACTGCTGGACCGTTTTGAGCATATCTTCTTCGTTATTGGTCGGATTGAGCTCCATAAGATACCAAAAGAATCGCAACAGAATTATCTTGACCCTGTAGAAGGAAATCATCAGATTCGGCCTATTTCTTAGGTAAAAACGCCTATCTTTGGACGTGTACTGCAGAATCCCAGATTTAGGCAGCTTTTCCTTTTTCTATTTGAACTCAGTTTCCTTCTATCTCCAATTACCATGCAAATCTCTTTCCATATCTTGTAGTCTTTGACTTGGACTCTAATTAATCTCCATAATTATCTTTAAAACTTCACACTAAATAAACAATTAACCCCAATATGCTCTAAAAATAATAATTCTACAAATCAAGACTCAAAATAGGAAAGTGCACTAAATTAAGCTAAGATAGACCTATAAACTAATAAATAAGCCTAAAATGATGTCTCTGAAGTATATTTATTATCACAAATGAGGAGACATCAAGACCCCCAACTCAAAGTTGTATCGTCCCGATACAATAAAAGTAAAGAACAATAGGGCAGTCAAGAAGAAGAAGTAGGAGGAGAACAAGAACAGAATATAATGAATGACCCTAGAGCATAAAATCCAAAAAATCTCATGTAGTAATGATCAAGAAATAATGCACAAAGATGCTTAATATACATGTAATCAACATTCCATAAATTCAAGTTAAGATTAATTTCGCAATGCCAGAAGGAGAGGATGATAACTTAGTTCAGGTTAATGGCTATAGGTTGTTCATAGGTCCCAAATATAGCATCCAATGGTCAACTTACCTACTACCTAATAACTCAATTGTTTCTCCACCAAGCAATTAGAAATCCTAAGGTCTTGGGTTATAACTTGCTTAAGGACGGGTGTGGTATATTTGGATAATGAAAAGTGAGCTTTTGGCTCTCTCCTCACTAGCCATCAACGAATCGCCCTAGAGCTTGAGTTTTCACTCGAAGATGTTCTCACTCAACCCAATTTATTGATGCTTTTGATTTGCATCCCCAATAATCCCAAATAAAACCTTTGATGATTTAAAATCCACTTTGCCGGTCCGAATATATATTCTTTTCATATCAATTTCTCTTTTATATAGCTATGACTCTCTTTTTGTTGTTCGAGATATCATGCTATTTTTTTTTATATATATTCATTCTTTTTATGCCCTTGTTGGCAAATTTAGCTCGTAGCTTCTTTTTCATTCACTATTACCCCGGCAAAGGGTTACAATAATAACTATTTCATCATCAATAAAATCACAAAGATAATACCCAAATCCTAAATTTCCCGAATGATGAAACCCACCACCCCAAACTCAAGCTCTAAAACGAGTTTGTCTCAGGTTTTGCGATTCGAGTGCGGGTCATATAAATAAGTCCTAAAAACTAGGGTATGGATTATAATGTGTTTCAATAAAGGCTTTAGAAAGGCTCAGAGGGGCTAAGACGGATAAATAACATAATCAAACAAAAGGGTGAGAAAGTATAAAAGGCTTCAAGTGTTTTATTATGAAAGAACTGCCTTATTCATTTTTCTAACTACCGGATTTTGTTACTTTTTCACTAATAGTTCATAGATAAGCAGGTTTTCAACTAATTTTAAACCTCACGTTCTACATACCAAATAACTATCCCTAAGTTTCAACGTGATTTCTTAGCATTGCTCATTAACTTTCCTATCTTTTATTTCCTGTTTTCATACATGCATCTAAACAATTTTATGACATCTTTCAAAAACATACTACCTACTATCATTAACTTAATAAAATCATGCTCAATAGGTACATTCAAAGATATTCTATGCCTAATTCAACCCAAAAAATTTTAAATTTTATGAAAAAAAACGAAAAGGAAGATGAGGACAACGAATCCCCACCCCCAACTCAAAAATGAGCCGTGTCCCCACGACTCGAAAAAGACTCAAGAAAAATAAAATTTAAAACTAGCATACATATTGCACATAAAGAAATGGTAGGGAAGAAATAAAACATACTCTTCGAGGCTTACCTCGCCTTGTCGATACTCGGATTAAATCTAATGTATCTTCTTCACCCAACTTCTTATTCGCTTTCCGATCAAGACACGTGATCATAATAGGATATTGCATTAAATAACGACATGGGAGAGATCGAAAATTCGTATCACCTCCTCATAGACCAACTGTTCCACATCTTCTTCTTCTCCTCACAAAATACAATTCACAAACAACCCAAGCATTCCAAATCTCCACGAATCTTCATGTATTCTCTTTCAACTTCTTCTTCAAATACTATCTTATAAGAAAAAGGTAGTTCCTTTAATTGTTACTTCATGGAGAAGCTATCAGGGCCCTTGAAGCTTTCTCTTTTTCTTTGGGTATAAGGTCTTTGATTTGTAGAGGTTGTGTTGTCTTCTTCACTAAAGTTGGAATCTTTTTGCTCATTGAATCAACACAGCATGCTAACCTCTTTACAGCTAAATCAGCTGTACCTCATCAAATCGTTATACTGCTAGTGGAGTAGAAAGTGAGCCAAATTATAACATTAATTCGCAGCAACTTATTAGTGTAACTCCTACTCGCTACAAAAATGTGGAGCTCACTAAACCTCCTACTCAGCTGCAGCCTTCAACGAATATGAAGCACCCTTCTTGGCTGATCCAGTTCCAGCTTAGTAAATCTGCACCAGCTCAGAAATTAAAACACCTTGTTCCAACTCAGAAAATAAAAAATTCAGCTCCAGCTTCTGTCCGAGAAACAGTAGATCTTAGTAAGGCAACGCAGCAGCTCCGAAAAGCTGCAGATCCAGTTTTTCTCGGCGGAACAGCTCAAACTTCATCATAGACAGTGCAGATTTAACCTAAAATGCGCAACATAGTCGGAAAATTGCACGGCACCATTTGGATATAAATTCCATCCCGGAATTGGAAAATAGCTGCAAAATAATTACTCTCTGCAATAGTCAGTGTTCTCGGAATCTGATGCGATAAAAAATTTATTCGAATACCTGCAAGAGAAGGAAATTTGAATGCTTCATATGGGAAAGATTCGATTTTATTAGAAAACCGGAAATTACGGAAAAATTATGGAGATCGAGTGTGACAAGGAGCATCCTTTTGAGATGGTTATTAGTAAAAAAACGAAAAAACCTGAAGTAAGATATAAAAAACTCACACTTGGTAGACGAGAGTATGCTTGGAAAAGAAGAAATATTGGAGGGCTTAAAAGCGCAAAACTGAAAGGCGCAAATAAGGGAAAACCCTCCGAGAGTTCTTAATGATTATTACAACTTGGAATTCGAGGGGTTTCGGCAGTACCTATAAGAGACGAGGTGTAGTAGATTTAATAAGGAATAAAATTATTGATATTTTAGGTATTTTGGAGACTAAGAGCCGTACGGTTCGTGTAAATTATTTTATGAGTAGTATGCTTAGAGGTTGGAAGTATGTAAGTAACTTTGATCTTGTTAAGCATGGGAGGATTCTAGTTGTTTGGGACCTGGACAAGGTACAAGTGGAGATCATTGAGAGAACACCTCAAACTATTCATTGCAAAGTTGTGTGCAAGGTTACTTCTTTAATCCTTTACACCTCTTTTATATATGATTTAAATGATCAAAATTTACGAAGAGATTTGTGAGAGAACCTTATTGATTTTGCCATTACTTTCGATGACTCGTGGCTTCTCTTTGTAGATTCCAATCATATTCTAACTTTGAATGAGATAATTAGAGGGCACAGTGTTACGTTGGGTGATTTTGAGGAATTTGCGGATTGTTGTAATAGTTTGGGGCTTGAAGATATTCAATATACCGGACAATTCCTTACATGTGATAATAATCATGTCCTTAGTAAGATTGATCGTACCTTGGGCAATCGAAGATTATATGAGTCGGACCATTATATTCGCGCGAATTTCTTACCTAGATCGAGTGTTTCCGATCACCCGTCTTGTATGGTTACTGTATTCTTAGAACATTTTAATCGACTTGTTCTATTCCGCATCTTTAATATGTGGGTAGATCATGTGAATTACAACCTTACAGTGGAAAATGGGTGGAATATGAGCGTTATTCCGGGTACAAAACAATACATTTTTTTTGCCAAAAAATTAAAGCTTTGAAATTTGATTTACGAAAACTTAATAAATTTCAGGTCTTATTGAGAAAAAAGGATACAACCTCACATGTAGATCCTGATATTTTCAGTTAAGGAAGTATTCTTTCCCATGAGCAAGGTGTAGATATGTGTAGAGAAATTACCGATCTTGAGATTAAAAAGACTATTTTTCGGATAGTAAATGATTAAGCTCCCGGCCCCGATGACTTTTCTTCTCTTTTCTTTAAGCGCTCTTAGGACGCTATTGGAGGAGATGTTGTTTTAGCGGTACACGGATTTTTCTATTTCGGATTTTTACTTCGACAATTATATACTTCTATTATAGCATTGATTCCCAAGATTGAAGACTTGATTTGTGTTGATCATTTTAGCTCTATCTCTTGTTGTAACATAATTTATAAGGCTATTACCTTGATTATGGTGGATCGTCTTAAACCGGTTCTTGATAAATTAGTGGACGAATCTCAAACGCTTTTATGGAGGGAAGATCAATGGTTGAAGACATACACCTTGTGCAAAAACTTTTAAGGGGGTATAATAATAGTAGTAGCTCCTTGAGATGTACGATAAAGACTGATTTTTGGAAAGCTTACAATTCGATTTCTATGGAATTTTTCATGAGTTACTAAAGGGACTAAATTTTCCGAAGAAATTTGTGGATTGGATAATGACTTGTGTATCTTCTTCATTTTATTCGGTGGCCATTAATGGTGAAATTCATTGTTTTTTCAAAGGTGAAAAAGGCTTAAGGTAAGGTGACCATATTTCTCCTTATCTCTTTATCCTTTGCCTTGAAAATTTCTCTAAAGTTTGAAAAAAAATACGAATATAAATTTCAAGTGTCATCCGAAAAGTGAAAAGGAAAAGATAACGCTCCTTTCTAAAGGAGAAAAGAGACTGTCACAATTCTCATGGATAGCTTAGATATTTTTGGTGATTTTTCGGGGATTCAGTTAAATGTAGAAAAGTCTAATATTTTTTATACTGGGGTTTCAAATGATATATTGAGAATTGCTTTGCACCAACACTTTTAGAAAAAGGTGTCATGCCTTTCCGTTATATAGGTGTCCCTCTTGGCTCTTCCGTTTTACTTTCAAGGGATTATAAACGCCTATTTGATAAATTAGAAGGGTATGAGAGATCTTGTAAAGCTTCTACTTTTTCATTCGCGGGGAGATTGAAATAAATTAGTCGGTCCTCCAAGTTGTTATTTGTTTTTGGTTTACTATAGTTCCGATTCCGATTTCTGTTCGAGATCGTATTATTAGTATTTGTAGTAATTTTTATTGGAATAAAAAAAGCCGCCTCAAGTTTGCTGGAGTAAAATTTGTGTACCTAAAGAAGAAGGTAGGATTGGGTAGAAAGATTTAGGGGCATGGAATAAAGCATTACATTTAAAATTATTTTGGAAGAATGTGGACAAAAGAGTCTCGCTTTGGATTAAGTGGATTCATGGAGAGTATTTTTAAGCTTGTGGCTTTTGGGAGTGGAACCCAAAAAAAGGAGATTCCCCACCCTTGAAAAATGTTTGGAAACTTAAGGTTATTATTTGTGGGTCATTAGGAGTTGAAGGTCGAGTATGCATCTTGGTTTTTTGGTTCTCCTCGGAAAATTCACACCATATAACTCATGAGGCATCGAGTAAATTTTTTATTCTTTATACAAAATACCTTACGATTTAATTCACCGGAAATTTTTTGTGAAGTCTTGGGCTAATATTATTTGGGACTCGTGTGTAACTCCTAAAAGTTATTGTTTGTATGGAATTGAGGGAGGGGTTTAAAACTAAGGATCACATGACTTATTTGGAGTTAGAATTATTTCGTCTGTTATGTGGTGAAGACTTTGAGTCAAACAAACACCTTTTTTTCGATTGTACTTATGTGAGGGCGATTTGGGATGAAATAAGGACTTCACTAGGGATAAATAAGGAAATTAATACTCTCCTTAGTTCTTTGAAATGGATCAAGAAACTTAAAGCTAGAGAGAATTGGAGAAGAAAGGCACGGGGGATTGGTTTTGGAGCTACCGTATGTTGTATTTGGAAGGCGAGAAATCACCTTAATATGAGGGGTGATTCTACCTCTAGGAAAACGGTTAACAAGGAATTAAAGTGGTGTATTTTTTCCATTTTGTATTTCTTGTTCCATCATCAATACTTTTTAGATGATAGTGAGAGATTAGCTTGCACTAGTATGAGTTATATGTTTTAGCTTCTTAGTTGATACCTTAAACTTTCGGGCCTAGGTAGGTAACTCTTTTGTTTGTATAGTGTACAGTTATTTTCTATTTATACAACCAATTACCTAACCCAAAAAAAAGTAGAATGCATCATATGGTTGAGCTTGAAAAGTCATGGATACATTTTCACATCATGGAAAGCCATGAGTAAGTTTTTTGTATCCTGGTGACATGATAATGTTGGAATTATGTCCTAGCCCCGATCGTCTTGTAATGAATTTAACACAAGTGTTTACTGTACACGATAATATTTATCACTACAATATTGATTAAAGAAATTGTTTCCTTGAATCCATGGCAAGCTTTTATGATTATGGTATTAATCTACATAATATGAAGGCAGATCCTTTGATTAAGTTACGAACTAGATACCATAAGGTGTTATGATAATGAGAATCTAGCTCATAAGACTTAATCTAAACTTGTTCTTAATCATAGGATCATCGAGTTAGGACCTCGATGATCCGGTTAGATTAATATGTAGCTAACGAGTATTTATTGGATAAATATCGGTAGTTCTCGTTTACCGAGTTAGGTGCATAGATAATGCACATAGAGATGTGATTATCGAACTGACTAAAACTAGAGATTTCTATTGGTTAATTACCTTGAACTGTCAAGTAGGTTAATCTCTAGAAGGAATTTTATACTTGTAATCCTTTGACCTGAGATCATCACTACTGTTGTGTATATGCTTGTTGTGTTTTGATAATAGACTACTAGTGTGTCATAATGCTAGTCTAAAAGATATTGGACACAACTAAGTATATATGCTCCTAGGGATGAGTCAAGATGGAATCTATCAACTCTAGGTAAAGAGTTTGAGTTCTACGATGTCATAAGACTATAACGATTGTATCAAGTCCTTGGCCAAGGTGATAGAATGAATGAAGAAATGAGTTTCTTAGGTCATTCGTCAATCGTTGATAATCGACGTGTAACGTAGTTGATTTTCTAATGGGATTTGACATTTGTACCATATCCCAGGATGATCCGGAGCTGTAAAGATAGAGGGAATACATGTATGATTCTTCACCAGGTTCTTTGTACAGAGTTACTTCACGTTATCCGGTCGTTAGGGAGTGTTGTTAGACGCCAACCTCGATTAGTGGTTAATTTGATTAACTACTACCGGTTTAACGATGAACCCACGTATTCGCACACTAACGAGTGCATTGTACTTGCTTCATGAAGTTAATTAATTTTGTTATTAGATAATAAATATTGATTTGCTAGCACAAATTTATATTCTAATATAAGACCGATCTAAGGCAAAAGAGAAAAAAAGGGAAAAAAATCATAGGTTCTTGGATCGAACCATGGACCTCTAGTAGTGTGGAATATGTCACTAACCGCTTGGCTAGTCAAGTCTTTTTGTATAATGTAAAATGTCCAAGTCCACTTCAGAAGTGGGTAATGGACCAAATTATTAAGATAATTAGTTTTCATTATACGTTCATGGCTTTTGGTTTTTCCACTTCTTGACTTTTCATTTTTTCTTCAAGAGTTAATATGTGTATAATGAGAAATCAATATATACATGTAACTTCTTTTCATTTTTTCTCTCTTGAAAAAAAATAGTAGTTAGAAGGTCTCTCTCCAAATCAGAATGGTTCTGAAAGCAATATCAAACTCGGTGTGCAAAGCGTGGAGGCTTCAAATCTTTAAAGTTAGAATTTGACAATTCGATTCTCACACAACGGCTTAAGGTATGTAATCGTTATTATACTTTGTTTTAAATTCTAAAATCGCAACTAGATTATCTATTAGGATTGCAATTTCTAATTTCCGTTGTATTATATGTGATATAATCGTTATTGCGCTCCTTCAATTGGTATCAGAGCTTGGCTGTTGATTTAAGTTTTTAATCATGATATTATCTGATAATATTTGTTGGTTGTTTTAAGAGTTTTTTTGATATTTAAGCTTTTCATATTAGATTAAAATTAAGTTTTTAATCGTTTTTGTTGTAAACAAAAGGTTTGTTTTTGGCTGGTTTTTGTTGGTCTAATTAATGGTACTACGGCCGACAGGTTTTTTATTTTTTTGTTTAATTGACTTTTCTGTTCTGGTAACAAAAGACAATAGAAGGAAAAAACCCTTTAAATACTGATTAGTTTTTATTCAAAATTATTTTTATGTTGGCTGTGTATTAAATATTGTGCCATTGGCTAAACAGAAAAAATTATTTTGCTTTTAATTTACAGTCCGACTTTTGTTACAAGAAAGGGTTGTCTGTTTTTTTTTTTTACATACTGATGGCGTGTTAGTCCCTCATGTGATGTAGGTGTTAAATTGCCAATTCAACCAAAAGTCCGAACCGTTAGGTAAGATTTTATATCTCCAACACGCCCCATCACGTACAAGCTTAGTAGAGAAGAGTTCCCATAGAAGGCTTTAGGAGAAGAGTTAAGCTTGCACGTGCAGAATAAAGTGGGTGGCGGTGGAGAGACTCGAACCCGTGACCTCTCCAACACGCCCCCTCACGTGCAAGCTCTCAAGAAGCACGTGCAGATTTTTTAAGTGGGTGGCGCAGGAGAGACTCGAACCCGTGACCACGGTCTACCGTGGAGCTCTAATACCATGTTAAATTGCCAACTCAACCAAAAGTGCGAACCGTTAGGAGAAGACATTCTATTAATGAGATTTTATATCTCCAACCGTAGGAAAGAAAAAGATTTACGTGATTATTAAATTGTTAAGAATCATGTGCAGGTTTTTTTAGATTAATATATTTCATCATGTAAAGTACATGATATATGTAGTATTTTGTTTCTTTTATACTGCACTAAGTAAGATCCTTACTTGCTGGTTTTTGAATAACGTTTTTCTTTTAAGAGTTTGCATGTGATGCCAATTTGCAGGTTGTTGTTTTTTTTATTAAATTAATAATCGATTAATAGTTAAAAGATTTTTATACGGAAGATTGATGGTCAATTCGATCCCATTGTATTTTATATATTTTTGATAGTAAATATATAGTATTACTAAAATTGTTTAGTGATATATATTAATAAAAGAATTGGTGAATTTTTTAAACGACTAGTCGTGATTGATCAGATCAATCAATCGATGAAAACAACTTATTCAATAAATGTTCTATTAATTTTTTAATACTGTTTTGAATACCGTTGTTATTCAAAAATTTAGGATTATGAATTCTAATTTATTCCCACTTGATAATTAAAAAATTATTGAGTTTATTAAACGAAATATTTGATATTTCGTGAGACTTGTCCACCGTAAATAGAGTTTCAAATTTGTTAAGTTTACAAGTTTTGATCTGACTACCAGGTGGACTTGTAGTTGAGTACAAATTATAAAACTCTAAATTGTTTGATAATAGGATTAAATTATTAATTTTACGTTTTTAGTCTGGACTACCCAGAGGATGTGAGATTGATAATGTTCGATTACAGGATGGATTAACTCAACAAAACTAAATATAAACGACCTGACTACCAGGGGGTTAAATAGTTTTGAGTCTCTTATTTTATATGATAAAATAGGCAATGTACCACACGTTGATTATAAATGAGAAACGACCTGACTACCAAGGGGCTCATTTATGTTTTAAAGTTTTCATTTTTCACTTTAATTATGCGTGAGAAACGACCTGACTACCAAAGGCTCATTCATGTTTTAAAATTTTCAATTATATATCTCTTAGATAATAGTCCATATCTTTGTCAGATATATAATAGTGTTCTTGAAGCGTTGTTTCCTATTTCGTCCCTTGATTAGATTTCTCGATATTTCTGCTAAATCACTTCTCAAATCGTCCCAAGTTGGTTGGGTAATCTCAAGAATTGTGACCGCAAATTGAGAGTCTTTCTTATGCACATGACTCATGACGAGTATTTGAATAGCTGCATTCTATCCCTCTGGTGCCACGTAACCAGGAAATGTTTCTTTTATCCGTGTTTCAAACTTACTTGTATGTCAAACCGCAGAGTGAAATTGTGATTTTAGGCTTTGGAGTTGTAGTTATATACTCGAGATATGTTCTTAGGTGTGAAGGTAAAAGCCCAATCCTCTACTTTGTACGAAAATAAGACATTTTTTGGATTACCTCACTTTTCAACTTGTTTTCTCTAGTGTACTTGACCGTCCCTTATCTTCACTAGAAAAAGTAGTGAACATTTTGGTGTGGATAAGGGAAAAAGTGTGACAAAATTTCAGAGCCTTTGATGAAAATTTCAGGAAATAAAGTAAATCAAAAAATAATTAAAAATATGTCAAGATTATACACTTCAGGATGGTCGGGTCAAGGTTACTTAACTTCTTCAGAATGCATGGATTCTACTCCGTCATTGAGGGTGAAGAAAGAGGTTTATTACTTTAACCATAGACATTGGTTACCTACCACATATCGATTTATAAAAGACAAGATTTCGTACCCCGCTTCCGATTATAGGGGCCCACCGAAGAAATATACTACTGCCGATATTCAGACACAGTTAGATGGGCTTCTCATTGTGTTTCCCGGTAAACACAAAGATTTTGGGGGCAGGATCGTGAATCAAACTGTTCCTCGTCGATTCAATTGGAAGAAAAAGAGAATTTTTTATCGTTTACCTAATTGGTCCGAAAATTTGCTGAAACATAACATTGACATTATGCATTGTGAGAATAATGTATCAACAACTATTTGTGTTTTAATTTTGAAGTTCTTTTTTTTAATTTTTTTTTTGGATTCTTTGATGTTATGATGAATTCCGAATATTAGAGGTAGATCTGACTTCCTTGGTTTCTTACCCCATACATAGAATGTCTCGATTATATTCTTAGCATGAAGGGTAACTGTCCCTTCCTGGAAGTTGATTATACTCTGACTTGTGGCCATGAAAGGCCTTCCAAGTATGATTGGAACCTGTTAATTTACATTAAAATCAAGTATAATAAAGTCAGTAGGGATAATGATATTACCTGATCGGATGAAACGTCCTCCACTTTTCCCAATGTCTTAGTTGTCAGCAAACTGCAACTTCACTGGAGCTTTTTCTGATCTCTGAAGCCCAAGTCTATCGAACACGGACATTGGCATAAGATTCACACCTGAACCCAGATCACATATAGCTTTCACCTTGAGCATACCATTTATTTGAATAGGAAGATTAAAGCTTCCTGGATCTTTGAGCTTCAATGTTAACTCTTTCTCTACTCTTCCCGAGACTCTCACAGTCTCTTTCTTGGCTTCCACACTCGCTTCTTTCTCAGGAATAACTTGCGTAAAAACTTGTTGCGGTGTAAGCCCTTTATTCGCAATCTCAAGCATTTGGGCGTTGATATTCTCAGGAGTATACGCCTCTACAAATGTCTTGATTTCAATGTCACCCTTCAGATTTGTATCAGGAATAATTGGTGACTCTGTTTGAAAAACTGGTGGCGATTCCACCTTCTCTCTTCTTTCTTTTCTTGCACAGCAGGTGCAACTTCTATTTTCTCTTTTGAGGCTTCTTCCTCTTTCTCTTTTGCTCTAGCAGCTTGTAATTCCATAACCGATCTAATCTTTTCTTCCATATCTCTCAGAAGCTGTATAAATTCAAATTTTTCTGAATCTTCATCCTCGTCTTCAGAACAGTTAGAGTCCACGGTGCTAGACTTGGTTGGTTCTCCTTCACTTATAGGAACTTCCACGACACTTTCTACAGCATGTGGTACTTCCTTATTCTCTTTAAATTCAAGGAAAATAGCCTTACAAGCTTCGAACCCAACATTGGCATCACCTCCTTCGATAGCCTTCAATTCCTTCGCTTCCATAATATTAGAACTTTATTCATTTGTTCTACTTGCGTACCTAAGATTTGAACTGAAGCTTCTTGTTTTCTTAACTTCTCGTTCTGTGAATGCATATTAGTGGTCATAAGATCCATAAAATTATTTAATTGTTGATCACCCGAAACTCCTTCTTGAGGATATTGTGGTAGAACCTTTTGAGCTAAAGCATCGGAATATTCATCATTAATAGGTTGTTGTGGAGGAACAAGTCGATTATAATTCTGCTTTCGCTGATATGGAGCTTGACCTCTTGGTTGGAAAGATTTATTCTAGGGACGAGTTTGATAATGACCTGGATTAGCGAACCCCTGTGGATTTGAATACATACCCAGATGATTCCTGTTGCCAAATTGATAATTTCCTCGGTTGGATATGAAATAAACAGATGCTGGATTTCCTTCGCACTCTTCCAGTGTATGATTCGTGACCCCACACTATTTACAACCTTGTGCTTCTTGCACTACATTTGCTGCGGCTAAATTCTTCAGCATCTCAAGCTTAATCTCTTTGATTTTATTCTCTAATGCGGCAAGTTGATCTGAGTTTGCAGTTTCCGCATTTAATCGAAGCGTACCTCTGGTATTTGTAACAGGAGCTCGCGGAAGTGGCCAACTCCTTTCTGTTTCTATTATGTTTTCCATACCTTCGGCGGCTTCTGCAAGATTCATGGACACAAAATTTCCCTTTCCAAGATTATCTACCCTCAGTCTACTTTCGGAATTGATACCTTGATAAAATATAGCTAATTGTAAAGACGGGGTGTAAACATGGAGTGGACATCTAGCTAACTTCTGTTGAAACCTTATCCATGCGTCTCCTACTTCTTCTCCATTCTCTTGTCAAAACTTCGCAAGCTCGCTTTAGTCTTTGTGTCTCATACTCTTCAGATAAAAACGGTTAAAGAATGCGGCTTGAAGTTTTGAGCAAGTAGTAATTGTACCTGGTGGTTGTCTATCTAGCCAATCACCAGCTTTGCCAGTCAGAAAGAACGAAAACATGTGACAATACAGTTGCTCGCGTGTAATGCCTGGAGTAACATAGGCATCACAAATCTGCATAACTTCTGAATCACTCTTACCGGATCTTGAACTGCTGCACCACTATAGAGTCCGAAATTCTGAAATTGACTGAGCATGCCCAGATCGGGAATAAACTTGATATTCAGGATCTCTGGAGGACGATAACCTAATGGTTGTACTTGAAAAGGTGCTTCCAAACCTAGAAGATCTTGTTCAATTCTGTTATTGTTTCTGTTATCTCCTGGTGGTAGTGGTACTTGACCTAAAGGACCAAGTGGTGGATCTATGCCTTGTTGTTGATTTTCTTCCATAAGTCTTCTTCGGTCTCTTTCTTCTCGGATACGTCTGTTATAAGCTCTGAAGCTCCTTTCGGGCTCCGGGAGAGGAGGCCAAGGATGCACTGCTAAAACCTGAAAAAGACTAAAGTAAACCCACAAGCGTAGATCTGCAAAAATAAAAAAACTGAAAAATGAATTTTAACTAAAAACTACTACTAGAATTAAATAACCCACACGCTAACGAGACACAAGTCCCCGACAGCGGCGCCAAAAACTTGGTATCGCCTAGGGTGTGATAAAAAGATGATAAATAAATACGGGAAACAATGCACTAAGCACCCTAGACTAACACGGTTCTGCAAGTATTACAAGACGTATGCAAGTTTTAATGATAAGAAGATTCGTTCCTCAGGGACTTAAATGTTTTAGACAGATGGGTAAATAAATCAAAGTAGCTATAATTAATTAAAGGATAGAAAATAAATAGGATTAATTGAGAGATTAATGATTAAACTAATTAAATTAAAAGAAAATAAAATAAATATGGAAGAAATAAGACGAGAGAGTATAACTTAGGTTTTGCTAGTATGCACTAATCCTTTTAATTCTTTCTATCAATTTCAGTTTATAAGGGAGACAATAGCTCTTAGATATGTAGTCAGGATTCTAAATTCCCCCTATCCCCGGAGAGCGAACTAGGGTGGCAACCTCGCAGTCACGTGGGAACTCACAAAGGGTTAACCTACACCACTTGGGTCCTAGTCCTACCTACTAATGATGTTTGGTGATGAAAATAAACCTTAATGACTATCTAGTTAGGCTGGTGTTGTCAGGACCAATTTCTTATTCTAGACGTTTATGTGGTGTTTCAATAGTTAAACACCCCTTCCGGGCGACCATCTAACTACTATTAGCAAAACTCTAAATTGATCAAGTTTAAGACAGACAATAAATCAAAGCACATATCTCAAATATATGGTTAAGCAACTAGAATCAGATTAAAACATATAATTCCTAAAGAAAATTAGATAGAAAGAAAATTGATTTCATAGATTATACATAATGCAAAACCCAAGCTATGGGAAAATTAGTTCATACCTGAAGTAAATAAACTAAAAGAATAATACAAGGATGTCATCTTGCTCTCTTCAATAACTTTAATGATATAAAACTTAAGGACTAACTTATGAGAGGCAAGGATTATTTTACAAAGGTTTAAGGGTGTATTTATAGGTGTTTAAAAGCCCAAATTCATTTTCTTGGAGTGGAAGACAGGCAACTCGGACTCCAAACCCAACTCAAATTCATAACCCTAAAATATAAAAAAAGGTAATAATCTGCCTCTATTTTGTTTTGGCCGTAACCTCTTCGTTTCAACTCCGTTTGACGCGTTCCCTATGTCGAAACTGATCGTCTTGGAAAACTATATAACTTTTCTTCAGACCATTCTTCCAAATTCCTATGAAATCTTGAGTTATGATCACTTCTATGGTCGTAGGTGGTGGAATTCAGATTTCTTTGGCAACTCTATATTTCCATATCTTATCTTTTCTTTCTTTTATCTCCAATTTCCATGCATATATTCTTTCCTTTATCTCTTTAGACTTGATTTGACATCTAATTAATTTGTATATATCTTTAAAACTTCACACTAAATAAATAAATTAAACCAAATATGATCTAAAAATAATAATTTATTAAATTAAGACAAGAAATAGGAAAGTGCAATAATACATAGGAAAACTCGACTAAAAGGCTTCTAAAACACTAAGAGCCCGTTTGGGATTGATTATTTTGGAGCTAAAAGCGCTTTTGGATTAAAATTAAATTATATGTAAAAAATATTAAAAAATATTTTGACATCTAAAATCACTTTAAGTGATTATTTTAATAATCACTAATCTAGTGCTTTTCCTAAAAATGATTTTATGAATTTAAAATATTACTATGGATATAAAATCACTTTAAATGATTATTTTGAAAAGCAATCCCAAACGGACATTAAAAATCATGTCTCCAATTAAGATTAAATCATCACAAATGGGGAGACATCAACTATCTTTATTTTGTCTGATTTCCTCACCTTCATTCTATAATGAATTTAGATACTCCTCCATTCTATCTACTCGGAGGACCGTCTCCTTCTTCATCTAACTTGATCTTCTTAGGTAGTCTGCTTCTTGCAGTTCATGTTTGCCTTTAGTTAAACTAATAGTTCTTCATTTTGTTTTCTTGTGTTAAAAAATATTTTTTGGGCTAAGATTCTCCAACATTTTGATTGTTGTTAACATTTCTTCTTTGAATTCATGTATTGCAAAGAATAGCTCTCACATAGACGATTATGTTTCTCTTATCCTATGTAATCTCCCCTATAGATAATGCAAATGTTATGCGACTATAATGTTTCTTCTCCCCGGTTGGCAAAACTAAAATGAAAAAATATAGGGGATTAAAATATTAAGTACCTTTATGGGACTTGCATTCCAGAGTTACATAGTATCTTCTTAAATATATCTTGAGGTAGTTGCTTTATGAAGATGCCGGCTAATTGATTGTCTAGTCTACGAATTCTAGTATGTAGTCACCTTTTTTAGAGTGGTCACGAATAATGTGATGTCAAAATAAACAATTGCGGTTGAATATAGATATAAAGTGCTTGCATTACTTGATTTTGAACTCCTATGGGTCCTTCACATTTTGAATTATCTCACCATATCCCAAAAATAAACTATATCAGTTCTTGCGAGGGGTTAACAAAATCAAATATTGATAAGGATGAAACATTATAAATTTTAAATATGCATATGATGTAGATAAAGTTATACAATTAGTCACAATTATTCTTTGGCATGTTAAACATTCTTAAATATATGAGAGTTACAACCACGTAATAATGTGGCTCAATTCATCTTCAACATTAATTCACATATTATAAGGTAACGAATTAGATGATGCATTCTTTTTGTTTATAGTTTGGAAGACGGTGATTGTAAAATTTAACTGTTTTAAACTTCATATATACATTCACTATATCGCATAAATTGCTATCTGAACAAATGCAATCTGTAGTGTAGTGTGCACTTGTGTAGGGTTGGGTCTGCTCAATATTAAAGATTCTCATAAATATCATAATTAGATAGCCAAAAAAATAAATATTACACAAATTTTCTATAAGGAATTCAAATAATGTCTCATCTTTTTATTATCCAGGGTCAATCATAAATCATGCCAAATAAATATTTTGTACTCTGGAGCTTTTACTTTTCATATAGTTGTATTCTCTTACTCTGGCACTGGTTATTATTTTTTAAGTTTTTCATCAATTTCTAAATTTACTAACGATAATATGTTTCTTCGTAAAGTGTAAAGCAAGACGGCCAGTTGGAGAAAAATTACCATTTGGAGCAGAATTTTGTAAATTTTTGCTTCATGCTCGTGAAGTTGAGAAGTCATATGTTACTCTAACTGTGGGGAGTATTATTAGAGAGTCTTAACTTGATTCTTGTCACTCATACTATTAATGGTTCATCGGATTTGAAGCAGAGAATGTTAGTTATAATTTTTTTTGATCGAAAATCATAACAGCATCTGCACGAAAGTTACTTACTCATGGGTGGTAATGTTTGATCATCAATGTCCTTTGTATATGATCAAACCATTATGAATGATTAACAAATCTTGCAATTTACATAGTATATTTGTATGCGAAATTTCACTATGCAGGCCCTTATTTTTGCATCATCTTTCAAAATTCTGCATTTAGTTCGAAAGGTTACTCGGGAGGAGCTTAAAAGGAGTTTTACCCGAAATTTTATTAGGAATATGTGGCGTGAATATTATACTATGTTGAGGCAGCTTAGCTTAGCTTAGCTTAATTAATGAATATTCCTTGATACTAGGAAATTACAAAATCTCCTTGGCCATTTTTTAGTATACAACTCTAGACATAAAGGGGTACCCCCTGCCATATTTGTAGAGTCAGATCTAACATGGTCTATGGTTGTCAAAATTTTACCAAGTATACCTTGAATTGAGAAGTAATTTTGTCCCTCTCGTTTAAGCGACGGCCACAAGTACACATGATTTATATTCTCAAGGCATAAGCAATGCACTTGTACGTGAATCAGAAATGGTGATGATAAAAGATGTATACCACATCGAGAGGATTAAAGGAAGGAGGGGGTTGATGTTAGTATAAAAGAGGATGGGTTGGCATTGAATTACATACTTACCTGGATGGGGTCAATAGATGATCAAGAAGATCTATGGCCTAGGTTGGTGACCTCCATTGCACAAAGGAGGGGTGCCCGCCTAAGATCTATCCAAGTGATAGAGTCTACATCATAATTTGTGGTAGAGGGGGCCTGCGTTCGCGCGGCCCCTACCTAGTTCTTAAGTAAAAGTTGTCCTTATTATTGCTGCTTTTAATATCTGTAATTTCTTCTTGCTAGGTTTTCCTGCCTTGTCGAGGTAAAAATTGTCTTATTATTGCTGCTTTTAATATCAGTAATTTCTTATTGCTTGGTTTTCCTGCCTTTTCGAGGAAAATTCAAGTAAGCCCTGATAATCCTTGATATAACATTCTTTGAAGGCAAGATGCTCGATGACAGATACCGTTGTATATTTCCCAGATCATGCCCTGTAGCATTTATAAATAACATCTTTCATACTAAGAAAACCTCCCCTCTCTGCAGATACCTCTGACTTTGATAGTTATAGATTGACATGATGGGATAAGGATTACAAATACATGGCCACTTATGATTTTTGTAAAAAGTTAGACAAAGAAAAATGTAAGCTGATGTTGATCTTCAACCAAAGGTGTCAAACACTCTGTCCTACTGCTGATTGATGATGCACCTGGTGATGCTTCTGGATCGGCTGTAAAATGGTTAGGCCATTCACTCCGAGAACACTTGTCTTTTACTATTAATAAATTCGGACTTTTAATTTCAAAAAATCGATAGATGCTGTATCTGTTCATATCTAGCTTATTGATACTTTCTTGCGTATATATTAATTAATATCATAAAATGTAACTGAAGCTCTAGTGAAGTAAACGGGAGTCGATTGTATGTGTGTGTTTCTCTCTAGCACAAGCTCTCGGTGTACAATGTACACATATGTACCTTGCAGGGGAAAAGTTGATTGCTGAGTAATTTTTTCTTTGTACAATCCTTAATCTTCGAATGTTATATCTTTGTCCAGGGAATAAATACTGAAATAAAATGTGAATGTGTAGACGTTTTATGTGGATTTGGTGGCATTAGATTCAAATCATGAGTTGCTATTAAGTGCATTATGCCACAGCTAGAGGAAGAAGACTTCTCTTATGATGATGATGATGATGTATTGGTAAGATTTAATAATCACAAGTTTAATAATCGCAGATTGGTAATTTGGGGTCTTACTTGTACCAAAAACAAATCTCAGTTTAACAGTAAAATAGACCCAACAAATAATAGTTAATTGCAAAAAGATTATAACTAGAATTGGTGGGGTGCGCCGGGCCAAGGCAATAGTGCTAACACCAAGGCGACACTCGAGAACCCAAGTAGCAAGCTACCTTGATGGGCTCTCCCCCTCAAAAAATAAATTTAATATCGTGTGGACCGATGGCCCACATATCAGATATTAAACTGATAAGAACAGATACTACACTTGATCTTAGCCAAAAGGCCGAGAAAGGTATGCTTAATTCAGTCTTGGACCAACAACTTTATTGCTCACCTTATAATTACTTCCCTTGTATCATCTTCGATATGGGATAAACACACACACATTTACTTCCTTCAGCTTCATCTCATTCGACTTTTAAATCTCAAAAGCATTCCTTCCAAATAAAGCTAAAGGTCGCTACTCGAATAGTCTGCCCTTAGAAAAATAAAATTGACATGCTACTCAAAGCGAAATTATAATAATGTAATTGCTATTTTCTAACTAGTAAAAATATCACAACCCGTTTACGCTTTTCATAATGCATGATCCTTTATTATTATAACGTTCGAGCTCAAAATTTTGAATCATGCCCATTCTTCAATCTGGTAGCAACAACCAAATGATCAGCCTATTCAAAGACAGCATGAGTAAATTTTTCACTTAGACCTTGAAATAAATTAAAGAGAAGATCTGGTAGTAACCATTGCCTTCCCCGTCACCTTTTTTCAGAACAGATCTGTTCACTTAGACCTTGAAATAAATTAAAGAGAAGATGAAGAACTCACACCATCAATAATATAGACAAGACAAAGAGAGTCAAAATAATAGATCGGAAAGTATCACTTAGACCTATAATTACCACTGGAGAGATGACAAACTGCTGTATTGTTCGTAAGACCAACCAATCGTACGTATTTGATTCCTTCTAATCTCGAACTCTCGGAGAGAAACTCATCTTTTCGAACCATCACCTGAAATTCCATGCACCGCCACAATATAGTGATAGCCAACTCCGTTCCGAGTTATGTTTTGCCAAATCTGGGTAATGTTTCTTCGCTAGAATAGATTCTACCGTTCTAAGTATTGGATTAGGTGCATTCTATCCCTCTACTTTGTGAATTTAGGCTTTGGAGTTGTATTTATATACTCGAGCTATGTCCTTAGTCTTGAAGGTAAATGCCTAACCCTCTACTTTGTTCGAAAGTAAGACATTTTTTGGATTACCTCACTTATCAACTTGTTTTCTCTAGTGTACTTGACTGTCCCTTATCTTCACTAGAAAAAGTGGTGAACCTTTGGGTGTGGATAAAGGAAAAAGAGTGACCAATTTTCAGGGCCTTTGATGCAAATTTCAGGAAGTAAATAAATAAATAAATAAATGTCTATTAATGTGGATGTAGCTGAATGTTTTACAGCTAAATCAGCTGTACCTCATCAAATCGTTATACCTGCTAGTGGAGTAGAAAGTGAGCCAAATTATAACATTAATTCGCAGCAACTTATTAGTGTAACTCCTACTCAGCTGCAGCCTTCAACAAATCTGAAGCACCCTTCTCGGCTGATCCATTTCCAGCTTAGCAAATCTGCTCCAGCTCAGAAATTAAAACACCTTGTTCCAACTCAGAAAATACAAAATTCAGCTCCAGCTTCTGTCCGAGAAACAGCAGATCTTAGTAAGGCAACGCAGCAGCTCCGAAAAGCTGCAGATCCAGTTTTTCTCGGCGGAACAGCTCAAACTTCATCAAAGACAGTGCAGATTTAACCTAAAATGCGCAACATAGTCGGAAAATTGCACGGCACCACTTGGATATAAATTCCATCCCGGAATTGGATAATAGCTGCAAAATAATTACTCTCTGCAATAGTCAGTGTTCTCGGAATCTGATGCGATAAAAAATTTATTCGAATACCTGCAAGAGAAGGAAATTTGAATGCTTCATATGGGAAAGATTCGATTTTATTAGAAAACCGGAAATTACGGAAAAATTATGGAGATCGAGTGTGACAAGGAGCATCCTTTTGAGATGGTTATTAGTAAAAAAACGAAAAAACCTGAAGTAAGATATAAAAAACTCACACTTGGTAGACGAGAGTATGCTTGGAAAAGAAGCAATATTGGAGGGCTTAAAAGCGCAAAACTGAAAGGCGCAAATAAGGGAAAACCCTCCGAGAGTTCTTAATGATTATTACAACTTGGAATTCGAGGGGTTTCGGCAGTACCTATAAGAGACGAGGTGTAGTAGATTTAATAAGGAATAAAATTATTGATATTTTAGGTATTTTGGAGACTAAGAGCAGTACGGTTCGTGTAAATTATTTTATGAGTAGTATGCTTAGAGATTGGAAGTATGTAAGTAACTTTGATCTTGTTAAGCATGGGAGGATTCTAGTTGTTTGGGACCTGGACAAGGTACAAGTGGAGATCATTGAGAGAACACCTCAAACTATTCATTGCAAAGTTGTGTGCAAGGTTACTTCTTTAATCCTTTACACCTCTTTTATATATGATTTAAATGATCAAAATTTACGAAGAGATTTGTGAGAGAACCTTATTGATTTTGCCGCTACTTTCGATGACTCGTGGCTTCTCTTTGTAGATTCCAATAATATTCTAACTTTGAATGAGATAATTAGAGGGCACAGTGTTACGTTGGGTGATTTTGAGGAATTTGCGGATTGTTGTAATAGTTTGAGGCTTGAAGATATTCAATATACCGGACAATTCCTTACATGTGATAATAATCATGTCCTTAGTAAGATTGATCGTACCTTGGGCAATCGAAGATTATATGAGTCGGACCATTATATTCGCGCGAATTTCTTACCTAGATCGAGTGTTCCCGATCACCCGTCTTGTATGGTTACTGTATTCTTAGAACATTTTAATCGACTTGTTCTATTCCGCATCTTTAATATGTGGGTAGATCATGTGAATTACAACCTTACAGTGGAAAATGGGTGGAATATGAGCGTTATTCCGGGTACAAAACAATACATTTTTTTTGCCAAAAAATTAAAGCTTTGAAATTTGATTTACGAAAACTTAATAAAGAACAATTCTCACATATTTCCGCAAGATCTAAGAAGGCAAGGAAGAATCTTGAAAAGGCCGAGGTACTTTTCCAACAAAATTTAACTAATGATTGTTGTTTTGATGATTTAGTTGGGTTTCCAACTAAGGCGATAACTCTTGAGAAAGCCGAAATTAGTTTTCTCCAGCAAAAGGCTAAGCTTGGCTATTCTCTCAAGAGTGATAGATGTTCAAAATTATTTCATGGCCTTAGGAAGAGTAAACAAATTAGGCGTTTCTTACCTAATATATTTTTTCAAATGGGGAATCGTCAACATCGAGTGTTCAAGTGTATGAAATTTTTCTTGAGCGTTTTCAGGCCTTATTGAGAAAAAAGGATACAACCTCACATGTAGATCCTGATATTTTCAGTTAAGGAAGTATTCTTTCCCATGAGCAAGGTGTAGATATGTGTAGAGAAATTACCGATCTTGAGATTAAAAAAACTATTTTTCGGATAGTAAATGATTAAGCTCGATTCTTTATAATCATGGATGGTGCCATCCAAGATGTCGTGGGAATATGTGGTAACTCAATTTCATTTGTAGCACTACACTCCTCTAGCAATCCATTCATCTCTTTAGCTTCGAATCTTCGTTTGTTAGAAAGAATGTCCTTCATGAATTGGCCGTATTTTGACATTCTTGTGAGAGCTTCTACAAACGGTATGCTGATTTTTAACTTGTTCACCATGTCAACGAACTTCTTGAATTCTAAGTAATTGTCCTTTCTGACACGTGACGGGAATGGTGGAGGAGGACATGTATTGGTTACCACTGGGCTCTTTTTTTTTCCTGGTGTCTTCTCTTGGACACGTTCTTGTTCAACTACCTCTTCGACCTTATCTTCTGTTGCTTCTTCCCCCCTCTGATCTGGAATAGGGACTGATTCTGGTTCTGGTCTTGGTGGAGATAGTTGTTTTCCATTTTCTAATTCAACTGCATGACAAACTTTGTTTGCTGGAGTACTAGTATCACTTCGGAGTTGCCTTTCTGCAAGGATTTGAGTTTTATTCACCATTTGTGACACTCTCTGTAACCTCTCCATAAGTGCATTCTGCGAGTTTTGGGGTTCTTGCTGGCGACTCTCTATATTTTCAATTGTTTGCATCAGTCGAGCCAAACTTGAATTCAAACTCGAAGGTTGCTCCTGTATGGGTTGCTGCATTGAATAAGAAAGTGATTCTTGATAAGCTTCATTATAAATCGGCGATTCTTGATAGATAGGTTGTGGAGGATGGTAAGATTGTGGTCGTGTTTGATAATAATCATCATGATAATGGTTATCATGATGATACGTCAGTTGATCTTTGACCCAATTGTATCTCTGTGGGGGTTGATAGTCAGCGTAATTTCCTTGAGATTGATAATAACCATCATAATATGGTCTCTTTGATAAGGCATGAAGGAAATTGAGGCTGGATTGTTCATGCAATGTCCCCATGAGTGATATCTTGCTCCACAACTAGGACATGAAGGTGATGTATGTACTAGATCCCTCTGAGCTAGTTTTTGCGAATGTTCTAGTGCTTCCTCAAGTTGTCGGTTTAACTCCTTGAGTTTCAGAGATTCCATCCTGAATTAGCTTCTTCAGGATCTAATAACACGAGACCTTTATCTCCTAATGAATCTGCTTTCGCCTAAAAGAATCTGTAAAGACAAAAACTAAAAAGAAAAGCGTAAAATAGAACTAACTAAAATAAAAGAACAAGATAATTGCACAAGGACTAACGATGTAGTCACCGGCAGCGGCGCCAAAAACTTGGTGTGGCCTAAGGTGTGATAAAAAGATGTATAAAATAAGTGCAAATAGGCACCCAAAGCTAACACGGTACTGCAAGTATTACAGGACGTATGCAAGTTTTGATGATAAGAAGATTCGTTCCTCAGGGACTGACGAAAGTTAGAGAGAACTTATGCAAATTATCAAGTGCAGATATAAAAGATAGAAAAGATAATACGCAAAGAAAGAAAAGGAAAATAGATTTTTATTTGGTTTTTATATAATAAACTAAACTACTAAACTAAAGACAATAAAATAAATAAAAGGAAAGAAAAGAAGATAGTATGAAAGTTATAGCTTAGGTTCTACTAGTATGCACTAATCCTTCTAATTCTATCTATTAATCTAGTTCATAAGGGAGAATATTAGCTCTTGGTATACTTAGTCAGGATTCTAAATTACCCAAGCTTAGACCTTGAGAGCGACTAAGGGGGCTACGTCACAACCAAGAAGTGATTTCAAATAGGGTTATCAAACGCCACTAAGGCCCTAAGCAAATACTGCAATCTTGGTGATACGGTGATTAAAACAAACCCTAAAGACTATCTAGTTAGAAGTATGTTTTGTCAGAACTGCTATCGACACTAGACGTTATGTGGTGGTTCAATAGTTAAACACCCAGTTACGGTGACCATCTAACTACTATTAAGGTAATCCTATACTCGTGCACTAGCAAGGAAAACAATCATTAAATCAAAACACATAATCAAATATAAAGTAAGTAGCTAATATCAGATTAAAACATATAATTCCCAAAGAAACTTAGATAGAAGAATTAGAATTCATAGATTATACATTATGCAAAACCTAAGCTAATAGAATTAGTTCATACAAAGCAAAGAAGAAGAAAGAATTACAAAATAAGAGGTTGAAGGAGACATAGTTGATGCACAGCTCCTTCCAGACTTCTTCTCTTGTGTTGTAGCTTCCTCTTGGCCTTAGGGTCTGGCCAAGGATGATTTTAGAGTGTTAAGAGGCTGTATTTATAGGTTATAGGAAGACCTAATTCGTTTTCTTGAAGGAGAAGGAAAGTAATGGACTCCTAGTCCAACTCAAATTCGTATGGAAATAAAGATAAACACTGCTGGACCGTTTTGAGCATATCTTCTTCGTTATTGGTCGGATTGAGCTCCATAAGATACCAAAAGAATCGCAACAGAATTATCTTGACCCTGTAGAAGGAAATCATCAGATTCGGCCTATTTCTTAGGTAAAAACGCCTATCTTTGGACGTGTACTGCAGAATCCCAGATTTAGGCAGCTTTTCCTTTTTCTATTTGAACTCAGTTTCCTTCTATCTCCAATTACCATGCAAATCTCTTTCCATATCTTGTAGTCTTTGACTTGGACTCTAATTAATCTCCATAATTATCTTTAAAACTTCACACTAAATAAACAATTAACCCCAATATGCTCTAAAAATAATAATTCTACAAATCAAGACTCAAAATAGGAAAGTGCACTAAATTAAGCTAAGATAGACCTATAAACTAATAAATAAGCCTAAAATGATGTCTCTGAAGTATATTTATTATCACAAATGAGGAGACATCAAGACCCCCAACTCAAAGTTGTATCGTCCCGATACAATAAAAGTAAAGAACAATAGGGCAGTCAAGAAGAAGAAGTAGGAGGAGAACAAGAACAGAATATAATGAATGACCCTAGAGCATAAAATCCAAAAAATCTCATGTAGTAATGATCAAGAAATAATGCACAAAGATGCTTAATATACATGTAATCAACATTCCATAAATTCAAGTTAAGATTAATTTCGCAATGCCAGAAGGAGAGGATGATAACTTAGTTCAGGTTAATGGCTATAGGTTGTTCATAGGTCCCAAATATAGCATCCAATGGTCAACTTACCTACTACCTAATAACTCAATTGTTTCTCCACCAAGCAATTAGAAATCCTAAGGTCTTGGGTTATAACTTGCTTAAGGACGGGTGTGGTATATTTGGATAATGAAAAGTGAGCTTTTGGCTCTCTCCTCACTAGCCATCAACGAATCGCCCTAGAGCTTGAGTTTTCACTCGAAGATGTTCTCACTCAACCCAATTTATTGATGCTTTTGATTTGCATCCCCAATAATCCCAAATAAAACCTTTGATGATTTAAAATCCACTTTGCCGGTCCGAATATATATTCTTTTCATATCAATTTCTCTTTTATATAGCTATGACTCTCTTTTTGTTGTTCGAGATATCATGCTATTTTTTTTTATATATATTCATTCTTTTTATGCCCTTGTTGGCAAATTTAGCTCGTAGCTTCTTTTTCATTCACTATTACCCCGGCAAAGGGTTACAATAATAACTATTTCATCATCAATAAAATCACAAAGATAATACCCAAATCCTAAATTTCCCGAATGATGAAACCCACCACCCCAAACTCAAGCTCTAAAACGAGTTTGTCTCAGGTTTTGCGATTCGAGTGCGGGTCATATAAATAAGTCCTAAAAACTAGGGTATGGATTATAATGTGTTTCAATAAAGGCTTTAGAAAGGCTCAGAGGGGCTAAGACGGATAAATAACATAATCAAACAAAAGGGTGAGAAAGTATAAAAGGCTTCAAGTGTTTTATTATGAAAGAACTGCCTTATTCATTTTTCTAACTACCGGATTTTGTTACTTTTTCACTAATAGTTCATAGATAAGCAGGTTTTCAACTAATTTTAAACCTCACGTTCTACATACCAAATAACTATCCCTAAGTTTCAACGTGATTTCTTAGCATTGCTCATTAACTTTCCTATCTTTTATTTCCTGTTTTCATACATGCATCTAAACAATTTTATGACATCTTTCAAAAACATACTACCTACTATCATTAACTTAATAAAATCATGCTCAATAGGTACATTCAAAGATATTCTATGCCTAATTCAACCCAAAAAATTTTAAATTTTATGAAAAAAAACGAAAAGGAAGATGAGGACAACGAATCCCCACCCCCAACTCAAAAATGAGCCGTGTCCCCACGACTCGAAAAAGACTCAAGAAAAATAAAATTTAAAACTAGCATACATATTGCACATAAAGAAATGGTAGGGAAGAAATAAAACATACTCTTCGAGGCTTACCTCGCCTTGTCGATACTCGGATTAAATCTAATGTATCTTCTTCACCCAACTTCTTATTCGCTTTCCGATCAAGACACGTGATCATAATAGGATATTGCATTAAATAACGACATGGGAGAGATCGAAAATTCGTATCACCTCCTCATAGACCAACTGTTCCACATCTTCTTCTTCTCCTCACAAAATACAATTCACAAACAATTCAAGCATTCCAAATCTCCACGAATCTTCATGTATTCTCTTTCAACTTCTTCTTCAAATACTATCTTATAAGAAAAAGGTAGTTCCTTTAATTGTTACTTCATGGAGAAGCTATCAGGGCCCTTGAAGCTTTCTCTTTTTCTTTGGGTATAAGGTCTTTGATTTGTAGAGGTTGTGTTGTCTTCTTCACTAAAGTTGGAATCTTTTTGCTCATTGAATCAACACAGCATGCTAACCTCTTTACAGCTAAATCAGCTGTACCTCATCAAATCGTTATACTGCTAGTGGAGTAGAAAGTGAGCCAAATTATAACATTAATTCGCAGCAACTTATTAGTGTAACTCCTACTCGCTACAAAAATGTGGAGCTCACTAAACCTCCTACTCAGCTGCAGCCTTCAACGAATATGAAGCACCCTTCTTGGCTGATCCAGTTCCAGCTTAGTAAATCTGCACCAGCTCAGAAATTAAAACACCTTGTTCCAACTCAGAAAATAAAAAATTCAGCTCCAGCTTCTGTCCGAGAAACAGTAGATCTTAGTAAGGCAACGCAGCAGCTCCGAAAAGCTGCAGATCCAGTTTTTCTCGGCGGAACAGCTCAAACTTCATCATAGACAGTGCAGATTTAACCTAAAATGCGCAACATAGTCGGAAAATTGCACGGCACCATTTGGATATAAATTCCATCCCGGAATTGGAAAATAGCTGCAAAATAATTACTCTCTGCAATAGTCAGTGTTCTCGGAATCTGATGCGATAAAAAATTTATTCGAATACCTGCAAGAGAAGGAAATTTGAATGCTTCATATGGGAAAGATTCGATTTTATTAGAAAACCGGAAATTACGGAAAAATTATGGAGATCGAGTGTGACAAGGAGCATCCTTTTGAGATGGTTATTAGTAAAAAAACGAAAAAACCTGAAGTAAGATATAAAAAACTCACACTTGGTAGACGAGAGTATGCTTGGAAAAGAAGAAATATTGGAGGGCTTAAAAGCGCAAAACTGAAAGGCGCAAATAAGGGAAAACCCTCCGAGAGTTCTTAATGATTATTACAACTTGGAATTCGAGGGGTTTCGGCAGTACCTATAAGAGACGAGGTGTAGTAGATTTAATAAGGAATAAAATTATTGATATTTTAGGTATTTTGGAGACTAAGAGCCGTACGGTTCGTGTAAATTATTTTATGAGTAGTATGCTTAGAGGTTGGAAGTATGTAAGTAACTTTGATCTTGTTAAGCATGGGAGGATTCTAGTTGTTTGGGACCTGGACAAGGTACAAGTGGAGATCATTGAGAGAACACCTCAAACTATTCATTGCAAAGTTGTGTGCAAGGTTACTTCTTTAATCCTTTACACCTCTTTTATATATGATTTAAATGATCAAAATTTACGAAGAGATTTGTGAGAGAACCTTATTGATTTTGCCATTACTTTCGATGACTCGTGGCTTCTCTTTGTAGATTCCAATCATATTCTAACTTTGAATGAGATAATTAGAGGGCACAGTGTTACGTTGGGTGATTTTGAGGAATTTGCGGATTGTTGTAATAGTTTGGGGCTTGAAGATATTCAATATACCGGACAATTCCTTACATGTGATAATAATCATGTCCTTAGTAAGATTGATCGTACCTTGGGCAATCGAAGATTATATGAGTCGGACCATTATATTCGCGCGAATTTCTTACCTAGATCGAGTGTTTCCGATCACCCGTCTTGTATGGTTACTGTATTCTTAGAACATTTTAATCGACTTGTTCTATTCCGCATCTTTAATATGTGGGTAGATCATGTGAATTACAACCTTACAGTGGAAAATGGGTGGAATATGAGCGTTATTCCGGGTACAAAACAATACATTTTTTTTGCCAAAAAATTAAAGCTTTGAAATTTGATTTACGAAAACTTAATAAATTTCAGGTCTTATTGTGAAAAAAGGATACAACCTCACATGTAGATCCTGATATTTTCAGTTAAGGAAGTATTCTTTCCCATGAGCAAGGTGTAGATATGTGTAGAGAAATTACCGATCTTGAGATTAAAAAGACTATTTTTCGGATAGTAAATGATTAAGCTCCCGGCCCCGATGACTTTTCTTCTCTTTTCTTTAAGCGCTCTTAGGACGCTATTGGAGGAGATGTTGTTTTAGCGGTACACGGATTTTTCTATTTCGGATTTTTACTTCGACAATTATATACTTCTATTATAGCATTGATTCCCAAGATTGAAGACTTGATTTGTGTTGATCATTTTAGCTCTATCTCTTGTTGTAACATAATTTATAAGGCTATTACCTTGATTATGGTGGATCGTCTTAAACCGGTTCTTGATAAATTAGTGGACGAATCTCAAACGCTTTTATGGAGGGAAGATCAATGGTTGAAGACATACACCTTGTGCAAAAACTTTTAAGGGGGTATAATAATAGTAGTAGCTCCTTGAGATGTACGATAAAGACTGATTTTTGGAAAGCTTACAATTCGATTTCTATGGAATTTTTCATGAGTTACTAAAGGGACTAAATTTTCCGAAGAAATTTGTGGATTGGATAATGACTTGTGTATCTTCTTCATTTTATTCGGTGGCCATTAATGGTGAAATTCATTGTTTTTTCAAAGGTGAAAAAGGCTTAAGGTAAGGTGACCATATTTCTCCTTATCTCTTTATCCTTTGCCTTGAAAATTTCTCTAAAGTTTGAAAAAAAATACGAATATAAATTTCAAGTGTCATCCGAAAAGTGAAAAGGAAAAGATAACGCTCCTTTCTAAAGGAGAAAAGAGACTGTCACAATTCTCATGGATAGCTTAGATATTTTTGGTGATTTTTCGGGGATTCAGTTAAATGTAGAAAAGTCTAATATTTTTTATACTGGGGTTTCAAATGATATATTGAGAATTGCTTTGCACCAACACTTTTAGAAAAAGGTGTCATGCCTTTCCGTTATATAGGTGTCCCTCTTGGCTCTTCCGTTTTACTTTCAAGGGATTATAAACGCCTATTTGATAAATTAGAAGGGTATGAGAGATCTTGTAAAGCTTCTACTTTTTCATTCGCGGGGAGATTGAAATAAATTAGTCGGTCCTCCAAGTTGTTATTTGTTTTTGGTTTACTATAGTTCCGATTCCGATTTCTGTTCGAGATCGTATTATTAGTATTTGTAGTAATTTTTATTGGAATAAAAAAAGCCGCCTCAAGTTTGCTGGAGTAAAATTTGTGTACCTAAAGAAGAAGGTAGGATTGGGTAGAAAGATTTAGGGGCATGGAATAAAGCATTACATTTAAAATTATTTTGGAAGAATGTGGACAAAAGAGTCTCGCTTTGGATTAAGTGGATTCATGGAGAGTATTTTTAAGCTTGTGGCTTTTGGGAGTGGAACCCAAAAAAAGGAGATTCCCCACCCTTGAAAAATGTTTGGAAACTTAAGGTTATTATTTGTGGGTCATTAGGAGTTGAAGGTCGAGTATGCATCTTGGTTTTTTGGTTCTCCTCGGAAAATTCACACCATATAACTCATGAGGCATCGAGTAAATTTTTTATTCTTTATACAAAATACCTTACGATTTAATTCACCGGAAATTTTTTTGTGAAGTCTTGGGCTAATATTATTTGGGACTCGTGTGTAACTCCTAAAAGTTATTGTTTGTATGGAATTGAGGGAGGGGTTTAAAACTAAGGATCACATGACTTATTTGGAGTTAGAATTATTTCGTCTGTTATGTGGTGAAGACTTTGAGTCAAACAAACACCTTTTTTTCGATTGTACTTATGTGAGGGCGATTTGGGATGAAATAAGGACTTCACTAGGGATAAATAAGGAAATTAATACTCTCCTTAGTTCTTTGAAATGGATCAAGAAACTTAAAGCTAGAGAGAATTGGAGAAGAAAGGCACGGGGGATTGGTTTTGGAGCTACCGTATGTTGTATTTGGAAGGCGAGAAATCACCTTAATATGAGGGGTGATTCTACCTCTAGGAAAACGGTTAACAAGGAATTAAAGTGGTGTATTTTTTCCATTTTGTATTTCTTGTTCCATCATCAATACTTTTTAGATGATAGTGAGAGATTAGCTTGCACTAGTATGAGTTATATGTTTTAGCTTCTTAGTTGATACCTTAAACTTTCGGGCCTAGGTAGGTAACTCTTTTGTTTGTATAGTGTACAGTTATTTTCTATTTATACAACCAATTACCTAACCCAAAAAAAAGTAGAATGCATCATATGGTTGAGCTTGAAAAGTCATGGATACATTTTCACATCATGGAAAGCCATGAGTAAGTTTTTTGTATCCTGGTGACATGATAATGTTGGAATTATGTCCTAGCCCCGATCGTCTTGTAATGAATTTAACACAAGTGTTTACTGTACACGATAATATTTATCACTACAATATTGATTAAAGAAATTGTTTCCTTGAATCCATGGCAAGCTTTTATGATTATGGTATTAATCTACATAATATGAAGGCAGATCCTTTGATTAAGTTACGAACTAGATACCATAAGGTGTTATGATAATGAGAATCTAGCTCATAAGACTTAATCTAAACTTGTTCTTAATCATAGGATCATCGAGTTAGGACCTCGATGATCCGGTTAGATTAATATGTAGCTAACGAGTATTTATTGGATAAATATCGGTAGTTCTCGTTTACCGAGTTAGGTGCATAGATAATGCACATAGAGATGTGATTATCGAACTGACTAAAACTAGAGATTTCTATTGGTTAATTACCTTGAACTGTCAAGTAGGTTAATCTCTAGAAGGAATTTTATACTTGTAATCCTTTGACCTGAGATCATCACTACTGTTGTGTATATGCTTGTTGTGTTTTGATAATAGACTACTAGTGTGTCATAATGCTAGTCTAAAAGATATTGGACACAACTAAGTATATATGCTCCTAGGGATGAGTCAAGATGGAATCTATCAACTCTAGGTAAAGAGTTTGAGTTCTACGATGTCATAAGACTATAACGATTGTATCAAGTCCTTGGCCAAGGTGATAGAATGAATGAAGAAATGAGTTTCTTAGGTCATTCGTCAATCGTTGATAATCGACGTGTAACGTAGTTGATTTTCTAATGGGATTTGACATTTGTACCATATCCCAGGATGATCCGGAGCTGTAAAGATAGAGGGAATACATGTATGATTCTTCACCAGGTTCTTTGTACAGAGTTACTTCACGTTATCCGGTCGTTAGGGAGTGTTGTTAGACGCCAACCTCGATTAGTGGTTAATTTGATTAACTACTACCGGTTTAACGATGAACCCACGTATTCGCACACTAACGAGTGCATTGTACTTGCTTCATGAAGTTAATTAATTTTGTTATTAGATAATAAATATTGATTTGCTAGCACAAATTTATATTCTAATATAAGACCGATCTAAGGCAAAAGAGAAAAAAAGGGAAAAAAATCATAGGTTCTTGGATCGAACCATGGACCTCTAGTAGTGTGGAATATGTCACTAACCGCTTGGCTAGTCAAGTCTTTTTGTATAATGTAAAATGTCCAAGTCCACTTCAGAAGTGGGTAATGGACCAAATTATTAAGATAATTAGTTTTCATTATACGTTCATGGCTTTTGGTTTTTCCACTTCTTGACTTTTCATTTTTTCTTCAAGAGTTAATATGTGTATAATGAGAAATCAATATATACATGTAACTTCTTTTCATTTTTTCTCTCTTGAAAAAAAATAGTAGTTAGAAGGTCTCTCTCCAAATCAGAATGGTTCTGAAAGCAATATCAAACTCGGTGTGCAAAGCGTGGAGGCTTCAAATCTTTAAAGTTAGAATTTGACAATTCGATTCTCACACAACGGCTTAAGGTATGTAATCGTTATTATACTTTGTTTTAAATTCTAAAATCGCAACTAGATTATCTATTAGGATTGCAATTTCTAATTTCCGTTGTATTATATGTGATATAATCGTTATTGCGCTCCTTCAATTGGTATCAGAGCTTGGCTGTTGATTTAAGTTTTTAATCATGATATTATCTGATAATATTTGTTGGTTGTTTTAAGAGTTTTTTTGATATTTAAGCTTTTCATATTAGATTAAAATTAAGTTTTTAATCGTTTTTGTTGTAAACAAAAGGTTTGTTTTTGGCTGGTTTTTGTTGGTCTAATTAATGGTACTACGGCCGACAGGTTTTTTATTTTTTTGTTTAATTGACTTTTCTGTTCTGGTAACAAAAGACAATAGAAGGAAAAAACCCTTTAAATACTGATTAGTTTTTATTCAAAATTATTTTTATGTTGGCTGTGTATTAAATATTGTGCCATTGGCTAAACAGAAAAAATTATTTTGCTTTTAATTTACAGTCCGACTTTTGTTACAAGAAAGGGTTGTCTGTTTTTTTTTTTTACATACTGATGGCGTGTTAGTCCCTCATGTGATGTAGGTGTTAAATTGCCAATTCAACCAAAAGTCCGAACCGTTAGGTAAGATTTTATATCTCCAACACGCCCCATCACGTACAAGCTTAGTAGAGAAGAGTTCCCATAGAAGGCTTTAGGAGAAGAGTTAAGCTTGCACGTGCAGAATAAAGTGGGTGGCGGTGGAGAGACTCGAACCCGTGACCTCTCCAACACGCCCCCTCACGTGCAAGCTCTCAAGAAGCACGTGCAGATTTTTTAAGTGGGTGGCGCAGGAGAGACTCGAACCCGTGACCACGGTCTACCGTGGAGCTCTAATACCATGTTAAATTGCCAACTCAACCAAAAGTGCGAACCGTTAGGAGAAGACATTCTATTAATGAGATTTTATATCTCCAACCGTAGGAAAGAAAAAGATTTACGTGATTATTAAATTGTTAAGAATCATGTGCAGGTTTTTTTAGATTAATATATTTCATCATGTAAAGTACATGATATATGTAGTATTTTGTTTCTTTTATACTGCACTAAGTAAGATCCTTACTTGCTGGTTTTTGAATAACGTTTTTCTTTTAAGAGTTTGCATGTGATGCCAATTTGCAGGTTGTTGTTTTTTTTATTAAATTAATAATCGATTAATAGTTAAAAGATTTTTATACGGAAGATTGATGGTCAATTCGATCCCATTGTATTTTATATATTTTTGATAGTAAATATATAGTATTACTAAAATTGTTTAGTGATATATATTAATAAAAGAATTGGTGAATTTTTTAAAGGGTGAATGCCCATTAACCACCTGCCACCTTAGTCACTTGCCCATAAAAGGCACTTAAGGTAAATATACCTTAATGCCCTTAGCCCAATAACCACCTGCCACCTTAGCCACTTGCCCATAAAAGGCACTTAAGGTAAATATACCTTAATGCTTACTGCTGTCGACTGCTGCTGCCAAGGGCGGGTAGTGGACTTGTGCAAGTACAATTTTTGTCAAGGGCGAGTAATGGGAGTGTTTCCCACAACTCGTGCAAATACACTTTTGTACTGTATGGGCTAATGTTGAGTAATGGGAGTGTTTCCCACAACTCGTGCAAGTACACTTTTGTACTGTATGGACTAATGTTGAGTAATGGGAGTGTTTCCCACAACTCGTGCAAGTACATTTTTGTACTTGTGGACTAAATGTTGAGTTCTGGGATAGATTCCCACAACTCGTGCAAGTACACTTTTGTACTTGTGGGCTAATGTTGAGTAGTGGGAATGTTTCCCAGCACTCGTGCAAGTACACTTTTGTACTTGTGGGCTAATGTTGAGTTATGGGAATGTTTCCCACAACTCGTGCAAGTACACTTTTGTACTTGTGGGCTAATGTTGAGTAGTGGGAATGTTTCCCAGCACTCGTGCAAGTACACTTTTGTACTTGTGGGCTAATGTTGAGTTATGGGAATGTTTCCCACAACTCGTGCAAGTACACTTTTGCCGCTTCATCATTTGCTTTTTTAATTTTTAATATGTTTTGTTTGCATAAATCAATCAATGTATGGCACTATGTGCTCTCTAGCATCCAACTCAGTAACATGCTTAATTACGCGCTTTTCTATTTTATAATTCAAAAAAAAAAGTGTATCTATATCTACAGTAATTAATAAAAACTTAAAGAGATTATAAATTCGCTAATTTACTTGGGTCGCAGCGAAAAGAATTTTTCAACATCTGCAAAAATAAATTAAGAAATAATTACCAAAAAATATGATTGTTAGTATTTGAACATTTAAAATCCAATTTCAAATAAATTACCAAAAACGTAAAATAATAATTAATTTTGAATTATATTAAATAATAATTATATGATATATATGTTGATTATTATAATATATAATTTTCACCAGTGGTTAACGCTTTAATCAAGCCAACTCTTTGCCCCTTATAGTCTTTGAAGGAGGGAAAATTTGGAGACGGCTGTTGGGGTGGGTAAAATAGGAAAGAAAAAAAAAGGAGTGCCTTTTATGGGCAAGAAGAAAGCGGCAGGGGTGAGGAGGCATTAATTCTAATTTGAGGTGTTTTTTGGGCAATAATCCTTTTTTAAACGACTAGTCGTGATTGATCAGATCAATCAATCGATGAAAACAACTTATTCAATAAATGTTCTATTAATTTTTTAATACTGTTTTGAATACCGTTGTTATTCAAAAATTTAGGATTATGAATTCTAATTTATTCCCACTTGATAATTAAAAAATTATTGAGTTTATTAAACGAAATATTTGATATTTCGTGAGACTTGTCCACCGTAAATAGAGTTTCAAATTTGTTAAGTTTACAAGTTTTGATCTGACTACCAGGTGGACTTGTAGTTGAGTACAAATTATAAAACTCTAAATTGTTTGATAATAGGATTAAATTATTAATTTTACGTTTTTAGTCTGGACTACCCAGAGGATGTGAGATTGATAATGTTCGATTACAGGATGGATTAACTCAACAAAACTAAATATAAACGACCTGACTACCAGGGGGTTAAATAGTTTTGAGTCTCTTATTTTATATGATAAAATAGGCAATGTACCACACGTTGATTATAAATGAGAAACGACCTGACTACCAAGGGGCTCATTTATGTTTTAAAGTTTTCATTTTTCACTTTAATTATGCGTGAGAAACGACCTGACTACCAAAGGCTCATTCATGTTTTAAAATTTTCAATTATATATCTCTTAGATAATAGTCCATATCTTTGTCAGATATATAATAGTGTTCTTGAAGCGTTGTTTCCTATTTCGTCCCTTGATTAGATTTCTCGATATTTCTGCTAAATCACTTCTCAAATCGTCCCAAGTTGGTTGGGTAATCTCAAGAATTGTGACCGCAAATTGAGAGTCTTTCTTATGCACATGACTCATGACGAGTATTTGAATAGCTGCATTCTATCCCTCTGGTGCCACGTAACCAGGAAATGTTTCTTTTATCCGTGTTTCAAACTTACTTGTATGTCAAACCGCAGAGTGAAATTGTGATTTTAGGCTTTGGAGTTGTAGTTATATACTCGAGATATGTTCTTAGGTGTGAAGGTAAAAGCCCAATCCTCTACTTTGTACGAAAATAAGACATTTTTTGGATTACCTCACTTTTCAACTTGTTTTCTCTAGTGTACTTGACCGTCCCTTATCTTCACTAGAAAAAGTGGTGAACATTTTGGTGTGGATAAGGGAAAAAGTGTGACAAAATTTCAGAGCCTTTGATGAAAATTTCAGGAAATAAAGTAAATCAAAAAATAATTAAAAATATGTCAAGATTATACACTTCAGGATGGTCGGGTCAAGGTTACTTAACTTCTTCAGAATGCATGGATTCTACTCCGTCATTGAGGGTGAAGAAAGAGGTTTATTACTTTAACCATAGACATTGGTTACCTACCACATATCGATTTATAAAAGACAAGATTTCGTACCCCGCTTCCGATTATAGGGGCCCACCGAAGAAATATACTACTGCCGATATTCAGACACAGTTAGATGGGCTTCTCATTGTGTTTCCCGGTAAACACAAAGATTTTGGGGGCAGGATCGTGAATCAAACTGTTCCTCGTCGATTCAATTGGAAGAAAAAGAGAATTTTTTATCGTTTACCTAATTGGTCCGAAAATTTGCTGAAACATAACATTGACATTATGCATTGTGAGAATAATGTATCAACAACTATTTGTGTTTTAATTTTGAAGTTCTTTTTTTTAATTTTTTTTTTGGATTCTTTGATGTTATGATGAATTCCGAATATTAGAGGTAGATCTGACTTCCTTGGTTTCTTACCCCATACATAGAATGTCTCGATTATATTCTTAGCATGAAGGGTAACTGTCCCTTCCTGGAAGTTGATTATACTCTGACTTGTGGCCATGAAAGGCCTTCCAAGTATGATTGGAACCTGTTAATTTACATTAAAATCAAGTATAATAAAGTCAGTAGGGATGGTGATATTACCTGATCGGATGAAACGTCCTCCACTTTTCCCAATGTCTTAGTTGTCAGCAAACTGCAACTTCACTGGAGCTTTTTCTGATCTCTGAAGCCCAAGTCTATCGAACACGGACATTGGCATAAGATTCACACCTGAACCCTGATCACATATAGCTTTCACCTTGAGCATACCATTTATTTGAATAGGAAGATTAAAGCTTCCTGGATCTTTGAGCTTCAATGTTAACTCTTTCTCTACTCTTCCCGAGACTCTCACAGTCTCTTTCTTGGCTTCCACACTCGCTTCTTTCTCAGGAATAACTTGCGTAAAAACTTGTTGCGGTGTAAGCCCTTTATTCGCAATCTCAAGCATTTGGGCGTTGATATTCTCAGGAGTATACGCCTCTACAAATGTCTTGATTTCAATGTCACCCTTCAGATTTGTATCAGGAATAATTGGTGACTCTGTTTGAAAAACTGGTGGCGATTCCACCTTCTCTCTTCTTTCTTTTCTTGCACAGCAGGTGCAACTTCTATTTTCTCTTTTGAGGCTTCTTCCTCTTTCTCTTTTGCTCTAGCAGCTTGTAATTCCATAACCGATCTAATCTTTTCTTCCATATCTCTCAGAAGCTGTATAAATTCAAATTTTTCTGAATCTTCATCCTCGTCTTCAGAACAGTTAGAGTCCACGGTGCTAGACTTGGTTGGTTCTCCTTCACTTATAGGAACTTCCACGACACTTTCTACAGCATGTGGTACTTCCTTATTCTCTTTAAATTCAAGGAAAATAGCCTTACAAGCTTCGAACCCAACATTGGCATCACCTCCTTCGATAGCCTTTAATTCCTTCGCTTCCATAATATTAGAACTTTATTCATTTGTTCTACTTGCGTACCTAAGATTTGAACTGAAGCTTCTTGTTTTCTTAACTTCTCGTTCTGTGAATGCATATTAGTGGTCATAAGATCCATAAAATTATTTAATTGTTGATCACCCGAAACTCCTTCTTGAGGATATTGTGGTAGAACCTTTTGAGCTAAAGCATCGGAATATTCATCATTAATAGGTTGTTGTGGAGGAACAAGTCGATTATAATTCTGCTTTCGCTGATATGGAGCTTGACCTCTTGGTTGGAAAGATTTATTCTAGGGACGAGTTTGATAATGACCTGGATTAGCGAACCCCTGTGGATTTGAATACATACCCAGATGATTCCTGTTGCCAAATTGATAATTTCCTCGGTTGGATATGAAATAAACAGATGCTGGATTTCCTTCGCACTCTTCCAGTGTATGATTCGTGACCCCACACTATTTACAACCTTGTGCTTCTTGCACTACATTTGCTGCGGCTAAATTCTTCAGCATCTCAAGCTTAATCTCTTTGATTTTATTCTCTAATGCGGCAAGTTGATCTGAGTTTGCAGTTTCCGCATTTAATCGAAGCGTACCTCTGGTATTTGTAACAGGAGCTCGCGGAAGTGGCCAACTCCTTTCTGTTTCTATTATGTTTTCCATACCTTCGGCGGCTTCTGCAAGATTCATGGACACAAAATTTCCCTTTCCAAGATTATCTACCCTCAGTCTACTTTCGGAATTGATACCTTGATAAAATATAGCTAATTGTAAAGACGGGGTGTAAACATGGAGTGGACATCTAGCTAACTTCTGTTGAAACCTTATCCATGCGTCTCCTACTTCTTCTCCATTCTCTTGTCAAAACTTCGCAAGCTCGCTTTAGTCTTTGTGTCTCATACTCTTCAGATAAAAACGGTTAAAGAATGCGGCTTGAAGTTTTGAGCAAGTAGTAATTGTACCTGGTGGTTGTCTATCTAGCCAATCACCAGCTTTGCCAGTCAGAAAGAACGAAAACATGTGACAATACAGTTGCTCGCGTGTAATGCCTGGAGTAACATAGGCATCACAAATCTGCATAACTTCTGAATCACTCTTACCGGATCTTGAACTGCTGCACCACTATAGAGTCCGAAATTCTGAAATTGACTGAGCATGCCCAGATCGGGAATAAACTTGATATTCAGGATCTCTGGAGGACGATAACCTAATGGTTGTACTTGAAAAGGTGCTTCCAAACCTAGAAGATCTTGTTCAATTCTGTTATTGTTTCTGTTATCTCCTGGTGGTAGTGGTACTTGACCTAAAGGACCAAGTGGTGGATCTATGCCTTGTTGTTGATTTTCTTCCATAAGTCTTCTTCGGTCTCTTTCTTCTCGGATACGTCTGTTATAAGCTCTGAAGCTCCTTTCGGGCTCCGGGAGAGGAGGCCAAGGATGCACTGCTAAAACCTGAAAAAGACTAAAGTAAACCCACAAGCGTAGATCTGCAAAAATAAAAAAACTGAAAAATGAATTTTAACTAAAAACTACTACTAGAATTAAATAACCCACACGCTAACGAGACACAAGTCCCCGACAGCGGCGCCAAAAACTTGGTATCGCCTAGGGTGTGATAAAAAGATGATAAATAAATACGGGAAACAATGCACTAAGCACCCTAGACTAACACGGTTCTGCAAGTATTACAAGACGTATGCAAGTTTTAATGATAAGAAGATTCGTTCCTCAGGGACTTAAATGTTTTAGACAGATGGGTAAATAAATCAAAGTAGCTATAATTAATTAAAGGATAGAAAATAAATAGGATTAATTGAGAGATTAATGATTAAACTAATTAAATTAAAAGAAAATAAAATAAATATGGAAGAAATAAGACGAGAGAGTATAACTTAGGTTTTGCTAGTATGCACTAATCCTTTTAATTCTTTCTATCAATTTCAGTTTATAAGGGAGACAATAGCTCTTAGATATGTAGTCAGGATTCTAAATTCCCCCTATCCCCGGAGAGCGAACTAGGGTGGCAACCTCGCAGTCACGTGGGAACTCACAAAGGGTTAACCTACACCACTTGGGTCCTAGTCCTACCTACTAATGATGTTTGGTGATGAAAATAAACCTTAATGACTATCTAGTTAGGCTGGTGTTGTCAGGACCAATTTCTTATTCTAGACGTTTATGTGGTGTTTCAATAGTTAAACACCCCTTCCGGGCGACCATCTAACTACTATTAGCAAAACTCTAAATTGATCAAGTTTAAGACAGACAATAAATCAAAGCACATATCTCAAATATATGGTTAAGCAACTAGAATCAGATTAAAACATATAATTCCTAAAGAAAATTAGATAGAAAGAAAATTGATTTCATAGATTATACATAATGCAAAACCCAAGCTATGGGAAAATTAGTTCATACCTGAAGTAAATAAACTAAAAGAATAATACAAGGATGTCATCTTGCTCTCTTCAATAACTTTAATGATATAAAACTTAAGGACTAACTTATGAGAGGCAAGGATTATTTTACAAAGGTTTAAGGGTGTATTTATAGGTGTTTAAAAGCCCAAATTCATTTTCTTGGAGTGGAAGACAGGCAACTCGGACTCCAAACCCAACTCAAATTCATAACCCTAAAATATAAAAAAAGGTAATAATCTGCCTCTATTTTGTTTTGGCCGTAACCTCTTCGTTTCAACTCCGTTTGACGCGTTCCCTATGTCGAAACTGATCGTCTTGGAAAACTATATAACTTTTCTTCAGACCATTCTTCCAAATTCCTATGAAATCTTGAGTTATGATCACTTCTATGGTCGTAGGTGGTGGAATTCAGATTTCTTTGGCAACTCTATATTTCCATATCTTATCTTTTCTTTCTTTTATCTCCAATTTCCA
Organism: Nemophila menziesii; assembly: GCA_029959085.1. Taxonomy (NCBI): domain Eukaryota; kingdom Viridiplantae; phylum Streptophyta; class Magnoliopsida; order Boraginales; family Hydrophyllaceae; genus Nemophila; species Nemophila menziesii. The sequence goes on along the minus strand of JARWIR010000084.1, from coordinate 543,401 downwards.
TGCATATATTCTTTCCTTTATCTCTTTAGACTTGATTTGACATCTAATTAATTTGTATATATCTTTAAAACTTCACACTAAATAAATAAATTAAACCAAATATGATCTAAAAATAATAATTTATTAAATTAAGACAAGAAATAGGAAAGTGCAATAATACATAGGAAAACTCGACTAAAAGGCTTCTAAAACACTAAGAGCCCGTTTGGGATTGATTATTTTGGAGCTAAAAGCGCTTTTGGATTAAAATTAAATTATATGTAAAAAATATTAAAAAATATTTTGACATCTAAAATCACTTTAAGTGATTATTTTAATAATCACTAATCTAGTGCTTTTCCTAAAAATGATTTTATGAATTTAAAATATTACTATGGATATAAAATCACTTTAAATGATTATTTTGAAAAGCAATCCCAAACGGACATTAAAAATCATGTCTCCCAATTAAGATTAAATCATCACAAATGGGGAGACATCAACTATCTTTATTTTGTCTGATTTCCTCACCTTCATTCTATAATGAATTTAGATACTCCTCCATTCTATCTACTCGGAGGACCGTCTCCTTCTTCATCTAACTTGATCTTCTTAGGTAGTCTGCTTCTTGCAGTTCATGTTTGCCTTTAGTTAAACTAATAGTTCTTCATTTTGTTTTCTTGTGTTAAAAAATATTTTTTGGGCTAAGATTCTCCAACATTTTGATTGTTGTTAACATTTCTTCTTTGAATTCATGTATTGCAAAGAATAGCTCTCACATAGACGATTATGTTTCTCTTATCCTATGTAATCTCCCCTATAGATAATGCAAATGTTATGCGACTATAATGTTTCTTCTCCCCGGTTGGCAAAACTAAAATGAAAAAATATAGGGGATTAAAATATTAAGTACCTTTATGGGACTTGCATTCCAGAGTTACATAGTATCTTCTTAAATATATCTTGAGGTAGTTGCTTTATGAAGATGCCGGCTAATTGATTGTCTAGTCTACGAATTCTAGTATGTAGTCACCTTTTTTAGAGTGGTCACGAATAATGTGATGTCAAAATAAACAATTGCGGTTGAATATAGATATAAAGTGCTTGCATTACTTGATTTTGAACTCCTATGGGTCCTTCACATTTTGAATTATCTCACCATATCCCAAAAATAAACTATATCAGTTCTTGCGAGGGGTTAACAAAATCAAATATTGATAAGGATGAAACATTATAAATTTTAAATATGCATATGATGTAGATAAAGTTATACAATTAGTCACAATTATTCTTTGGCATGTTAAACATTCTTAAATATATGAGAGTTACAACCACGTAATAATGTGGCTCAATTCATCTTCAACATTAATTCACATATTATAAGGTAACGAATTAGATGATGCATTCTTTTTGTTTATAGTTTGGAAGACGGTGATTGTAAAATTTAACTGTTTTAAACTTCATATATACATTCACTATATCGCATAAATTGCTATCTGAACAAATGCAATCTGTAGTGTAGTGTGCACATGTGTAGGGTTGGGTCTGCTCAATATTAAAGATTCTCATAAATATCATAATTAGATAGCCAAAAAAATAAATATTACACAAATTTTCTATAAGGAATTCAAATAATGTCTCATCTTTTTATTATCCAGGGTCAATCATAAATCATGCCAAATAAATATTTTGTACTCTGGAGCTTTTACTTTTCATATAGTTGTATTCTCTTACTCTGACACTGGTTATTATTTTTTAAGTTTTTCATCAATTTCTAAATTTACTAACGATAATATGTTTCTTCGTAAAGTGTAAAGCAAGACGGCCAGTTGGAGAAAAATTACCATTTGGAGCAGAATTTTGTAAATTTTTGCTTCATGCTCGTGAAGTTGAGAAGTCATATGTTACTCTAACTGTGGGGAGTATTATTAGAGAGTCTTAACTTGATTCTTGTCACTCATACTATTAATGGTTCATCGGATTTGAAGCAGAGAATGTTAGTTATAATTTTTTTTGATCGAAAATCATAACAGCATCTGCACGAAAGTTACTTACTCATGGGTGGTAATGTTTGATCATCAATGTCCTTTGTATATGATCAAACCATTATGAATGATTAACAAATCTTGCAATTTACATAGTATATTTGTATGCGAAATTTCACTATGCAGGCCCTTATTTTTGCATCATCTTTCAAAATTCTGCATTTAGTTCGAAAGGTTACTCGGGAGGAGCTTAAAAGGAGTTTTACCCGAAATTTTATTAGGAATATGTGGCGTGAATATTATACTATGTTGAGGCAGCTTAGCTTAGCTTAGCTTAATTAATGAATATTCCTTGATACTAGGAAATTACAAAATCTCCTTGGCCATTTTTTAGTATACAACTCTAGACATAAAGGGGTACCCCCTGCCATATTTGTAGAGTCAGATCTAACATGGTCTATGGTTGTCAAAATTTTACCAAGTATACCTTGAATTGAGAAGTAATTTTGTCCCTCTCGTTTAAGCGACGGCCACAAGTACACATGATTTATATTCTCAAGGCATAAGCAATGCACTTGTACGTGAATCAGAAATGGTGATGATAAAAGATGTATACCACATCGAGAGGATTAAAGGAAGGAGGGGGTTGATGTTAGTATAAAAGAGGATGGGTTGGCATTGAATTACATACTTACCTGGATGGGGTCAATAGATGATCAAGAAGATCTATGGCCTAGGTTGGTGACCTCCATTGCACAAAGGAGGGGTGCCCGCCTAAGATCTATCCAAGTGATAGAGTCTACATCATAATTTGTGGTAGAGGGGGCCTGCGTTCGCGCGGCCCCTACCTAGTTCTTAAGTAAAAGTTGTCCTTATTATTGCTGCTTTTAATATCTGTAATTTCTTCTTGCTAGGTTTTCCTGCCTTGTCGAGGTAAAAATTGTCTTATTATTGCTGCTTTTAATATCAGTAATTTCTTATTGCTTGGTTTTCCTGCCTTTTCGAGGAAAATTCAAGTAAGCCCTGATAATCCTTGATATAACATTCTTTGAAGGCAAGATGCTCGATGACAGATACCGTTGTATATTTCCCAGATCATGCCCTGTAGCATTTATAAATAACATCTTTCATACTAAGAAAACCTCCCCTCTCTGCAGATACCTCTGACTTTGATAGTTATAGATTGACATGATGGGATAAGGATTACAAATACATGGCCACTTATGATTTTTGTAAAAAGTTAGACAAAGAAAAATGTAAGCTGATGTTGATCTTCAACCAAAGGTGTCAAACACTCTGTCCTACTGCTGATTGATGATGCACCTGGTGATGCTTCTGGATCGGCTGTAAAATGGTTAGGCCATTCACTCCGAGAACACTTGTCTTTTACTATTAATAAATTCGGACTTTTAATTTCAAAAAATCGATAGATGCTGTATCTGTTCATATCTAGCTTATTGATACTTTCTTGCGTATATATTAATTAATATCATAAAATGTAACTGAAGCTCTAGTGAAGTAAACGGGAGTCGATTGTATGTGTGTGTTTCTCTCTAGCACAAGCTCTCGGTGTACAATGTACACATATGTACCTTGCAGGGGAAAAGTTGATTGCTGAGTAATTTTTTCTTTGTACAATCCTTAATCTTCGAATGTTATATCTTTGTCCAGGGAATAAATACTGAAATAAAATGTGAATGTGTAGACGTTTTATGTGGATTTGGTGGCATTAGATTCAAATCATGAGTTGCTATTAAGTGCATTATGCCACAGCTTGAGGAAGAAGACTGCTCTTATGATGATGATGATGTATTGGTAAGATTTATAATCACAAGTTTAATAATCGCAGATTGGTAATTTGGGGTCTTACTTGTACCAAATCTCGAACTCTCGGAGAGAAACTCATCTTTTCGAACCATCACCTGCAATTCCATGCACCGCCACAATATAGTGATAGCCAACTCCGTTCCGAGTTATGTTTTGCCAAATCTGGGTAATGTTTCTTCGCTAGAATAGATTCTACCGTTCTAAGTATTGGATTAGGTGCATTCTATCCCTCTGGTGCCACGTAACCGGGAAATGTTTCTCTCATCTGTGTTTCCAACTTACTTGTATGTCAAACCGCAGAGTGAAGTTGTGAATTTAGGCTTTGGAGTTGTAGTTATATACTTGAGCTATGTCCTTAGTCTTGAAGGTAAATGCCCAACCTTCTACTTTGTTCGAAAGTAAGACATTACGGAAAAATAATGGAGATCGAGTGTGACAAGGAGCCTCCTTTTGAGATGGTTATTAGTAAAAAAACGAAAAAACCTGAAGTAAGATATAAAAAGCTCACACCTTGTAGACGAGAGTATGCTTGGAAAAGAAGCAATATTGGAGGGCTTAAAAGCGCAATACTGAAAGGCGCAAATAAGGGAAAACCCTCCGAGAGTTCTTAATGATTATTACAACTTGGAATTCGAGGGGTTTCGGCAGTACTTATAAGAGACGGAGTGTAGTAGATTTAATAAGGAATAAAAATATTGATATTTTAGGTATTTTGGAGACTAAGAGCAGTACGGTTCGTGTAAATCATTTTATGAGTAGTATGCTTAGAGGTTGGAAGTATGTAAGTAACTTTGATCTTGTTAAGCATGTGAGGATTCTAGTTGTTTGGGACCTGGACAAGGTACAAGTGGAGATCATTGAGAGAACACCTCAAACTATTCATTGCAAAGTTGTGTGCAATGTTACTTCTTTAAGCCTTTACACCTTTTTTATATATGATTTAAATGATCAAAATTTACGAAGAGATTTGTGAGAGAACCTTATTGATTTTTCCGCTACTTTCGATGACTCGTGGCTTCTCTTTGTAGATTCCAATAATATTCTAACTTTGAATGAGATAATTAGAGGGCACAGTGTTACGTTGGGTGATTTTGAGGAATCTGCGGATTGTTGTAATAGTTTGGGGCTTGAAGATATTCAATATACCGGAAAATTCCTTACATGTGATAATAATCATGTCCTTAGTAAGATTGATCGTACCTTGGGCAATCGAAGATTATATAAGTCGGACCATTATATTCGCGCGAATTTCTTACCTAGATCGAGTGTTTCCGATCACCCGTCTTGTATGGTTACTGTATTCTTAGAACATTTTAATCGACTTGTTCTGTTCCGCATCTTTAATATGTGGGTAGATCATGTGAATTACAACCTTACAGTGGAAAATGGGTGGAATATGAGCGTTATTCCGGGTACAAAACAATACTTTTTTTTTTGCCAAAAAATTAAAGCTTTGAAATTTGATTTACGAAAACTTAATAAAGAACAATTCTCACATATTTCCGCAAGAGCTAAGAAGGCAAGGAAGAATCTTGAAAAGGCCGAGGTACTTTTCCAACAAAATTTAACTAATGATTGTTGTTTTGATGATTTAGTTGGGTTTCGAACTAAGGCGATAACTCTTGAGAAAGCCGAAATTAGTTTTCTCCAGCAAAAGGCTAAGCTTGGCTATTCTCTCAAGAGTGATAGATGTTCAAAATTATTTCATGGCCTTAGGAAGAGTAAACAAATTAGGCGTTTCTTACCTAATATATTTTTTCAAATGGGGAATCGTCAACATCGAGTGTTCAAGTGTATGAAATTTTTCTTGAGCGTTTTCAGGCCTTATTGAGAAAAAAGGACACAACCTCACATGTAGATCCCGATATTTTCAGTTAAGGAAGTATTCTTTCCCATGAGCAAGGTGTAGATATGTGTAGAGAAATTACCGATCTTGAGATTAAAAAGACTATTTTTCGGATAGCAAATGATTAAGCTCCCGGCCCCGATGACTTTTCTTCTCTTTTCTTTAAGCGCTCTTAGGACGCTATTGGAGGAGATGTTGTTTTAGCGGTACACGGATTTTTCTATTTCGGATTTTTACTTCGACAATTATATACTTCTATTATAGCATCGATTCCCAAGATTGAAGACCTGATTTGTGTTGATAATTTTAGCTCTATCTCTTGTTGTAACATAATTTATAAGGCTATTACCTTGATTATGGTGGATCGTCTTAAACCGGTTCTTGATAAATTAGTGGACGAATCTCAAACGCTTTTATGGAGGGAAGATCAATGGTTGAAGACATACACCTTGTGCAAAAACTTTTAAGGGGGTATAATAATAGTAGTAGCTCCTCGAGATGTACGATAAAGACTGATTTTCGGAAAGCTTACAATTCGATTTCTATGGAATTTTTCATGAGTTACTAAAGGGACTAAATTTTCCGAAGAAATTTGTGGATTGGATAATGACTTGTGTATCTTCTTCATTTTATTCGGTGGCCATTAATGGTGAAATTCATTGTTTTTTCAAAGGTGAAAAAGGCTTAAGGTAAGGTGACCATATTTCTCCTTATCTCTTTATCCTTTGCCTTGAAAATTTCTCTAAACTTTGAAAAAAAATACGAATATAAATTTCAAGTGTCATCCGAAAAGTGAAAAGGAAAAGATAACGCTCCTTTCTAAAGGAGAAAAGAGACTGTCAAAATTCTCATGGATAACTTAGATATTTTTGGTGATTTTTCGGGGATTCAGTTAAATGTAGAAAAGTCTAATATTTTTTATACTGGGGTTTCAAATGATATATTGAGAATTGCTTTGCACCAACACTTTTAGAAAAAGGTGTCATGCCTTTCCGTTATTTAGGTGTCCCTCTTGGCTCTTCCGTTTTACTTTCAAGGGATTATAAACGCCTATTTGATAAATTAGAAGGGTGTGAGAGATCTTGTAAAGCTTCTACTTTTTCATTCGCGGGGAGATTGAAATAAATTATTCGGTCCTCCAAGTTGTTATTTGTTTTTGGTTTACTATAGTTCCGATTCCGATTTGTGTTCGAGATCGTATTATTAGTATTTGTAGTAATTTGTATTGGAATAAAAAAAGCCGCCTCAAGTTTGCTGGAGTAAAATTTGTGTACCTAAAGAAGAAGGTAGGATTGGGTTGAAAGATTTAGGGGCATGGAATAAAGCATTACATTTAAAAATGTTTTGGAAGAATGTGGACAAAAGAGTCTCGCTTTGGATTAAGTGGATTCATGGAGAGTATTTTTAAGCTTGTGGCTTTTGGGAGTGGAACCCAAAAAAAGGAGATTCCCCACCCTTGAAAAATGTTTGGAAACTTAAGGATATTATTTGTGGGTCATTAGGAGTTGAAGGTCGAGTATGCATCTTGGTTTTTTGGTTCTCCTCGGAAAATTCACACCATATAACTCATGAGGTATCGAGTAAATTTTTTATGCTTTATACAAAATACCTTACGATTTAATTCACCGGAATTTTTTTGTGAAGTCTTGGGCTAATATTATTTGGGACTCGTGTGTAACTCCTAAACGTTATTGTTTGTATGGAATTGAGGGAGGGGTTTAAAACTAAGGATCACATGACTTATTTGGAGTTAGAATTATTTCGTCTGTTATGTGGTGAAGACTTTGAGTCAAACAAACACCTTTTTTTCGATTGTGCTTATGTGAGGGCGATTTGGGATGAAATAAGGACTTCACTAGGGATAAATAAGGAAATTAATACTCTCCTTAGTTCTTTGAAATGGATCAAGAAACTTAAAGCTAGAGAGAATTGGAGAAGAAAGGCATGGGGGATTGGTTTTGGAGCTACCGTATGTTGTATTTGGAAGGCGAGAAATCACCTTAATATGAGGGGTGATTCTACCTCTAGGAAAACGGTTAACAAGGAATTAAAGTGGTGTATTTTTTCCATTTTGTATTTCTTGTTCCATCATCAATACTTTTTGGATGATAGTGAGAGATTAGCTTGCACTAGTATGAGTTATATGTTTTAGCTTCTTAGTTGATACCTTAAACTTTCGGGCCTAGGTAGGTAACTCTTTTGTTTATATAGTGTACAATTATTTTCTATTTATACAACCAATTACCTAACCCAAAAAAAAGTAGAATGCATCATATGGTTGAGCCTGAAAAGTCATGGATACATTTTCACATCATGGAAAGCCATGAGTAAGTTTTTTGTATCCTGGTGACATGATAATGTTGGAATTATGCCCTAGCCCCGATCGTCTTGTAATGAATTTAACACAAGTGTTTACTGTACACGATAATAGTTATCACTACAATATTTATTAAAGAAATTGTTTCCTTGAATCTATGGCAAGCTTTTATGATTATGGTATTAATCTACATAATATGAAGGCAGATCCTTTGATTAAGTTACGAACTAGATACCATAAGGTGTTATGATAATGAGAATCTAGCTCATAAGACTTAATCTAAACTTGTTCTTAATCATAGGATCATCGAGTTAGGACCTCAATGATCCGGTTAGATTAATATGTAGCTAACGAGTATTTAGTGGATAAATATCGGTAGTTCTCGTTTACCGAGTTAGGTGCATAGATAATGCACATAGAGATGTGATTATCGAACTGACTAAAACTAGAGATTCCTATTGGTTAATTACCTTGAACTGTCAAGTAGGTTAATCTCTAAAAGGAATTTTATACTTGTAATCCTTTGACCAGAGATCATCACTACTGTTGTGTATATGATTGTTGTGTTTTGATACTGGACTACTAGTGTGTCATAATGCTAGTCTAAAAGATATTGGACACAACTAAGTATATATGCTCCTAGGGATGAGTCAAGATCGAATCTATCAACTCTACGTAAAGAGTTTGAGTTCTACGATGTCATAAGATTATAACGATTGTATCAAGTCCTTGGCCAAGGTGATAGAATGAATGAAGAAATGAGTTTCTTAGGTCATTCGTCAATCGTTGATAATCGACGTGTAACGTAGTTGATTTTCTAATGGGATTTGACAGTTGTACCATATCCCAGGATGATCCGGAGCTGTAAAGATAGAGGGAATACATGTATGATTCTTCACCATGTTCTTTGTACAGAGTTACTTCACGTTATCCGGTCGTTAGGGAGTGTTGTTAGACGCCAACCTCGATTAGTTGTTAATTTGATTAACTACTACCGGTTTAACGATGAACCCACGTAGTCGCACACTAACGAGTGCATTGTACTTGCTTCATGAAGTTAATTAATTTTGTTATTAGATAATAAATATTAATTAATTATATATTTGGAATATTGGTATATTGATTTGCTAGCACAAATTTATATTCTAATATAAGACCGATCTAAGGCAAAAGAGAAAAAAAGGGAAAAAAGTCATAGGTTCTTGGATCAAACCATGGACCTCTAGTAGTGTGGAATATGTCACTAACCGCTTGGCTAGTCAAGTCTTTTTGTATAATGTAAAATGTCCAAGTCCACTTCAGAAGTGGGTAATGGACCAAATTATTAAGATAATTAGTTTTCATTATACGTTCATGGCTTTTGGCTTTTCCACTTCTTGACTTTTTATTTTTCCTTCAAGAGTTAATATGTGTATAATGAGAAATCAATATATACATGTAACTTCTTTTCATTTTTTCTCTCTTGAAAAAAAAACATAGTAGATAGAAGGTCTCTCTCCAAATCAGAATGGTTCTGAAAGCAATATCAAACTCGGTGTGCAAAGCGTGGAGGTTTCAAATCTTTGAAGCTAGAATTTGACAATTCGATTCTCACACAACGGCTTAAGGTATGTAATCGCTATTATACTTTGTTTTAAATTCTTAAATCGCAACTAGATTATCTATTAGGATTGCAATTTCTAATTTCCGCTGTATTATATGTGATATAATTGTTATTGCGCTCCTTCAATTGGTATCAGAGCTTGGCTGTTGATTTAAGTTTTTAATTATGATATTATCTGATAATATTTATTGGTTGTTTTTTAAGAGTTTTTTTGATATTTAAGCTTTTCATATTAGATTAAAATTAAGTTTTTAATCGTTTTTTTTGTAAACAAAAGGTTTGTTTTTGGCTGGTTTTTTTTGTTCTAATTAATGGTACTACGGCCGACAGGTTTTTTTTTTTTTTTTTTAATTGACTTTTCTGTTCTGGTAACAAAAGACAATAGAAGGAAAAAACCCTTTAAATACTGATTAGTTTTTATTCAAAATTATTTTGATGTTGGCTGTGTATTAAATATTGTGCCATTGGCTAAACAGAGAAAATTATTTTGCTTTTAATTTACAGTCTGACTTTTGTTACAAGAAAGGGTTGTCTGTTTTTTTTTTTACATACTGATGGCGTGTTAGTCCCTCATGTGATGTAGAAAAGAAAAAGATTTACGTGATTATTAAATTGTTAAGAATCATGTGCAGGTTTTTTTAGATTAATATATTTCATCATGTAAAGTACATGATATATGTAGTATTTTGTTTCTTTATACTGCACTAAGTGATCCTTACTTGCTGGTTTTTGAATAACGTTTTTCTTTTAAGAGTTTGCATGTGATGCCAATTTTTTTTTTTTTTTTTTTGTCAATCGTACAAGTAGCAAAGTACAAGAACTAATTAGCCTATTCCTAGCCGCGAAAAAGCCAACCCTAACTTCGTAGGGTCCGAGTGATTCGGTGCCGATTGCCTAGCTAGGCGCGCAGCACGGTCAGCCAGCCCATTCCACCTACGCGGAAGATGTTTGAAGAAAAGCGACCCATGTTCTTCAACCATCCTGTTAATACGCGTAATGAAAGGGCGGACTTTCCACCAAGCAGCTGGCAACGACTTCAGACCTTGAACAAGATCAAGGTTGTCTGAACAGATTACAGTTTTGGATCCAGGGTGGCCCAAACTGAGCTGAGATGCTTCCAGAACCGCCACAGCTTCCCCTTCCGCTGCTGAATCTGTCCAGATAGATTTAGAGAAAGTAACTCGTTGACCCGTAAGCGTATTCCTTTGAACTATTCCGATACCGCTTGGAACATTCGCAGAAACGAATGATGCATCACAGGTATACACGAAGTTGGCATCCTCTAGTTCTTGTTCATCAAATGGGTTGACTACCGGTGTCCTCGTAACTGGCGGAGCAGGAGCTGGTGGGGAGACCCAATCGGGTCCAAAAAGATCCGCCATCCCTGCATGGGTTGAAAATACTATCTGTTGCGGATGAATATGCACTTGCTCGTGAAGCATTTTCATTTTTGCCTTCCAAATGTTCCAGAGTGTCATTTGAAGAGCCGCGATTAGAATGTTTTCCTCCCAAATCTTATTATCCATCGAATCACAAGTTTTAGAGAACCAGTCACCAATAGAGTCTGGGTATTCCTCTGGTATCCTTACTTGTAGGGCAATACCTGCCCAGACCTGTTTAGCAAAGGTACAAGTTAGCAGCATGTGAACCACCGTGTCAGTCAGCTTTTCACACCAAATACAGTATTTAGTGTCACTGCAACGCCTATTATAAAGGTTCTGTTTGGTTGGAAGTAAGTTTCGACAAGCTTTCCAGTTGAAAGAGCGCACTTTATTTGGAACATTTGATTTCCAGACTCTGTTCCACAGTTTAGGATTGTTCAGTTCAGCTTGGTTTGAGGTTTGAGCAGTTCCATTCATTGCCAGTTGTGATAAAATCTTATAACCCGTTTTAGTGGTGTAAGTGCCAGCCTTAGTGAAAGGCCAAATGAAGATATCCTGACCCTCCGGCTCCAGGAGAGGGATACGAGAAATCTCTCCATGGATGGGAAGGGGGATGATACTATCAATAATCGTCCAGTCCCACTTATTCCTCTGAGTTGTCATCAATTGGTCAACAGTTTCAATATATGTATCAGCCGGTCTATCCTTAATAATACCTGATGGCAACCATTTGTGTTTCCATATGTTGGTTGATTCTCCATTTCTTATCTTAATGTGGCCATGCTCAACAAGCAAGTCCCTACCTTCAATCAAGCTAGCCTAGGACCACGTCCAATTTTGTCTTAATTTAGTATCCAAGAAAGTCCCATGAGGGAAGTAGATGCCTTTCAAAACTCTGGAAACAAGCAGTTGAGGATTACTAAGTATTCTCCATGCCTGAGCTGCAAGAAGTGCCTTATTCGCCCTCTTCAGGTCCCGAAAGCCCATCCCTCCCACTATCTTGGCGGCAGTCATCTTCTCCCATTCGAACCAATGTATTTTCCTTTTCTCCAAAGTGTTCCACCAGAATCTAGCAATAATAGATGAAACTTTCCTGCAAAAACCAATAGGAAAAGAAAAAATAGACATCGCATAGCAAGGTATAGCCTGTAAAACTGCTTTGATAAGTATCTCTTTGCCACCTTCCGACAGGAGTTTCGCTATCCACCCTTGGGCTTTGTTGAAGACGCGTTCAACTATCCAGTTCAGGGTGTCCATACGTGATCTCTTGTGACATAAAGGTATACCTAGGTATTTCCCCAGGTCTCTAGTCTCATTAATCTGCAAAGCTGCAACTACCTGTTGTCTCAAATCTTCCGGGGTTTGGTTGCTAAAACAGACCGAGGATTTATGATAGTTGATTTTTTGTCCTTAACATCGACAATAAGTCTCAATACATTCTTTGAATTCCTGCAGATCTTGCCCATCCAAAGAAATAAAGAATAGCGAATCATCAGCAAAGAGCAGGTGTGATATAATGGGGCAGTTGCGTGTCATCTGAATACCAGTGATTAGTCCCTGTTCCACCTTAGTTTCAAGTAGAGAGATAAGTGATTCAGGAAGTAAAGCAAATAATAGAGGTGATAAGGGGTCCCCCTGCCGAATCCCCTAGCCGGGTTTGAAGGGGGGTTGGCGCTCCCCGTTGATATTGATCTGAAATGTGACCGTTGAGATACAATTCCATATCCATTGTACCCATTTCGTTGCAAAACCCATTTTTTCAAGCAGAAAGCGGAGGAACTCCCATCGTACCTGATCATATGCTTTAGCCATATCAAGTTTAATAGCTGCAAAACTAGCCTTGTTTTTCAATTTCCTTTTCATAAAGTAAGAAACTTCCTGGGCAATCAGGATATTATCATGAATTGCCCTTCCTTTGATAAATGCCGCTTGGGTAGGGGAAGTGATATCATTGATTATCGCTTGAAGTCTGTTTGCCATAATCCTTGCAATTACCTTGTAAACAAAGTTTACACAAGAGATAAGGCGGAAATCACCTACTCCTGTCTGACAGTCACCTTTAGGAATCAAAGTGATCAATGTTTCATTTAAAAGAGTGAGTGGAGTATTATTAGTAAAAAAGTACACAACCAGGTTTATCAAGTCATTTCCAATAATGTCCCAGTATTCCTGAAAAAATTTACCGTTCAGGCCATCAGGGCCTGGAGCTTTGTTGGGGCTCATCTCAAACGCAGCTTGTTTTATTTCACCTTCATCTGGTATCTTGGTAAGGAAATCATTCATGTCTTCCGTAACTTTGGGGAGTATCTCTCGTAACGCATCATTAAACTTTGTGGGTTCCTGTTCATGTAATAAATTAGAGTAGAAGGTATTAAATTGATGTTTAATATCCTTATCCGTGTGTATCCAATCCCCCTCAGAGTTCTGAATTCCTACTATTCTGTTACAGATTCTTCTTTGTGATGTGAGAGCGAAGAAGTATTTGGTGTTTTTATCTCCAAATTTAATCCATTGATCTCTGGCCCTATCAGACCAGTAAATTTCTTCTCTTTGTCAATAAAGTAATAGTTGTTCTCGTATCGCAAATTCCTCCCCTTGCTGTTGAGGGGTAAAAGGGGCATTAGAAGTCTCGATAAGTTGGCGTTCCAGTTGTTTAATCTTGGTTTTGTTATTAGGGAAGTTAAGTTTTCCCCATGTAGTCAAAGCAGTAGAGGTGATTTGTCTTTTTTGAAGTACGACTTGAAAGGCTGAGTCGTCCACTGGGGTTTTCCAAGCGTTATCAACAATCTCTTTGCACTGTGGGTGAAGGTACCAGTTCGTTTCGAATCTAAAGTATTTCATATGTCTTCTCCCTTTACCATGAGGAAAGAGTATAAGAGGGGAGTGGTCAGATCCAACCGCTGGTGGAATGAATACAGTTGCATTGGGAAACTTGTCATTCCATTACGTGAAAGCAAAAGCTTTGTCAATTTTTGATTTGACCACGTTCAACTCGTCTTGCCTATTAGTCCAAGTAAAGAAACTACCATAGTTATGAAGTTCAGTGAGCATATTATTGGAAATAAAAAGATTAAAGTTAAGAATGTGTTGTTGGTTTGGCGGGGTTGTGCTAAGTCTCTGGTTACTGTTGGAGATATCATTGAAATCCCCCATTAAAATAAGGTGACATGCGTGCCGTGATCTCCATTCTGTAATAGAATTATACAAAATTTGCCGTTCAAGGTAAACATTAGGGGTATGGACAAACATATAATATACGAATCTAAACTATCATTAATTTTAACAGTAATATAATAAGGGCAAGAGTCCAAAATGCACATCGAGACCTTCGAGTCCCACACAAGCAAAAAACCCCCAGAGTGATTGAGACTGCCCTGGGGGTTGACCACAAAATAGTTCTCAAAATTTAAGTTCCTAACAATAGTTTTAGCATCATTATCCATCAACATGGTCTCACAAAAACAAGCCACAGCTGGTTTATACTCCCCAAGCATAGCTTTCAAAACTTGAACTGTCAAGGGTGCCCTGATGCCTTGACAGTTCCAAAATAACACGATCATTTCTGGTTCGCAGCCATCTCCGGGTGGCTGCCTCCTCTTCTACCCCTTCCACCTCGTCTAACCCTACCACGAACTCTAGCTCCACCCCTTCCACGAGTACTCCTATTGTCTTGTTCATTGTTTTGTTCCATTCCAAGTTCCACCTCCCCAAATACCAAGCCTTGCTGTTGTTCCTCAATGAGTTTGTCTTGTTCAGGGTTAACCACCACATTAGTACCACTTGTGTTCTCTATCCTCCCCACATCAGCTCCATCAACTGTACCAGCCTCAACAACCTGACGTTGCTCCTGCTTGTCCTTAGCAATCGCATTTTCAAGTAATTTCCCAAGATCACCTTCCGAGTCAACGTCTTGTAGAGCAATACGTTCCTCTAGGCTAAGCTTCCTAAGTTTGTTACCTTCAACACTGTAAACGCTAGTCTGAGTTTTTTGCCTCTTGTTTGCAACAGTGTGGAACCTCATATATTCATTCCTTCTTTTCTTCGCATTAGCATTGGATAAGCCTTTGAATCAAGCAGTACTAGTCTTATCAGAATCCGTAGTCTCACTGGTGCTATCAGTAAGAGGTGTTTTCTCAGGATAGTGAGCAACATTACCCCTGCTAGTGGTTTCTCCAGTTGTCTTTGATTTCTCGTTGTCGTCATCACTGATAAAAACAGTTCTCACTGCCTGTTGAACAAACGTTCCTTGTTTCTTTGCTTCCAAAATAACATCTTCAAGCATAATCTGTTGTCTTCCAGCTTGTTCACCACCCATATCCATATCTCCTCTAGTATCAGAACTATCACCCATCATATCGTTTCTAGCATTACTCCTTCTGTCATTACCACGTTTGGAATGCACCTCCCTATCTTGTCCTTCAGATGGGTTAGGATGTGACCCCTCATCGTCCCTGTCCCAGTTGAAATAACTAGCATGTGATAAAAAGGACTCACCAACTCTTTTCCTTACCCCATATAACGGATTCTCTAGCGTGTCCTTGATGATATTTTCCGGGCTCTAAGTGATCAAACGAAGTTTGGGTGCTGAAAGCCCCTCTCTATCCACTGGATCGTCACAGTTTTCACGTTTGTGACCCAGCTTGCCACACGCGAAGCAGAAAAGACCGATGTTTTCATATTTAAAGGTAACCCAACCAATACCGTCTTGCTGTCTCAAGAACTTACCCGGGGGAAGTGGGTCAACCACTCTGAAGCTAGCACGGAATCTGAGAATCGGAACCACCACTGTGTCATCCTCAGGGAAGTCTATCTCCTCCAAGTCAGTAAAAGTGCGAGCAATATTCTTAATCGTTCCTATTGTATTCTGGATATGTGCCAAAACCCCAACTTGGATCCATGCAGCGGAGTAATTCGAAGGTGTAAAAGTTCCATAGAAACTACCATCTCCTTTAGTAAATCCAGCGTGTTGTCCTATCATAATACCCGGGCGAAGATTCCACAATCGATCCCTTTCCTTGGGGTTATCGATTTCTAGTTTGAAATAGTTTTGAGAAACTTCAGAGACTGACACGTTACCTCTAACTTGCCACCGATCAAAGACCCATCGACGGAAGCCAGCGAGATTAACCTTATCGTCTCCCATTACCCGAACCATCAACACCCTACCACGGTCGAGGTTCTCCACACGACGCACCTTAATGTCAAGTTCGATTACGCCAAGCTCTTCCTCTTCTTCTGGATGTAAGTATGTCACCGGCAAAGCATGTCGAGAGTAAGTCACCATAATTTTGTGAAACCTGAAAAAACAGAGAGTGTAGATAGAAAGAAATTTGAAAGTGGAGAGAATATGCAGAAAGTGAAAATGAGAAGTTTGCAGAATATAAAGGGTGAAGTTGGAGCGGTGCTCTTCACAATTGGATTAGGACAACCAAGATAGTGGGCCAGGTGTAAATTTCCTGTTTCATATATACTTTTTCTTTTTTCTTTACTCGCCGCGTGTACTCCACTACGGGAGGTGAACCGGTTTAACTGTCTTGAAACTCTCCATCTGTTAAACGACGTTGGAGATAATGAGGTAAAAGTATTGCATGCGTGCCAGCTTGACCCCATTGTATCCTTTCTAGATCCTTCCACCATACCAACCCCACGATAGACTCTTATCCTAAGTCTTCTCGATGTACTGATGTTCCTATTACTCCAAAGGTGACCTTCAAAATTTCCCCTCCTTCTTCCTAAAGCCCGATTCCTCTCAGCCATACAGAGAAGACAGGTGTCTATTAGCTTCCATCTCTTCTTACCTCTAGTACTATCATCCTGTAGACCTAATAAAACCCTACAAATGTTTAAAACAGTAAAAACCTCCTTTCCCATGATTCCGCCGTGACTATGATCTTCGCCACTGTGACTGACAGAGAAGATTCGATGTTCCTTCGACCTCCATAGAGAAGATGTCACGAAGTAACAGTGTGTTCTCCTGTAGGTTTGATGTAATCTCCCATGCCAATTTGCAGGTTGTTTTTTTTATTAATTTAATAATCGATTAATAGTTAAAAGATTATTATATGGAAGATTGATGGTCAATTCGATCCTATTTTTATTTTATATATTTTTGATAGTAATATATAGTATTACTAAAATTGTTTAGTGATATATATTAATAAAAGAATTGGTGAATTTTTTAAACGACTAGTCGTGATTGATCAGATCAATCAATCGATGAAAACAACTTATTCAATAAATGTTCTATTAATTTTTTAATACTGTTTTGAATACCGTCGTTATTCAAAAATTTAGGATTATGAATTCTAATTTATTCCCACTTGATAATTAAAAAATTATTGAGTTTATTAAACGAAATATTTGATATTTCGTGAGACTTGTCCATCGTAAATAGAATTTCAAATTTGTTAAGTTTACAAGTTTTGATCTGACTACCAGGTGGACTTGTAGTTTGAGTACAAATTATAAAACTCTAAATTGTCTGATAATAGGATTAAATTATTAATTTTACGTTTTTAGTCTGGACTACCCAGAGGATGTGAGATTGATAATGTTCGATTACAGGATGGATTAACTCAACAAAACTAGATATAAACGACCTGACTACCAGGGGGTTAAATAGTTTTGAGTCTCTTATTTTATATGATAAAATAGGTAATGTACCACACTTTGATTATAAATGAGAAACGACCTGACTACCAGGGGGCCCATTTATGTTTTAAAGTTTTCATTTTTCACTTTAATTATGCGTGAGAAACGACCTGACTACCAGGGGGCTCATTCATGTTTTAAAGTTTTCAATTATATATCTCTTAGATAATAGTCCATATCTTTGTCAGATATATAATAGTGTTCTTAAAGCGTTGTTTCCTATTTCGTCCCTTGATTAGATTTCTCGATATTTCTGCTAAATCACTTCTCAAATCGTCCCAAGTTGGTTGGGTAATCTCAAGAATTGTGACCGCAAATTGACAGTCTTTCTTATGCACATGACTACATGAGACTCATTGATACGCTCAATGAGCCATTGACTAAAGTGTTTCTTGAGGATACATAGAATGTATATGATGCATGTCTAAAGTGATACGAACTTAGTAATGGTACTAAGTGTATATTCTTGCATCCATGAGTAATGAACTCCAAAAAGCATTTTAAGCATGGTATTCCCATGAATCCTTAAATATCTTGAGAAGATATATAAGTAACTTAGTATGATCGTTAGATACCAGTTATCTAATACCAAGAAACAAGGTAAGGGCATTAATGGAAATTGTTTCCGTAATTTCTTGAACTTCTATTTATTACATGGAAAGGGTATTAAATACTCGTAGTAGTTTAGAAATATGCAAAATGTTGCATACTCTAAAGATTAATAGAAGAAAAGGAATAAGAGAAGTTAAATTATAATTTCGGCAATGGAGCAATTGTTGCAGCCACAATTGTAATAACTAATTCTCTTAAGATGCATATGGCAAAACATATTGTAAGAAAACTGTGTTTTTGTTCGTAAACCTGTTTTCGAACAAAATGGTCATTTGATCATAAGATGGTTATGGTATATTAATGTAATATAAATGACCAATGAAGTCTTTCATGGTGATGAATTATACCTCATTCGATGCTTACAATGGTGATTATAATTGCCTAAAGTAACTACGTAACAGTGTTATAATTGTTTCTGGTCATAAATCGAAATAGATAATCGTACTAATCAAACCTTATCTTTGGTGTTATAGACTAAGTCATAAATTGTGAGAAAAAATTTACTAGTTTCACAAGGAAGATTTCCTTGAAGAATACGATTTTGAATCATATGAAACTTGTGAGACTTATCTCAATGAAATATGACTAAATCTCATTTTGATGAAAATGGAGACAATGTTAATGAGTTATTATGTCCACTATATAATGATGTATGTGGTCAGTCTAAACTTTAGCCAAAGATAGATATTCTTACTTCATCTCCTTCACAAATTATATAACAGGTATAGATTTGTTTACCAAATGTAACACCAATATAAATAATTTGACATGTTCAAATTACTGAAGTTGAAAGCAAGTATATAAGAGTATAAAGGAAGTAAGATATCAACCTGTATAGGTGAATATCTTAGCAACGAATTAATAGATTATCTATGATAAAATTATATTTTGTCTCAGTGACTCACTAGGTTTTAAATATTCCTATGAGATTATGTTTTAAAGTCAATTGCATATTTAATGAACTCTTAGGTCCCACTAAACAGTCGATAAAATCCATATGTGGTATGGAGATGATATAAATCAAACCTTAAAATGTAGATTTTGAAATGTTTGATATATACTAAACGACTTATGATGGCTAAGCTTGAGTTGACATCTTTCAAATATAGATTTGTTGGATACCCAAAGAAAATGACATGATTATATTTCTATACCATTCAGAATACAAAGAGTTTGTGGTAAGGAATACAACCTTTCCAGATTGGAATTCCATAGTGAAGGGATTCATAATGTAGAAATAGATCAAAATGAAATAAAGATTTCAGAGTTATTTATACAAGCTAAAGAGCATCAGATGCATGCCAGTCTTTCTTTCCTCGATGTGTTAATAGTTTCATTTAAGGTTCAAGTCTCAAACTTTGATGAATTATGGACGATTTGAACCCCTTTTGGAACAAGGAAGTTACCAAAATCAAGAGAAAGAAGCATTTATTGTACACAAGCTTCCTATAGGTTATATAGATATCATCATACACCAAAATCAATTGTAATAATGGTGATAGTTTGATGAGGAAATCATATAGATGATAACCCCCATCAAGTGATGATCCTAAATCCCTATGAAGAGGCAATGACTAGTCTAGATAGTGACAAGTGGTTAAGAACCATAGAATCTGAATTAGTATCTATAAGAACCAATAAAGTATAGTACTTTGGTTGAATCTTTAATAGATATAAGATCCATTTATAGTAAATGGGTGCTAGGGAAATGATTGGAGTAGACGGTAAGGTAGAGACCTATAACGTCCTTCTAATTGCTAAGAATTTAAATTAAAAGGAAAAAATTTATTATGGAGAATTACTTTTTGATAGAAATGCTTAATTTATATCAGATTCTACTATTGGTAACTACATACTATTATTATGAGATATGGTAATATTATGTGAGAATAGTTTTCACTAAATGGGAGTCTATGACGTCCTTAAGACCAATCCTAAAGGTCTCATATTGCTATTTACTCATAATAAAATATGTAAGTTCTAATAATTCATTTAATGAATTCATCAAATGTCACTAAGTTGGATTATTCTCTTTCATACAATCAAATAATTTGATTTTATGATTTTAGAATAAAAGTCATAAGAGTACAAAGGACTAGTGGCAGTACGCTTATCTTTCTAGTGTTATATGTAGATGACATATTATCATATAAGGATATTATATGCCAACAAAGCAGATAAACCAAGTTTTTGATTGTCTAAAAGTTCTCTATGAAAGATTTAGGAAAAGTAGCTTATATTCTTTGAATTGGGATCTATAGAGATAGATTAAATAAGCTACTTGACCTATATCAATCTTAGTACATTTATACCTTTTCAGAAGTATCACATGGAAATTCCAAAAGGTTCTATTTAACAATAGGCTTTAGAATTACTCTTAATGGGAGGGTTTGTTCTAGGACCCTATAAGTAAGAGAATGAATGTGTATAGTCCTATTTGTTAAAACAATAAGGATCTATCTAGCATACCATGAAAAACGTATAAGACCTGAAGTGTCCTACGCGCTAGGAGTAGCGAGTAAGTATGAAGGTAACCTTGATGGGGAATGTTGAAAGTAGTAAAGACTATACTTAAGTACTTAAGAAGAACTAAGGACCAATTCCTCATATATGGAGAATACAAGTTGAAGCTAAATGGGTATATAGATGCTTGTTTTGTTTCAAACATTGATGATAGAAAATCAACATAAGTTGTGTCTATATAGAGGAGAAGTAAATTGGAATAGTTCCAATCAAGACACTATAGCAGATTTCGGTTACTAGAAGTAGAATACATAGCAGTATTAGATGCAACTATGCCAGTGGTTTGGATGAAATAGTTCTTTATATATACATAGTGTGGTTTTCACAATGTAGATATTGTTTCTTTATACAATATTTGGGATATTGTATGATTAAAGAAACCTAGAATAAACTATAAATCCAAACAAATTCTGCAGTAGTACTGCTTGATTCGAGATATAATTGAACATGAAAATGTTCACATTCAATAGGTAGAAGGAAGGAACACGATGTATATCTATTCATCTAAGCGTGTCTATCAGAAGAGTCTGGTGAGAACAAACTGTTTATGAATTATGGTACTTGAACGATTGGGTCTAGGCCAAGTGGGAGATTGTTGGAATTATGCCCTAGCCCTGATAGTCTTGTAATGAATTTAACACAAGTGTTTACTGTACACGACAATAGTTATCACTACAGTATTGATTAAAGACATTGTATCCTTGAATCTATGGCAAGCTTTTATGATTATGGTATTAATCTACATAATATGAAGGCAGATCCTTTGATTAAGTTATGAACAAGATACCATAAGGTGTTATGATAATGAGAATCTAGCTCATAGGACTTAATCTAAACTTGTTCTTAATCATAGGATCATCGAGTTAGGACCTCGATGGTCCGGTTAGATTAATATGTAGCTAACGAGTATTTATTGGATAAATATCGGTAGTTCTCGTTTACCGAGTTAGGTGTATAGATAATGCACATAGAGATGTGATTATCGAACTGACTAAAACTAGAGATTCCTAATGGTTAATTACCTTGAACTGTCAAGTAGGTTAATCTCTAGAAGGAATTTTATACGTGTAATCCTTTGACCTGAGATCATCACTACTGTTGTGTATATGCTTGTTGTGTTTTGATACTGGACTACTAGTGTGTCATAATGCTAGTCGAAAGGATATTGGACACAACTAAGTATATATGCTCCTAGGGATGAGTCAAGATGGAATCTATCAACTCTAGGTAAAGAGTTTGAGTTCTACGATGTCATAAGATTATAACGATTGTATCAAGTCCTTGGCCAAGGTGATAGAATGAATGAAGAAATGAGTTTCTTAGGTCATTCGTCAATCGTTGATAATCGACGTGTAACGTAGTTGATTTTCTAATGGGATTTGACAGTTGTACCATATCCCAAGATGATCCGGAGCTGTAAAGATAGAGGGAATACATGTATGATTCTTCACCGGGTTCTTTGTACAGAGTTACTTCACGTTATCCGGTCGTTGGGGAGTGTTGTTAGACGCCAACCTCAATTAGTGGTTAATTTGATTAACTATTACCGGTTTAACGATGAACCCACGTAGTCGCACACTAACGAGTGCATTGTACTTGCTTCATGAAGTTAATTAATTTTGTTATTTAGATAATAAATATTAATTAATTATATATTTGGAATATTGGTATATTGATTTGCTAGCACAAATTTATATTCTAATATAAGACCGATCTAAGGCAAAAGAGAAAAAAAGGGAAAAAAGTCATAGGTTCATGGATCGAACCATGGACCTCTAGTAGTGTGGAATATGTCAATAACCGCTTGGCTAGTCAAATCTTTTTGTATAATGTAAAAATGTCCAAGTACACTTCAGAAGTGGGTAATTGACCAAATTATTAAGATAATTAGTTTTCATTATACATTCATGGCTTTTGGCTTTTCCACTTCTTGACTTTTCATTTTTCCTTCAAGAGTTAATATGTGTATAATGAGAAATCAATATATACATGTAACTTATTTCATTTTTTCTCTCTTGAAAAAAAAAAAAAACATAGTAGATGAAAGGTCTCTCTCCAAATCAGAATGGTTCTGAAAGCAATATCAAACTCGGTGTGTAAAGCGTGGAGACTTCAAATCTTTGAAGCTAGAATTTGACAATTCGATTCTCACACAACGGCTTAAGGTATGTAATCGTTATTATACTTTGTTTTAAATTCTTAAATCGCAACTAGATTATCTATTAGGATTGCAATTTCTAATTTTCGCTGTATTATATGTGATATAATCGTTATTGCGCTCCTTCAGATAATCCCTATATCGTAGTCGATTTCCTTTTCATCTTGAATTGGCATTTATATAAATTAGGTCTGTTAGGGTGAATGCGTATGCATGCACATTAACTTGATCGAAACCTACACAAAACTAAGGCAATACACAAAAATGTAACGATAAAACTAGTATTTGTTAGATGGTTCAAGTTGTCAAAGTTAGGATATTATAACAACCGTTCTAATGGATAATCTTATCCAATTTATATTTCATTTACTATCCTAACACAAGTCTAAATATTAGTATATTTCAACATGTATATCGTCTAACATGCTAAAAACTTGTTTAAAGGATATATATTCAACAATTATTAGAAAAGTAATCATATAAACATGGTTAAACAAAAAAGCTTGCAAATATTGACAATAATGTAAACAAGTTGAATAGACATTAAATTATATGAAAAAGTTCCAAGAATACAATGACTTCATATTTCAAATATCATATCAAAATATTAATTTTTGCTCGATAACCCCAAAACTATTCGAATTTAATTTCTTAAAATTCGACTCTCTAAATCATGACGTTGGTGAAAAAAATTTACCTTATTGTGTGGAGGAAGATAAGAGCCACTAAAAAAATTTCTTGATTCGAAGAATTTTTGAGTGGTAGGGTTTTAGTATGTGTTCGTCGTGTAACGTGTGTACATGCGCTAAATAATGTGGCTAGGTGGGGAAGATGATATAACGGGTAATATAGTGGTGAAAGCGGGGAGTGGTGTAATTAGAACAAGTAATTGTGGAGTGTTTCGAAAGTTGTTTTGAAAATATGTTGGGAAACATTATAATTTTAAAAAATTGGAGGCCTGATCATGCAACTTAGCTTTGAATGGTTTGAAGGTGTTTGAACCGTTCAAACCATTAAAGGTTTTTAAATTTGAACGTCAAATAGACTTTGAAGGTCGCTTCGATCCTTGGAAGTCAAATTTTGGATGTTGGAGGACTCTTCGAAGGTTTTGCAAATAACTTTTATATCGACAAATTCCAAGAACTCTTTAAAGTATAGCATTGATGTTTCAACGTGTTATAAATTCTTTTTTCTTTTTGAAATCAAAATCTCTTTGAATGCTGCTTTTAATACTCTCCTTTGCAATCTATCACAGGATCAAAGAGTGGCTTGAACTTTGAACATGATGCAATTTTTGAAATGTGGTTATTTTTCTTAAATCTTGATAGCTACGAGAGTTCATTTTTTAAAACCCTATAGACAAGATTAAAAATTAAAACATCTATCTGGGTAGCGGCCTAAGAAACACTATATTATCATTGTTTAACTTAACATTGTTGGGATCTCGTATTTAAGTGTATCAGTGGATCAAGCTCCTATTAGTTTTTCTTGCCATTTATCAAGATTAATTGTCACGAGTTCTTACTCATATGTGGACAACCATTCGACCCATTAGTCTAATTTTTAACTCCCCGGCTCTCTAGTAAGCAAGGCTTCCTGCAAGTAGCATTTCCTAATATACTCTCGAAGTTCTTAATATACAAGCCTCTGAGAAAACTGAGCAAAGGTGAAACTGTTTGGCATGTATCTACACTCGTACAACTAACATTTTTTCACTTCTTACTTTGTTGGGTGATTTTGGAAAAATTAGGCAAGTGTTTGTTTTTGTTATAATAGTTGTTTATTTATCATACTTATTTTGGCTAAGTCTGTTATTACTCAAGCTTTCAAGATGTCGGCGAATATTTGATTTGGTTATCCGGGTCGTCAAAGGGATCATTGACAATGCTAATATAGGACATCTTCTCAACCAATCTGTCTTCTTGTGGATGTAATTGTAATGGAATTACCTATTTAAGTTCCTCCTCAGTTATCCATATTGATCAACTCGGCATAGAGGGTACCTTTATAAATTAACTCCTGATATTGTTTAATGGTTTCTTGCTGTACCTTTTTAGTGAGATTTCACTAGATCAGATAAATCATACCACTAGGTTCGTTATAATAATGTTGCATCTTCTTCGCACGCTTCTCATAGATTTTTTCAATTGATCATACAACATTTTGTACCAATTTTATCTAATTCTGCTTCTGCAACTCTCATGCCTCCTCTGAGGGCGTCCAAAAGTTAAATCATTCAAAGCTCGACTTCAGACTTGGCATATTAAAATCATTCAAAAGCCGATTCTGAGCCGGAATATCGTGAAATCGTCAAAATCCCGACATCTGAGCTGGCTTATCATGAAATCATACAAAAGCCCAACTTCTGAGTTGATTATCATGAAGTCATACAAAATCCAAATACTCAGACATCGACTCAATATAAAAATTATTCAAAGACTTATTATTTCATCGACACATTACAGGATATTCAAGACCAGATAATGCGTTGACACTTCATGAAAATGGAAAATGAATTATTTTACCATTCTATAAGGGAAAACATCGATCATGCAAATTTAAGGGAGTTTTAATAAGCCACAATGATACATCGATAGTAATTGTCCAACATAAGGTTATCAAGCCGAACATAAAGCCATACCCGAGGATTAAAACCCTAGCCGAGGGTAGACGATATCAGAATAAACTCTTACATGATCCAACCAATGGGACAAATATACACGCGCATAGCGACTTAAGATATCCTCTCCTCGTATCTTAAAAAACGCGCCTGTAACAGGATTCCGCAAAGGCCTAGCGTGCCTAAGATATATATATATATATATATATATATATATATATATATATATATATATATATATATATATATGAATAACTCGATGCTTACCTCGTGAAATGGGCACTCTCTATTGATTACTCCAAATTCATTGTTCATAAATTCAATCTAAGAACCTCCAAATATCTCTCTGGGGTCATAAGAATACCCTCAGTCATAATAAGGACTTGAGCGTCGGAGTGCTATCAGGAGAACAACTCCCATATGGTCCTGACACAGTGTCTAGTTTCAGGTATCTTTAGGCACACACATAGCTAAATCATCGGAAACTTGTGAAGAAATTTCGGGTAAAGTCCTTCTTCTAACTAAGAATCCCTCAAAAGTTATCCTAATCAATTCTCTGGGGACTTAACTATGATCCTTCTATAAATATATTATATCGGTAGAGGTTTTGTGCCCTATTACAGTAAACACCGTTTACCCACGTGGATTATCACTACCACAAAAATATTACCTGTTGAACCTTCATGTTATTACTAAGTCGTTAAGGATGTAAACTGGAAAAAAAACTATGCTCAAAGAAAATATCTCTCTCATAAAGAATAACTCTTGGAAAATAGTCCCTCAATTTCAAAATATGAACATTACTAGATGAAAATGGGGATTTCGAGTTAAGAAAAATTTGGATGTCTTTCTTGAACATTACAAAGCTTATCTCGTAGTAAAAGGTTATACACAAACAACGAAGAGAAAAGTGTCTCGTCTTATATGACAGCCCAATATCAAAATATATAAAGGATATCGAGGGACAAATAAGTCAAGGCAAAATAAAATGCGAACGAAGTAAGATCATCGCAAACTATCTAACACACTAGAAAGAGGGAACATTAAAGAATCTGTCCTGCCTTATCAGATTATAGTGGCCCTTGAAGATGAGGATATAACCACGTTCGTAACTTAACATGGTATATATTTTTAACAAGTTATACATTTTGGCCTCAAGAACACAAGATTCATCTATAAAAAATGGTTTGGGCATTCATTCCGAGAACACTTGTCTTTTACTATTAATAAATTCGGACTTTTAATTTCAAAAAATCTATAGATGCTGTATCTGTTCATATCTAGCTTATTGATACTTTCTTTGGTATCTTAGTTCAGTTTATGAATTGCGTATATTTATTAATATCATAGAATGTAACTGAAGCTCTAGTGAAGTAAACGGGCGACGATTGTATGTTTTTGTTTCTCTCTAGCACACGCTCTCGGTGTACAATGTACACATATGTACCTTGCAGGGGAAAAGTTAATATCTGAGTAATTTTTTCTTTGTACAATCCTTAATCTTTGAATGTTATATCTTTGTCCAGGGAATAAATACTGAAATAAAGTGTGAATGTGTAGACGTTTTATGTGGATTTGGTGTCATCAGATTCAAATCATGAGTTGCTATTAAGTGCATTATTGCCACAGCTAGAGGAAGAAGACTGCTCTTATGATGATGATGATGATGTATTCGTAAGATTTATAATCACAAGTTTAATAATCGCAGATTGGTAATTTGGGGTCTTACTTGTACCAAAAACAAATCTCAGTTTAACAATAAAATAGACCCAACAAATAATAGTTAATTGAAAAAGATTATAACTAGAATTGGTGGGGTGCGCCGGGCCAAGGCAATAGTGCAACACCAAGGCGACACTCGAGAACCCAAGTAGCAAGCTACCTTGATGGGCTCTCCCCCTCAAAAAATAAATTTAATATCGTGTGGACCGATGGCCCACATATCAGATATTAAACTGATAAGAACAGATACTACACTTGATCTTAGCCAAAAGGCCGAGAAAGGTATGCTTAATTCAGTCTTGGACCAACAACTTTATTGCTCACCTTCTATTCACTTCCTTTGTGTCATCTTCGATATGGGATAAACACACACATTTTCTTCCTTTAGCTTCATCTCATTCGACTTTTAAATCTCAAAAGCATTCGTTCCAAATAAAGCTAAAGGTCGCTACTCGAATAGTCTGCCCTTAGAAAAATAAAATTGACATGCTACTCAAAGCGAAATTATAATAATGTAATTGCTATTTTCTAACTAGTAAAAATATTGCAACTGGTTTACGCTTTTCATAATGCATGGTCCTTTATTATTATAACGTTCGAGCTCAAAATTTTGAATCAGGCCCATTCTTCAATCTGGTAGCAACAACCAAATGATCAGTCTATCCAAAGATAGCATGAGTAAATTTTTCGGTAGTAACCATTGCCTTCCCCGTCACCTTTTTTCAGAACAGATCTGTTCACTTAGACCTTGAAATAAATTAATGAGAAGACAAAGAACTCACACCATCAATAATATAGACAAGACAAAGAGAGTCAAAATAACAGATCGGAAAGTATCACTTAGACCTATAATTACCACTGGAGAGATGACGAACCGATCGTACGTATTTGATTCCTTCTAATCTCGAACTCTCAGAGAGAAACTCATCTTTTCGAACCATCACCTACAATCCCATGCACCGCCACAATATAGCGATATCCAACTCCGTTACGAGTTATCTTTTGCCAAATTTGGGTAAAGTTTCTTCACTAGAATAGTTCTACCGGTTGTAAGTATTTGATTAGCTGCATTCTATCCCTCTGGTGCCACGTAACCAGGAAATGTTTCTCTTATCCGTGTTTCAAACTTACTTGTATGTCAAACCTCAGAGTGAAATTGTGATTTTAGGCTTTGGAGTTGTAGTTATATACTCGAGATACTCCCTCCGTCTATTTTTATTTGTCCTACTTTTTGTGGCACAAAGATTAAAAAGGACATTAAATACACTCCCTATTTACTATATTGCCCTTGTTCATTGAGTAGAATGTCATTTAATGTACCATTGTTTTAGACTAATTAATTAGAGGTGATATTGGAAAACTGGTTAAAAAAATGTCTTGATAATATAAAAGGGACAAATATTATTGGACACCTCTTTTTAGAAAGAAGGACAAATAAAAGTGGACGGAGGGAGTATGTCCTTAGGCGTGAAGGTAAATGCCCAATCCTCTACTTTGTACGAAAATAAGACATTTTTTATTACCTCACTTTTCAACTTGTTTTCTCTAGTGTACTTGACCGTCCCTTATCTTCACTAGAAAAAGTGGTGAACATTTTGGTGTGGATAAGGGAAAAAGTGTGACAAAATTTCAGGGCCTTTAATGCAAATTTCAGGAAATAAAGTAAATCAAAAAATAAATAAAAATATGTCAAGGTTATACACTTCAGGATGGTCGGGTCAAGGTTACTTAATTTCTCCAGAATGCATGGATTCTACTCTGTCATTGAGGGTGAAGAAAGAGGTTGTTTACTTTGACCATAGACATTGGTTACCTACCACACATCGATTTATAAAAGACAAGGTTTCGTACCCCGCTTCCGATTATAGGGGCCCACCGAAAAAATATACTCCTACCGATATTCAGACACAGTTAGATGGGCTTCTCATTGTGTTTCCCGGTAAACACAAGGATTTTGGGTGCAGGATCGTGAAGCAAACTGTTCCTCGTCGATTCAATTGGAAGAAAAAGAGAATTTTTTATCGTTTACCTTATTGGTCCGAAAATTTGTTGAAACATAACATTGACATTATGCATTGCGAGAAGAATGTGTGTGATAGTTCGCTCAATACAATTATAGGTATTGATGGGAAAATAAACAAAGATAACGTGAAAGCGAGAATGGATCTTAAGGATATGAACATCAGGAAAGATTTGTGGTTGACATCGAGAGACGGTAAATCGATACTGAAGCGAGCAAAGTATACTTTGTCAACTGAAAAGCAGAAAATATTTCTTTACTGGTTGAAGGCACATAAGTTTCCCGATGGTTTCGCATCTAGTTTGAGAAATAATGTTCAAAGTGATTTGGGCAAGATTATCGAAATGAAATCTCACAACTGTCACGTGATGATGTAGAATCTTTTCGTGGCTAGTATATCAGTACTTATTGAAGACAAATCGATTAGTGATGCGATTATTGGGGTAGCTAACGTGTTTAGAGTCGTTTGTAAGAAAAATCTCAGCAGGAAAGAGTTAGAATCGGGTAAGGAGAAAGTGGTTGAGGTTATGTGTAGACTGGAAACGATTTTGCCTCCCACGTTTCTCGATATAATGATCCACCTGGTTATACACTTATACGACGAGGCTTTGTTAGGGGGACCAGTTCAGATGCGTTGGATGTACCCGTTAGAACGGTATTTACAGAATTTAAAGGAGTATATATGAAACCCGGCTAGGCCGGAGGGTTCAATCACCGAGGGGTACGTCGTTGAGGATACTTTGACTTTCATATCACGTTTTCTCCAAGAAGAAAAAACGAAGTTCAATGAATCAGGTTGATACCGAGACTGAAGCTCAACCAAAAGATTTATCCGTATTTAAGATCCAATGTACGCCACTAGGTAAGAAAGAGTTTGGTGTTTTGCAATACGTAGAGAAGTAGCAAATTAACTGGCACATCCTACTTTATTGTGATGAAATCCAGTATTTGATGACGTAAGTTGATCATTTTGTTTATTATTTTTTTAATTCAGTATTAAAAAAACGTATTGACTTTACTCTTCAAATGTGCAGAGAACACAAAGCCACGCTATCGGGCCCTGAAGCTGATAAAGCTAGGAAACACTGACAAAATTTTCGAGATTTGTTTTTGCATAAGGTATACATTCATTCAAATACCAATTTAAGTTTCACATTTGACAATGTGGTTATTATTGTTTTTGTTGGTAGGTTTATGCTATGGAAAAAGATGGCGATGCATTTGCTACTAGTGAGATGATTTCATTGGCTAGTAAGTCTCATGGTGCAGTTTATAAGTACGATTCATGTATTGTGAACGGATTCAAATGGATTACTCGCGAAAAGGGTAAAAAAAGAGTGACTCAAGATTACGGGGTATGCACCATGTACGAAGAAAAACCATATTACGGTGAATCAGTCAAGATTGTAGAGGTAACATTTGATGGTGGTTGTTCAGTTGTGCTATTCGAGTGTAAATGGTATAACACGAGTACTCCAAGGACAGAGAATGGGGTAACCATTGTTAACACATCTAGTTTTTTTGGAGAGGCGAGACATACATCTTAGCCACACAAGCGAAAAAAGTATTTTACATTGATGAGATTAATTCAAGGATAACACAAAAAGGGTGGAAAGTTGTTTGGAAAATCAATGATAGACATGGATGGAGTCCCGAGTTATGGGGTGCAGAATCACTACCTACTGAAAACGAGAGTGTCACGATCCCTTTAGTGAACACCGAGACAGATTACTCACAGTTACACTTGACAACTGGTGAGGAGATCCCATTTGACCCTTCTCTTTTGCATGTAGCTTTATTTATTGATGAAAAGGATGGTCTTTTTGACGACACGATGGATGAGTATGCCGACGATGAAGTAGAGGAACCAATCTATGTTGATAGTGACAAGGAAGTTGTTGACACGAGTGGTTACGAGACTGACTGATTTGAGGATTTTTTATGATTACGTGGTTTTTGGTTGTTTGGATTTGGATTACGTGTTTTTGGTTGTTTGGATTTTGATTACGTGTTTTTTATTGTTTGGAAATTTGATTATGTTTTTTGAATGTTTGGAACTGTATTACGTTAAGTTTATTGCTCGTTAGAAATTAAAATAGTTCATTTTTAATTTAAAAAAAAGGTTTTTAGCGGCTACAATGGTTTTTACC
Source organism: Nemophila menziesii (assembly GCA_029959085.1). Lineage (NCBI taxonomy): Eukaryota > Viridiplantae > Streptophyta > Magnoliopsida > Boraginales > Hydrophyllaceae > Nemophila > Nemophila menziesii. The sequence goes on along the minus strand of JARWIR010000084.1, from coordinate 512,006 downwards.
CACTAGTTCATACATATGAACTAGTCGCTAATGATATATACCATTTGCGACTAGTTCATACATATGAACTAGTCGGTAAAAGGTGGCGTACTTTTCGCGACTACTAAGTAGTCTCTATCAGCGAATTAAATATTCATTAAAATATTGGCGGTCCACTTTCCTTCCCAGTGGAGGGACACGCATTACATTCTAACGCTTAGCGACTACAAGGTAGTCGCGAAAACTCCATGTGGCGGTCAAAATACGGACACGTGTCAGTCAGACTTGACATTCGCGACTACATCAAGTAGTCGCGAAAAACCTTGTCCTATATGTACTCGACCGAGACCTTCCTTTCTCATAAACCTTACCCTCCTCTTCATAAAAAACACTCCTCTCTCTCGATTTCTACCCTTCCAAGCTTGGATTGAAGCTAAAAACACCTCCCAATCATCACAGAAGGTAATATTTTCATGATTCTAACTATTATTTCACTTTTTTTCTTAAGATTTCAATACATTTTAATCCATTTTTTATCACTAACCTAATTTTTTTTGCTTTGTGTTTAATCCAAATCATATGGGCATGGGATCTACATCAAAAGAGATTCTATTTCATCAATCAAGGTAAGTTTTTCAACAACTATTTGTGTTTTAATTTAGAAGTTCTTTTTTTCAATTTTTTTTGTTTTTGGATTCTTTGATGTTATGATGAATTCCGAATATTAGAGGTAGATCTGACTTCCTTGGTTTCTTACCCCAGACATAGAATGTCTCGATTATATTCTTAGCATAAAGGGTAACTGTCCCTTCCTTGAAGTTGATTATGCTCTGACTTGTGGCCATGAAAGGCCTTCCAAGTATGATTGGAACCTGTTTATCTGCATTGAAATCAAGTATAATAAAGTCAGTAGGGATGGTGATATTACTAGATCGGACGAAACGTCCTCCACTTTTCCCAATGTCTTGGTAACTGAGTTGTCAGCAAACTGCAACTTCACTGGAGCTTTTTCTGATTTCTGAAGTCCAAGTCTATCGAACACGGACTTTGGCATAAGATTCACACCTGAAACCACATCACATATAGCTTTCACCTTGAGAATACCATTTATTTGAATAGGAAGATTAAAGCTTCCTGGATCTTTGAGCTTCAATGGTAACTCTTTCTCTACTTTTCCCGAGACTCTCACAGTCTCATTCTTGGCTTCTACACTCGCTTCTTTCTCAGGAATACCTTGCGTAAAAACTTGTTGCGGTGTAAGCCCTTTATTCGCAATCTCAAGCATTTGGGCGTTGATATTCTCAGGAGTATACGCCTCTACAAATGTCTTGATTTCAATGTCACCCTTCAGATTTGTATCGGGGATAATTGGTGACTCTGTTTGAAAAACTGGTGGCGATTCCACCTTCTTTTCTTCTTTCTTTTCTTGCACAACATGTGCAACTTCTATTTTCTCTTTTGAGGGTTCTTCCTCTTTCTCTTTATCTCTAGCAGCTTGCAATTCCATAACCAATCTAATCTCTTCTTCCATATCTCTCAGAAGCTGTATAAATTCAAATTTTTCTGAATCTTCATCCTCATCTTCAGAATAGTTAGAGTCCACGGTGCTAGACTTGGTTGGTTCTCCTTCACTTATAGGAACTTCCACGAGACTTTCTAATGCATGTGGTACTTCCTTATTCTCTTTAAATTCAAGGAAAATAGCCTTACAAGCTTCGAACCCAACATTGGCATCACCTCCTTCGATAACCTTCAATTCCTTCGCTTCCATAATATTAGTTAGAACTTTATTCATTTGTTCTACTTGCGTACCTAAGATTTGAATTGAAACTTCTTGTTCTCTTAACTTCTCGTTCTGTGAATGCATATTAGTGGTCATAAGATTCATAAAATTCTTCAATTGTTGATCACCCGAAACTCCTTCTTGAGGATATTGTGGTAGAGCCTTCTGAGCTAAAGCATCGGAATATTCATCATTAACAGGTTGTTGTGGAGGAACAAGTCGATTATAATTCTGCTTTCGCTGATATGGAGCTTGACCTCTTGGTTGGAAAGAGTTATTCTAGGGACGAGGTTAATAATGACTTGGATTAGCGAACCCCTGTGGATTTGAATACTGCATACCCGGATGATTCCTGTTACCAAATTGATAATTTCCTCGGTTAGATATGAAATAAACAGATGCTGGATTTCCTTCGCACTCTTCCAATGTATGATTCGTGACCCCACACTGTTGACAACCTTGTGCTTCTTGCACTACATTTGTTGCGGCTAAATTCTTCAGCATCTTAAGCTTAATCTCTTTGATTTTATTCTCTAATGCGGCAAGTTGAGCTGAGTTTGCAGTTTCCGCATTTAATCGAAGCGTACCTCTGGTATTTGTAACAGGAGCTCGCGGAAGTGGCCAACTCCTTTCTATTTCTATTTTGTTTTCCATTTCTTCGGCGGCTTCTGCAAGATTCATGGACACAAAATTTTTCTTTCCAAGATTATCTACCCTCAGTCTACTTTCGGAATTGATACCTTGATAAAATATAGCTAATTGTAAAGACGGGGTGTAAACATGGAGTGGACATCTAGCTAACTTCTGTTGAAACCTTATCCATGCGTCTCCTACTTCTCCATTCTCTTGTCGAAACTTCGCAAGCTCGCTTAGTCTTTGTGTCTCATACTCTTCAGATAAAAACGGTTAAAGAATGCGGCTTGAAGTTTTGACCAAGTAGTAATTGTACCTGGTGGATGTCTATCTAGACAATCACCAGTTTTGCCAGTCAGAAAGAACGAAAACATGTGACAATACAGTTGCTCGAGTGTAATGCCTGGAGTAACATAGGCATAACAAATCTGCATAACTTCTGAATCACTCTTACCGGATCTTGAACTGCTGCACCACTATAGAGTCCGAAATTCTGAAATTGACTGAGCATGCCCAGATCGTGAATAAACTTGATATTCAGGATCTCTGGAGGACGATAAACTAATGGTTGTACTTGAAAAGGTGCTTCCAAGCCTGGAAGATCTTGTTCAATTCTGTTATTGTATCTGTTATCTCCTGGTGGGGGTGGTACTTGGCCTAAAGGACCAAGTGGTGGATCTACGCCTTGTTGTTGATTTTCTGCCATAACTCTTCTTCGGTCTCTTTCTTCTCGGATACGTTTGTTATAAGCTCTGTAGCTCCTTTCGGGATCCAGGAGAGGAGGCCAAGGATGCACTGCTAAAACCTGAAAAAGACTAAAGCAAACCCGCAAGCGTAAATTTGCAAAAATAAAAAAACTGAAAAATGAATTTTAACTAAAAACTACTACTAGAATTAAATAACCCACACGCTAACGAGACACAAGTCCCCGACAGCGGCGCCAAAAATTTGGTGTCGCCTAGGGTGTGATAAAAAGATGATAAATAAATACGAAAAACAATGCACTAATCACCCTAGACTAACACGGTTCTGCAAGTATTACAAGACGTATGCAAGTTTTAATGATAAGAAGATTCGTTCCTCAGGGACTTAAATGTGTTAGACAGATGGGTAAATAAATCAAAGTAGCTATAATTAATTAAAGGATAGAAAATAAATAGGATTAATTGAGAGATTAATGATTAAACTAATTAAATTAAAAGAAAATAAAATAAATATGGAAGAAATATGATGAGAGAGTATAACTTAGGTTTTGCTAGTATGCACTAATCCTTTTAATTCTTTCTATCAATTTCAGTTTATAAGGGAGACAATAGCTCTTAGATATGTAGTCAGGATTCTAAATTCCCCCTATCCCCGGAGAGCAAACTAGGGTGGCAACCTCACAATCACGTGGGAACTCACAAAGGGTTAACCTACACCACTTGGGTCCTAGTCCTACCTAGTAATGATGTTTGGTGATGAAAATAAACCTTAATGACTATCTAGTTAGGCTGGTGTTGTCAGAACCAATTCCTTATTCTAGACGTTTATGTGGTGTTTCAATAATTAAACACCCCTTCCGGGCGACCATCTAACTACTATTAGCAAAACCCTAAATTGATCAAGTTTAAGACAGACAATAAATCAAAGCACATATATCAAATATATGGTAAAGCAGCCAGAATCACATTAAAACATATAATTCCTAAAGAAAATTAGATAGAAAGATAATTGATTTCATAGATTATACATAATGCAAAACCCAAGCTATGGGAAAATTAGTTCATACCTGAAGTAAATAAACTAAAAGAATGATACAAGGATGTCATCTTACTCTCTTCAATAACTTTAATGATATAAAACTTAAGGACTAACTTATGAGAGGCAAGGATTATTTTACAAAGGTTTAAGGGTGTATTTATAGGTGTTTAAAAGCCCAGATTCATTTTCTTTGAGTGGAAGACAGGCAACTTGGACTCCAAACCCAACTCAAATTCATAACCCTAAATATAAAAAAAAGGTAATAATCTGCCTCTATTTTGTTTTGGCCGTAACCTCTTCGTTTCAACTCCGTTTGACGCGTTCCATATGTCGAAACTGATCGTCTTGGAAAAATATATAACTTTACTTCAGGCCATTCTTCCAAATTCCTAAGCAATCTTGAGTTATGATCACTTATATGGTCGTAGGTGGTGTAATTCAGATTTATTTGGCAACTCTATCTTTCCATATCTTATCTTTTCTTTCTTTTATCTCCAATTTCCATGCATATCTTCTTTCCTTTATCTCTTTAGACTTGATTTGGCATCTAATTAATTTGTATATATCTTTAAAGCTTTACACTAAATAAATAAATTAAACCAAATATGATCTAAAAATAATAATTTATTAAATTAAGATAAGAAATAGGAAAGTGCAATAATACATAGGAAAACTCGACTAAAAGACTTCTAAAACACTAAGAGCCCGTTTGGGATTGATTATTTTGGAGCTAAAAGCGCTTTTGGATTAAAATTAAATTATATGTAAAAAATATTAAAAAATATCTTGACATCTAAAATCACTTTAAGTGATTATTTTAATAATCACTAATCTAGTGTTTTTCCTAAAAGTGATTTTATGAATTTAAAATATTACTATGGATATAAAATCACTTTAAATGATTATTTTGAAAAGCAATCCCAAACGGACACTAAAAATCATGTCTACAATTAAGATTAAATCATCACAAATGGGGAGACATCAACTATCTTTATTTTGTCTGATTTCCTCACCTTCATTCTATAATGAATTTAGACACTCCTCCATTCTATCTACTCGGAGGACCGTCTCCTTCTTCATCTAACTTGATCTTCTTAGGTAGTCTGCTTCTTGCAGTTCATGTTTGCCTTTAGTTAAACTAATAGTTCTTCATTTTGTTTTCTTGTGTATCATTCAATAAAAAATATTTTTTGGGCTAAGATTCTCCAACATTTTGATTGTTGTTAACATTTCTTCTTTGAATTCATGTATTGCAAAGAATAGCTCTCACATAGACGATTATGTTTCTCTTATCCTATGTAATCTCCCCTATAGATAATGCAAATGTTATGCGACTATAATGTTTCTTCTCCCCGGTTGGCAAAACTAAAATGAAAAAATATAGGGGATTAAAATATTAAGTACCTTTATTGGACTTGCATTCCAGAGTTACATAGTATCTTCTTAAATATATCTTGAGGTAGTTGCTTTATGAAGATGCCGGCTAATTGATTGTCTAGTCTACGAATTCTAGTATGTTGTCACCTTTTTTAGAGACGTCACGAATAATGTGATGTCAAAATAAACAATTGCGGTTGAATATAGATATAAAGTGCTTGCATTACTTGATTTTGAACTCCTATGGGTCCTTCACATTTTGAATTATCTCACCATATCCCAAAAATAAACTATATCAGTTTTTGCGAGGGGTTAACAAAATCAAATATTGATAAGGATGAAACATTACAAATTTTAAATATGCATATGATGTAGATAAAGTTATACAATTAGTCACAATTATTCTTTGGCATGTTAAACATTCCTAAATATATGAGAGTTACAACCACGTAATAATGTGGCTCAATTCATCTTCAACATTAACCTACATATTATAAGGTAACTAATTAGATGATGCATTCTTTTTGTTTATAGTTTGGAAGACGGTGATTGTAAAATTTAACTCTTTTAAACTTCATATATACATTCACTATATCGCATAAATTGCTATCTGAACAAATGCAATCTGTAGTGTAGTGTGCACATGTGTAGGGTTGGGTCAGCTCAATATTAGAGATTCTCATAAATATCATAATTAGATAGCCAAAAAAATAAATATTACACAAATTTTCTATAAGGAATTCAAATAATGTCTCATCTTTTGATTATCCAAGGTCAATCATAAATCATGCCAAATAAATATTTTGTACCCTGGAGCTTTTACTTTTCATATAGTTGTATTCTCTTACTCTGACACTGGTTATTATTTTGTAAGTTTTTCATCAATTTCTAAATTTATTAACGATAATATGTTTCTTCGCAAAGTGTAAAGCAAGACGGCCAGTTGGAGAAAAATTACCATTTGGAGCAGAATTTTGTAAATTTTTGCTTCATGCTCGTGAAGTTGAGAAGTCATATGTTACTCTAACTGTGGGGAGTATTATTAGAGAGTCTTAACTTGATTCTTGTCACTCCTACTATTAATGGTTCATCGGATTTGAAGCAGAGAATGTTAGTTATAATTTTTTTTGATCGAAAATCATAACAGCATCTGCACGAAAGTTACTTACTCATGGGTGGTAATGTTTGATCATCAATGTCCTTTGTATATGATCAAACCATTATGAATGATTAACAAATCTTGCAATTTACATAGTATATTTGTATGCGAAATTTCACTATGCAGGCCCTTATTTTTGCATCATCTTTCAAAATTCTGCATTTAGTTCGAAAGGTTACTCGGGAGGAGCTTAAAAGGAGTTTTACCCGAAATTTTATTAGGAATATGTGGCGTGAATATTATACTATGTTGAGGCAGCTTAGCTTAGCTTAGCTTAATTAATGAATATTCCTTGATACTAGGAAATTACAAAATATCCTTGGCCATTTTTTAGTATACAACTCTAGACATAAAGGGGTACCCCCTGCCATATTTGTAGAGTCAGATCGAACATGGTCTGTGGTTGTCAAAATTTTACCAAGTATACCTTGAATTGAGAAGTAATTTTGTCCCTCTCGTTTAAGCGACAGCCACATGTACACATGATTTATATTCTCAAGGCATAAGCAATGCACTTGTATGTGAATCAGAAATGGTGATGATAAGAGATGTATACCACATCGAGAGGATTAAAGGAAGGAGGGGGTTGATGTTAGTATAAAAGAGGATGGGTTGGCATTGAATTACATACTTACCTGGATGGGGTCAATAGATGATCAAGAAGATCTATGGCCTAGGTTGGTGACCTCCATTGCACAAATGAGGGGTGCCCGACTAAGATCTATCCAAGTGATAGAGTCTACATCATAATTTGTGGTAGAGGGGGCCTGCGTTCGCGCGGCCCCTACCTAGTTCTTAAATAAAAGTTGTCCTTATTATTGCTGCTTTTAATATCAGTAATTTCTTCTTGCTTGGTTTTCCTGCCTAGTCGAGGAAAATTCAAGTAACCCCTACCTAATTCTTAAGTAAAAATTGTCTTATTATTGCTGCTTTTAATATCAGTAATTTCTTCTTGCTTGGTTTTCCTGCCTTTTCGAGGAAAATTCATGATAATATTTTTGGTGATTTTTCGGGGATTCAGTTAAATGTAGAAAAGTCTAATATTTTTTATACTGGGGTTTCAAATGATATATTGAGAATTGCTTTGCACCAACACTTTTAGAAAAAGGTGTCATGCCTTTCCGTTATTTAGGTGGCCCTCTTGGCTCTTCCATTTTACTTTCAAGGGATTATAAACGCCTATTTGATAAATTAGAAGGGTATGTGAGATCTTGTAAAGTTTCTACTTTTTCATTCGCGGGGAGATTGAAATAAATTAGATCGGTCCTCCAAGTTGTTATTTGTTTTTGGTTTACTATATTTCCGATTCCGATTTGTGTTCGAGACCGTATTATTAGTATTTGTAGTAATTTTTATTGGAATAAAAAAAGCCGCCTCAAGTTTCTTGGAGTAAAATTTGTGTACCTAAAGAAAAAGGTAGGATTGGGTTGAAAGATTTAGGAGCATGGAATAAATCATTACATTAAAAAATGTTTTGGAAGAATGTGGACAAAAAAGACTCGCTTTGGATTAAGTGGATTCATGGAGAGTATTTTTAAGCTTGTGGCTTTTGGGAGTGAAACCCAAAAAAAGGAGATTCCCCACCCTTGAAAAATGTTTGGAAACTTAAGGATATTATTTGTGGGTCATTAGGAGTTGAAGGTCGAGTATGCATCTTGGTTTTTTGGTTCCCCTCGGAAAATTCACACCATATAACTCATGAGGTATCGAGTAAATTTTTTATGCTTTATACAAAATACCTTACGATTTAATTCGCTGGAAACTTTTTGTGAAGTCTTGGGCTAATATTATTTGGGACTCGTGTGTAACTCCTAAACGTTATTGTTTGTATGGAATTGAGGGAGGGGTTTAAAACTAAGGATCACATGACTTATTTGGAGTTAGAATTATTTCGTCTGTTATGTGGTGAAGACTTTGAGTCAAACAAACACCTTTTTTCCGATTGTGCTTATGTGAGGGCGATTTGGGATGAAATAAGGACTTCACTAGGGATAAATAAGGAAATTATTACTCTCCGTAGTTCTTTGAAATGGATCAAGAAACTTAAAGCTAGAGAGAATTGAAGAAGAAAGGCATGGGGGATTGGTTTTGGAGCTACCGTATGTTGTATTTGGAAGGCGAGAAATCACCTTAATATGAGGGGTGATTCTACCTCTAGGGAAACGGTTAACAAGGAAGTAAAGTGGTGTATTTTTCCATTTTGTATTTCTTGTTCCATCATCAATACTTTTTGGATGATAGTGAGAGATTAGCTTGTACTAGTATGAGTTATATGTTTTAGCTTCTTAGTTGATACGTTAAACTTTCGGGCCTAGGTAGGTAACACTTTTGTTTGTATAGTGTACAATTATTTTCTATTTATACAACCATTTACCTAACCCAAAAAAAAAGTAGAATGCATCATATGGTTGAGCCTGAAAAGTCATGGATACATTTTCACATCATGGAAAGCCATGAGTAAGTTTTTTGTATCCTGGTGACATGATAATGCCTCTATCGTAGTCGATTTCCTTTTCATCTTGAATTGGCATTTATATAAATTAGGTCTGTTAGGGTGAATGCGTATGCATACACATTAACTTGATCGAAACCTACACAAAACTAAGGCAATACACAAAAATATAACGATAAAAATCAATGTACTAGTATTAGTTAGATGGCTCAAGTTGTCAAAGTTAGGATATTATAACAACCGTTCTAATGGATAATCTTATCCAATTTATATTTCATTTACTATCCTAACACAAGTCTAAATATTAGTATATTTCAACATGTATATTGTCTAACATGCTAAAAACTTGTTTAAAGGATATATATTCAACAATTATTGGAAAAGTAATCATATAAACATGGTTAAACAAATAAGCCTGCAAATATTGACAATAATGTAAACAAGTTGAATAGACATTAAATAATATGAAACAGTTCCAAGAATACAATGACTTCATATTTCAAATATCATATCAAAATATTAATTTTTGCTCGATAACCCCAAAACTAGTCGAATTTAATTTCTTAAAATTCGACTCTCTAAATCATGACGTTGGTGAAAAAAATTGCCTTATTGTGTGGAGGAAGATAAGAGCCACTAAAAAAATTTCTTGATTCGAAGAATTTTTGAGTGGTAGGGTTTTAGTATGTGTTCCTCGTGTAACATGTGTACATGCGCTAAATAATGTGGCTAGGTGGGGAAGATGATATAACGGGTAATATAGTGGTGAAAGCGGGGAGTGGTGTAATTAGAACAAGTAATTGTGGAGTGTTTCGAAAGTTGCTTTGAAAATATGTTGGGAAAGATTATAATTTTAAAAAATTGGAGGTCTGATCATGTAACTTAGCTTTGAATGGTTTGAATGTGTTTGAACTGTTCAAACCATTAAAGGTTTTTAAATTTGAACGTCAAATAGACTTTGAAGGTCGCTTCGATCCTTGGAAGTCAAATTTTGAATGTTGGAGGACTCTTCGAAGGTTTTGCAAATAACTTTTATATCGACAAATTCCAAGAACTCTTTAAAGTATAGCATTGATGTTTCAACGTGTTATAAATTCTTTTTTCTTTTTGAAATCAAAATCTCTTCAAATGCTACTTTTAATACTCTCCTTTGCAATCAATCACAGGATCAAAGAGTGGCTTGAACTTTGAACATGATGCAATTTTTGAAATGTGGTTATTTTTCTTAAATCTAGATAGCTACGAGAGTTCATTTTTTAAAACCCTATAGACAAGATTAAAAATTAAAACATCTATCTGGGTTGCGGCCTAAGAAACACTATATTATCATTGTTTAACTTAACATTGTTGGGATCTCGTATTTAAGTGTATCAGTGGATCAAGCTCCAATTAGTTTTCTTGCCATTTATCAAGATTAATTGTCACGAGTTCTTACTCATATGTGGACAACCATTCGACCCATTAGTCTAATTTTTAACTCCCCGGCTCTCTAGTAAGCAAGGCTTCCTGCAAGTAGCATTTCCTAATATACTCTCGAAGTTCTTAATATACAAGCCTCTGAGAAAACTGAGCAAAGGTGAAACTGTTTGGCATGTATCTACACTCGTACAACTAACATTTTTTCACTTCTTACTTTGTTGGGTGATTTTGGAAAAATTAGGCAAGTGTTTGTTTTTGTTATAATAGTTGTTTATTTATCATACTTATTTTGGCTAAGTCTGTTATTACTCAAGCTTTCAAGATGTCGGCGAATATTTGATTTGGTTATCCGGGTCGTCAAAGGGATCATTGACAATGCTAATATAGGACATCTTCTCAACCAATCTGTCTTCTTGTGGATGCAATTGTAATGGAATTACCTATTTAAGTTCCTCCTCAGTTATCCATATTGATCAACTCGGCATAGAGGGTACCTTTATAAATGAACTCCTGATATTGTTTAATGGTTTCTTGCTTTTACCATTTTAGTGAGATTTCACTAGATCAGACAAATCATACCATACGTACTTAATAACGATTTCTTCCACTAGGTTCGTTAGAAAAATGTTGCATCTTCTTCGCACGCTTCTCATAGATTTTTTCAATTGATCATACAACATTTTGTACCAATTTCATCTAATTCTGCTTCTGCAACTCTCATGCCTCCTCTGAGGGCGTCCAAAAGTTAAATCATTCAAAGCTCGACTTCAGACTTGGCATATTAAAATCATTCAAAAGCCGATTCTGAGCCGGAATATCGTGAAATCATCAAAATCCCGACATCTGAGCTGGCTTATCATGAAATCATACAAAAGCCCAACTTCTTAGTTGATTATCATGAAGTCATACAAAATCCAAATACTCAGACATCGACTCAATATAAAAATTATTCAAAGACTTATTATTTCATCGACACATTACAGGATATTCAAGACCAGATAATGCGTTGACACTTCATGAAAATGGAAAATGAATTATTTTACCATTCTATAAGGGAAAACATCGATCATGCAAATTTAAGGGAGTTTTAATAAGCCACAATGATACATCGATAGTAATTGTCCAACATAAGGTTATCAAGCCGAACATAAAGCCATACCCGAGGATTAAAACCCTAGCCGAGGGTAGACGATATCAGAATAAACTCTTACATGATCCAACCAATGGGACAAATATACACGCGCATAGCGACTTAAGATATCCTCTCCTCGTATCTTAAAAAACGCGCCTGTAACAGGATTCCGCAAAGGCCTAGCGTGCCTAAGATATATATATATATATATATATATATATATATATATATATATAAATACCTCGATGCTTACCTCGTGAAATGGGCACTCTCTATTGATTACTCTAAATTCATTGTTCATAAATTCAATCTAGAAACCTCCAAATATCTCTCTGGGTTCTAAGAATACCCTCAGTCATAATAAGGACTTGAGCGTCGGAGTGCTATCAGGAGAACAACTCCCATATGGTCCTGAGACAGTGTCTAGTTTCAGGTATCTTTAGGCACACACATAGCTAAATCATCGGAAACTTGTGAAGAAACTTCGGGTAAAGTCCTTCTTCTAACTAAGAATCCCTCAAAAGTTATCCTAATCAATTCTCTGGGGACTTAACTATGATCCTTCTATAAATATATTATATCGGTAGAGGTTTTGTGCCCTATTACAGTAAACACCGTTTACCCACGTGGATTATCACTACTACAAAAATATTACCTGTTGAACCTTCATGTTATTATTAAGTCGTTAAGGATGTAAACTGGAAAAAAACTATGCTCAAAGAAAATATCTCTCTCATAAAGAATAACTCTTGGAAAATGGTCCCTCAATTTCAAAATATGAACATTACTAGATGAAAATGGGGATTTCGAGTTAAGAAAAATTTGGATGTCTTTCTTGAACATTACAAAGCTTTTCTCGTAGTAAAAGGTTATACACAAAAAACGAAGAGAAAAGTGTCTCGTCTTATATGACAGCCCAATATCAAAATATATAAAGGATATCGAGGGACAAATAAGTCAAGGCAAAATAAAATGCGAACGAAGTAAGATCATCCCAAACTATCTAACACACTAGAAAGAGGGAACATTAAAGAATCTGTCCTGCCTTATCAGATTATAGTGGCCCTTGAAGATGAGGATATAACCACGTTCGTAACTTAACATGGTATATATTTTTAACAAGTTATACATTTTGGCCTCAAGAACACAAGATTCATCTATCAAAAATGGTTTGGGCATTCATTCCGAGAACACTTGTCTTTTACTATTAATAAATTCGGACTTTTAATTTCAAAAAATCGATAGATGCTGTATCTGTTCATATCTAGCTTATTGATACTTTCTTTGGTATCTTAGTTCAGTGTATGAATTGCGTATATTTATTAATATCATAGAATGTAACTGAAGCTCTAGTGAAGTAAACGGGCGACGATTGTATGTTTTTGTTTCTCTCTAGCACACGCTCTCGGTGTACAATGTACACAAATGTACCTTGCAGGGGAAAAGTTAATTGCTGAATAATTTTTTCTTTGTACAATCCTTAATCTTTGAATGTTATATCTTTGTCCGGGGAATAAATACTGAAATAAAGTGTGAATGTGTAGACGTTTTATGTGGATTTGGTGTCATCTGATTCAAATCATGAGTTGCTATTAAGTGCATTATTGCCACAGCTAGAGGAAGAAGACGGCTCTTATGATGATGATGATGATGTATTGGTAAGATTTATAATCACAAGTTTAATAATCGCATATTGATAATTTGGGGTCTTACTTGTACCAAAAACAAATCTCAGTTTAAGAATAAAATAGAGGGTGATTAATTCTAAAGGTCCACAACAAAAAAAAAATTCTTCAACAGGTCCAGCCCATTTTTATAATATTTATAGTCTGTAATACCCTTAGTGTATTAAGTGACAGCCCATTCTTTGATCAACATTGATTAAGAAATTTGATTTTTTTTAATCGACATCTGAAAATCATAACACTCCATCTTTATAATAAAAACCCTACGTTGCAATAGCCCATTACAACATCCCCCTACTCCGGCGAGCGGCGGCCATGAAAAGGCTTGATTACAATAACCCATTACATTTTGAATCGAAACAAACATTCTTCGAAACAATACTATGAGAAACAAGCATTCAGTTAAATAGAAACAGACGTTCTTCAAAAACTATGAGAAATTTGAATCGAATAAAATCAAACACAATGGGCTCGTGCGCTCCATCTCCATTGCAAAGATATTAAAGCAAAGATATTAATTGTGCCCATTGGCTTTTCATTCTCTCTCATATGACAAGCTAGTATAAGATGAAAGGACGTTCAACAGTGAAGCACATTACCATCTCGTCGAATATAGCTGGTAAGACGTTGATAGCCCAGTTACCAGTATGTGGTAGCCCACCCAAATCACACTACGAACCCAACAAACACATCTTCTCCGTCGAATATAGTCGGTAAGACGTTGATAGCCCAGTTACCAGTATGTGGTAGCCCGCCCAAATCACACTACGAGCCCAACAAACACGTCTTCTCCGTCGAATATAGCTAGTAAGACGTTGATAGCCCAGTTACCAGTATGTGGTAGCCCACCCAAATCACACTACGAGACACGATGAGCCCCAACCCTAAATGAATGAAAACCCTTCGTCGGCAATGGACGATGAATCACGCACTATGATGAATCACGCACTAGTTGGAAAAGTGTATGTGTATTTGAGAATAACTAATGATATGATATTGATATCCTTAATTGTTGCTATAATAAGAAAGAGATATAATTAGCATAATTAATCCCTTATATTAAGCAAATATGAAAGATATTATTCAGGAGTAAGAAAGGTATGATCGATTTGCTGACAACTTATTTGGCCCTTTTAAAGGTGTAGTATTTAGGTGGGCTTGTTAAGATAGGATATGTTGGGTTTAGGTCTTTATTGGCTATTATCTCTAAAATAGACCCAACAAATAATAGTTAATTGAAAGAAATTATAACTAGAATTGGTGGGGTGCGCCTGGCCAAGGCAATAGTGCAACACCAAGGCGACACTCGAGAACCCAAGTAGCAAGCTACCTTGATGGGCTCTCCCCCTCAAAAAATAAATTTAATATCGTGTGGACCGATGGCCCACATATCAGATATTAAACTGATAAGAACAGATACTACACTTGATCTTAGCCAAAAGGCCGAGAAAGGTATGCTTAATTTAGTCTTGGACCAACAAATTTATTGCTCACCTTCTATTCACTTCCTTTGTGTCATCTTCGATATGGGATAAACACACACATTTTCTTCCTTCAGCTTCATCTCATTCGACTTTTAAATCTCAAAAGCATTCCTTCCAATTAAATCTAAAGGTCACTACTCGAATAGTCTGCCCTTAGAAAAATAATATTGACATGCTACTCAAAGCGAAATTATAATAATGTAATTGCTATTTTCTAACTAGTAAAAATATCACAACCGGTTTACGCTTTTCATAATGCATGGTCCTTTATTATTATAATGTTCGAGCTCAAAATTTTGAATCATGCCCATTCTTCAATCTGGTAGCAACAACCAAATGATCAGCCTATCCAAAGACAACATGAGTAAATTTTTCGGTAGTAACCATTGCCTTCCCCGTCACCTTTTTTCAGAACAGATCTGTTCACTTAGACCTTGAAATAAATTAAAGAGAAGACGAAGAACTCACACCATCAATAATATAGACAAGACAAAGAGAGTCAAAATAACAGATCGGAAAGTATCACTTAGACCTATAATTACCACTGGAGAGATGACGAACCACTGTATTGTTCGTAAGACCAACCAATCGTACGTATTTGATTCCTTCTAATCTCGAAGTCTCAGAGAGAAACTCATCTTTTTGAACCATCACCTGCAATCCCATGCACCGCCACAATATAGCGATATCCAACTCCGTTACGAGTTATTTTTTGCCAAATTTGGGTAAAGTTTCTTCACTAGAATAGTTCTACCGGTTGTAAGTATTTGATTAGCTGCATTCTATCCCTCTGGTGTCACGTAACCAGGAAATGTTTCTCTTATCCGTGTTTCAAACTTACTTGTATGTCAAACCTCAGAGTGAAATTGTGATTTGAGGCTTTGGAGTTGTAGTTATATACTCGAGATACTCCCTCCGTCCATTTTTACTTGTCCTACTTTTTGTGGCACAAAGATTAAAAAGGACATTAAATACACTCCCTATTTACTATATTGCCCTTGTTCATTGAGTAGAATGTCATTTAATGCACCATTGCTTTAGACTAATTAATTAGGGGTGATATTGGGAAACTGGAAGAAAAAATGTCTTGATAATATAAAAGGGACAAATATTATTGGACACCTCTTTTTAGAAAGAAGGACAAATAAAAGTGGACGGAGGGAGTATGTCCTTAGGCGGGAAGGTAAATGCCCAATCCTCTACTTTGTACAAAAATAAGACATTTTTTATTACCTCACTTTTCAACTTGTTTTCTCTAGTGTACTTGACCGTCCCTTATCTTCACTAGAAAAAGTGGTGAACATTTTGGTGTGGATAAGGGAAAAAGTGTGACAAAATGTGACAAAATTTCAGGGCCTTTGATGCAAATTTCAGGAAATAAAGTAAATCAAAAAATAAAAAAAATATGTCAAGGTTATATACTTCAGGATGGTCGGGTCAAGGTTACTTAACTTCTCCAGAATGCATGGATTCTACTCCGTCATTGAGGGTGAAGAAAGAGGTTGTTTACTTTGACCATAGACATTGGTTACCTACCACACATCTATTTATAAAAGACAAGGTTTCGTACCCCGCTTCCGATTATAGGGGCCCACCGAAGAAATATACTCCTGCCGATATTCAGACACAGTTAGATGGTCTTCTCATTGTGGTTCCCGGTAAACACAAGGATTTTGGGGGTAGGATCGTGATACAAACTGTTCCTCGTCGATTCAATTGGAAGAAAAAGAGAATTTTTTATCGTTTACCTTATTGGTCCGAAAAATTTGTTGAAACATAACATTGACATTATGCATTGCGAGAAGAATGTGTGTGATAGTTCGCTCAATACAATTATAGGTATTGATGGGAAAATAAACAAATATAACGTGAATGCGAGAATGGATCTTAAGGATATGAACATTAGGAAAGATTTGTGGTTGACATCGAGAGACGGTAAATCGATACTGAAGCGAGCAAAGTATACTTTGTCAACCGAAAAGCAGAAAATATTTCTTGACTGGTTGAAGGCACAGAAGTTTCCCGATAGTTTCACATCTAGTTTGAGAAATAATGTTCAAAGTGATATGGGCAAGATTATCGAAATGAAATCGCACGACTATCACGTGATGATGTAGAATCTTTTCGTGGCTAGTATACCAGTACTTATTGAAGACAAATCAATTAGTGATGCGATTATTGGGGTAGCTAACGTGTTTAGAGTCGTTTGTAAGAAAAATCTCAGCAGGAAAGAGTTAGAATCGGGTAAGGAGAAAGTGGTTGAGGTTATGTGTAGACTGGAAACGATTTTGCCTCCCGCGTTTTTCGATATTATGATCCACCTGGTTATACACTTATACGACGAGGCTTTGTTAGGGGGACCAGTTCAGATGCGTTGGATGTACCCGTTTGAACGGTATTTACAGAATTTAAAGGAGTATATATAAAACCCGGCTAGGCCGGAGGGTTCAATCACCGAGGGGTACGTCGTTGAGGAGACTTTGACTTTCATATCACGTTTTCTCCAAGAAGAAAAAACGAAGTTCAATGAATCGGGTAGATATACCGAGACTGAAGCTCAACCAAAATATTTATCCGTATTTAAGATCCAATGTACGCCACTAGGTAAGAAAGAGTTTGGTGTTTTGCAATACGTAGAGAAGTAGCAAATTAACAGGTACATCCTACTTTATTGTGATGAAATCCAGTATTTGATGACGTAAGTTGATAATTTTGTTTATTATTTTTTTAATTCAGTATTAAAAAAACGCATTGACTTTACTCTTCAAATGTGCAGAGAACACAAAACCACGCTATCGGGCCCTGAAGCTGATAAAGCTAGGAAACACTGACAAAATTTTCGAGATTTGTTTTTGCATAAGGTATACATTCATTCAAATACCAATTTAAGTTTCACATTTGACAATGTGGTTATTATTGTTTTTGTTGGTAGGTTTATACTATGGAAAAAGATGGCGATGCATTTGCTACTAGTGAGATGATTTCATTGGCTAGTAAGTCTCATGGTGCAGTTTATAAGTACAATTCATGTATTGTGAACGGTGTCAAATGGGTTACTCGCGAAAAGGGTAAAAAAGGAGTGACTCAAGATTACGGGGTATGCACCATGTACGAAGAAAAACCATATTACGGTGAATCAGTCAAGATTGTAGAGGTAACATTTGCTGGTGGTTGTTTCAGTTGTGCTATTCGAGTGTAATTGGTATAACACGAGTACTCCAAGGACAGAGAATGGGGTAACCATTGTTAACACATCTAGTTTTTTTGGAGAGGCGAGACATACATCTTAGCCACACAAGCGAAAAAATTATTTTACATTGATGAGATTAATTCAAGGATAACACAAAAAGGGTGGAAAGTTGTTTGGAAAATCAATGATAGACATGGATGGAGTCCCGAGTTATGGGGTGCAGAATCACTACCTACTAAAAACGAGAGTGTCACGATCCCTTTAGTGAACACCGAGACAGATTACTCACAGTTACACTTGACAACTGGAGAGGAGATCCCATTTGACCCTTCTCTTTTGCATGTAGCTTTATTTATTGATGAAAAGGATGAAGTAGAGGAACCAATCTATGTTGATAGTGACGAGGAAGTTGTTGACACGAGTGGTTACGAGACTGACTGATTTGAGGATTTTTTATGATTACGTGGTTTTTGGTTGTGTGGATTTGTATTACGTGTTTTTGGTTGTTTGGATTTTGATTACGTGTTTTTTATTGTTTGGAAATTTGATTATGTTTTTTGAATGTTTGGAATTGTATTACGATAAGTTTATTGCTCGTTAGAAATTAAAATAGTTCATTTTTAATTTAAAAAAAAGGTTTTTAGCGGCTACAATGGTTTTTACCCACTAGTTCATACATATGAACTAGTCGCTAATGATATATACCATTCGCGACTAGTTCATACGTATGAACTAGTCGGTAAAAGGTGGTGTACTTTTCACGACTACTAAGTAGTCTCTATCAGCGAATTAAATATTCATTAAAATATTGGCGGTCCACTTTCCTGCCCAGTGGAGGGACACGCATTACATCCTAACGCTTAGCGACTACAAGGTAGTCGCGAAAAATCCATGTGGCGGTCAAAATACGGACACGTGTCAGTCAGACTTGACATTCGCGACTAATCTCTTATGTTTCGCGACTACATCAAGTAGTCGCAAAAAACCTTGTCCTATATGTACTCGACCGAGACCTTCCTTTCTCATAAACCTTACACTCCTCTTCATAAAGAACACTCCTCTCTCTCTCTCTCTCTCTCTCTCTCTCTCTCTCTCTCTCTCTCGATTTCTACCCTTCCAAGCTTGGATTGAAGCTAAAAACACCTCCCAATCATCACAGAAGGTAATATTTTCATGATTCTAACTATTATTTTACTTTTTTTCTTAAGATTTCAATACATTGTAATCCATTTTTTATCACTAAACCTAATTTTTTTTGCTTTGTGTTTAATCCAAATCATATGGGCATGGGATCTACATCAAAAGAGATTCTATTTCATCAATCAAGGTAAGTTTTTCAACAACTATTTGTGTTTTAATTTTGAAGTTCTTTTTTTCAATTTTTTTTGTTTTTGGATTCTTTTATGTTATGAGGAATTCCGAATATTAGAGGTAGATCTGACTTCCTTGGTTTCTTACCCCAGACATAAAATGTCTCAATTATATTCTTAGCATAAAGGGTATATGTCCCTTCCTTGAAGTTGATTATGCTCTGACTTGTGGCCATGAAAGGCCTTCCAAGTATGATTGGAACCTGTTTATCTGCATTGAAATCAAATATAATAAAGTCAGTAGGGATGGTGATATTACCTGATCGGACGAAACGTCCTCCACTTTTCCCAATGTCTTGGTAACTGAGTTGTCAGCAAACTACAACTTCACTGGAGCTTTTTCTGATCTCTGAAGTCCAAGTCTGTCGAACACGGACTTTGGCATAAGATTCACACCTGAAACCACATCACATATAGCTTTCACCTTGAGCATACCATTTATTTGAATAGGAAGATTAAAGCTTCCTGGATCTTTGAGCTTCAATGGTAACTCTTTCTCTACTTTTCCTGAGACTCTCACAGTCTCTTTCTTGGCTTCTACACTCGCTTCTTTCTCAGGAATAACTTGCGTAAAAACTTGTTGCGGTGTAAGCCCTTTATTCGCAATCTCAAGCATTTGGGCGTTGATATTCTCAGGAGTATACGCCTCTACAAATGTCTTGATTTCAATGTCACCCTTCAGATTTGTATCAGGAATAATTGGTGACTCTGTTTGAAAAACTAGTGGCGATTCGACCTTCTCTTCTACTTTCTTTTCTTGCACAGCATATGCAACTTCTATTTTCTCTTTTGAGGGTTCTTCCTCTTTCTCTTTAGCTCTAGCAGCTTGTAATTCCATAACCGATCAAATCTCTTCTTCCATATCTCTCAGAAGCTGTATAAATTCAAATTTTTCTGAATCTTCATCCTCATCTTCAAAAAAGTTAGAGTCCACGGTGCTAGACTTGGTTGGTTCTCCTTCACTTATAGGAACTTCCACGAGACTTTCTACAGCATGTGGTACTTCCTTATTCTCTTTAAATTCAAGGAAAATAGCCTTACAAGCTTCGAACCCAACATTGGCATCACCTCCTTCGATAACCTTCAATTCCTTCGCTTCCATAATATTAGTTAGAACTTTATTCATTTGTTCTACTTGCATACCTAAGATTTGAATTGAAGCTTCTTGTTCTCTTAACTTCTCGTTCTGTGAATGCGTATTAGTGGTCATAAGATTCATAAAATTCTTCAATTGTTGATCACCCGAAACTCCTTCTTGAGGATATTGTGGTAGAGCCTTCTGAGCTAAAGCATCGGAATATTCATCATTAACAGGTTGTTGTGGAGGAACAAGTCGATTATAATTCAGCTTTCGCTGATATGGAGCTTGACCTCTTGGTTGGAAAGAGTTATTCTAGGGACGAGGTTGATAATGACCTGGATTAGCGAACCCATGTGGATTTGAATACTGCATACCCGGATGATTCCTGTTACCAAATTAATAATTTCCTCGGTTGGATATGAAATAAACAGATGCTGGATTTCCTTCGCACTCTTCCAATGTATGATTCGTGACCCCACACTGTTGACAACCTTGTGCTTCTTGCACTACATTTGCTGCGGCTAAATTCTTTAGCATCTCAAGCTTAATCTCTTTGATTTTATTCTCTAATGCGGCAAGTTGAGCTGAGTTTGCAGTTTCCGCATTTAATCGAAGCGTACCTCTGGTATTCTCTTGTCGAAACTTCGCAAGCTCGCTTTAGTCTTTGTGTCTCATATTCTTCAGATAAAAACGGTTAAAGAATGCGGCTTGAAGTTTTGACCAAGTAGTAATTGTACCTGGTGGTTGTCTATCTAGACAATCACCAGTTTTGCCAGTCAGAGAGAACGAAAACATGTGACAATACAGTTGCTCGAGTGTAATGCCTGGAGTAACATAGGCATAACAAATCTACATAACTTCTGAATCACTCTTACCGGATCTTGAACTGCTGCACCACTATAGAGTCTGAAATTCTGAAATTGACTGAGCATGCCCAGATCGGGAATAAACTTGATATCCAGGATCTCTGGAGGACAATAAACTAATGGTTGTACTTGAAAAGGTGCTTCCAAGCCTGGAAGATCTTGTTCAATCTGTTATTGTTTCTGTTATCTCCTGGTGGGGGTGGTACTTGGCCTAAAAGACCAAGTGGTGGATCTACGCCTTGTTGTTGATTTTCTGCCGTAACTCTTCTTCGGTCTCTTTCTTCTCGGATACGTCTGTTATAAGCTCTGAAGCTCCTTTCGGGCTCCAGGAGAGGAGGCCAAGGATGCACTACTAAAACCTGAAAAAGACTAAAGCAAACCCACAAGCGTAAATCTACAAAAATAAAAAAAACTGAAAAATGAATTTTAACTAAAAACTACTACTATAATTAAATAACTCACACGCTAACGAGACACAAGTCCCCGACAGCGGCGCCAAAAATTTGGTGTCGCCTAGGGTGTGATAAAAAGATGATAAATAAATACGGGAAACAATGCACTAATTACCCTAGACTAACACGGTTCTGCAAGTATTACAAGACGTATGCAAGTTTTAATGATAAGAAGATTCGTTCCTCAGGGACTTAAATGTGTTAGACAGATGGGTAAATAAATCAAAGTAGCTATAATTAATTAAAGGATAGAAAATAAATAGGATTAATTGAGAGATTAATGATTGAACTAATTAAATTAAAAGACAATAAAATAAATATGGAAGAAATAAGATGAGAGAGTATAACTTAGGTTTTGCTAGTATGCACTAATCCTTTTAATTTTTTCTATCAATTTCAGTTTATAAGGGAGACAATAGCTCTTAGATATGTAGCCAGGATTCTAAATTCCCCCTATCCCCGGAGAGCGAACTAGGGTGGCAACCTCACAATCACGTGGGAGCTCACAAAGGGTTAACCTACACCACTTGGGTCCTAGTCCTACCTACTAATGATGTTTGGTGATGAAAATAAACCTTAATGACTATCTAGTTAGGCTGGTGTTGTCAGGACCAATTCCTTAGTCTAGACGTTTATGTGGTGTTTCAATAGTTAAACACCCCTTCCAGGCGACCATCTAACTACTATTAGCAAAACCCTAAATTGATCAAGTTTAAGACAGACAATAAATCAAAGCACATATATCAAATATATGGTTAAGCAGCCAGAATCAGATTAAAACATATAATTTCTAAAGAAAATTAGATAGAAAGAAAATTGATTTCATAGATTATACATAATGCAAAATCCAAGCTATGGGAAAATTAGTTCATACCTTAAGTAAATAAACTAAAAGAATGATACAAGGATGTCATCTTGCTCTTTTCAATAACTTTAATGATATAAAACTTAAGGACTAACTTATGAGAGGCAAGGATTATTTTACAAAGGTTTATGGGTGTATTTATAGGTGTTTAAAAGCCCAAATTCATTTTCTTGGAGTGGAAGACTGGCAACTTGGACTCCAAAACCAACTCAAATTCATAACCCTAAAATATAAAAAAGGTAATAATCTGCCTCTATTTTGTTTTGACCGTAACCTCTTCGTTTCAACTCCTTTGACGCGTTCCATATGTCGAAACTGATCGTCTCGGAAAACTATATAACTTTGCTTCAGACCATTCTTCCAAATTCCTATGCAATCTTGAGTTATGATCACTTCTATGGTCGTAGGTGGTGGAATTCAGATTTATTTGGCAACTTTATCTTTCCATATCTTATCTTTTCTTTCTTTTATCTCCAATTTACATGCATATCTTCTTTCCTTTATCTCTTAGACTTGATTTGACATCTAATTAATTTGTATATATCTTTAAAGCTTCACACTAAATAAATAAATTAAACCAAATATGATCTAAAAATAATAATTTATTAAATTAAGACAAGAAATAGGAAAGTGCAATAATACATAGGAAAACTCGACTAAAAGACTTCTAAAACACTAAAAATCATGTCTCCAATTAAGATTAAATCATCACAAATGGGGAGACATCAACTATCTTTATTTTGTCTGATTTCCTCACCTTCATTCTATAATGAATTTAGACACTCCTCCATTCTATCTACTCGGAGGACCGTCTCCTTCTTCATCTAACTTGATCTTCTTAGGTAGTCTGCTTCTTGTAGTTCATGTTTGCCTTTAGTTAAACTACTAGTTCTTCATTTTGTTTTCTTGTATATCATTCAATAAAAAATATTTTTTGGGCTAAGATTCTCCAACATTTTGATTGTTGTTAACATTTCTTATTTGAATTCATGTATTGAAAAGAATAGCTCTCACATAGACGATTATGTTTCTCTTATCCTATGTAATCTCCCCTATAGATAATGCAAATGTTATGCGACTATAATGCTTCTTCTCCCCGGTTGGCAAAACTAAAATGAAAAAATATAGGGGATTAAAATATTAAGTACCTTTATGGGACTTGCATTCCAGAGTTACATCGTATCTTCTTAAATATATCTTGAGGTAGTTGCTTTATGAAGATGCCGGCTAATTGATTGTCGAGTCTACGAATTCTAGTATGTTTTCACCTTTTTTAGAATGGTCACGAATAATGTGATGTCAAAATAAACAATTGCGGTTGAATATAGATATAGAGTGCTTGCATTACTTGATTTTGAACTCCTATAGGTCCTTCACATTTTGAATTATCTCACCATATCCCAAAAATAAACTATATCAGTTTTTGCGAGGGGTTAACAAAATCAAATATTGATAAGGATGAAACATTATAAATTTTAAATATGCATATGATGTAGATAAAGTTTTACAATTAGTCACAATTATTCTTTGGCATGTTAAACATTCCTAAATATATGAGAGTTACAACCACGTAATAATGTGGCTGATGTTGATCTTCAACCAAAGGTGTCAAACACTCTGTCCTACTGCTGATTGATGATGCAGCTGGTAATGCTTCTGGATCGGCTGTAAAATGGTTTGGACATTCACTCCGAGAACACTTGTCTTTTACTATTAATAAATTCGGACTTTTAATTTCAAAAATTCGATATATGCTGTATCTGTTCATATCTAGCTTATTGATACTTTCTTTGGTATCTTAGTTCAGTGTATGAATTGCGTATATATTAATTAATATCATAGAATGTAACTGAAGCTCTAGTGAAGTAAACGGGAGTCGATTGTATGTGTGTGTTTCTCTCTAGCACACGCTCTCGGTGTACAA
Organism: Nemophila menziesii; assembly: GCA_029959085.1. NCBI lineage: Eukaryota > Viridiplantae > Streptophyta > Magnoliopsida > Boraginales > Hydrophyllaceae > Nemophila > Nemophila menziesii. The sequence goes on along the minus strand of JARWIR010000084.1, from coordinate 487,412 downwards.
TGTACACATATGTACCTTGCAGGGGAAAAGTTGATTGCTGAGTAATTTTTTCTTTGTACAATCCTTAATGTTCGAATGTTATATCTTTGTCCAGGGGATAAATACTGAAATAAAGTGTGAATGTGTAGACGTTTTATGTGGATTTGGTGGCATTAGATTCAAATCATGAGTTGCTATTAAGTGCATTATGCCACAGCTTGAGGAAGAAGACTGCTCTTATGATGATGATGTATTGGTAAGATTTATAATCACAAGTTTAATAATCGCAGATTGGTAATTTGTGGTCTTACTTGTACCAAAAACAAATCTCAGTTTAACAGTAAAATAGACCCAACAAATAACTAGAATTGGTGGGGTGCGCCGGGCCAAGGCAATAGTGCAACACCAAGGCGACACTCGAGAACCCAAGTAGCAAGCTACCTTGATGGACTCTCCCCCTCAAAAAATAAATTTAATATCGTGTGGACCGATGGCCCACATATCAGATATTAAACTGATAAGAACAGATACTACACTTGATCTTAGCCAAAAGGCCGAGAAAGGTATGCTTAATTCAGTCTTGGACCAACAACTTTATTGCTCACCTTATAATTACTTCCCTTGTATCATCTTTGATATGGGATAAACACACACATTTTCTTCCTTCAGCTTCATCTCATTCGACTTTTAAATCTCAAAAGCATTCCTTCCAAATAAAGCTAAAGGTCGCTACTCGAATAGTCTGCACTTAGAAAAATAAAATTGACATGCTACTCAAAGCGAAATTATAATAATGTAATTGCTATTTTCTAACTAGTAAAAATATCACAACCGGTTTAAGCTGTTCATAATGCATGATCCTTTATTATTATAACGTTCGAGCTCAAAATTTTGAATCATGCCCTTTCTTCAATCTGGTAGCAACAACCAAATGATCAGCCTATTCAAAGACAGCATGAGTAAATTTTTCGGTAGTAACCATTGCCTTCCCCGTCACCTTTTTTCAGAACAGATCTGTTCACTTAGACCTTGAAATAAATTAAAGAGAAGATGAAGAACTCACACCATCAATAATATAGACAAGACAAAGAGAGTCAAAATAACAGATCGGAAAGTATCACTTAGACCTATAATTACCACTGGAGAGATGACAAACTGCTGTATTGTTCGTAAGACCAACCAATCGTACGTATTTGATTCCTTCTAATCTCGAACTCTCGGAGAGAAACTCATCTTTTCGAACCATCACCTGCAATTCCATGCACCGCCACAATCGTACGTATGTTTCTTCGCTAAAATAGATTCTACCGTTCTAAGTATTGGATTAGGTGCATTCTACCCCTCTGGTGCCACGTAACCGGGAAATGTTTCTCTCATCTGTGTTTCCAACTTACTTGTATGTCAAACCGCAGAGTGAAGTTGTGAATTTAGGCTTTGGAGTTGTAGTTATATACTCGAGCTATGTCCTTAGTCTTGAAGGTAAATGCCCAACCCTCTACTTTGTTCGGAAGTAAGACATTTTTTAGATTACCTCACTTATCAACTTGTTTTCTCTAGTGTACTTGACTGTCCCTTATCTTCACTAGAAAAAGTGGTGAACCTTTGGGTGTGGATAAAGGAAAAAGAGTGACCAATTTTCAGGGCCTTTGATGCAAATTTCAGGAAGTAAAGTAAAGTAAATAAATAAATAAATGTCTATTAATGTGGATGTAGCTGAATGTTTTACAGCTAAATCAGCTGTACCTCATCAAATCGTTATACCTGCTAGTGGAGTAGAAAGTGAGCCAAATTATAACATTAATTTGCAGCAACTTATTAGTGTAACTCCTACTCGCTATAAAAATGTGGAGCTCACTAAACCTTCAACAAATCTGAAGCACCCTTCTCGGCTGATCCATTTCCAGCTTAGCAAATCTGCTCCAGCTCAGAAATTAAAATACCTTGTTCCGAGAAACAGCAGATCTTAGTAAGGCAACGCAGCAGCTCCGAAAAGCTGTTGATCCAGTTTTTCTCGGCGGAACAGCTCAAACTTCATCAAAGACAGTGCAGATTTAACCTAAAATGCGCAACATAGTCGGAAAATTGCACGGCACCACTTGGATATAAATTCCATCCCGGAATTGGATAATAGCTGCAAAATAATTACTCTCTGCAATAGTCAGTGTTCTCGGAATCTGATGCGATAAAAATTTATTCGAATACATGCAAGAGAGGGAAATTTGAATGCTTCATATGGGAAAGATTCGATTTTATTAGAAAACCGGAAATTACGGAAAAATTATGGAGATCGAGTGTGACAAGGAGCATCCTTTTGAGATGGTTATTAGTAAAAAAACGAAAAAACCTGAAGTAAGATATAAAAAGCTCACACTTGGTAGACGAGAGTATGCTTGGAAAAGAAGCAATATTGGAGGGCTTAAAAGCGCAAAACTGAAAGGCGCAAATAAGGGAAAACCCTCCGAGAGTTCTTAATGATTATTACAACTTGGAATTCGAGGGGCTTAGGCAGTACCTATAGGAGACGAGGTGTAGTAGATTTAATAAGGAATAAAAATATTGATATTTTAGGTATTTTGGAGACTAAGAGCAGTACGGTTCTTGTAAATCATTTTATGAGTAGTATGCTTAGAGGTTGGAAGTATGTAAGTAACTTTGATCTTGTTAAGCATGGGAGGATTCTAGTTGTTTGGGACCTGGACAAGATACAAGTGGAGATCATTGAGAGAACACCTCAAACTATTCATTGCAAAGTTGTGTGCAAGGTTACTTCTTTAAGCCTTTACACCTCTTTTATATATGATTTAAATGATCAAAATTTACGAAGAGATTTGTGAGAGAACCTTATTGATTTTTCCGCTACTTTCGATGACTCGTGGCTTCTCTTTGTAGATTCCAATAATATTCTAACTTTGAATGAGATAATTAGAGGGCACAGTGTTACGTTGGGTGATTTTGAGGAATTTGCGGATTGTTGTAATAGTTTGGAACTTGAAGATATTCAATATACAGGACAATTCCTTACATGTGATAATAATCATGTCCATAGTAAGATTGATCGTACCTTGGGCAATCGAAGATTATATGAGTCGGACCATTATATTCGCGCGAATTTCTTACCTAGATCGAGTGTTTCCGATCACCCGTCTTGTATGGTTACTGTATTCTTTGAACATTTTAATCGACTTGTTCTGTTCCGCATCTTTAATATGTGGGTAGATCATGTGAATTACAACCTTACAGTGGAAAATGGGTGGAATATGAGCGTTATTCCGGGTACAAAACAATACATTTTTTTTGCCAAAAAATTAAAGCTTTGAAATTTGATTTACGAAAACTTAATAAAGAACAATTCTCACATATTTCCGCAAGAGCTAAGAAGGCAAGGAAGAATCTTGAAAAGGCCGAGGTACTTTTCCAACAAAATTTAACTAATGATTGTTGTTTTGATGATTTAGTTGGGTTTCGAAATAAGGCGATAAATATTGAGAAAGCCGAAATTAGTTTTCTCCAGCAAAAGGCTAAGCTTGGCTATTCTCTCAATAGTGATAGATGTTCAAAATTATTTCATGGCCTTAGGAAGAGTAAACAAATTAGGCGTTTCTTACCTAATATATTTTTTCAAATGGGAAATCGTCAACATCGAGTGTTCAAGTGTATGAAATTTTTCTTGAGCGTTTTCAAGCCTTACTGAGAAAAAAGGACACAACCTCACATGTAGATCCCGATATTTTCAGTTAAGGAAGTATTCTTTCCCATGATCAAGGTGTAGATATGTGTAGAGAAATTACCGATCTTGAGATTAAAAAGACTATTTTTCGGATAGAAAATGATTAAGCTCCTAGCCCCGATGACTTTTCTTCTCTTTTCTCTCTTAGGACACTATTGGAGGAGATGTTGTTTTAGCGGTACACGGATTTTTCTATTTCGGATTTTTACTTCGACAATTATATACTTCTGTTATAGCATTGATTCCCAAGATTGAAGACCTTATTTGTGTTGATCATTTTAGCTCTATCTCTTGTTGTAACATAATTTATAAGGCTATTACCTTGATTATGGTGGATCGGCTTAAACCGGTTCTTAATAAATTAGTGGACGAATCTCAAACGCTTTTATGGAGGGAAGATCAATGGTTGAAGACATACACCTTGTGCAAAAACTTTTAAGGGGGTATAATAATAATAGTAGCTCCTCGAGATGTACGATAAAGACTGATTTTCTGAAAGCTTACAATTCGATTTCTATGGAATTTTTCATGAGTTACTAAAGGGACTAAATTTTCCGAAGAAATTTGTGGATTGGATAATGACTTGTGTATCTTCTTCATTTTATTCGGTGGCCATTAATGGTGAAATTCATTATTTTTTCAAAGGCGAAAAAGGTTTAAGGTAAGGTGACCATATTTCTCCTTATCTCTTTATCCTTTGCCTTGAAAATTTCTCTAAACTTTGAAAAAAATACGAATATAAATTTCAAGTATCATCCGAAAAGTGAAAAGGAAAAGATAACGCTCCTTTCTAAAGGAGAAAAGAGACTGTCAAATTCTCATCGATAGCTTAGATATTTTTGGTGATTTTTCGGGGATTCAGTTAAATGTAGAAAAGACTAATATTTTTTATACTGGGGTTTCAAATGATATATTGAGAATTGCTTTGCACCAACACTTTTAGAAAAAGGTGGCATGCCTTTCCGTTATTTAGGTGTCCCTCTTGGCTCTTCCGTTTTACTTTCATGGGATTATAAACGCCTATTTTGATAAATTAGAAGGGTATGTGAGATCTTGTAAAGCTTCTACTTTTTCATTCGCGGGGAGATTGAAATAAATTAGATCGGTCCTCCAAGTTGTTATTTATTTTTGGTTTACTATATTTCCGATTCCGATTTGTGTTCGAGATCGTATTATTAGTATTTGTAGCAATTTTTATTGGAATAAAAAAAGCCGCCTCAAGTTTGTTGGAGTAAAATTTGTGTACCTAAAGAAGAAGGTAGGATTGGGTTGAAAGATTTAGGTGCATGGAATAAAGCATTACATTTAAAAATGTTTTGGAAGAATGTGGACAAAAGAGACTCGCTTTGGATTAAGTGGATTCATGGAGAGTATTTTTAAGCTTGTGGCTTTTGGGAGTGGAACCCAAAAAAAGGAGATTCCCCACCCTTGAAAAATGTTTGGAAACTTAAGGATATTATTTGTGGGTCATTAGGATTTGAAGGTCGAGTATGCATCTTGGTTTTTTGGTTCTCCTCGGAAAATTCACACCATATAACTCATGAGGTATCGAGTAAATTTTTAATGCTTTATACAAAATACCTTACGATTTAATTCGCCGGAAATGTTTTGTGAAGTCTTGGGCTAATATTATTTGGAACTCGTGTGTAACTCCTAAATGTTATTGTTTGTATAGAATTGAGGGAGGGGTTTAAAACTAAGGATCACATGACTTATTTGGAGTTAGAATTATTTCGTCTGTTATGTGGTGAAGACTTTGAGTCAAACAAACACCTTTTTTTTTATTGTGCTTATGTGAGGGCGATTTGGGATGAAATAAGGACTTCACTAGGGATAAATAAGGAAATTAATACTCTCCTTAGTTCTTTGAAATGGATCAAGAAACTTAAAGCTAGAGAGAATTGGAGAAGAAAGGCATTGGGGATTGGTTTCGGAGTTACCGTATGTTGTATTTGGAAGGCGAGAAATCACCTTAATATGAGGGGTGATTCTACCTCTAGGGAAATGGTTAACAAGGAAGTAAGGTTGTGTATTTTTTCCATTTTGTATTTCTTGTTCCATCATCAATACTTTTTGGATAATAGTGAGAGATTAGCTTGTACTAGTATGAGTTATATATTTTAGCTTCTTAGTTGATACCTTAAACTATCGGGCCTAGGTAGGTAACTCTTTTGTTTGTATAGTGTACAATTATTTTCTTTTTATACAACCATTTACCTAACCCAAAAAAAAAGTAGAATGCATCATATGGTTGAGCCTGAAAAGTCATGGATACATTTTCACATCATGGAAAGCCATGAGTAAGTGTTTTGTATCCTGGTGACATGATGATGCCTCTATCGTAGTCGATTTCCTTTTCATCTTGAATTGGCATTTATATAAATTAGGTCTGTTAGGGTGAATGCGTATGCATACACATTAACTTGATCGAAACCTACACAAAACTAAGGCAATACACAAAAATATAACGATAAAAATCAATGTACTAGTATTAGTTAGATGGCTCAAGTTGTCAAAGTTAGGATATTATAACAACCGTTCTAATGGATAATCTTATCCAATTTATATTCATTTACTATCCTAACACAAGTCTGAATATTAGTATATCTCAACATGTATATCGTCTAACATGCTAAAAACTTGTTTAAAGGATATATTCAACAATTATTGGAAAAGTAATCATATAAACATGGTTAAACAAATAAGCTTGCAAATATTGACAATAATGTAAACAAGTTGAATAGACATTAAATTATATGAAACAGTTCCAAGAATACAATGACTTCATATTTCAAATATCATATCAAAATATTAATTTTTGCTCGATAACCCCAAAACTGTTCGAATTTAATTTCTTAAAATTCGACTCTCTAAATCATGACGTTGGTGAAAACAATTACCTTATTGTGTGGAGGAAGATAAGCGCCACTAAAAAAAATCTTGATTCGAAGAATTTTTGAGTGGTAGGGTTTTAGTATGTGTTCCTCGTGTAACGTGTGTACATGCGCTAAATAATGTGGCTAGGTGGGGAAGATGATATAACGGGTAATATAGTGGTGAAAGCGGAGAGTGGTGTAATTAGAACAAGTAATTGTGGAGTGTTTCGAAAGTTGCTTTGAAAATATGTTGGGAAAGATTATAATTTTAAAATATTGGAGGCCTGATCATGCAACTTAGCTTTGAATGGTTTGAAGGTGTTTGAACCGTTCAAACCATTAAAGGTTTTTAAATTTGAACGTCAAATAGACTTTGAAGGTCGCTTCGATCCTTGGAAGTCAAATTTTGAATGTTGGAGGACTCTTCGAAGGTTTTGCAAATAACTTTTATATCGACAAATTCCAAGAACTCTTTAAAGTATAGCATTGATGTTTCAACCTGTTATAAATTCTTTTTTCTTTTTGAAATCAAAATCTCTTTGAATGCTACTTTTAATACGCTCCTTTGCAATCTATCACAGGATCAAAGAGTGGCTTGAACTTTGAACATGATGCAATTTTTGAAATGTGGTTTTTTTTCTTAAATCTAGATAGCTACGAGAGTTCATTTTTTAAAACCCTATAGACAAGATTAAAAATTAAAACATCTATCTGGGTAGCGGCCTAAGAAACACTATATTATCATTGTTTAACTTAACATTGTTGGGATCTCGTATTTAAGTGTATCAGTGGATCAAGCTCCTATTAGTTTTTCTTGCCATTTATCAAGATTAATTGTCACGAGTTCTTACTCATATGTGGACTACCATTCGACCCATTAGTCTAATTTTTAACTCCCCGACTCTCTAGTAAGCAAGGCTTCCTGCAAGTAGCATTTCCTAATATACTCTCGAAGTTCTTAATATACAAGCCTCTGAGAATACTGAGCAAAGGTGAAACTGTTTGGCATGTATCTACACTCGTACAACTAACATTTTTTCACTTCTTACTTTGTTGGGTGATTTTGGAAAAATTAGGCAAGTGTTTGTTTTTGTTATAATAGTTGTTTATTTATCATACTTATTTTGGCTAAGTCTGTTATTACTCAATCTTTCAAGATGTCGGTGAATATTTGATTTGGTTATCCGGGTCGTCAAAGGGATCATTGACAATGCTAATATAGGACATCTTCTCAACCAATCTGTCTTCTTGTGGATGTAATTGTAATGGAATTACCTATTTAAGTTCTTCCTCAGTTATCCATATTGATCAACTCGGCATAGAGGGTACCTTTATAAATGAACTCCTGATATCACTACTACAATCAGAGCTTTTCTCGAGGACACTTTTAGCGAGGACATATTGTCGTCGCAAGAAGTAAGCTTTTAGCGAGGACATCTTTAGCGACGGGAAAAGTCCTCGCTAAAGGTGTGCGTGGAAAATAAGCCACCAATAATAATTAAAAAAGAAATTGACCGTTGGGGGTCGTCGCAAAAACCCCACCTTTAGGGAGGACTTTAATGTCCTCGCTAGAACCCATCTTTTTGCGACGACATGTAGGTGTTTTAGCGAGGACAGTATGTCCTCGCAAAAAGTCTGACCCTATTAAATACGGCCAGTTGGCCATTAATGCGAGCTTGAGCTTCAAAAACCCCCAAAAACCCCAAAAAAAACCCAAAAATCTCCTAATTTTTATATAGAGTTCACAATTTAATCTTGGGCATTTCTAGTTTGTGGCTTGAACCACAAATCTAACTCCTTTTGATCAAGTTTTGAAGCAAATTATTTTCATCATTTTAAGGTATTTTCTTTTAAGTTTTCATTTAATTTTTTTTTATTTTGTATAAATATTGTAATATTGTGTATGGTTTAGGTGTAATTAATTGTTTTTAGTGTTTTGTTTGTGATATATTGTTAAAATATTATGATATGAATTTATTATTTGAATATTTTGTGTATATTATGATTTTATTAAGTTAAATTGTATATTTAGGTGTTATATTATTAATTGAAATTTATTGCGGATGATAGTTGAATTATTTATAAATTTAGGTGTATAAATTTTGCTTAGTTTTAAAAATATATTTCGGTATTAGTGACCATATATTTATTTGATTTTTGAATTAGGTGCCCTTATTAATTATTGTGATAAAATAGTTGTTTTTTTTATGTGTTATAATTGTTACATTTGAAGTATTAACGTTTGGTAATTAATTTAAATTTAGATAATGAACCCTCAAATAGACAAGAGTTGGATCAAATTAACGAATAAGGTTTCGAGGGAATACATTAAAGGTATATTAGGGTTTATAGAATTTTCGCGAAACAAAGTGGATCGAGTCGGTAAAATATTCTGTCCATGTAAGCATTGTTATAATAATCGAAGATTTCCAATCGATGAAGTTAAAGGTCATCTTTTTCAATGGGGTATGGATTCATCGTATGAAGTTTGGACGAAACACGGTGAAGTTATTGTTATCCCCGACGACGAACCGGTCCAAGATAACGTAATGGGTAATGTAATTCATGATTTAGGTCCCACGTTTGAAACTGGCGGGTATTCCGGTGACGCTGAGATGAGTGACGTGAATGGTAGTGGTACTGGTCGTGGGTCTTTGGACGCGTTGTTCACGGAAATGGAGACTGATTTGTACCCCGGTTGTACTAAGATGAGTTCTTTGGATTTCATTGCAAAGTTAATGCATGTGAAAGTGAAGAACAAGTGGACTAACACTTCGTTTACCGAGCTTCTGCAATTGTTAGGACGTGTTTTGCCTGAACCACATAACTTACCCGAGTCTTATGCGGATTGCAACAAGAAGTTGTCTAGTTTAGGCATGGGATACATCTCGATCGACGTCTGCTTAAACGATTGTGCTTTGTTTTATAAAGAGAATGAAAAAATGGAGAATTGTCCTGTTTGTGGAGAGTCACAGTGGGACCCGAAGAAAGGGAAGAGAGTGTCGCATAAGAAGCTGTGTTATTTTCCGATTGCTCCTAGGTTACAGAGAATGTATGCTTCGAGGCACACTGCGAAAGATATGATTTGGCACCATACGGGAAAGAGCACCGACGAAGATGTGTTGCGTCATCCAGTTGACGGTGTTAGTTGGAAGACATTTGACGAGAGGAACCCCGAGTTTGCTAGCGAACCGCGTAACGTACGACTTGGTTTGGGGATCGATGGATTTTGTCCTTTCTCTATGCAAAATAACTCATACAGTATGTGGCCGGTAATATTGACGATTTACAACTTGCCGCCTTGGTTATGCATGCAAGAGTCTACGTTTATGCTCACGCTTTTGATACCTGGCCCTCGTTCACCTGGGAAGGATATGGATGTATTTCTCCGTCCTGCTATAGAGGAGTTGGAAACGTCGTGGAGTACCGGGATAGTTACATGGGATGCAAATAAGAAATAGGAATTTGTCATGAAGGTGTGTGTGATGTCCACGACGAATGATTACCCGGCTAGATCGTACACTTCAGGATGGTCGGGTCATGTCTATTTAGCATGTCCCGAATGCATGGAATATACTCCTTCCGTGCGGGTTAATAAAGGAGTTGTGTATTTTGATCATAGGCGGTGGTTGCCCATGATCCACCGCTTTCGTAAAGATAAAACTTCGTACGCTGATGTTGAGGAGTTGTGTATTCCTCGGAAACATAGTATTGCTGACATTCAAACTCAGTTAGACGGGTTGCCGATTGTGTTTCCTGGTAAACACAAGGACTTTGGCGGAAAAATAGTGAAGAAAACGGGCCCTCGTATATCAAACTGGAAGAAAAAGAGTATATTCTATCGTTTACCCTATTGGTCAGAAAACTTGTTGAAACATAACATAGATGTGATGCATTGTGAGAAGAATGTGTGTGACGCCTTACTCGGTACAGTTGTTGGTTTGGATGGAAAAATTAACAAAGATAACGCGAAGTCGAGGAAAGATTTGGAAGAGATGAAAATTAGATCTGATTTGTGGTTAACAGTGAATTCGCGTGGTAAGACCATTCTCCCTCAGGCAAAGTATGCGCTGACAACCGATAAAAGGCGAGATTTTTTAGAATGGTTGAAGGTGCAAAAGTTTCCAGATGGTTTCGCTTCTAGTTTGCGAAACAACATTCAGATTGACACCGGGAAGATTATCGGAATGAAATCTCATGACTGTCATGTGCTTATGCAGTATCTACTAGTGGCTAGTATTCCAGGCTTGATCAACGACAAATCCATTAGTGATCCGATCATTGGGTTGTGTAACGTATTCAGGAACGTTTGTAAGAAGAACTTGAGTAAGAAAGAATTGATTTCGGGAAAGTCTAAGGTAATCGAGCTTATGTGCAAGTTGGAGATGATCTTTCCTCCAGCTTTTTTTGATATTATGATCCACCTGGTTGTACACTTGTATGAGGAAGCTCGTTTAGGAGGCCCGGTACAGATGCGTTGGATGTACCCCTTAGAGAGGTACTTGAAGAAGTTAAAAGAATACATTCGAAATCCTGCTAGACCAGAGGGTTCGATCGCAGAGGGATACGCTTCAGAGGAAACTTTGACTTTCATATCTCGTTACCTTCGAGAAGAAAGTACGAAGTTCAACGATCCCGGTAGATACGGTTACCAGATTCCAGAAAGCAAGGACATATCTGTATTTAATAGTCAGTGCAAGCCTATTGGGAAAAAGAAATTTGGACGTTTAGATTTCATGGTGAAGGATCACATCGATTGGTACATCCTTAATAACTGCGACGAGATCCAACATTACATGATGTAAGTGTTTCATTAGTATTTTTTTAAGTAAATATGCAGTTCTTTTATTAATCAATGTAATTTTACTATATACAGGGAACATAAGGCATCACTTCCATCCGTCGGCAGAGATCAAAAACACCGGGAGTATTTTCAAGTCTGGTTTATGAAAAAGGTAAAATAGCATAAAAATGATTAATTACGCAATACTGACCATTTGATTTCTATGTAGGTCGGCACAATGAGAAGAGAAAATAATCCCCTAGCAACCGAAGAGTTGATGTCGCTGTCCTGCATGTCCAACAGTGTCGTTTATACGTATGATTCTTGCATTGTGGGCGGGGTGAAGTGGGTTACCCGTGAGAAGGGGGAGAAGCGAGTTACTCAAGATTACGGTGTGTGTACTATTACAGGTTGGTCCCCCGTATTGTGGTTGCTCAATTTATATTAATTTTTTTTTTGTTTTCAATAAATAATTTGTATCTATACAGACAGAGACACATATTATGGTGAGTTGGTTAAGATTATTGAGGTTGAATTCACTGGTGGTAATTCGGTTGTGCTGTTTGAGTGCAAGTGGTATAACACGGATAAAAAGAAGAAATTACGTAGAACAGAACACGGGGCGACAATGATTAACACAAACTCTTATTGGTGGACTGAGGAGCCGTTCATTTTAGCTAGTCAAGCGAAAAAGGTCTTCTATATTGATCAAATTTACGCAAAAGGTTGGAAAGTGGTTTGGGAAGTGAACGACCGTCACGGATGGAGTCCAGAATTATTTGGCGCTTGGTCAATTTCCACGGGAGGAGAACCTATAGAGATTCCATTGGCAGATACTATGTTGGATTCGGAGTACCCGGTTATTCAGTTGAGTACTGGACAGGGGATAGAGATTGATTTTTCGATGTTCGATATTGTGCAAGAGACAACAATTCCCGTAAATGTAGATGATGAAGATGAAGATGAATTTGATGACACTATGGGCGAGTACGCGACTGACAATGACAGTATTCACCTTGATAGAGATGATGAACCTATCATAGTTGATGATGGTGACGATTCAGATTAGTTGTGTTGTATAAGTTATAGTTTAGACTACTTTTGATTAGTTGTGTTGTATACGTTATAATTTTGACTACTTTTGATTAGTTGTGTTGTTGATGTCTCCTCATTTGTGATAGATTTATGTTAAGATGAGACATCATTTTTAGTGTTTTAGAAGTCAATAATGTCGATTTTCTTGAGTTTTAGTGCACTTTCCTATTTTGTGTCTTGATTTGTAGAAATATTGTTTTTAGAGCATATTGGGTTTAATTGTTTATTTAGTGTGTAGCTTTAAAGATAATTATGGAGATTAATTAGAGTCCAAGTCAAAGACAACAACTTATGGAAGGAGATATGCATGGTAATTGGAGATAAGGAAAGAATTGCTAAAAAGATGGAAAAGGAAAAGCTGCCTAAATCTGGGATTCTGCAAAGATAGGCTTTTTTACCTAATAAAGAGGCCGATTTTGGTGAATTACTCCTAAAGGGCATAGATAATTCTGTTGCGATTCTTTTCGTATCTTGTGGAGCAAAATCGGACCAATAACGAAGAAGTTATGACCAAAACAACGCAGCAGTGTTTATCTTTATTTCCATACGAATTTGAGTTGGGCTAGAAGTCCATTACCTTAACTATTCCTCAAGAAAACGAATTAGGTCTTCTAAACACCTATAAATACACCCTTATATCACTTGTAAATCATCCTTGCCTCATAGTAATTAGTTCTTAAGGTTTTATTCTTCCAGTTTATTGTAGAGAGCAAGATGATGTCTTTTATTATTTCTTTTAGTTTATTTCCTTCAGGTATGAACTAAACCTCCCATAGCTTGGGTTTTGCATATGTATAATCTATGAATTCTAATTCTTCTATCTAAGTTTCTTTGGGAATTATATGTTTTAATCTGATATTAGCTTCTTACTTTATATTTGCTTATGTGTTTTGATTTAATGTCTTTCCTAGAATTGATCACTTTAGGATTGTTTTAAGAGTAGTTAGATGGTCTCCTTGACAGGGTGTTTAACTATTGAACCACCACATAATGTCTAGTGTCGATAGCAGTTCTGACAAAACATACTTCTAACTAGATAGTCATTAAGGTTTGTTTTAATCACCATATCACCAAGATTGCAGTATTTGCTTAGGGCCTTAGTGGCATTTGATAACCCTATTTGAAATCACTTCTTGGTTGTGCCGTAGCCCCCTTAGTCGCTCTCAAGGTCTAAGGTAGTGGAATTTAGAATCCTGACTAAGTATTACCAAGAGCTAATATTCTCCCTTATAAACTAGATTTATAGATAGAATTAGAAGGATTAGTGCATACTAGCAAAACCTAAGCTATACTTCTCATCTCATATTCTTAATCTTTTACTTTATTGTCTTTATTTCCCTAGTTTTACTTCTTAAGTTCGAAAACCAAATATATTTATTTTCTGTCTTCTAATTAGTTACTTTTACTCGTTATTTGTTCCTACGCGTTTAACACACTTAAGTCCCTGAGAACGAACTCTACTTATCATTAAAACTTGCATACGTCCTGTAATACTTGCAGTACTGTGCCTGTCTAGGGTGAGAGTGCATAGTTTTCCATACTTAATTTGATCTTATTTTTATCACACCCTAGGCGACACCAGTTGTATAAGTTATAATTTTGACTACTTGTGATTAGTTGTGGATAAAAAAAAAGTGAAGAACTAGCTGAAACTAGAGTATTCAAAAAAAAAAAAAAAAAGTCCTCGCTAAAGGTTTTTGCGACGGGTTCTTATTAAGAACCCGTCGCTAAAGGTAGGTGTGAAAATAATTTCTGAATTTTTTTTAATTCCCCATTTAGGCGGTGGAATTTCCCGCCTATACTATCGCCAAAAACAAAACGACGTAGTTAAATCTTTAGCGAGGACATACATTGTCACAGTCGAGCTCGAGCTCGACTGCAAATCCATCAGAACCAGTTTCCGCGAAGATATTAAAAGACTACCGGTGGATAGTGAAGTCGCTCAATGACTACCTTGTCTCTCTCGGCAAGGAACCGATGCGAGAAAACGCTACTACCTCCTCCACGAGTACCCCCCCGACTCGAGACGCGATACATGAGGAGATGACGACAGTCATTAACATGCTTAATAGATGCCGGAGGGAAATCAGAATGGACGAGCAAGACCCCCCTTCTCCCAATCGAGACGCGTCTCCCCAAGCCGATCGGACAGCTGAAGAAGAAGAAGATGATAATGATTTATTCTGATTGTTTTTTATGCTATGACTACTAGTACTGTATATTTTTTTCCATGGTTTCTTTTGACTTTTTAAATTATCGGGTTTTAATTTGCGTTTTATTTTAATTAATTTTAATTGCTTTTAATTTTTATTGTTTCTTATCTTATTGATTGTATTCTAACAATACAAACAAATATATAAAAAAAAACAGATTACAAAAGAAAAATTAACAATACAAACAAATAAAAAAAATCAAATTTCAAAAAAAATAAAACAATTTTTTTTTGTTTAATTACGTTTTAGCGAGGACATATTTCGTCGCAAGAGTGACCTCTAGCGAGGAACATTGTTCGTCGTAAGAAAAGACTTCTAGCGAGGAACAATGTTCGTCGTTAGAAAGGGCTTTTAGCGAGGAACTTAGGTCCTCGCAAGAAGTTTTACCTTTCGCGACGACTTTACCATGTCGTCGAAAAAGCTCACTTTTCTCGACGAAACTTTCGCGACGACCTTTAGGCGAGGACTTGTCCTCGTTATAGCTTTTAGCGACGACATAGTACACCTTTAGCGAGGAAAAAAGTCCTCGCTAAAGGTCTTCCGTGTAGTAGTGTATTGTTTAATGGTTTCTTGCTTTTAACTTTTAAGTGAGATTTCACTAGATCAGATAAATCATACCATACGTACTTAATAACGATTTCTTCCACTAGGTTCGTTATAATAATGTTGCATCTTCTTCGCACGCTTCTCATAGATTTTTTCAATTGATCATACAACATTTTGTACCAATTTCATCTAATTTTGCTTCTGCAACTCTCATGCCTCCTCTGAGGGCGTCCAAAAGTTAAAATTATTCAAAGCTCGACTTCAGACTTGGCATATTAAAATCATTCAAAAGCCGATTCTGAGCCGGAATATCGTGAAATCGTCAAAATCCCGACATCTGAGCTGGCTTATCATGAAATCATACAAAAGCCCAACTTCTGAGTTGATTATCATGAAGTCATACAAAATCCAAATACTCAGACATCGACTCAATATAAAAATTATTCAAAGACTTATTATTTCATCGACACATTACAGGATATTTAAGACCAGATAATGCGTTCACACTTCATGAAAATGGAAAATGAATTATTTTACCATTCTATAAGGGAAAACATCGATCATGCAAATTTAAGGGAGTTTTAATAAGCCACAATGATACATCGATAGTAATTGTCCAACATAAGGTTATCAAGCCGAACATAAAGCCATGCCCGAGGATTAAAACCCTAGCCGAGGGTAGACGATATCAGAATAAACTATCACGTGATCCAACCAATGGGACAAATATACACGCGCATAGCGACTTAAGATATCCTCTCCTCGTATCTTAAAAAACGCGCCTGTAACAGGATTCCGCAAAGGCCTAGCGTGCCTAAGATATATATATATATATATATATATATATATATATATATATATATATATATATGAATACCTCTATGCTTACCTCGTGAAATGGGCACTCTCTATTGATTACTCTAAATTCATTGTTCATGAATTCAATCTAAAAACCTCCAAATATCTCTCTGGGGTCATAAGAATACCCTCAGTCATAATAAGGACTTGAGCGTCGGAGTGCTATCAGGAGAACAACTCCCATATGGTCCTGACACAGTGTCTAGTTTCAGGTATCTTTAGCCACACACATAGCTAAATCATCGGAAACTTGTGAAAAAACTTCGGGTAAAGTCCTTCTTCTAACTAAGAATCCCTCAAAAGTTATCCTAATCAATTCTCTGGGGACTTAACTATGATCCTTCTATAAATAAATTATATCGGTAGAGGTTTTGTGCTCTATTACAGTAAAAACCGTTTACCCACGTGGATTATCACTACCACAAATATATTACCCGTTAAACCTTCATGTTATTACTAAGTCGTTAAGGATGTAAACTGGAAAAAAACTATGCTCAAAGAAAATATCTCTCTCATAAAGAATAACTCTTGGAAAATGGTCCCTCAATTTCAAAATATGAACATTACTAGATGAAAATGGGGATTTCGAGTTAAGAAAAATTTGGATGTCTTTCTTGAACATTACAAAGCTTATCTCGTAGTAAAAGGTTATACACAAAAAACGAAGAGAAAAGTGTCTCGTCTTATATGACAGCCCAATATCAAAATATATAAAGGATATCGAGGGACAAATAAGTCAAGGCAAAATAAAATGCAAACGAAGTAAGATCATCCCAAACTATCTAACACACTAGAAAGAGGGAACATTAAAGAATCTGTCCTGCCTTATCAGATTATAGTGGCCCTTGAAGATGAGGATATAACCACGTTCGTAACTTAACATGGTATATATTTTTAACAAGTTATACATTTTGGCCTCAAGAACACAAGATTCATCTATCAAAAATGGTTTGGGAATTCACTCCGAGAACACTTGTCTTTTACTATTAATAAATTCGGACTTTTAATTTCAAAAAATCGATAGATGTTGTATCTGTTCATATCTAGCTTATTGATACTTTCTTTGGTATCTTAGTTCAGTGTATGAATTGCGTAGATTTATTAATATCATAGAATGTAACTGAAGCTCTAGTGAAGTAAACGGGCGACGATTGAATGTTTTTGTTTCTCTCTAGCACACGCTCTCGGTGTACAATGTACACATATGTACCTTGCAGGGGAGAAGTTAATTGCTGAGTAATTTTTTCTTTGTACAATCCTTAATCTTTGAATGTTATATCTTTGTCCAGGGAAAAAATACTGAAATAAAGTGTGAATGTGTAGACGTTTTATGTGGATTTGGTGTCATCATATTCAAATCATGAGTTGCTATTAAGTGCATTATTGCCACAGCTAGAGGAAGAAGACTGCTCTTATGATGATAATGATGCTGTATTGGTAAGATTTATAATCACAAGTTTAATAATCGCAGATTGGTAATTTGGGGTCTTACTTGTACCAAAAACAAATCTCAGTTTAACAGTAAAATAGACCCAACAAATAATAGTTAATTGCAAAAAGATTATAACTAGAATTGGTGGGGTGCGCCGGGCCAAGGCAATAGTGCTAACACCAAGGCGACACTCGAGAACCCAAGTAGCAAGCTACCTCGATGGGCTCTCCCCCTCAAAAAATAAATTTAATATCGTGTGGACCGATGGCCAACATATCAGATATTAAACTGATAAGAACAGATACTACACTTGATCTTAGCCAAAAGGCCGAGAAAGGTATGCTTAATTCAGTCTTGGACCAACAACTTTATTGCTCACCTTCTATTCACTTCCTTTGTGTCATCTTTGATATGGGATAAACACACACATTTTCTTCCTTCAGCTTCATCTCATTCGACTTTTAAATCTCAAAAGCATTCCTTCCAAATAAAGCTAAAGGTCGCTACTCGAATAGTCTGCCCTTAGAAAAATAAAATTGACATGCTATTCAAAGCGAAATTATAATAATGTAATTGCTATTTTCTAACTAGTAAAAATATTACAACCGGTTTACGCTTTTCTTAATGCATGGTCCTTTGTTATTATAACGTTCGAGCTCAAAATTTTGAATCATGCCCATTCTTCAAGCTGGTAGCAACAACCAAATGATCAGCCTATCCAAAGACAGCATGAGTAAATTTTTCAGTAGTAACCATTGCCTTCCCCGTCACCTTTTTTCAGAACAGATCTGTTCACTTAGACCTTGAAATAAATTAAAGAGAAGACGAAGAACTCACACCATCAATAATATAGACAAGACAAAGAGAGTCAAAATAACAGATCGGAAAGTATCACTTAGACCTATAATTACCACTGGAGAGATGACAAACCGCTGTATTGTTCGTAAGACCAACCAATCGTACGTATTTGATTCCTTCTAATCTCGAACTCTCGGAGAGAAACTCATCTTTTCGAACCATCACCTGCAATCCCATGCACCGCCACAATATAGCGATATCGAACTCCGTTACGAGTTATTTTTTGCCAAATTTGGGTAATGTTTCTTAACTAGAATAGTTCTACCGGTTGTAAGTATTTGATTAGCTGCATTCTATCCCTCTGGTGCCACGTAACCAGGAAATGTTTCTCTTATCTGTGTTTCAAACTTACTTGTATGTCAAACCGCAGAGTGAAATTGTGATTTTAGGCTTTGGAGTTGTAGTTATATACTCGAGATACTCCCTCCGTCCATTTTTATTTGTCCTACTTTTTGTGGCACAAAGATTAAAAAAGACATTAAATACACTCCCTATTTACTATATTGCCCTTGTTCATTGAGTAGAATGTCATTTAATGCACCATTGCTTTAGACTAATTAATTAGGGGTGATATTGGAAAACTGGAAGAAAAAATGTCTTGATAATATAAAAGGGACAAATATTATTGGACACCTCTTTTTAGAAAGAAGGACAAATAAAAGTTGACGGAGGGAGTATGTCCTTAGGCGTGAAGGTAAATGCCCAATCCTCTACTTTGTACGAAAATAAGACATTTTTCGGATTACCTCACTTTTCAACTTGTTTTCTCTAGTGTACTTGACCGTCCCTTATCTTCACTAGAAAAAGTGGTGAACATTTTGGTGTGGATAAGGGAAAAAGTGTGACAAAATTTCAGGGCCTTTGATGCAAATTTCAGTAAATAAAGTAAATCAAAAAATAAATAAAATATGTCAAGGTTATACACTTCAGGATGGTCGGGTTAAGGTTACTTAACTTCTCCAGAATGCATGGATTCTACTCCGTTATTGAGGGTGAAGAAAGAGGTTGTTTACTTTGACCATAGACATTGGTTACCTACCACACATCGATTTATAAAAGACAAGGTTTCGTACCCCGCTTCCGATTATAGGGGCCCACAGAAGAAATATACTTTTGCCGATATTCAGACACAGTTAGATGGGCTTCTCATTGTGTTTCCCGGTAAACACAAGGATTTTGGGGGCAGGATCGTGAAGCAAACTGTTCCTCGTCGATTCAATTGGAAGAAAAAGAGAATTTTTTATCGTTTATCTTATTGGTCCGAAATTTTTTTGAAACATAACATTGACATTATGCATTGCGAGAAGAATGTGTGTGATAGTTCGCTCGATACAATTATAGGTATTGATGGGAAAATAAACAAAGATAACGTGAAAGCGAGAATGGATCTTAAGGATATGAACATCAGGAAAGATTTATGGTTGACATCGAGAGACGGTAAATCGATACTGAAGCGAGCAAAGTAAACTTTGTCAACTGAAAAGCAGAAAATATTTCTTGACTGGTTGAAGGCACAGAAGTTTCCCGATGGTTTCGCATCTAGTTAGAGAAATAATGTTCAAAGTGATATGGACAAGATTATCGGAATGAAATCTCACGACTGTCACGTGATGATATAGAATCTTTTCGTGGCTAGTATACCAGTATTTATTGAAGACAAATCGATTAGTGATGTGATTATTGGGGTAGCTAACGTGTTTAGAGTCGTTTGTAAGAAAAATCTCAGCAGGAAAGAGTTAGAATCGGGTAAGGAGAAAGTGGTTGAGGTTATGTGTAGAATGGAAACGATTTTGCCTCCCGCGTTTTTCGATATAATGATCCACCTGGTTATACACTTATACGACGAGGCTTTGTTAGGGGGACCAGTTCAGATGCGTTGGATGTACCCGTTTGAACGGTATTTAAATAATTTAAAGGAGTATATACGAAACCCGGCTAGGCCGGAGGGTTCAATCACCGAGGGGTACGTCGTTGAGGAGACTTTGACTTTCATATCACGTTTTCTCCAAGAAGAAAAAACGAAGTTCAATGAATCGGGTAGATATACCGAGACTGAAGCTCAACCAAAAGATTTATCCGTATTTAAGAGCCAATGTACGCCACTAGGTAAGAAAGAGTTTGGTGTTTTGCAATACGTAGAGAAGTAGCAAATTAACTGGTAAATCCTACTTTATTGTGATGAAATCCAGTATTTGATGACGTAAGTTGATCATTTTGTTTATTAATTTTTTAATTCAGTATTAAAAATGTATTGACTTTTCTCTTCAAATGTGCAGAGAACACAAAGCCACGCTATCGGGCCCTGAAGCTGATAAAGCTAGGAAACACCGACAAAATTTTCGAGATTGGTTTTTGCATAAGGTATACATTCATTCAAATACCAATTTAAGTTTCACATTTGACAATGTGGTTATTATTGTTTTTGTTGGTAGGTTTATGCTATGGAAAAAGATGGCGATGCATTTGCTACTAGTGAGATGATTTCATTGGCTAGTAAGTCTCATGGTGCAATTTATAAGTACGATTCATGTATTGTGAACGGTGTCAAATGGGTTACTCGCGAAAAGGGTAAAAAAAGAGTGACTCAAGATTACGGGGTATGCACCATGTACGAAGAAAAACCATATTACGGTGAATCAGTCAAGATTGTAGAGGTAACATTTGATGGTGGTTGTTCAGTTGTGCTATTCGAGTGTAATTGGTATAACATGAGTACTCCAAGGACAGAGAATGGGGTAACCATTATTAACACATCTAGTTTTTTTGGAGACACGAGACATACAGCTTAGCCACACAAGCGAAAAAAGTATTTTACATTGATGAGATTAATTCAAGGATAACACAAAAAGGGTGGAAAGTTGTTTGGGAAATCAATGATAGACATGGATGGAGTCCCGAGTTATGGGGTGCAGAATCACTTCCTACTGAAAACGAGAGTGTCACGATCCCTTTAGTGAACACCGAGACAGATTACTCACAGTTACACTTGAAAACTGGTGAGGAGATCCCATTTGACCCTTCTCTTTTGCATGTAGCTTTATTTATTGATGAAAAGGATGGTCTTTTTGACGACACGATGGATGGGTATGCCGACGATGAAGTAGAGGAACCAATCTATGTTGATAGTGACGAGGAAGTTGTTGACACGAGTGGTTACGAGACTGACTGATTTGAGGATTTTTTATGATTACGTGGTTATTGGTTGTTTGGATTTGGATTACGTGTTTTTGGTTGTTTGGATTTTGATTACGTTTTTTTTATTGTTTGGAAATTTGATTATGTTTTTTGAATGTTTGGGATTGTATTACGTTAAGTTTATTGCTCGTTAGATATTAAAATAGTTCATTTTTAATTTAAAAAGAAGTTTTTTAGCGGCTACAATGGTTTTTACCCACTAGTTCATACATATGAAGTAGTCGCTAATGATATATACCATTCGCGACTAGTTCATACGTATGAACTAGTCGGTAAAAGGTGGCGTACTTTTCGCGACTACTAAGTTGTCTCTATCAGCGAATTAAATATTCATTAAAATATTGGCGGTCCACTATCCTGCCCAGTGGAGGGACACGCGTTACATCCTAACGCTTAGCGACTACAAGGTAGTCGCGAAAACTCCATGTGGCGGTCAAAATACGGACACGTTTCAGTCAGACTTGACACTCGCGACTAATCTCTTATGTTTCGCGACTACATCAAGTAGTCGCGAAAATCCTTGTCCTATATGTACTCGACCGAGACCTTCCTTTCTCATAAACCTTACACTCCTCTTCATAAAAAACACTCCTCTCTCTCGATTTCTACCCTTCCAAGCTTGGATAGAAGCTAAAAACACCTCTCAATCATCACAGAAGGTAATATTTTCATGATTCTAACTATTATTTCACTTTTTTTCTTAAGATTTCAATACATTTTAATCCATTTTTTTATCACTAACCTAATGTTTTTTGCTTTGTGTTTAATCCAAATCATATGGGCATGGGATCTACATCAAAAGAGATTCTATTTCATCAATCAAGGTAAGTTTTTCAACAAATATTTGTGTTTTAATTTTGAAGTTCTTTTTTTTAATTTTTTTTGTTTTTGGATTCTTTGATGTTATGATGAATTCCGAATATTAGAGGTAGATCTGACTTCCTTGGTTTCTTACCCCACACATAGAATGTCTCGATTATATTCTTAGCATAAAGGGTAACTGTCCCTTCCTGGAAGTTGATTATGCTCTGACTTGTGGCCATGAAAGGCCTTCCAAGTATGATTGGAACCTTTTTATCTGCATTGAAATCAGGTATAATAAAGTCAGTTGGGATGGTGATATTACCTGATCGGACGAAACGTCCTCCACTTTTCCTAATGTCTTGGTAACTGAGTTATCAGCAAACTGCAACTTCACTGGAGATTTTTCTGATATCTGAAGTCCAAGTCTATCGAACACGGACTTTGGCATAAGATTCACACCTGAACCCACATCACATATAGCTTTCACCTTGAGCATACCATTTATTTGAATAGGAAGATTAAAGCTTCCTGGATCTTTGAGCTTCAATGGTAACTCTTTCTCTACTTTTCCCGAGACTCTCACAGTCTCTTTCTTGGCTTCTACACTCGCTTCTTTCTCAGGAATAACTTGCGTAAAAACTTGTTGCGGTGTAAGCCCTTTATTCGCAATCTCAAGCATTTGGGCGTTGATATTCTCAGGAGTATACGCCTCTACAAATGTCTTGATTTCAATGTCACCCTTCAGATTTGTATCAGGAATAATTGGTGACTTTGTTTGAAAAACTGGTGGCGATTCCACCTTCTCTTCTTCTTTCTTTTCTTGCACAGCATGTGCAACTTCTATTTTCTCTTTTGAGGGTTCTTCCTCTTTCTCTTTAGCTCTAGCCGCTTGTAATTCCATAACCGATCTAATCTCTTCTTCCATATCTCTCAGAAGCTGTATAAATTAAAAAATTCTGAATCTTCATCCTCATCTTCAGAACAGTTAGAGTCCACGGTGCCAGACTTGGTTGGTTCTCCTCTACTTATAGGAACTTCCACGACACTTTCTACAGCTTGTGGTACTTCCTTATTCTCTTTAAATTCAAGGAAAATAGCCTTACAAGCTTCGAACCCAACATTGGCGTCACCTCCTTCGATAGCCTTCAATTCCTTCGCTTCCATAATATTAGTTAGAACTTTATTCATTTTTTCTACTTGCGTACCTAAGATTTGAATTGAAGCTTCTCGTTCTCTTAACTTCTAGTTCTGTGAATGCATATTAGTGGTCATAAGATCCATAAAATTCTTCAATTGTTGATCACCCGAAACTCCTTTTTGAGGATATTGTGGTAGAGCCTTCTGAGCTAAAGCATCGGAATATTCATCATTAACAGGTTGTTGTGGAGGAACAAGTCGATTATAATTCTGCTTTCGCTGAATGGAGCTTGACCTCTTGGTTGGAAAGAGTTATTCTAGGGACGAGGTTGATAATGACCTGGATTAGCGAACCCCTATGGATTTGAATACTGCATACCCGGATGATTCCTGTTACAAAATTGATAATTTCCTCGGTTGGATATGAAATAAACAGATGCTGGATTTCCTTCGCACTCTTCCAATGTATGATTCGTGACCCCACACTGTTGACAACCTTGTGCTTCTTGCACTACATTTGTTGCGGCTAAATTCTTCAGCATCTCAAGCTTAATCTCTTTGATATTATTCTCTAATGCGGTAAGTTGAGCTGAGTTTGCAGTTTCCGCATTTAATCGAAGCGTACCTCTGGTATTTGTAGCAGGAGCTCGCGGAAGTGGCCAACTCCTTTCTGTTTCTCTTATGTTTTCCATACCTTCGGCGGCTTCTACAAGATTCATGGACACAAAATTTCCCTTTCCAAGATTATCTACCCTCAGTCTACTTTCGAAATTGATACCTTAATAAAATATAGCTAATTGTAAAGACGGGGTGTAAACATGGAGTGGACATCTAGCTAAATTCTGTTGAAACCTTATCCATGCGTCTCCTACTTCTTCTCCATTATCTTGTCAAAACTTCGCAAGCTCGCTTTAGTCTTTGTGTCTCATTCCCTTCACATAAAAACGGTTAAAGAATGCGGCTTGAAGTTTTGACCAAGTAGTAATTGTACCTGGTGGTTGTCTATCTAGCCAATCACCAGCTTTGCTAGTCAGAAAGAACGAAAACATGTGACAATACAGTTGCTCGCGTGTAATGCCTGGAGTAACATAGGCATAACAAATCTGCATAACTTCTGAATCACCTTTACCGGATCTTGAACTGCTGCACCACTATAGAGTCCGAAATTCTGAAATTGACTGAGCATGCCCAGATCGGGAATAAACTTGATATTCAGGATCTCTGGAGGACGATAACCTAATGGTTGTACTTGAAAAGGTGCTTCCAAGCCTGGAAGATCTTGTTCAATTCTGTTATTGTTTCTGTTATCTCCTGGTGGTGGTGGTACTTGTCCTAAAAGACTAAGTGGTGGATCTACGCCTTGTTGTTGATTTTCTGCCATAACTCTTCTTCGGTCTCTTTCTTCTCGGATACGTCTGTTATAAGCTCTGAAGCTCCTTTCGGGACCCGGGAGAGGAGGCCAAGGATGCACTGCTAAAACCTGAAAAAGACTAAAGCAAACCCACAAGCGTAAATATGCAAAAATAAAAAAACTGAAAAATGAATTTTAACTAAAAACTACTACTAGAATTAAATAACCCACACGCTAACGAGACACAAGTCCCCGACAGCGGCGCCAAAAATTTGGTGTCGCCTAGGGTGTGATAAAAAGATGATAAATAAATACGGGAAACAATGCACTAATCACACTAGACTAACACGGTTCTGCAAGTATTACAAGACGTATGCAAGTTTTAATGATAAGAAGATTCGTTCCTCAGGGACTTAAATGTGTTAGAGAGATGGGTAAATAAATCAAAGTAGCTATAATCAATTAAAGGATAGAAAATAAATAGGATTAATTGAGAGATTAATGATTGAACTAATTAAATTAAAAGACAATAAAATAAATATGGAAGAAATAAGATGAGAGAGTATAACTTAGGTTTTGCTAGTATGCACTAATCCTTTTAATTCTTTCTATCAATTTCAGTTTATAAGGGAGACAATAGCTCTTAGATATGTAGTCAGGATTCTAAATTCCCCCTGTCCCCGGAGAGCGAACTAGGGTGGCAACCTCACAATCACGTGGGAACTCACAAAGGGTTAACCTACACCACTTGGGTCCTAGTCCTACCTACTAATGATGTTTGGTGATGAAAATAAACCTTAATGACTATCTAGTTAGGCTGGTGTTGTCAGGACCAATTCCGTATTCTAGACGTTTATGTGGTGTTTCAATAGTTAAACACCCTTTCTGGGCGACCATCTAACTACTATTAGCAAAACCCTAAATTGATCAAGTTTAAGATAGACAATAAATTAAAGCACATATATCAAATTAGGGCAGCACACGGGTCGGTTAACCGACCCGTAGGGGTAAACCCAATACCCAACCCTAATTTTCGGTTTTCATTTTCGTATACCCAATAACCAATATTTTTTATTGAAACTGTGCGTGTTGGGTAGGACGGGTTAGGGTTGGGTAAGGGTCGGCTTCGGTTATGTTCTAACAATAGAAATTTTTCAAAAAAAGTAACTAAAATCTAGTAACTTTCTAAAAACAGTAAGTTATTGAAATTACAATAGTTTTTTTATATAAAACAGCACTACATTACTATTACAACATTGAACCACTTATAAAATTACAAAACATTGAAAATTTGCAATCTAAATTGTGCATAACAAAGATCTTGTACAACAGGGGTGTAAATCCTTTAGTGATTCCAAAAAGAACTTCAAATCCAACATAATTCCTCTAAATTTGCATCACAGAAGAGAAGAAATTGTTAAATATAGTTAGCCTCAGATTTGGTTTCATCATTGGCTTAACATTTAGCCTCAGATTTAATATATTCACTGGCCTTTTATAATCTTAGGGACATTTTAGGGACATTTTAGGGACATTTTAGGGACAAGGGACCTCTTTTGAAAATTACAAGTTACTAAAGATTCAATTAAGTAGTTGCCAACTCAACCTTATATTCCACAATGGATCATACACAATTACACATAGTTATATTGAGGTGTAATCATGGGGTGGGAATATGGGAGATGCAAACATTATTAAATTGAAAATCTAATAACTTGTAAGATTCGAAAAGATTCATTATACCTTAAGGTTATGGGTTACAAATGTGTTAAAGTCGACTCTTAGGTCACACTCAACTCATACAATCCAACATAACCTGTAAAAGAGAAGAAAAGACAAAAAAGTTAAGATCAATTGAAGTTTTATCTAATTATCTATAACTGTATTATTGAAAAAATAGAAAGTGTTAGGGAGTAATACCTGAAATTGGCATAAGAAACAAAGCATTAACTTTAAGCATTCAAATCCATCACCAATTCATCTCATTGTTTTGAATACATGAAAGTAGGCAACATACAGAGACATTAGAAATCAATGTTTCGATTTATAATTATCATATTTGCATTATAAAAACAACCCAGTAACAATAATCATAGTCTCATACTCATAATCAACTCATATTCATAATCAAACGTAATAACAAAGTTCAAAATCAACCAACCAAAAATCAGTTCAAAAACAAACAAATACGGGGTTACAAAACAATCCATTAACAATAAATCATAGTCTCATACCCAAAATCAAACGTAATACAAAGTTCAAAATCAACCAACCGAAAATCAGTTTCAAAATCAACAACCCAGATACAATAATTAATATACGAAACTAAAAGGGGTTTTTCTTTTCATAAACAACAACAATACTCAAGCTATTAATTAGAGAACACATCGGCTTAAAAATACACAAGGATTAAGGTTATTAATACCTGATAAAGGGGGGTTTTGATTTAAGAAAAACAAAGCCGAGATTAACCCTTTTAGAGGCCTCCTCTAAACCCTTCTACTCATCTAGTAAACCGGCATATAAACAATCGAACAAGTTAACCATGATACAATACCGCACTTTTTAATCGGCGGGATTAGACGGGGATGGGGAAGATGCAGGGCTAGAAGTTTAGGGTTTTCGAGAGCCATGGAGAGAGACAGAGAGAAGGCGGTTTGAGAGAGAGAGAGAACACAGTGATTGGAATGAGAGAGGGGTCAAATGACCCTTCGTGTAATGAAGAGTGAAAAGCAACGAAAACAAAAGTAGCGTATGGAATACGCTGCAGTACCTTATTATATATAAAAAAAAACTGTTTCGAGTCGGGTGCGGGTAACCGCGGGTTTGGCAAAGCCAAACCCACAGTCCGACCCAATACCCAAATACTTATTTTTTTTGGCCCAATGGGTTCGGGTGGGGCTCGGTTTGGGTTTTTTCGGGCCGATTTTGGGTCGGTTTTTTCGGTTGGGCGGGTTTGGGTCACCCTTGTGCAGCCCTATATCAAATATATGGTTAAGCAGACAGAATCAGATTAAAACATATAATTCCTAAAGAAAATTAGATAGAAAGAAAATTGATTTCATAGATTATACATTATGCAAAATCCAAGCTATGGGAAAATTAGTTCATACCTGAATTAAATAAACTAAAAGAATGATACAAGGATGTCATCTTGCTCTCTTCAATAACTTTAATGATATAAAACTTAAGGACTAACTTATGAGAGGCAAGGATTATTTTACAAAGGTTTAAGGGTGTATTTATAGGTGTTTAAAAGCCCAAATCATTTTCTTGGAGTGGAATACTGGCAACTTGGACTCCAAACCCAACTTAAATTCATAACCCTAAAATATAAAAAAAAGGTAATAATCTGCCTCTATTTTGTTTTGGCCGTAACCTCTTCGTTTCAACTCCGTTTGACGCGTTCCATATGTCGAAACTGATCGTCTCGGAAAACTATTTTACTTTGCTTCAGACCATTCTTCCAAATTCCTATGCAATCTTGAGTTATGATCACTTCTATGGTCGTTGGTGGGGCCTAGGGTGTGATAAAATAAGATATAATTAAAGTGCAAAAACACCCTAAAACTACACGGTTCTGCAAGTATACAGATCGTATGCAAGTTTTAGATAAAGATTCGTTCCGCAGAGACTACAGAGGTTAGGAGAATCTTATGCAAATAACAAGTGCAAATAATCAAAGCTAGAACAAGTAAACGCAAATAAAAGTAAAAATAAATAGATTTTTGTTTGGTTTTCTAAATAACTAAATTAAACTAAGAAATTAAAAGACAGAAAATTAAATATGAAAGAGAAGTAATATGAGAATATAGCTTAAGTTATTAGCATGTAATCCCCACTAGTTTTGCCGTTCTAAACATGTAAGGGTGAATTATGTAGTATTTCCCTAATCGGTCCCAATATGCTATCGGTAGTTTAAAATAGGATTTACCTGTGTCAATAAGGCTTCCTAAGCAAACTTTTCCTGTAATTGGTAAAGAGTCACAAGACTCAACCATAGTGATTATCTAGCTAGGTTGGGTTGTCAGATCAAACCTAAAACTAAACGTTATGTGCTAAACATGCAATTAAACACCG
Organism: Nemophila menziesii; assembly: GCA_029959085.1. NCBI lineage: Eukaryota > Viridiplantae > Streptophyta > Magnoliopsida > Boraginales > Hydrophyllaceae > Nemophila > Nemophila menziesii. Next base: position 458,478 of record JARWIR010000084.1, on the reverse strand, counting down.
TTGTCAATGGTATCCTAATTACTAGATGGTAATTCTAATGGCGGCCGTCCACAAGAACACAGAATATGAATTCAAACACATAAACAGAGAATAAAAACTATAATTCTATTTAAAACATTAAATTCCCAAATTAGATAGATGTCAATCAAAACTAGGGTTCATACATATATGCTAAAACTTAAGCTAAAGAAATTTAGTTCATGAAAGAAAAGAAAGAAATTACAAATCTAAAGGTAGAAGAAGACATTGTTGATGACAGCTCCTTCCAGACTTCTCTCTTGTGTTGTAAGCTTCCTCTTGGTTTAAGGTTTCACCAAGGATGATTTAAGAGTGTTAAGAGGCTGTATTTATAGGTTAGAGGTTGACCTAATTCGTTTCTTTAGAGATAAGTTAAGTAATAGACTCCTAGCCCAACTCAAATTCGTATGGAAATAAAGATAAACACTGCTGCGTTGTTTTGGTCATAACTTCTTTATTATTGGTCCGATTTTGCTCCACAAGATACCAAAAGAATCGCAACAGAATTATCTAGACCCTTTAGGAGTAATTTACCAAATTCGGCCTCTTTATTAGGTAAAAACGCCTATCTTTGCAGAATCCCAGATTTAGGCAGCTTTTCCTTTTCCATCTTTTTAGCAATTATTTCCTTATCTCCAATTTCCATGCATATCTCCTTCCATAAGTTGTTGTCTTTGACTTGGACTCTAATTAATCTCCATAATTATCTTTAAAGCTTCACACTAAATAAACAATTAAACCCAATATGCTCTAAAAATAATAATTCTACAAATCAAGACTCAAAATAGGAAAGTGCACTAAATTAAGCTAAAATCAACCTATAAACTAATAAATAAGCCTAAAATGATGTCTCAAGAGTGTATTTTACTATCACAAATGAGGAGACATCAAGACCCCCAACTCAAGGTTGTATCGTCCCGATACAATAAAAGTAAAGAACAGTAGGGTAGTCAAAATAAACAAGAAGAAGTCGGAGGAGAACAAGAACAAAATATAATGAATGATCCTAGAGCATAAAATCCAAAAAATCTCATGTAGTAATGCTCAAGAAATAATGCACAAATATGCCTAACATACATGTAATCAACATTCCATAAATTCAAGTTAAGATTAATTTCGCAATGCCAGAAGGAGAGGATGATAACTTAGTTCAGGTTAATGGCTATAGGTTGTTCATAGGTCCCAAATACAGCATCCAATGGTCCATTTACCTACTACCTAATAGCTCAATTGTTTCTCCATCTAGTAGTCAGAAATCCTAAGGTCTTGGTTATAACTTGGCTTAAGGACGGGTGTGGTATATTTGGATAATGAAAAGTGAGCTTTTGGCTCTCTCCTCACTAGCCATCAACGAATCGCCCTAGAGCTTGAGTTTTCACTCGAAGATGTTCTCACTCAACCCAATTTATTTATGCTTTTTTAATGTGCATCCCCAATAATCCCAATTAAAACCTTTGATGATATAAAATCCACTTTGCCGGTCCGAATATATATTCTCTTTTCAAATCAATTTTTTTCTTTTGTATAGCTATGATTCTCTTTTGGTGTTGAGATATCACACTATTTTTCATATATATATTCTTTTTCTTTTTATGCCCTTGTTGGCAAATTTAGCTCGTAGCTTCTTTTCCATTCACTATTACCCCGGCAAAGGGTTACAATAATAACAATTCATCATCAATAAAATCACAAAGATAATTCCCAAACCCCTAATGATGAAACCCACCACCCCAAACTCAAGCTCTAAAACGAGTGTCTCAGGTTTTGCGATTCGAGTGCGGGTCATATAGATAAGTCCTAAAACTAGGGTATGGATTATAATGTGGTTCAATAAAAAGGCTTTAGAAAGGCTCAGAGGGGCTAAGACGGATAAATAACATAATCAAATAAAAGGGTGAGAAAGTATAAAGGCTTCAAGTGTTTTAATCATGAAAGAACTGCCTTATTCATTTTTCTAACTACCGGATTTCGTTACGTTTTCACTAATAGTTCATAGACAAGTGGGTTTTCAACTAATTCTAAACCTCACGTTCTACACACCAAATAACTATTCCTAAGTTTCAACGTGATTTCTTAGCATTGCTCATTAACTTTTCTATCCTTTATTTCCTGTTTTCATGCATGCATCTAAACAAATTTGTTTGCATCTTTCAAAAACATACTACCTACTATCATTGACCTAATAAAATCATGCTCAATAGGTACATTCAAGATATTCTATGCCTTAATTCAACCTAAAAATTTTAAATTTTATGCAAAAACAAAAAGGAAGATGAGGACAACGAATCCCCACCCCCAACTCAAAAATGAGCCGTGTCCCCACGACTCGAAAAAGACTCAAGCATGGAATAAAATTTAAAATAAAACTAACTAAAACTACCTAATGCATCCAAGCTATTGAGAAAAATTAGAATGACTTACCTGGCTGGCCATAGAGATCCATCATATCATCCTCATCTTCTGAAGCTGAGGGATCGGTGTAATCATCTATATCCTTGTACAAGGTCGAATTTTCTACCCTTGTTTCCAATTGCATAATCTCTACCCAAAGGTCTTTGTTATCTTCACGTAATCTTTCAACTTCGTTCTGTAACTGAATAGCCCAAGGAGGAAGATCATAAGCAATTTTGGAAGAGGAGGTAGAAGAACCTTGGTCTTGGATATTTATCTTGTCTAAAGGCCTCCTTGATGGTGTGGACATTCTAGCAGTTAATCTCTTCTTTGGTAGTGGTTGTTCAGGTGCCTGTTCTTTTGATTCTTCAGAAACCTCATCAATATTGATGGGTTTTTCAATGGTAGCTCCAGGCAATTTCTTATTCTTCCCAAGGATTGAACACTTTCTCTTGTATTCCATAGCTTCAGATCTGTTAGTCATACTTGATTCACCCACAACTCAAGTTATACCAAGGATGGATTAAAAGTTTAACGATAATTGGTTTAGCTTGATGTTGTTGCTTGGAATTGATGAAAGAGAAAGGTTATTTGATTGATCTTGGAAGAATTCTTTAAAGCTTGTTGAATATGATGGTGTTTTAATGGTGTAGTGTGATGATTTTGATGAAGGATTGTGTTTATGGAAGATTTAGGAGAGGATTTGATGAGTTGTTGTGTTAATTGTGAAGGTTTGCACAAGCTTTAAGATGTTTATATAGGGTTTGGGTCTGAAAAATTCGTGGGTGGAAGGCTAGGGTTAATCTCATAAGGTAAGAGTTTGATTAGGAAAAGAATTCTTTCTTTAAACCGCCTCTTGCGGTGCACCGGACATATCCCGCGGTGTACCGCAGCTTCTGTTGCTCCAAAATTTTTACCTACTGGATAATACCCGAGCTAGCACCCCGTGGTACGGGTTTTTGGGTCGCGGACCAGGGGTGCGGTGCAGGGGGTAGTCCGCAGCATGTCCGTCAAAAAACCCGAGGTACCCAACCCGTGGTACGGGTTTTAGGCGCGCGGACTAGGGTCCGGTGTACCGCGCCATGCCCCGCGATTTTTTTTCGACCTTCTGGATAAAACCCGAGATAGCCAACCCGTGGTACGGGTTTTTGGGGCGCGGTGCATCCCTGCGGACCATGGGGTAGTCCGCGGGGTAGTCCGCGCCAGACTTGAAGTTCCTCCAGATTTTTCCTTTTGACCCCAAACTCGTTTCCTGCACAATAACACACTACCTTTCTCTCCCATTAGCTTGAAAACACAATTAAAAATTTACACTAACTAAAAACTAAACACTACAAAGCAAAAACAACTAATCTAAAAAGCAATTAAAACAAGGGGTGTCTCCCAAGAGCACTTTTGTTTAACGTCTTTGAGTTAGACGTGTACCTCAGGCTAATTGCATTCGACAAGGTAGATTTTCTCTCCTTGCTCAAAGTCCTCACTGTCATAGTATCTCTTCAAACGCTGGCCATTCACCATGAATGTCCGTTGCTCGGCTGGATTTTCAATCTCAATCGCTCCATGCGGTGTGACTTTGGTGATAATGTAAGGTCCTCCCCAACGGGATTTAAGCTTTCCTGGGTAGTTCGAAAATCGAGAGTTGTATAATAAAACCTTCTGTCCAATCTCAAAATGCTTTGGACGGAGTCTTTTATCATGCCATTGCTTTGTTTTCTCCTTATAGAGACGTGAATTTTCGTAGGCATGATAACGGAGCTCCTCCAATTCGTTCAACTGCATCATCCTTTGCTTCCCGGCCAAGTCTGGGTCTAGATTCAGAGTTTTAATAGCCCAGTAGGCTCGAGCTTCAAGTTCAATCGGTAGATGACACGCTTTACCGTAGACCATTCGATATGGAGATGCCCCAACTGGTGTTTTAAATGCTGTTCTGTATGCCCAGAGAGCATCATCTAGCTTTAAAGACCAGTCTTTTCTTGATTTATTCACGGTCTTCTCAAGAATAGATTTGATTTCCCGGTTGGAAACTTCAGCTTGACCGTTAGTTTGTGGGTGATAACCGGTTGAAGTACGGTGTTTCACTCCAAACTTTTTAAGAAAATGTCTTACGGGAGCATTAAGAAAATGGGTACCTTTATCACTGATGAGAACACGTGGCGTACCATGTCTTGAAAAGATGTTTGATTTTAAGAATTTAATCACTGTTTGAGCATCGTTCTTTGGTGTTGCCACTGCTTCTACCCATTTCGATACATAGTCTACTGCAAGCAAAATATAAAGATTTCCATAGGAAGTGATGAAAGGTCCCATGAAATCTATTCCCCATACATCAAAGATTTCAACTTCAAGAATATTATTAAGCGGCATTGCGTCTCTTTTCGATATGTTGCCAGTTTTTTGGCATCTGTGGCATGATTGGACGAAACTGTGACAATCTTTGTGTATGGTTGGCCAATAGAACCCAGATTGAAGAATTTTAGCTGCGGTTCTATCGCCCTTAAAGTGACCTCCGTAAGGTGAACTATGACAACTTTCAATAATTTTCTCCATCTCACCTTCATGTACGCATCTTCTAACCACTTGGTCACTACATATCTTCCAGAGGTACGGTTCATCCCAATAATACTGTTTGGCCTGGTGGTTCAATCTTTGTCTTTGTTGTGGGTGGAAATCTTTGGGAAAGACACCACTCACAATGAGGTTGACTAGATCTGCATACCATGGCACAAAAGCACGTTTAATAGCAAAAAGTTGTTCATCAGGGAATACCTCTTTAACCAACAATGGTTCCTTGTTCGCATTAGATCCTTCGAGCCTTGATAAGTGATCAGCAACTTGATTGTCGCATCCTTTTCGGTCTCGAATATCTATGTCGAATTCTTGCAGCAATAGTATCCATCTAATGAGACGCGGCTTAGCGTCCTTTTTCTCCATGAGGTACCTAATAGCTGAATGGTCCGTGTATACAATAGTTTTCTTCCCAACCAGATAGGGACGAAATTTATCGAAAGCGTAAACCACGGCCAACATCTCTTTCTCCGTTACTGTATAATTCATCTGGGCAGCGTTGAAAGTCTTGCTTGCATAATAAATCGTGTGGAAAATCTTGTCTTTCCTCTGTCCCAACACAACACCCATAGCGTGATCACTAGCATCGCACATAAGTTCAAACGGAGCGTTCCAATCAGGAGGTATAACAACAGGTGTAGAGATCAGTTTTTCCTTAATCGTCAAAAACGCTTGAAGACATTCTTCAGTAAAATTATAAGGAGTATCCTTTTCAAGTAAAGAGCAGAGCGGTTTGGCGATCTTGGAGAAATCTTTAATAAATCGTCGATAAAATCCTGCGTGACCCAAGAAACTTCTCACTCCTTTAACAGAAACCGGAGGTGGTAGTGTTTTGATAACTTCAATTTTAGCACGATCAACCTCCATCCCTGCCTTCGAAACTTTATGTCCCAACACAATTCCCTCTTGAACCATGAAGTGGCATTTTTCCCAATTAAGCACGAGATCTTTTTCTCTACATCTCACAAGGACTTTCTCTAGATTACTCAAACAATCATCAAAACTGTCTCCAAACACCGAAAAATCATCCATAAAAACCTCCAAATATTTATCAATCATGTCCCAAAATATAGCCATCATGCACCTCTGGAACGTGGCAGGTGCATTGCATAAACCAAACGGCATTCTTCTATAAGCAAAAGTACCAAACGGACATGTAAAAGTTGTTTTGTGTTGATCAAGGGGATCCACACAAATCTGATTATAACCCGAATATCCGTCTAGGAAACAGTAATATTCTCTCCCTGCAAGCTTGTCTAGCATCTGATCAATGAAAGGTAACGGGAAGTGATCTTTCTTTGTTGCTTTGTTCAGCCTCCGGTAGTCCATGCACACGCGCCATCCCACAACTGGTCTTGATGGTATGGCTTCGCCTTGATCATTAAGGGTGGTGGTAAAACCTCCTTTCTTAGGAACACACTGCACTGGACTAACCCAATCACTGCTAGCAATCGGATAGATAATTCCTGCGTCTAACAACTTGATAACTTCCTTCCTCACCACTTCTTTCATAGCTGGCATGAGTCTTCTCTGTCCCTCTATAGATCGCCCACCTTCGTTCTCAAGAATGATTTTGTGTTTGCAAACGGAAGGACTAATTCCCTTGATGTCAGCAATAGTCCATCCGATTGCTTCTTTGTTTGCGCGAAGTACTTGAAGTAGCTTCTCCTCTTGAGGACCTGAAAGGTTAGCAGAAATAATAACAGGCAAAGTTTTGTTCGTACCTAGATATGCATAGCGTAAGTGATCTGGAAGTGGTTTTTCTTCGAGAACAGGTGGACATATTATAGATGGTTGTTTCATTGGTTCAATGTCACCTGGCTCTCGAAGTAATTCTCGTACGTTTAATCCTAATGCAGCAACATCTTCAGGGGGAATCTCGAGTTCTGGTGTTTCAGGTGCTAAGGCTTTGTCAAGATCATTTTCTAAGCTTTCTTCATTGAAGATTTCTTGCGTAATTTTTTCGATGACATCTACCTTGAAGCACTCGTCTTTCGCTTTAGGATATTTCATAGCTTGAAACACATTAAATCGTACCTGTTCGCCTTGTACTCTCATGATCAACTCACCATTCTCAACATCAATTAGTGTACGCCCCGTGGCTAAGAATGGTCTACCCAAAATGATGGGGACATTCTTATCCGCGTCGTAGTCAAGGATAATAAAATCACAAGGAAAAATAAAAGAGCCCGCGTTAACTAAAACATCTTCAATTTTACCTATTGGTCGTGAGAGGGAGCGATCCGCCATTTGTAGTACCACAGATGTAGGTACTACTTCTCCGATATTAAGCTTCTCGAACAGGGATTTAGGCATGAGATTGATGCTTGCACCTAAATCACATAATGCTTTCCCGGTCCAATTTTCTCCAATGCCGATGGGAATTGTAAAACTTCCGGGATCTTCTAGTTTTGGTGGCAACTCATTTTGACATATAGCACTGCACTCCCTAGGTAATCCAATTGGTTCCCCAGTCTCTATACTTCGCTTGTTGGAGAGAATGTCTTTCATAAATTTCATGTAGCTTGGCATTCTCTTGAGAGCTTCAACAAGGGGTATATTGATTTCTAATTTCTTCAACATGTCAATGAACTTCTTGAATTCCAGGTCATTGTCCTTCTTCCTGACACGTGAAGGGTATGGTGGTGGAGGGCGTGTACTGAGTTCCACTGGTTGTCTTGTCTTATCAGGTGTCTCGGCTTGGACACTTTTTGGTTGAACTACCTCTTTGACTGGATCTTTGATTATTTCTTCCCCCCTTTGTTCTGGAATAGGGATAGGCTCTGGTTCTGGTCTTGGTGGAGGTAGTTGCTTCCCACTTCGCAATTCAACTGCATGGCAAGAATCGTCTCTAGGAGCAATAGTATCACTTGGGAGTTGCCCCTTCGGCCTAGTTTGTAATGTACTCGCCATCTGTGATATAGTATGCTCTAGTTGCTTTATAACCTTCTCCTGAGTTCGAACTCTCTGTTGGCTATAATTTATTTTCTTCTCAACGTTTTGCATTAATTTAGTCATACTTGAAGTCAAACTCTGGAGTTGTTCTTGTTTTGCCCATTGCATTGATTGTTTAGGTGGATCTTTCTTCGGTTCTTGACAAGTTTTCTTCAAAATGGGTGTCTTTTTCTGAATAGGTTGTGGAGGATTATCAGGTTGAAGTTGGGATTGCTGATTAGTTTCTTGTTTTCTGTCCCCACTTCTTTGTTGTGGAGGTTGTTGATAACTAGCGTAGCTTTCTTGAGGATAATTATAACCATTAGAGTAATAGTTATCTTGAGGATATTGAACGGAAGCTACTGCTGGATTATTCATACATCTTGCCCACACATGATTTCTTGATCCACAACCAAGACACGAAGGAATTGTGCGTACCATATTTACCTGAGCAATTGTTCGGGCTTGTTCTGTCAGCTCTTCGAGTTGTTTAGCCAATTCCTTAAGCTTTAGAGATTCTGAATTGTTCTCCTTTACTGATTTCCTTGGCCAACTTCTCTCGTTCTCAAGAATTCTTTCCATCCCCAACTCAGCTTCTACAGGATCTAGTAACACAAAACCCGCGTTTCCCAACGAATCTGCTTTCTCTCTTGATTTATCATTAAGGCCTCCATAAAACAAGGTTAAATAATATTCTGGCGAGGATCTATGATATGGACATCTCGCCTTCTTATCTGTAAATCGTAACCAAGCTTCACCCAAACTCTCTTCCTCTTTCTGTATGAATTGTTCAAGCTCCAACATCTCTTTTAAACGTCTACTAACCGGATAAAAACGGTCTAGGAATCTTGTTTGAAGCTTGTCCCAATCTGGAATAACATGAGGGTATTGGGCATCGTACCAATCGCTTGCACATCCGGTCAAGAAGAACTGGAACATCAAATAATATACTTGCTCCCTAGTAACTCCTCTTACGATATAGGCATCACAGATCTGCATGAATTTCTGAGTATATCGGATCGGATCTTGATGTGCATCTCCGCTGAATAATCCATGAGACGCAAACTGAGTTAACATCCCAGGATCAGGTTTAAATTTAGCGGCTTGGATTTCTGGAGCGCGAATTCCTCGTGGCTCTACTCTAAATTCGATGGGTAGCTCAAGTCTCCTTGGGTTCTCCATTTGTAACTAAATCTGAAAAACAAAAACTAAAAACAAAAAGCGTAAAATAGAACTAACTAAAAATAAAAACACAAGATATATGCACAAGGACTAACGATGTAGTCCCCGGCAGCGGCGCCAAAAACTTGGTGGGGCCTAGGGTGTGATAAAATAAGATATAATTAAAGTGCAAAAACACCCTAAAACTACACGGTTCTGCAAGTATACAGATCGTATGCAAGTTTTAGATAAAGATTCGTTCCGCAGAGACTACAGAGGTTAGGAGAATCTTATGCAAATAACAAGTGCAAATAATCAAAGCTAGAACAAGTAAACGCAAATAAAAGTAAAAATAAATAGATTTTTGTTTGGTTTTCTAAATAACTAAATTAAACTAAGAAATTAAAAGACAGAAAATTAAATATGAAAGAGAAGTAATATGAGAATATAGCTTAAGTTATTAGCATGTAATCCCCACTAGTTTTGCCGTTCTAAACATGTAAGGGTGAATTATGTAGTATTTCCCTAATCGGTCCCAATATGCTATCGGTAGTTTAAAATAGGATTTACCTGTGTCAATAAGGCTTCCTAAGCAAACTTTTCCTGTAATTGGTAAAGAGTCACAAGACTCAACCATAGTGATTATCTAGCTAGGTTGGGTTGTCAGATCAAACCTAAAACTAAACGTTATGTGCTAAACATGCAATTAAACACCGTTGTCAATGGTATCCTAATTACTAGATGGTAATTCTAATGGCGGCCGTCCACAAGAACACAGAATATGAATTCAAACACATAAACAGAGAATAAAAACTATAATTCTATTTAAAACATTAAATTCCCAAATTAGATAGATGTCAATCAAAACTAGGGTTCATACATATATGCTAAAACTTAAGCTAAAGAAATTTAGTTCATGAAAGAAAAGAAAGAAATTACAAATCTAAAGGTAGAAGAAGACATTGTTGATGACAGCTCCTTCCAGACTTCTCTCTTGTGTTGTAAGCTTCCTCTTGGTTTAAGGTTTCACCAAGGATGATTTAAGAGTGTTAAGAGGCTGTATTTATAGGTTAGAGGTTGACCTAATTCGTTTCTTTAGAGATAAGTTAAGTAATAGACTCCTAGCCCAACTCAAATTCGTATGGAAATAAAGATAAACACTGCTGCGTTGTTTTGGTCATAACTTCTTTATTATTGGTCCGATTTTGCTCCACAAGATACCAAAAGAATCGCAACAGAATTATCTAGACCCTTTAGGAGTAATTTACCAAATTCGGCCTCTTTATTAGGTAAAAACGCCTATCTTTGCAGAATCCCAGATTTAGGCAGCTTTTCCTTTTCCATCTTTTTAGCAATTATTTCCTTATCTCCAATTTCCATGCATATCTCCTTCCATAAGTTGTTGTCTTTGACTTGGACTCTAATTAATCTCCATAATTATCTTTAAAGCTTCACACTAAATAAACAATTAAACCCAATATGCTCTAAAAATAATAATTCTACAAATCAAGACTCAAAATAGGAAAGTGCACTAAATTAAGCTAAAATCAACCTATAAACTAATAAATAAGCCTAAAATGATGTCTCAAGAGTGTATTTTACTATCACAAATGAGGAGACATCAGTCGTAGGTGCTGGAATTCAGATTTATTTGACAACTTTATCTTTCCATATCTTATCTTTTATTTCTTTTATCTCCAATTTCCATGCATATCTTCTTTCCTTTATCTCTTTAGATTTGATTTGACATCTAATTAATTTGTATATATCTTTAAAGCTTCACACTAAATAAATAAATTAAACCAAATATGATCTAAAAATAATAATTCATTAAATTAAGACAAGAAATAGGAAAGTGCAATAATACATAGGAAAACTCGACGAAAAGACTTCTAAAACACTAAAAATCATGTCTCCAATTAAGATTAAATCATCACAAATGGGGAAACATCAACTATCTTTATTTTGTCTGATTTCCTCACCTTCATTCTATAATGAATTTAGACACTCCTCCATTCCAACTACTCGGAGGACCGTCTCCTTCTTCATCTAACTTGATCTTCTTAGGTAGTCTGGTTCTTGTAGTTCATGTTTGTCTTTAGTTAAACTACTAGTTCTTCATTTTGTCTTCTTGTGTATAATTCAATAAAAAAAAAATTGGGTTAAGATTCTCCAACATTTTGATTGTTGATAACACTTCTTCTTTGAATTCATGTATTGAGAAGAATAGCTCTCACATAGACGATTATGTTTCTCTTATCCTATGTAATCTTCCCTATAGATAATGCAAATGTTATGCGACTATAATGCTTCTTCTCCCTGGTTGGCAAAACTAAAATGAAAAAATATAGGGGATTAAAATATTAAGTACCTTTATGGGACTTGCATTCCAGAGTTACATCGTATCTTCTTAAATATATCTTGAGGTAGTTGCGTTATGAAGATGCCGGCTAATTGATTGTCGAGTCTACGAATTCTAGTATGTTTTCACCTTTTTTAGAGTGGTCACGAATAATGTGATGTCAAAATAAACAATTGCGGTTGAATATAGATATAGAGTGCTTGCATTACTTGATTTTGAACTCCTATAGGTCCTTCACATTTTGAATTATCTCACCATATCCCAAAAATAAACTATATCAGTTTTTGCGAGGGGTTAACAAAATCAAATATTGATAAGGATGAAACATTATAAATTTTAAATATGCATATGATGTAGATAAAGTTATACAATTAGTCACAATTATTCTTTGGCATGTTAAACATTCCTAAATATATGAGAGTTACAACCACGTAGCTCAATTCATCTTCAACATTAACCTACATATTTTAAGGTAACTAATTAGATGATGCATTCTTTTTGTTTATAGTTTGGAAGTCGGTGATTGTAAAATTTAACTGTTTTAAACTTCATATATACATTCACTATATCGCATAAATTGCTATCTGAACAAATGCAATCTGTAGTGTAGTGTGCACATGTGTAGGGTTGGGTCAGCTCAATATTAGAGATTTTCATAAATATCATAATTAGATAGCCAAAAAAATAAATATTACACAAATTTTCTGTAAGGAATTCAGATAATGTCTCATCTTTTGATTATCCAAGGTCAATCATAAATCATGCCAAATAAATATTTTGTACTCTGGAGCTTTTACTTTTCATATAGTTGTATTCTCTTACTCTGACATTGGTTATTATTTTGTAAGTTTTGCATCTATTTCTAAATTTATTAACGATAATATGTTTCTTCGTAAAGTGTAAAGCAAGACGGCTAGTTGGAGAAAAATTACCATTTGGAGCAGAATTTTGTAAATTTTTGCTTCATGCTCGTGACGTTGAGAAGTCATATGTTACTCTAACTGTGTGGTGTGATTAAAAGTAATCACCGGTTTTACAAAATAGAAATGGATTCCGAAAAACCAAAAAGGATAAAAACAGTTTAACGTAAACTAACTATTACAATAAAACTGAAAAGCTATTACAAAAATCGAATAACAATACACAGAAATTCGATTACAAAATTACACGGAAATAGTTACGAAAACAAACTTACACGGAAAGAAAGACAAGCCTAATCCTCGGTCGTTAAAAAGATATTCCGGCGGTACCCGGTTATCTCTAACCGAACGGAAAACTAACAGCTAGTTTAGTGTTTTAGAGAGTGAGAGAAGAGGCAGAGATTTTTCCTTTGTAATTCGTAGCTGTAGAGAGTGGAATGGGAGCTCTATATATAGGGGTGAGGAGAGGAATCCCAAGCCTTCAGAAACGTCCCCATTAAGTCCCAAGATTCTCTCCCGGAATTGGCTTGATTGGGTTGACGTTTTTGATTGCCTTGTAACCCCCACGTTTTAATATCTGTAACAGCTATGTTGACATTTGATATTCCCATTCCCACACGTGTTTGACTTTTGACTTGACTAAGTAACAGCTGCTGAAATATCCTTTCCCTTTAACGCGTGCGAGATTGGTGGAGTCTTGTCTCTACGTTATAAGTTTGAGTAGTCAACCACCACTATAAGAGCTGGTACAAAATCCATTTCATTTTTCATTTTTTGACTCCCCACGACCCACGACCCACGCCCCACGCCCCACGCCTTACGCCGTCGCCGTCGCCGGTGCCGGTGCCAGGCCGGGCCAGGCGGGTGGGTGGTGGTGGTGGTGGTGCGCGCGTGTGGGCTAGATCAATGCCTTGCCATGTGCATGGGTATTGGCCATTTGGACTTTTATGATATCCCAATCTATAAAAGGAGGCCAAAGGCTTTTATCCCTTCCGATGTGGGAGAATCAAAAAAGCCTTTTTTACTTCAAATTTTCCAACAATCCCCCACACATTTGAATGTCAACAAAAGGTTTAGCGAGAAGGTTCCAGAAAGAAGAATGGGTGAATTGTACTTAAGTGTCAATATCTTGCGATTTGAATTGACACGTAGTGAAGTGAGGCAACCACCGAATTCCGTTTAAGTGAACTTACTCTTGAACTTTAACGGTTATCGGTCGAGACCCTCACAGCACATACTCAACCCAATTCAAGGTTATGGTTCCCTCTAACATTACCTTTTGGTTCATCAAGTCCTTCTCTAAGGACCACCCTTTAAGGGATATGAACTAGGTGGATTTATTCATTTGAGAGTGGTGTAAGGACGTCTCCTCAACACTCTACCATGAATATTTGGGTTTCAAAGTTACCCTTGAATTCATCAAGTCCTTCTCAAAAGGACCACCATAAAGGCTATGAATTCAAATGTGAGTTTCAACACTCGGTACGCCTTTTTTCATCAAGTCCTTCTCAAAAGGACCACCACAAGTGGCTATGAACAAGACGATTTGGGTTTGAGCCTTAGGGATGGGGAAATCACATTGACTCATTAGTCACATGTTCCCACTTAATGGGTTTTAGACCCATCCCCCTCGACGTCTCCAGGACTAGTCTCCTGGTCAAGCCTTTGGTGAACGGATCAGCTAGATTCTCCTCTGATCGTACAAATTCCAAGGCTATCACACCATTCTTCAGTAATTGTCTTACTGACCCATGTCTGATGCGAATATGTCTCTTCTTCCCATTATAGGCGCTATTATGAGCGACTCCAATGGCTGCTTGTGAATCACAGTGGATACATACAGGTGTGGCACTTCCTTCCCAAAGTGGCACATCCGATAAGAGACTTCTCAACCACTCAGCTTCTTGCCCAGCTAACTCTAGTGCTATGAACTCAGACTCCATGGTGGAGCGTGCTATACAAGTCTGTTTGGAAGACTTCCACGATACAGCACCTCCCCCTAAGGAGAACACATAACCACTGGTGGAGTTTACTTCGTCATTGTCAGAGATCCAGTTTGCATCACAAAAACCCTCAAGGACTGCAGGGAATTTGTTATAGTGCAAGCCTAGATCGATGGTACCCCTCAAGTATTTCAATAGACGGCGAAGTGCAACCCAGTGGTCACTACTTGGGTTATGAGTATAGCGACTAAGTCTGCTCACGGCATAGGAAATATCGGGTAGAGTATAGTTCATTAAGAACATTACACTTCCTATGATTTTAGCATATTCATTTTGGGATACAGCATCCCTAACATGTTTGGATAAGTTAATGCTAGAATCATAAGGAGTATTTACAGGCGTTACCTCAAAGGAATTGAACTTCTTCAGCATCCTTTCTACGTAATGAGACTGATTCAGGGTAATACCATTACTGCTCCTAATGATTTTTACCCCAAGTATTACATCAGCTTCTCCCATATCTTTCATGTCAAATCTGGAAGACAAGAAGCGTTTAGTCTCATTTATAATATGAATAGTAGTACCAAAGATAAGCATGTCATCTACATAAAGGCAGATGATAACACACTCTGAATTTGTTACCTTGGAGTAAACACATGAGTCAGAAGTGTTAGCTATAAACCCATATGAAATGAGAGTACTATCTAGTTTTTCATACCATTTTTTCGGTGCCTGTTTCAAACCATACAAGGATTTTTTCAACTTACACACTTTGTCCCCTTGACCAGGGACCACACACCCTTCAGGTTGAGCCATGTAGATCTCTTCATCTAGATCTCCGTTCAAGAACGCGGTTTTGACATCCATTTGATGTATTACAAGTTCGTGAATGACGGCTAAAGCAATAAGGGTTCTTATCGTGGCAATTTTGGTCACTGGGGAATAGGTGTCAAAATAATCTTGACCTTTCTTTTGGGTGAAGCCCTTAATAACAAGTCTGGCTTTGAATTTTTCTATTGATCCATCGGGTCTCAATTTTTTCTTAAAAATCCATTTGCTACTAATCTCTTTGCTACCCCTAGGTAAGTCGGTTAATTCCCATGTATGGTTACTTTTAATTGACTCAAGTTCACTATTAATAGCCTCTTTCCAAAAACTAGCATCTATAGATTTTAAAGCATCATCATAAGTTTTTGGTTCATCCTCCATGAGGAAGCATTTGACTACCTGTTCGTCTAATAGATCAATGTGAGAACCTTCTGTTATAAAGGCTGTTATAAAGTCAGGGCCGCAGCTAGACTCGATCCTTCGCCTCTTACTTCTCCTAGGTTCTTCCTCGGGAATACTACAAGGCTCCATGGAAGTGGAGGGGTTAGGAAAAACATCACAAAGAGGTACAAAATCATTAGTAGATAAGTTATCAACAGGTAAAGAAGCATTGACAGTATTTAAATCTTTCAAAGGAAAAATATGTTCAAAGAACTCAGCGTCTCTAGATTCACAAATAGAGTTATCTTCTAACGACAAGAATCTGTAAGCCGCACTATTCTGAGCGTACCCTATGAAAATTGAGTCAACGGTTTTGGGACCAACGGTGACAGTTTTAAAATCAGGTAGTTTGACTTTGGCTAGGCACCCCCACACTTTTAAAAATTTCAGGTTTGGTGGAAAAACCTTCCACATTTCATACGGGGTCTTTTCTAGGGATTTATGAGGTACCCTATTAAGAACATAACAGGCTGATAGGACAGCTTCCCCCCACATGTTGTTTGGTAAACCTGAACTTATTAACATGGCATTCATAGTCTCTTTAAGGGACCTATTCTTTCTTTCTGCTATGCCATTTTGTTGGGGTGTATAAGGGGCACTAAGTTCGTGGATAATCCCATTTGTTTCGCAAAACTCTTTACGGGAATTAGAACTATACTCGCCTCCTCTATCGGACCTAAGTCGTTTGATTTTACAGTCTAGTTGGTTTTCAACTTCGGCTTTATATTTTAAAAACGCATTTTCCGCCTCATCTTTAGTTTTAAGGAGATACACTTTAGTAAACCGAGAGTAGTCATCTACGAAGGTTATGTAATAAAGTTTTCAACCTCTACTAGCGGAGTTTTTAAAATCAGCTAAGTCCGAATGAACTAATTCAAGTAGTTTAGTTTGTCTCGTGGTAACGGGTTTAAAAGGTTTTTTCGCAAGTTTGGACTCTACACATATTTGACATTTTTCAAAGTCATCCACGTTGTTAACGGGTATTAGTCCAAGATTTTTAAGCTTTTTAATAGACGCAACATTTAAATGACCTAGTCTACCGTGCCACGTTTGAACGGACTCAACAATATAAGCGGAATTAGATGCATTCTCATTAAGGGTTACAGTGTTTAAAACAAACAAGCCATTATTAAGGTACCCTTTACCCACGAATTCGTCATTTTTGGTGATAATGACTTTACCCCCCTCGAAGACAAGTTTGAGACTAACTTTGTTAAGGAGAGCCCCGGAAACTAAGTTCCTACGGAGAGAGGGGACGAAGAGAACATCATTTAGTTCAAGAGTCTTACCAGAGGTGAGTTTGAGGGGAACCTGACCTTTCCCGAGAACAGAAGCGGTGGAGGAGTCACCCAAGTACACACACTCACCATCAGTTGCTTTTTCGAATTTCTTGAACAAGGCTTTGTTTGCGCAGAAATGGCGAGAAGCTCCAGTGTCAAGGATCCACTCGCTCTTATTCTCTACCAAGTTTACCTCAACCATTACCGCAACGATTATTTCTTCGGTCTCAGTCAGATTCGCGGCGGCTTTGGGACCCTGGCCAGCTCTCTGGGGACATTCGAAAGCTTTGTGTCCTTCTTTTCCACAACAGTGACAGGCCCCTTTAGTTTTTTGAATCTTACCAGAGATCTTGAATCCTCCACCTTGTTTGTTGGTGTTGCCGCGATTCTTGTTTCCCCCAGACTTAGATTTGTTTGACCCTTGTTGCTTTCCCTTCCCTTTGAACCTGTCTTTGTTACCTTGGCCAGAACCTTCGACTAGATTAGCTTTGGAGGAATGAGAAGGGAAAGAGATTGACTTATCCTTTAGTCGATTCGCTTCTTCGACTTGGATGTGGCTGATGAGCTCTTGGAGGGTCATTTCTTTCTTTTTGTGCTTGAGGTGGTTGCGGTATTCACTCGAAGATGGGGGAAATTTCTCAAGCAAAATGTTGGCTTGAAGAATTTTACACATCTTCATGCCTTCGGCGATAACCTCCGTGCATAGGTTCTCGTACACATGGAGTTGTTCAGTCATGGGTTTCTGATCTGTAAGTCTAAAATTATACCAATTCCCAGTCACGTACTTTTTCTTACCCGAATCATCAGCCCCATATTTTTTCTCGAGAGTTTCCCATATGACCTTTGCCGATTTCTCTTTGGCAAGGAGGTCAAAAATGGGATTAGTAACGTGGTTCAACATCCAGCCCCGAGCCATGGTATTAGCTCTTTTGAACCTAGATTCGAGGGCAGCATGCCTAGCTAGCTCTTGTTCAGTATGTGCTCCAATTTCCAAAAGAGGAGGAGCCTCGACTATAGCAAAGTCGAGTTCATACTGTTCAAGGCAAATCATGATTTTTTGCGCCCAACGCTTATAGTTAGAACCATTAAGGGGTTCCAACTTGTTTGCGTCGAGAAGTGGCTTTGTGTTCAAAGAGGAACCAACGGCCGAAATCGGAAGAGCCATTTTCAAAAATAACCGGTGAAAAAAGAAAATGAATATCTTTTTAAATTGTGATTAAAAGTAATCACCGGTTTTACAAAATAGAAATGGATTCCGAAAAACCAAAAAGGATAAAAACAGTTTAACGTAAACTAACTATTACAATAAAACTGAAAAGCTATTACAAAAATCGAATAACAATACACGGAAATTCGATTACAAAACAAACTTACACGGAAAGAAAGACAAGCCTAATCCTCGGTCGTTAAAAAGATATTCCGGCGGTACCCGGTTATCTCTAACAGAACGGAAAACTAACAGCTAGTTTAGTGTTTTAGAGAGTGAGAGAAGAGGCAGAGATTTTTCCTTTGTAATTCGTAGCTGTAGAGAGTGGAATGGGAGCTCTATATATAGGGGTGAGGAGAGGAATCCCAAGCCTTCAGAAACGTCCCCATTAAGTCCCAAGATTCTCTCCCGGAATTGGCTTGATTGGGTTGACGTTTTTGATTGCCTTGTAACCCCCACGTTTTAATATCTGTAACAGCTATGTTGACATTTGATATTCCCATTCTCACACGTGTTTGACTTTTGACTTGACTAAGTAACAGCTGCTGAAATATCCTTTCCCTTTAACGCGTGCGAGATTGGTGGAGTCTTGTCTCTACGATATAAGTTTGAGTAGTCAACCACCACTATAAGAGCTGGTACAAAATCCATTTCATTTTTCATTTTTTGACTCCCCAAACGCCCGTCGCCGTCGCCGGTGCCGGGCGGGTGGTGGTGGTGCGCGCGTGTGGGCTAGGTCAATGCCTTGCCATGTGCATGGGTATTGTCCATTTGGACTTTGATGATATCTCAATCTATAAAAGGAGGCCAAAGGTTTTTATCCCTTCCGATGTGGGAGAATCAAAAAAGCCTTTCTGACTTCAAATTTTCCAACAATGTGCCGGTGCCGGGCCGCGCCGGGCGGGTGGTGGTGGTGGTGCGCGTGTGGGTTAGATCAATGCCTTGCCATGTGCATGGGTATTGGCCATTTGGACTTTGATGATATCCCAATCTATAAAAGGAGGCCAAAGGCTTTTATCCCTTCCGATGTGGGAGAATCAAAAAAGCCTTTTTGACTTCAAATTTTCCAACATGTGGGAAGTATTATTAGAGAGTCTTTACTTGATTCTTGTCACTCCTACTATTAATGGTTCATCGGATTTGAAGCAGAGAATGTTAGTTATAATTTTTTTTGATCGAAAATCATAACAGCATCTGCACGAAAGTTACTTACTCATGGGTGGTAATGTTTGATCATCAATGTCCTTTGTATATGATCAAACCATTATGAATGATTAACAAATCTTGCAATTTACATAGTATATTTGTATGCGAAATTTCACTATTCAGGCCCTTATTTTTGCATCATCTTTCGAAATTCTGCATTTAGTTCGAAAGGTTACTCGGGAGGAGCTTAAAAGGAGTTTTACCCGAAATGTTATTAGGAATATGTGGCGTGAATAATATACTATGTTGAGGCAGCTTAGCTTAGCTTAGCTTAGCTTAATTAATGAATATTCCTTGATACTAGGAAATTACAAAATCTCCTTGGCCATTTTTTAGTATACAACTCTAGACATATAGGGGTACCCCTGCCATATTTGTAGAGTCAGATCGAACATGGTCTGTGGTTGTCAAAATTTTACCAAGTATACCTTGAATTGAGAAGTAATTTTGTCCCTCTCGTAGCGACGGCCACATGTACACATGATTTATATTCTCAAGGCATAAGCAATGCACTTGTATGTGAATCAGAAATGGTGATGATAAGAGATGTATACCACATCGAGAGGATTAAAGGAAGGAGGGGGTTGATGATAGTATAAAAGAGGATGGGTTGGCATTGAATTACATACTTACCTGGATGGGGTCAATAGATGATCAAGAAGATCTATGGCCTAGGTTGGTGACCTCCATTGCACAAAGGAGGGGTGCCCGCCTAATATCTATCCAAGTGATAGAGTCTACATCATAATTTGTGGTAGAGGGGGCCTGCGTTCGCGCGGCCCCTACCTAGTTCTTAAGTAAAAGTTGTCCTTATTATTGCTGCTTTTAATATCAGTAATTTCTTCTTGCTAGGTTTACCTGCCTTGTCGAGGTAAGAATTGTCTTATTATTGCTGCTTTTAATATACCGCTGTATATTTCCCAGATCATGCCCTGTAGCATTTATAAATAGCATCTTTCATACTAAGAAAACCTCCCCTCTCTGCAGATACCTCTGACTTTGATAGTTATAGATTGACATGATGGGATAAGGATTACAAATACATGGCCACTTATGATTTTTGTAAAAAGTTAGACAAAGAAAAATGTAAGCTAATGTTGATCTTCAACCAAAGGTGTCAAACACTCTGTCCTACTGCTGATTGATGATGCAGCTGGTGATGCTTCTGGATCGGCTGTAAAATGGTTTGGACATTCACTCCGAGAACACTTGTCTTTTACTATTAATAAATTCGGACTTTTAATTTCAAAAAATCGATAGATGCTGTATCTGTTCATATCTAGCTTATTGATACTTTCTTGCGTATATATTAATTAATATCATAGAATGTAATTGAAGCTCTAGTGAAGTAAACGGGAGTCGATTGTATGTGTGTGTTTCTCTCTAGCACACGATCTCGGTGTACAATGTACACATATGTACCTTGCAGGCGAAAAGTTGATTGCTGAGTAATTTTTTCTTTGTACAATCCTTAATCTTCGAATGTTATATCTTTGTCCAGGGAATAAACTGAAATAAAGTGTGAATGTGTAGACGTTTTATGTGGATTTGGTGTCATCAGATTCAAATCATGAGTTCCTATTAAGTGCATTATTGCCACAGCTAGAGGAAGAAGACTTCTCTTATGATGATGGTGATGTATTGGTAAGATTTATAGTCACAAGTTTAATAATCGCAGATTGGTAATTTGGGGTCTTACTTGTACCAAAAACAAATCTCAGTTTAACATTAAAATAGACCCAACAAATAATAGTTAATTGCAAAAAGATTATAACTAGAATTGGTGGGGTGCGCCGGGCCAAGGCAATAGTGCAACACCAAGGCGACACTCGAGAACCCAAGTAGCAAGCTACCTTGATGGGCTCTCCCCCTCAAAAAATAAATTTAATATCGTGTGGACCGATGGCCCACATATCAGATATTAAACTGATAAGAACAGATACTACACTTGATCTTAGCCAAAAGGCCGAGAAAGGTATGCTTAATTCAGTCTTGGACCAACAACTTTATTGCTCACCTTCTATTCACTTCCTTTGTGTCATCTTCGATATGGGATAAACACACACATTTTCTTCCTTCAACAAGATCTGTTCACTTAGACCTTGAAATAAATTAAAGAGAAGACGAAGAACTCACACCACCAATAATATAGACAAGACAAAGAGAGTCAAAATAACAGATCGGAAAGTATCACTTGGACCTATAATTACCACTGGAGAGATGATAAACCGCTGTATTGTTCGTAAGACCAACCAATCGTACGTATTTGATTCCTTCTAATCTCGAACTCTCGGAGAGAAACTCATCTTTTCGAACCATCACCTGCAATCCCATGCACCGCCACAATATAGCGATATCCAACTCCGTTACGAGTTATTTTTTGCCAAATTTGGGTAAAGTTTCTTCACTAGAATAGTTCTACCGGTTGTAAGTATTTGATTAGCTGCATTCTATCCCTCTTGTGCCACGTAACCAGGAAATGTTTCTCTTATCCGTGTTTCAAACTTACTTGTATGTCAAACCGCAGAGTGAAATTGTGATTTTAGGTTTTGGAGTTGTAGTTATATACTCGAGATATGTCCTTAGGCGTGAAGGTAAATGCCCAATCCTCTACTTTGTACGAAAATAAGACATTTTTTGGATTACCTCACTTTTCAACTTGTTTTCTCTAGTGTACTTGACCGTCCCTTATCTTCACTAGAAAAAGTGGTGAACATTTTGGTGTGGATAAGGGAAAAAGTGTGACAAAATTTCAGGGCCTTTGATGCAAATTTCAGGTAATAAAGTAAATCAAAAAATAAATAAAAATATGTCAATGTTATACACTTCAGGATGGTTGGGTCAAGGTTACTTAACTTCTCCAGAATGCATGGATTCTACTCCGTCATTGAGGGTGAAGAAAGATGTTTTTTACTTTGACCATAGACATTGGTTACCTACCACACATCGATTTATAAAAGACAAGGTTTCGTACCCCGCTTTCGATTATAGGGGTCCACCGAAGAAATATACTCCTACCGATATTCAGACCCAGTTAGATGGGCTTCTCATTATGTTTCCCGGTAAACACAAGGATTTTGGGGCAAGATCGTGAAGCAAACTGTTCCTCGTCGATTCAATTGGAAGAAGAATAGAATTTTCTATCGTTTACCTTATTGGTCCGAAAATTTGTTATAACATAACATTGACATTATGCATTGCGAGAAGAATGTGTGTGATAGTTCGCTCGATACAATTATATGTATTAATGGGAAAATAAACAAAGATAACGTGAAAGCGAGAATGGATCTTAAGGATATGAACATTAGGAAAGATTTGTGGTTGACATCGAGAGACGGTAAACCGATACTGAAGCGAGCAAAGTATACTTTGTCAACTGAAAAGCAGAAAATATTTCTTGACTGGTTGAAGGCACAGAAGTTTCCCGATGGTTTCGCATCTAGTTTGAGAAATAATGTTCAAAATGATATGGGCAAAATTATCGGAATGATATCTCACGACTGTCACGTGATGATGTAGAATCTTTTCGTGGCTAGTATACCAGTATTTATTGAAGACAAATCGATTAGTGATGCGATTATTGGGTTAGCTAACGTGTTTAGAGTCGTTTGTAAGAAAAATCTCAGCAGGAAAGAGTTAGAATCGGGTAAGGAGAAAGTGGTTGAGGTTATGTGTAGACTGAAAACGATTTTGCCTCCCGTGTTTTTCGATATAATGATCCACCTGGTTATACACTTATACGACGAGGCTTTGTTAAGGGGACCAGTTCAGATGCGTTGGATGTACCCGTTTGAACGGTATTCAAAGAATTTAAAGAAGTATATACGAACCCCGGCTAGGCCGGAGGGTTCAATCACCGAGGGGTACGTCGTTGAGGAGACTTTGACTTTCTTATCACGTTTTCTCCAAGAAGAAAAAACGAAGTTTAATGAATCGGGTAGATATACCGAGACTGAAGCTCAACCAAAAGATTTATCCGTATTTAAGAGCCAATGTACGCCACTAGGTAAGAAAGAGTTTGGTGTTTTGCAATACGTAGAGAAGTAGCAAATTAACTGGTACATCCTACTTTATTGTGATGAAATCCAGTATTTGATGACGTAAGTTGATCATTTTGTTTATTATTTTTTTAATTCAGTATTAAAAAACGTATTGACTTTACTCTTCAAATTTGCAGAGAACACAAAGCCACGCTATCGGGCCCTGAAGCAGATAAAGCTAGGAAACACCGACAAAATTTTCGAGATTGGTTTTTGCATAAGGTATATATTCATTCAAATACCAATTTAAGTTTCACATTTGACAATGTGGTTATTATTGTTTTTGTTGGTAGGTTTATGCTATGGAAAAAGATGGCGATGCATTTGTTACTAGTGAGATGATTTCATTGGCTAGTAAGTCTCATGGTGCAGTTTATAAGTACGATTCATGTATTGTGAACAATGTCAAATGGGTTACTCGGGAAAAGGGTGAAAAAAGAGTGACTCAAGATTACGGGTAATGCACCATGTACGAAGAAAAACCATATTACGGTGAATCAGTCAAGATTGTAGAGGTAACATTTGATGGTGGTTGTTCAGTTGTGTTATCCGAGTGTAATTGGTATAACACGAGTACTCCAAGGACAGAGAATGGGGTAACCATTATTAACACATCTAGTTTTTTTTGGAGAGACGAGACATACATCTTAGCCACACAAGCAAAGAAAGTATTTTACATTGATGAGATTAATTCAAGGATAACACAAAAAGGGTGGAAAGTTGTTTGGGAAATCAATGATAGACATGGATGGAGTCCCGAGTTATGGGGTGCAGAATCACTACCTACTGAAAATGAGAGTGTTACGGTCCCTTTAGTGAACACCGAGACAGATTACTCACAGTTACACTTGACAACTGGTGAGGAGATCCCATTTGACCCTTCTCTTTTGCATGTAGCTTTATTTATTGATGAAAAGGATGGTCTTTTTGACGACACGATGGATGAGTATGCCGACGATGAAGTAGAGGAACCAATCTATGTTGATAGTGATGAGGAAGTTGTTGACACGAGTGGTTACGAGATTGACTGATTTGAGGATTTTTTTATGATTACGTGGTTTTTGGTTGTTTGGATTTGGATTACGTGTTCTTGGTTGTTTGGATTTTGATTACGTGTTTTTTATTGTTTGGAAATTTGATTATGTTTTTTGAATGTTTGGAATTGTATTACGTTAAGTTTATTGCTCGTTACAAATTAAAATAGTTCATTTTTAATTTAAAAAAAAGGTTTTTAGCGGCTACAATGGTTTTTACCCACTAGTTCATACATATGAACTAGTCGCTAATGATATATACCATTCGCGACTAGTTCATACGTATGAACTAGTCGGTAAAAGGTGGCGTACTTTTCGCGACTACTAAGTAGTCTCTATCAGCGAATTAAATATTCATTAAAATATTGGCGGTCCACTTTCCTGCCCAGTGGAGGGACACGCGTTACATCCTAACGCTTAGAGACTACAAGGTAGTCGCGAAAACTCCATGTGGCGGTCAAAATACGGACACGTGTCAGTCAGACTTGACATTCGCGACTAATCTCTTATGTTTCGCGACTACATCAAGTAGTCGCGAAAAACCTTGTCCTATATGTACTCGACCGAGACCTTCCTTTTTCATAAACCTTACACTCTTCTTCATGAAAAACGCTCATCTTTCTCGATTTCTACCCTTCCAAGCTTGGATTGAAGCTAAAAAAACCTCCCAATCATCACAGAAGGTAATATTTTCATGATTCTAACTATTATTTCACTTTTTTTCTTAAGATTTCAATACATTTTAATCCATTTTTTATCACTAACCTAATTTTTTTTGCTTTGTGTTTAATCCAAATCATACGGGCATGATATCTACATCAAAAGAGATTCTATTTCATCAATCAAGGTAAGTTTTTCAACAACTATTTGTGTTTTAATTTTGAAGTTCTTTTTTTCAATTTTTTTTGTTTTTGGATTCTTTGATGTTATGATGAATTCCGAATATTAGAGGAAGATCTGACTTCCTTGGTTTCTTACCCCAGACATAGAATGTCTCGATTATATTCTTAGCATGAAGGGTAACTATCCCTTCGTGGAAGTTGATTATGCTCTGACTTGTGGCCATGAAAGGCCTTCCAAGTATGATTGGAACCTGTTTATCTGCATTGAAATCAAGTATAATAAAGTCAGTAGGGATGGTGATATTACCTGATCGGACGAAACGTCCTCCACTTTTCCCAATGTCTTGGTAACTGAGTTGTCAGCAAACTGCAACTTCACTGGAGCTTTTTCTGATCTCTGAAGTCCAAGTCTATCGAACACGGACTTTGGCATAAGATTCACACCTGAACCCACATCACATATAGCTTTCACCTTGAGCATACCATTTATTTGAATAGGAAGATTAAAACTTCCTGGATCTTTGAGCTTCAATGGTAATCTTTCTCTACTTTTCCTGAGACTCTCACAGTCTCTTTCTTGGCTTCTACACTCGCTTCTTTCTCAGGAATAACTTGCATAAAAACTTGTTGCGGTGTAAGCCCTTTATTCACAATCTCAAGCATTTGGGCGTTGATATTCTCAGGAGTATACGCCTCTACAAATGTCTTGATTTCAATGTCACCCTTCAGATTTGTATCAGGAATAATTGGTGACTCTGTTTGAAAAACTGGTGGCGATTCCACCTTCTCTTCTTCTTCTTTCTTTTCTTGCACAGCATTTGCAACTTCTATTTTCTCTTTTGAGGCTTCTTCCTCTTTCTCTTTCTCTTTAGCTCTAGCAGCTTGTAATTCCATAACCGATCTAATCTCTTCTTCCATATCTCTCAGAAGCTGTATAAATTCAAAATTTTCTGAATCTTCATCCTCATCTTCAGAACAGTTAGAGTCCACGGTGCTAGACTTGGTTGGTTCTCCTTCACTTATAGGAACTTCCACGACACTTTCTACAGCATCTGGTACTTCCTTATTCTCTTTAAATTCAAGGAAAATAGTCTTACAAGCTTCGAACCCAACATTGGCATCACCTCCTTCGATAGCCTTCAATTCCTTCGCTTCCATAATATTAGTTAGAACTTTATTCATTTGTTCTACTTGCGTACCTAAGATTTGAATTGAAGCTTCTTGTTCTCTTAACTTCTCGTTCTGTGAATGCATATTAGTGGTCATAAGATCCATAAAATTCTTCAATTGTTGATCACCCGAAACTCCTTCTTGCGGATATTGTGGTAGAGCCTTCTGAGCAAAAGCATCAGAATATTCATCATTAACAGGTTGTTGTGGAGGGACAAGTCAATTATAATTCTGCTTTCGCTGATATGGAGCTTGACCTCTTGGTTGGAAAGAGTTATTCTAGGGACGAGGTTGATAATGACCTGGATTAGCGAACCCCTGTGGATTTGAATACTGCATACCCGGATGATTCCTGTTACCAAATTGATAATTTCCTCGGTTGGATATGAAATAAACAGATGTTGGATTTCCTTCGCACTCTTCCAATGTATGATTCGTGACCCCACACTGTTGACAACCTTGTTCTTCTTGCACTACATTTGCTGCGGCTAAATTCTTCAGCATCTCAAGCTTAATCTCTTTGAATTTATTCTCTAATGCGGCAAGTTGAGCTGAGTTTGCAGTTTCCGCATTTAATCGAAGCGTACCTCTGGTATTTGTAACAGGAGCTCGCGGAAGTGGCCAACTCCTTTCTGTTTCTATTATGTTTTCCATACCTTCGGCGGCTTCTGCAAGATTCATGGACACAAAATTTCCCTTTCCAAGATTATCTACCCTCAGTCTACTTTCGGAATTGATACCTTGATAAAATATAGCTAATTGTAAAGACGGGGTGTAAACATGGAGTGGACATCTAGCTAAATTCTGTTGAAACCTTATCCATGCGTCTCCTACTTCTTCTCCATTCTCTTGTCAAAACTTCGCAAGCTCGCTTTAGTCTTTGTGTCTCATACTCTTCAGATAAAAACGGTTAAAGAATGCGGCTTGAAGTTTTGACCAAGTAGTAATTGAACCTGGTGGTTGTCTATCTAGCCAATCACCAGCTTTGCCAGTCAGAAAGAACGAAAACATGTGACAATACAGTTGCTCGCGTGTAATGCCTGGAGTAACATAGGCATCACAAATCTGCATAACTTCTGAATCACTCTTACCGGATCTTGAACTGCCGCACCACTATAGAGTCCGAAATTCTGAAATTGACTGAGCATCCCCAGATCGGGAATAAACTTGATATTCAGGATCTCTGAGGACGATAACCTAATGGTTGTACTTGAAAAGGTGCTTCCAAGCCTGGAAGATCTTGTTCAATACTGTTATTGTTTCTGTTATCTCCTGGTGGTGGTGGTACTTGGCCTCAAGGACCAAGTGGTGGATCTACGCCTTGTTGTTGATTTTCTGCCATAACTCTTCTTCAGTCTCTTTCTTCTCGGATACATCTGTTATAAGCTCTGAAGCTTCTTTCGGGCTCCGGGAGAGGAGGCCAAGGATGCACTGCTAAAACCTGAAAAAGACTAAAGCAAACCCACAAGCGTAAATCTGCAAAAATAAAAAAACTGAAAAATGAATTTTAACTAAAAACTACTACAAGAATTAAATAACCCACACGCTAACGAGACACAAGTCCCCAACAGCGGCGCCAAAAACTTGGTGTCTCCTAGAGTGTGATAAAAAGATGATAAATAAATACGGGAAACAATGCACTAATCACCCTAGACTAACACGGTTCTGCAAGAATTAGAAGACGTATGCAAGTTTTATTGATCAGAAGATTCGTTCCTCAGGGACTTAAATGTGTTAGACAGATGGGTAAATAAATCAAAATAGCTATAATTAATTAAAGGATAGAAAATAAATAGGATTAACTGAGAGATTAATGATTAAACTAATTAAATTAAAAGACAATAAAATAAATATGGAAGAAATAAGATGAGAGAGTATAACTTAGGTTTGTCTAGTATGCACTAATCCTTTTAATTTTTTCTATCAATTTCAGTTTATAAGGGAGACAATAGCTCTTAGATATGTAGTCAGGATTCTAAATTCCCCCTATCCCCGGAGAGCGAACTAGGGTGGCAACCTCACAATCACGTGGGAACTCACAAAGGGTTAACCTACACCACTTGGGTACTAGTCCTACCTACTAATGATGTTTGGTGATGAAAATAAACCTTAATGACTATCTAGTTAGGCTGGTGTTGTCAGGACCAATTCCTTATTCTAGGCGTTTATGTGGTGTTTCAATAGTTAAACACTCCTTCCGGGCGACCATCTAACTACTATTAGCAAAACCCTAGATTGATCAAGTTTAAGACAAACAATAAATCAAAGCACATATATCAAATATATGGTTAAGCAGCCAGAATCAGATTAAAACATATAATTCCTAAAGAAAATTAGATAGAAAGAAAATTGATTTCATAGATTATACATAATGCAAAACCCAAGCTATGGGAAAATTAGTTCATACCTGAAGTAAATAAACTAAAAGAATGATACAAGGATGTCATCTTGGTTTCTTCAATAATTTTAATGATATAAAACTTAAGGACTAACTTATGAGAGGCAAGGATTATTTTACAAAGGTTTAAGGGTGTATTTATAGGTGTTTAAAAGCCCAAATTCATTTTCTTGGAGTGGAAGACAGGCAATTTGGACTCCAAACCCAACTTAAATTCATAACCCTAATATATAAAAAAAGGTAATAATCAGCCTCTATTTTGTTTTGGCCGTAACCTCTTCGTTTCAACTCCGTTTGACGCGTTCTATATGTCGAAACTGATCGTCTCAGAAAACTATATAACTTTGCTTCAGACCATTCTTCCATATTCCTATGCATTCTTGAGTTATGATCACTTCTATGGTCGTAGGTGGTGGAATTCAGATTTATTTGGCAACTCTATCTTTCCATATCTTATCTTTTCTTTCTTTTATCTCCAATTTCCATGCATATCTTCTTTCCTTTATCTCTTTAGACTTGATTTGGCATCTAATTAATTTGTAAAATAAATAAATTAAACCAAATATGATCTAAAAATAATAATTTATTAAATTAAGACAAGAAATAGGAAAGTGCAATAATACATAGAAAAACTCGACTAAAAGACTTCTAAAACACTAAAAATCATGTCTACTATTAAGATTATATCATCACAAATGGGGAGACATCAACTACCTTTATTTTGTCTGATTTCCTCACCTTCATTCTATAATGAATTTAGACACTCCTCCATTCTATCTACTCGGAGGACCGTCTCCTTCTTCATCTAACTTGATCTTCTTAGGTAGTCTGCTTCTTGTAGTTCATGTTTGCCTTTAGTTAAACTGCTAGTTCTTCATTTTGTTTTCTTGTGTATCATTCAATAAAAAATATTTTTTGGGCTAAGATTCTCCAACATTTTGATGTTAACATTTCTTCTTTGAATTCATGTATTGCAAAGAATAGCTCTCACATAGACGATTATGTTTCTCTTATCCTATGTAATCTCCCCTATAGATAATGCAAATGTTATGCGACTATCACTACAAGAAAACTGTCATTTAGCGACGGTTTTTCAATGACGCGCCGCGATAGCGTCCCTAAAAAAATCGTAAATAGTGACGCAAAAATAAACGCGTCCTACAATTTATGTATGGCGACGCCATTTTTTATGCGTCCCTAAATACTATTCATAGGGGACGCTTTTGTTTCACGCGTCCTTTTTTCAATATTTCAAGACGCAATATACATAAGCGTCGCTATTGATACACTAAATGGAGACGCATCTACATGAGCGTCGGTATTGACAGACTTATTAGGGACGCAACTCCATAAGCGTCGACATTGACATATTATTTAGGGACGCAACTCCATAAGCGTCGACATTGACATATTATTTCCCGCCCAAGTTAGGCCCAAACCCAAAACTTCTTTTACCCCATTTTGCAGCCCAACCATTAATACCCCACCCACCCCACTTTGTTTCCACCGACTCCATTCACTCATTCTCTCTCGATCTTCTGGCGAATCAATTAATCCCCAAATCAATTATCCTCCATCCACGGTTCATGGTTGCATCAAATCGTATGTTAAATTCAATTGATTCCCCTCTATGCTTCTTCAATTAAGATGGGTTATACGTATTTTAAAAGCCATTAATCTTCGAGTTTTGTTTTCTGATTTGGGGATTGTTGAGCTTGAACCGATGGTTTCGATTTGTTATGAATGTAAGTTTTTATGAATTATTTACTAATCTATATAAAGTCTCTTAATTTCTAATATTCTTCATTTCCCTTCTTGCGCATGGGTATATCTATTTTCTGGAGAATGATTCAATTCACTTTGGGTTAAAGTTTGGTGATGGATTGAAGCCTGAAGGGTATTGTATTCTAACCTCCAAAATTGTTGATAAGCTTGATGTATTTTGCTATTTGATGTTCGGAAATTATTTGATGAGGAGGTTGTAATCGAAAATGGAATTGTGTGGTTCATTCTTTCTGCAATTTGGTATTGTATTTTCTGCAATTCTTTCTGTGTGTTTTTGAAAAATTGCTACTAATGTCCCTGTGGCCGGTGTGTTTTCTCAAATTTGTACTTTTGCCCCTGTGGGTATTCGAAAATTTGTACTTTTGCCCCTTTGAGTATTCGAAAATTTGTACTTTTGGCCCTGTTATAATGGTAAGATCAAGTAGTTCTATGAATTGACGGAAATTTGCTATGAATTGACGGAAATTATGAAACTTGATGGATAAAAACTTCTGAAATTATCAAAATAACCCCTTTTTGATACAAAAATGATGAAAACTCTTTAATCCAAGATTAATCTCTTTAATAAATGGTCCCATTGTTTTCGTATTTTGTAAAATTGGACCATAATTACTAGTTTTTAGAAATATGTATTTTGGGACTATGTTTCTGATTTGTTAATCAAAAAATGGGGTATTTGTATATTTTCAGAAAAGTATGAAA
Source organism: Nemophila menziesii (assembly GCA_029959085.1). Taxonomy (NCBI): domain Eukaryota; kingdom Viridiplantae; phylum Streptophyta; class Magnoliopsida; order Boraginales; family Hydrophyllaceae; genus Nemophila; species Nemophila menziesii. The sequence continues at coordinate 427,251 of JARWIR010000084.1, read as the reverse complement.
TGTGTTGTGTTGTGTTGTGATTTTCTAACTCTCGTATGTAATGTACCTGATTGTGTCTGATTGTGTATAACTGTTCATCTAATTGCATAATTAGTCCCTGAACTTGCAAGTATGGATAAACAAGAAAATTAAAGGTAAAAAACATTCTATTTCCTTTTATCATAGCCTAAATATATTTATAAGAGTACTTTGCTGAATTTTGTAGTTTTTTTCCAAGAATTAAAAATGTTCACTATCTTTAGCATATCTTTAGCAAATGTCTGTAGCAATTAAAAAAGGTATGTTTTTTTTCTTCATTTGTTATCTTTTGTTTTATGTTCACGTTTATTACACCTGCTTTTATATCTCAGGATGAATAATTGAGGATCTTAAATAGACAATTAAAAGTTGTTGGAGATCAAAGATGAACTGAAGGTTAGTTTTTTCTGTTATTAAGTATTAATCATGTGCTCTCAAGTCTCAAAGCGATGGTTTTATGTTTTGATTATAAATTTTTTTCAGAGAAATTTTATGGAACAAGCCCCTTTGAATGAGGAGTTAATGCGAAAGATTAATGAATTTCAGCAAGAGGCTTTATTAGTCCAAAAGATTCCTCAAAGAGGTCATGGATTGGGACAAAGAGTATTTCGGCAAATTTACAGACAAGATGGAAAAACAAATTAATCAGATGCAAGCTCAATTTATAGAAGCACAGTTACAAGTTCAACAAGCTCATTCGCAAACTCAAGAAGTTCAGGAAGAAGTTCGATCGCAGGCTGAGATATATGCTCAAGGTCAAGTTCAACTACAAACTCAACTGAAATTCAATTGCAAGCTCAGACGAATATAATTTTCGAGCAGATTTGTGCTTTCCAAGGTGGAAAAGTGTTAACAAAAATTGAGTTTGTGGATGAAACTTGTGTTGTTGAAATCATTTTTGTGTGTTTGAAATCATTTTCATTCTTATTTTGTGTAACTATGATGGATTGGATAAGAGTATTTTGTATGTAATTTTTTTGTTAAACTACATTTTTCGATTCCTCAATGCATTTGAATTTTGGATTTAATCAGAATTATGGGTCTAAATAATTAATTTAAATGAATTTCGTGTTTGGCATATTTATCGAACTGCAAATTTATAAAAGCGTTGGTATTTAGTATGAGATATTACCGACGCAAATTTATAAAGCGTTGGCATTTGGTTTGACACGCATGGTACAAAGCGTCGCCGTTTACTTTAACACATTGGGGACGCAAACCTAATTTGCGTCGACATATATCCCACTAAATTGCCGACGCTTGGAGCCAAAGCGTCCGTAATTCCTAACGTATTTTAGCGACGCTATCGAAATACACGACGTTTTGTACCACGCGTCCCCAATAGCACATAACAATAGAGACGCTTCTCGAATCGCGTCGGCAATACAAAAGCGACGGTCGCATAGCCGACGCAGCGTAGCGCGTCGGCAAACTTTTTGGTGACTCGTCGATTGCGTCGCCAAAGGCCGAAAATAGCGTCCTTTTTTCTCTGTTTTCTTGTAGTGTATAATGCTTCTTCTCCCCGGTTGGCAAAACTAAAATGAAAAAATATATGGGATTCAAATATTAAGTACCTTTATGGGACTTGCATTCCAGAGTTACATCGTATCTTCTTAAATATATCTTGAGGTAGTTGCGTTATGAAGAAGCCGGCTAATTGATTGTCGAGTCTACGAATTCTAGTATGTTTTCACCTTTTTAGAGTGGTCGCGAATAATGTGATGTCAAAATAAACAATTGCGGTTGAATATAGATATAAAGTGCCTGCATTACTTGATTTTGAACTCCTATAGGTCCTTCACATTTTGAATTATCTTACCATATCCCAAAAATAAACTATATCAGTTTTTGCAAGGGGTTAACAAAATCAAATATTGATAATGATGAAACATTATAAATTTTAAATATGCATATGATGTAGATAAAGTTATACAATTAGTCACAATTATTCTTTGGCATGTTAAACATTCCTAAATATATGAGAGTTACAACCACGTAATAATGTGGCTCAATTCATCTTCAACGTTAACCTACATATTATAAGGTAACTAATTAGATGATGCATTCTTTTTGTTTATAGTTTGAAAGACGGTGATTGTAAAATTTAACTGTTTTAAACTTCATATATACATTCACTATATCGCATAAATTGCTATCTGAACAAATGCAATCTGTAGTGTAGTGTGCACATGTGTAGGGTTGGATCAGCTCAATATTAGATATTCTTATAAATATCATAATTAGATAGCCAAAAAAAATAAATATTACACAAATTTTCTATAAGGAATTCAAATAATGTCTCATCTTTTGATTATCCAAGGTAAATAATAAATCATGCCAAATAAATATTTTGTATTCTATAGCTTTTACTTTTCATATAGTTGTATTCTCTTACTCTGACACTGGTTATTATTTTGTAAGTTTTGCATCAATTTCTAAATTTATTAACGATAATATGTTTCTTCGTAAAGTGTAAAGCAAGACTAGTTGGAGAAAAATTACCATTTGGAGCAGAATTTTGTAAATTTTTGCTTCATGCTCGTGACGTTGAGAAGTCATATGTTACTCTAACTGTGGGGAGTATTATTAGAGAGTCTTTACTTGATTCTTGTCACTCCTACTATTAATGGTTCATCGGATTTGAAGCAGAGAATGTTAGTTATAATTTTTTTTGATCGAAAATCATAACAGCATCTGCACGAAAGTTACTTACTCATGGGTGGTAATGTTTGATCATCAATGTCCTTTGTATATGATCAAACCATTATGAATGATTAACAAATCTTGCAATTTACATAGTATATTTGTATGCGAAATTTCACTATTCAGGCCCTTATTTTTGCATCATCTTTCAAAATTCTGCATTTAGTTCGAAAGGTTACTCGGGAGGAGCTTAAAAGGAGTTTTACCCGAAATGTTATTAGGAATATGTGGCGTGAATACTATACTATGTTGAGGCAGCTTAGTTTAGCTTAGCTTAATTAATGAATATTCCTTGATACTAGGAAATTACAAAATATCCTTGGCCATTTTTTAGTATACAACTCTAGACATAAAGGGGTACCCTGCCATATTTGTAGAGTCAGATCGAACATGGTCTGTGGTTGTCAAAATTTTACCAAGTATACCTTGAATTGAGAAGTAATTTTGTCCCTCTCGTTTAAGCGACGGCCACATGTACACATGATTTATATTCTCAAGGCATAAGCAATGCACTTGTACGTGAATCAGAAATGGTGATGATAAGAGATGTATACCACATCGAGAGGATTAAAGGAAGGAGGGGGTTGATGTTAGTATAAAAGAGGATGGGTTGGCATTGAATTACATACTTACCTGGATGGGGTCAATAGATGATCAAGAAGATCTATGGCCTAGGTTGGTGACCTCCATTGCACAAAGGAGGGGTGCCCGCCTAAGATCTATCCAAGTGATAGAGTCTACATCATAATTTGTGGTAGAGGGGGCCTGCGTTCGCGCGGCCCCTACCTAGTTCTTAAGTAAAAGTTGTCCTTATTATTGTTGTATCTGTTCATATATAGCTTATTGATACTTTCTTTGATTGATGATGCAGCTGGCGATGCTTCTGGATCGGCTGTAAAATGGTTAGGCATCGGCTGTAAAATGGTTAGGCCATTCACTCCGAGAACACTTGTCTTTTACTATTAATAAATTCGGACTTTTAATTTCAAAAAGTCGATAGATGCTGTATCTGTTCATATCTAGCTTATTGATACTTTCTTGCATATATATTAATTAATATCATAGAATGTAACTGAAGCTCTAGTAAGTAAACGGGAGTCGATTGTATGTGTGTGTTTTTCTCTAGCACACGCTCTCGGTGTACAATGTACACATATGTACCTTGCAAGGGAAAAGTTAATTGCTGAGTAATTTTTTCTTTGTACAATCCTTAATCTTCGAATGTTATATCTTTGTCCAGGGAATAAATACTGAAATAAAGTGTGAATGTGTAGACGTTTTATGTGGATTTGGTGGCATTAGATTCAAATCATGAGTTGCTATTAAGTGCATTATGCCACAGCTTGAGGAAGAAGACTGCTCTTATGATGATGATGATGTATTGGTAAGATTTATAATCACAAGTTTAATAATCGCAGATTGGTAATTTGGGGTCTTACTTGTACCAAAAACAAATCTCAGTTTAACAGTAAAATAGACCCAACAAATAATAGTTAATTGCAAAAAGATTATAACTTGAATTGGTGGGGTGCGCCGGGCCAAGGCAATAGTGCAACACCAAGGCGACACTCGAGAACCCAAGTAGCAAGCTACCTTGATGGGCTCTCCCCCTCAAAAAATAAATTTAATATCGTGTGGACCGATGGCCCACATATCAGATATTAAACTGATAAGAACAGATACTACACTTGATCTTAGCCAAAAGGCCGAGAAAGGTATGCTTAATTCAATCTTGGACCAACAACTTTATTGCTCACCTTATAATTACTTCCCTTGTATCATCTTCGATATGGGATAAACACACACATTTACTTCCTTCAGCTTCATCTCATTCGACGAGAGTATGCTTGGAAAAGAAGCAATATTGGAGGGCTTAAAAACTGAAAGACGCAAATAAGGGAAAGCCCTCCGAGAGTTCTTAATGATTATTACAACTTGGAATTCGAGGGGTTTCGGCAGTACCTATAAGAGACGAGATGTAGTAGATTTAATAAGGAATAAAAATATTGATATTTTAGGTATTTTGGAGACTAAGAGCAGTACGGTTCGTGTAAATCATTTTATGAGTAGTATGCTTAGAGGTTGGAAGTATGTAAGTAACTTTGATCTTGTTAAGAATGGGAGGATTCTAGTTGTTTGGGATCTGGACAAGGTACAAGTGGAGATCATTGAGAGAACACCTCAAACTATTCATTGCAAAGTTGTGTGCAAGGTTACTTCTTTAAGCCTTTACACCTCTTTTATATATGATTTAAATGATCAAAATTTACGAAGAGATTTGTGAGAGAACCTTATTGATTTTGCCGCTACTTTCGATTACTCGTGGATTCTCTTTGTAGATTCCAATAATATTCTAACTTTGAATGAGATAATTAGAGGGCACAGTGTTACATTGGGTGATTTTGAGGAATTTGCGGATTGTTGTAATAGTTTGGGGCTTGAAGATATTCAATATACCGGACAGTTCCTTACATGTGATAATAATCATGTCCTTAGTAATATTGATCGTACCTTGGGCAATTGAAGATTATATGAGTCGGACCATTATATTGCGCGAATTTCTTACCTAGATCGAGTGTTTCCGATCACCCGTCTTGTCTGGTTACTGTATTCTTTGAACATTGTAATCGACTTGTTCTGTTCCGCATCTTTAATATGTGGGTAGATCATGTGAATTACAACCTTACAATGGAAAATGGGTGGAATATGAGCGTTATTCCGGGTACAAAACAATACATTTTTTTGCCAAAAATAAAGCTTTGAAATTTGATTTACGAAAACTTAATAAAGAACAATTCTCACATATTTCCGCAAGAGCTAAGAAGGCAAGGAAGAATCTTGAAAAGGCCGAGGTACTTTTCCAACAAAAATTAACTAATGATTGTTGTTTCGATGATTTAGTTGGGTTTCGAACTAAGGCGATAACTCTTGAGAAAGCCAAAATTAGTTTTCTCCAGCAAAAGGCTAAGCTTGGCTATTCTCTCAAGAGTGATAGATGTTCAAAATTATTTCATGGCCTTAGGAAGAGTAAACAAATTAGGCGTTTCTTACCTAATGTATTTTTTCAAATGGGGAATCGTCAACATCGAGTGTTCAAGTGTATGAAATTTTTCTTGAGCGTTTTCAGGCCTTATTGAGAAAAAAGGACACAACCTCACATGTAGATCCCGATATTTTCAGTTAAGGAAGTATTCTTTCCCATGAGCAAGGTGTAGATATGTGTAGAGAAATTACCGATCTTTAGATTAAAAAGACTATTTTTAGGATAACAAATGATTAAGCTCCCGGCCAAGATGACTTTTCTTCTCTTTTCTCTCTTAGGACACTATTGGAGGAGATGTTGTTTTAGCGGTACATGGATTTTTCTATTTCGGATTTCTACTTCGACAATTATATACTTCTGTTATAGCATTGATTCTCAAGATTGAAGACCTGATTTGTGTTGATCATTTTAGCTCTATCTCTTGTTGTAACATAATTTATAAGGCTATTACCTTGATTATGGTGGATCGGCTTAAACCGGTTCTTGATAAATTAGTGGACGAATCTCAAACGCTTTTATGGAGGGAAGATCAATGGTTGAAGACATACATCTTGTGCAAAAACTTTTAAGGGGGTATAATAATAGTAGTAGCTCCTCGAGATGTACGATAAAGACTGATTTTCTGAAAGCTTATAATTCGATTTCTACGGAATTTTTCATGAGTTACTAAAGGGACTAAATTTTCCGAAGAAATTTGTGGATTGGATAATGACTTGTGTATCTTCTTCATTTTATTCGGTGGCCATTAATGGTGAAATTCATTGTTTTTTCAAAGGTGAAAAAGGCTTAAGGTAAGGTGACCATATTTCTCCTTATCTCTTTATCCTTTGCCTTGAAAATTTCTCTAAACTATGAAAAAAATACGAATATAAATTTCAAGTATCATCCGAAAAGTGAAAAGGAAAAGATAACGCTCCTTGACTGTCAAAATTCTCATGGATAGCTTAGATATTTTTGGTGATTTTTCGGGGATTCAGTTAAATGTAGAAAAGTCTAATATTTTTTGTACTTGGGTTTCAAATGATATATTGAGAATTGCTTTGCACCAACACTTTTAGAAAAAGGTGTCATGCCTTTCCGTTATTTAGGTGTCCCTCTTGGCTCTTCCGTTTTACCTTCAAGGGATTATAAACGCCTATTTGATAAATTAGAAGGGTATGTGAGATCTTGTAAAGCTTCTACTTTTTCATTCGCGGGGAGATTGAAATAAATTAGATCGGTCCTCCAAATTGTTATTTGTTTTTGGTTTACTATATTTCCAATTCTGATTTGTGTTCGAGATCGTATTATTAGTATTTGTAGTAATTTTTAATGGAATAAAAAAAGCCGCCTCAAGTTTGTTGGAGTAAAATTTGTGTACCTAAAGAAGAAGGTAGGATTGGGTTGAAAGATTTAGGAGCATGGAATAAATCATTACATTTAAAAATGTTTTGAAAGAATGTGGACAAAAGAGACTCGCTTTGGATTAAGTGGATTCATGGAGAGTATTTTTAAGCTTGTGGCTTTTAGGAGTGGAACCCAAAAAAAGGAGATTCCCCACCCTTGAAAACTGTTTGGAAACTTAAGGATATTATTTGTGGGTCATTAGGAGTTGAAGGTTGAGTATGCATCTTGGTTTTTTGGTTCTCCTCGGAAAATTCACACCATATAACTCATGAGGTATTGAGTAAATTTTTTATGCTTTATACAAAATACCTTACGATTTAATTCGCCGGAAATTTTTTGTGAAGTCTTGGGCTAATATTATTTGGGACTCGTGTGTAACTCCTCAACGTTATTGTTTGTATGAAATTGAGGGAGGGGTTTGAAACTAAGGATCACATGACTTATTTGGAGTTAGAATTATTTCGTCTGTTATGTGGTGAAGACTTTGAGTCAAACAAACACCTTTTTTTTCGATTGTGCTTATGTGAGGGCGATTTGGGATGAAATAAGGACTTCACTAGGGATAAATAAGGAAATTAATACTCTCCTTAGTTCTTTGAAATGGATCAAGAAACTTAAAGCTAGAGAGAATTGGAGAAGAAAGGCATGGGGGATTGGTTTTGGAGCTACCATATGTTGTATTTGGAAGGCGAGAAATCACCTTAATATGAGGGGTGATTCTACATCTAGGGAAACGGTTAAAAAGGAAGTAAAGTGGTGTATTTTTTCCATTTTGTATTTCTTGTTCCATCATCAATGTGAGATATTTAAATTAAGTGAGATATTTAAATAAGGGGAAGAGAGAAACGAAAAAGAGGAAAACAATATTATTGAATGAAAGAGCCTTAGAGGCTAGTGAACAAGAGAATACTAGAGACTACATTGTGAATGAGTTGATTGTCTAATACAATAGAATGAGTCCTATTTATAGGACTAATAACTTGGTGAACAAGTAAGACAAGACTAAACTAACTAGGAAATAAATACGATATGGAAATAATCTAGTATAATAAGGTAATAATATATTATGGTAATAATAGAGTATGGTAATAATATATTATAATAATAATATATTTAACAATCAATACTTTTTGGATGATAGTGAGAGATTAGCTTGTACTAGTATGAGTTATATATTTTAGCTTCTTAGTTGATACCTTAAACTTTCGGGCCTAGGTAGGTAACTCTTTTGTTTGTATAGTGTACAATTATTTTCTATTTATACAACCATTTATCTAACCCAAAAAAAAAGTAGAATGCATCATATGGTTGAGCCTGAAAAGTCATGGATACATTTTCACATCATGGAAAGCCATGAGTAAGTTTTTTGTATCCTGGTGACATGATAATGCCTCTATCATAGTCGATTTCCTTTACATCTTGAATTGGCATTTATATAAATTAGGTCTGTTAGGGTGAATGCGTATGCATACACATTAACTTGATCGAAACCTACACAAAACTAAGGCAATACACAAAAAAATAACGATAAAAATCAATGTACTAGTATTAGTTAGATGGCTCAAGTTGTCAAAGTTAGGATATTATAACAACCGTTCTAATGGATAATCTTATCCAATTTATATTTCGTTTACTATCCTAACACAAGTCTGAATATTAGTATATCTCAACATATATATCGTCTAACATGCTAAAAACTTGTTTAAAGGATATATATTCAACAATTATTTGAAAAGTAATCATATAAACATGGTTAAACAAATAAGCTTGCAAATATTGACAATAATGTAAACAAGTTGAATAGACATTAAATTATATGAAACAGTTCTAAGAATACAATGACTTCATATTTCAAATATCATATCAAAATATTAATTTTTGCTCGATAACCCCAAAACTATTCGAATTTAATTTCTTAAAATTCGACTCTCTAAATCATGACGTTGGTGAAAAAAAATTACCTTATTGTGTGGAGGAAGATAAGAGCCACTAAAAAAATTTCTTGATTCGAAGAATTTTTGAGTGGTAGGGTTTTAGTATGTGTTCCTCGTGTAACGTGTGTACATGCGCTAAATAATGTGGCTAGGTGGGGAAGATGATATAACAGGTGATATAGTGGTGAAAGCGGGGAGTGGTGTAATTAGAACAAGTAATTGTGGAGTGTTTCGAAAGTTGCTTTGAAAATATGTTGGGAAAGATTATAATTTTAAAAAATTGGAGGCCTGATCATGCAACTTAGCTTTGAATGGTTTGAAGGTGTTTGAACTGTTCAAACCATTAAAGGTTTTTAAATTTGAACGTCAAATAGACTTTGAAGGTCGCTTCGATCCTTAGAAGTCAAATTTTGAATGTTGGAGGACTCTTCGAAGGTTTTGCAAATAACTTTTATATCGACAAATTCCAAGAACTTTATAAAGTATAGCATTGATGTTTCAACGTGTTATAAATTCTTTTTTCTTTTTGAAATCAAAATCTCTTTGAATGCTACTTTTAATACTCTCCTTTGCAATCTATCACAGGATCAAAGAGTGGCTTGAACTTTGAACATGATGCAATTTTTGAAATGTGGTTATTTTTCTTAAATCTACATAGCTACGAGAGTTCATTTTTTAAAACCCTATAGGCAAGATTAAAAATTAAAACATCTATCTGGGTAGAGGGCTAAGAAACACTATATTATCATTGTTTAACTTAACATTGTTGGGATCTCGTATTTAAGTGTATCAGTGGATCAAGCTCCTATTAGTTTTTCTTGCCATTTATCAAGATTAATTGTCACGAGTTCTTACTCATATGTGGACAACCATTCGACCCATTAGTCTAATTTTTACCTCCCCGACTCTCTAGTAAGCAAGGCTTCCTGCAAGTAGCATTTCCTAATATACTCTCGAAGTTCTTAATATACAAGCCTCTGAGAAAACTGAGCAAAGGTGAAACTGTTTGGCATGTATCTACACTCGTACAACTAACATTTTTTCACTTCTTACTTTGTTGGGTGATTTTGGAAATATTAGGCAAGTGTTTGTTTTTGTTATAATAGTTGTTTATTTATCATACTTATTTTGGCTAAGTCTGTTATTACTCAAGCTTTCAAGATGTCGGCGAATATTTGATTTGGTTATCCGGGTCGTCCAAGGGATCATTGACAATGCTAATATAGGACATCTTCTCAACAAATCTGTCTTCTTGTGGATGTAATTGTAATGGAATTACCTATTTAAGTTCCTCCTCAGTTATCCATATTGATCAACTCGGCATAGAGGGTACCTTTATAAATGAACTCCTGATATTGTTTAATGGTTTCTTGCTTTTACCATTTTAGTGAGATTTCACTAGATCAGATAAATCATACCATACGTACTTAATAACGATTTCTTCCACTAGGTTCGTTATAATAATGTTGCATCTTCTTCGCACGCTTCTCATAGATTTTTTCAATTGATCATACAACATTTTGTACCAAGTTCATCTAATTCTGCTTCTGTAACTCTCATGCCTCCTCTGAGGGCGTCCAAAAGTTAAATAATTCAAAGCTCGACTTCAGACTTGGCATATTAAAATCATTCAAAAGCCGATTCTGAGCCGGAATATCGTGAAATCGTCAAAATCCCGACATCTGAGCTGGCTTATCATGAAATCATACAAAAGCCCAACTTCTGAGTTGATTATCATGAAGTCATACAAAATCCAAATACTCAGACATCGACTCAATATAAAAATTATTCAAAGACTTATTATTTCATCGACACATTACAGGATATTCAAGACCAGATAATGCGTTGACACTTCATGAAAATGGAAAATGAATTATTTTACCATTCTATAAGGGAAAACATCGATCATGCAAATTTAAGGGAGTTTTAATAAGCCACAATGATACATCGATAGTAATTGTCCAACATAAGGTTATCAAGCCGAACCTAAAGCCATACCCGAGGATTAAAACCCTAGCCGAGGGGAGACGATATCAGAATAAACTCTTACATGATCCAACCAATGGGACAAATATACACGCGCATAGAGACTTAAGATATCCTCTCCTCGTATCTTAAAAAACGCGCCTGTAACAGGATTCCGCAAAGGCCTAGCGTGCCTAAGATATATATATATATATATATATATATATATATATATATATATATATGAATACCTCGATGCTTACCTCGTGAAATGGGCACTCTCTATTGATTACTCTAAATTCATTGTTCATAAATTCAATTTAAAAACCTCCAAATATCTCTCTGGGGTCATAAGAATACCCTCAGTCATAATAAGGACTTGAGCGTCGGAGTGCTATCAGGAGAACAACTCCTATATGGTCCTGACACAGTGTCTAGTTTCAGGTATCTTTAGGCACACACATAGCTAAATCATCGGAAACTTGTGAAGAAACTTCAGGTAAAGTCCTTCTTCTAACTAAGAATCCCTCAAAAGTTATCCTAATCAATTCTCTGGGGACTTAACTATGATCCTTCTATAAATATATTATATCGGTAGAGGTTTTGTGCCCTATTAGAAACACCGTTTACCCACGTGGATTATCACTACCACAAAAATATTACCTGTTGAACCTTCATGTTATTACTAAGTCGTTAAGGATGTAAACTGGAAAAAAACTATTCTCAAAGAAAATATCTCTCTCATAAAGAATAACTCTTGGAAAATGGCCCCTCAATTTCAAAATATGAACATTACTAGATGAAAATGGGGATTTCGAGTTAAGAAAAATTTGGATGTCTTTCTTGAACATTACAAAGCTTATCTCGTAGTAAAAGGTTATACACAAAAAACAAAGAGAAAAGTGTCTCGTCTTATATGACAGCCCAATATCAAAATATATAAAGGATATCGAGGGACAAATAAGTCAAGGCAAAATAAAATGCGAACGAAGTAAGATCATCCCAAACTATCTAACACACTAGAAAGAGGGAACATTAAAGAATCTGTCCTGCCTTATCAGATTATAGTGGCCCTTGAAGATGAGGATATAACCACGTTCGTAACTTAACATGGTATATATTTTTAACAAGTTATACATTTTGGCCTCAGGAACACAAGATTCATCTATCAAAAATGGTTTGGGCATTCATTCCGAGAACACTTGTCTTTTACTATTAATAAATTCGGACTTTTAATTTCAAAAAATCGATAGATGCTGTATCTGTTCATATCTAGCTTATTGATACTTTCTTTGGTATCTTAGTTCAGTGTATGAATTGCGTATATTTATTAATATCATAGAATGTAACTGAAGCTCTAGTGTAGTAAACGGGCTACGATTGTATGTTTTTGTTTCTCTCTAGCACACGCTCTCGGTGTACAATGTACACATATGTACCTTGCAGGGGAAAAGTTAATTGCTGAGTAATTTTTTCTTTGTACAATCCTTAATCTTTGAATGTGATATCTTTGTCCAGGGAATAAATACTGAAATAAAGTGTGAATGTGTAGACGTTTTATGTGGATTTGGTGACATCAGATTCAAATCATGAGTTGTTATTAAGTGCATTATTGCCACAGCTAGAGGAAGAAGACTGCTTTTATGATGATGATGTATTGGTAAGATTTATAATCACAAGTTTAATAATCGCAGATTGGTAATTTGGGGTCTTACTTGTACCAAAAACAAATCTCAGTTTAACAGTAAAATAGACCCAACAAATAATAGTTAATTGCAAAAAAATTATAACTAGAATTGGTGGGGTGCGCCGGGCCAAGGCAATAGTGCAACACCAAGGCGACACTCGAGAACCCAAGTAGCAAGCTACCTTGATGGGCTCTCCCCCTCAAAAAATAAATTTAATATCGTGTGGACCGATGGCCCACATATCAGATATTAAACTGATAAGAACAGATACTACACTTGATCTTAGCCAAAAGGCCGAGAAAGGTATGCTTAATTCAGTCTTGGACCAACAACTTTATTGCTCACCTTCTATTCACTTCCTTTGTGTCATCTTCGATATGGGATAAACACACACATTTACTTCCTTCAGCTTCATCTAATTCGACTTTTAAATATCAAAAGAATTCCTTCCAAATAAAGCTAAAGGTCGCTACTCGAATAGTCTGCCCTTAGAAAAATAAAATTGACATGCTACTCAAAGCGAAATTATAATAATGTAATTGCTATTTTCTAACTAGTAAAAATATTACAACCGGTTTACGCTTTTCATAATGCATGGTCCTTTATTATTATAACGTTCGAGCTCAAAATTTTGAATCATGCCCATTCTTCAATCTGGTAGCAACAACCAAATGATCAGCCTATCCAAAGACAGCATGAGTAAATTTTTCAGTAGTAACCATGGCCTTCCCCATCACCTTTTTTCAGGACACAGATCTGTTCACTTAGACCTTGAAATAAATTAAAGAGAAGACGAAGAACTCACACCATCAATAATATAGACAAGACAAAGAGAGTCAAAATAACAGATGGGAACGTATCACTTAGACCTATAATTATCACAGAGTGAAATTGTGATTTTAGGCTTTGGAGTTGTAGTTATATACTCGAGATATGTCCTTAGGCGTGAAGGTAGATGCCCAATCCTCTTCTTTGTACGAAAATAAGACATTTTTTGGATTACCTCACTTTTCAACTTGTTTTCTCTAGTGTACTTGACCGTCCCTTATCTGCACTAGAAAAAGTTGTGAACATTTTGGTGTGGATAAGGGAAAAACTGTGACAAAATTTCAGGGCCTTTGATGCAAATTTCAGGAAATAAAGTAAATCAAAAAATAAATAAATATATGTCAAGGTTATACAATTCAGGATGGTCGGGTCAAGGTTACTTAACTTCTCCAGAATGCATGGATTCTACTCCGTCATTGAGGGTGAAGAAAGAGGTTGTTTACTTTGACCATAGACATTGGTTACCTACCACACATCGATTTATAAAAGACAAGGTTTCGTACCCCGCTTCCGATTATAGGGGCCCACCGAAGAAATATACTACTGCCGATATTCAGACACAGTTAGATGGGCTTCTCATTGTGTTTCCCGGTAAACACAAGGATTTTGGGCGCAGGATCGTGAAGCAAACTGTTCCTCGTCGATTCAATTGGAAGAAAAAGAGAATTTTGTATCGTTTACCTTATTGGTCCGAAAATTTGTTGAAACATAGATTGACATTATGCATTGCGAGAAGAATGTGTGTGATAGTTTGCTCGATACAATTATAGGTATTGATGGGAAAATAAACAAAGATAACGTGAAAGCGAGAATGGATCTTAAGGATATGAACATCAGGAAAGATTTGTGGTTGACATCGAGAGACGGTAAATCGATACTGAAGTGAGCAAAGTATACTTTTTCAACTGAAAAGCAGAAAATATTTCTTGACTGGTTGAAGGCACAGAAGTTTCCCGATGGTTTCGCATCTTGTTTGAGAAATAATGTTCAAAGTGATATGGGCAAGACTATCGGAATGAAATCTCACGACTGTCACGTGATGATGTAGAATCTTTTCGTGGCTAGTATACCAGTACTTATTTAAGACAAATCGATTAGTGATGTGATTATTGGGTTAGCTAACGTGTTTAGAGTCGTTTGTAACAAAAATCTCAGTAGGAAAGAGTTAGAATCGGGTAAGGAGAAAGTGGTTGAGGTTATGTGTAGACTGGAAACGATTTTGCCTCCCGCGTTTTTCGATATAATGATCCACCTGGTTATACACTTATACGACGAGGCTTTATTAGGGGGGCCAGTTCAGATGCGTTGGATGTACCAGTTTGAACGGTATTTAAAGAATTTAAAGGAGTATATACGAAACCCGGCTAGGTCGGAGGGTTCAATCACCGAGGGGTACGTCGTTGAGGAGACTTTGACTTTCATAGCACGTTTTCTCCAAGAAGGAAAAACGAAGTTCAATGAATCGGGTAGATATACCGAGACTGAAGCTCAACCAAAAGATTTATCCGTATTTAAGATCCAATGTACGTCACTAGGTAAGAAAGAGTTTGGTGTTTTGCAATACGTAGAGAAGTAGCAAATTAACTGGTACATCCTACTTTATTGTGATGAAATCCAGTATTTTATGACGTAAGTTGATCATTTTTTTTTTTAATTCAGTATTAAAAAACGTATTGACTTTACTCTTCAAATGTGCAGAGAACACAAAGCCATGCTTAGGGGTGAGCACGGGTCGGGTTTACCCGGGTTGGGGTCTAGGGTAAGGGTAGGGTAATATTGGAAAGTGGTAAATGTTGGAGGGTAAACCCGTGTTAATAGTAAAATAAAAATGACCACGGGTTAAGACGAGTTAACTAACGGGTTACCCGGGTTTTACCCTTGGTAAAATTCATAATTTAATCACAATAAAAAACATAAAACCAAATAAAGTTTAAATGCTACTATTCAATTAAAAGAATTTTTGTTCTTCAAAATAAAGTACATATTAGGTAAAATTCAAAGAAGAGACGAGGATAAGATTTCGGTGAACGAAGTAGCCAAATGTGTCAAATGGCCAGGTCTTGACCATATACACACACACACACACATATATATATATATATTAAATGAACAGTATACGGGTTGGACGGGTCCAACCTGTGTGGTAATGTATAGAAGGTAAACCTGTGGTAAAAAAATTATGGCCCATGCTATCCGGCCCTGAAGCTGATAAAGCTAGAAAACACTGACAAAATTTTCGAGATTTGTTTTTGCATAAGGTATACATTCATTCAAATACCAGTTTAAGTTTCACATTTGACAATGTGGTTATTATTGTTTTTGTTAATAGGTTTATGCTATGGAAAAAGATGGCGATGCATTTGCTACTAATGAGATGATTTCATTGGCTAGTAAGTCTCATGGTGCAGTTTATAAGTACGATTCATGTATTGTGAACGGTGTCAAATGGGTTACTCGCAAAAAGGGTAAAAAAAGAGTGACTCAAGATTACGGGGTATGCACCATGTACAAAGAAAAACTATATTACGGTGAATCAGTCAATATTGTAGAGGTAACATTTGATGGTGGTTGTTCAGTTGTGCTATTCGAGTGTAATTGGTATAACACGAGTACTCCAAGGACAGAGAATGGGGTAACCATTATTAACACATCTAGTTTTTTTGGAGAGGCGAGACATACATCTTAGCCACACAAGCGAAAAAAGTATTTTACATTGATGAGATTAATTCAAGGATAACACAAAAAGGGTGGAAAGTTGTTTGGAAAATCAATGATAGACATGGATGGAGTCCCGAGTTATGGGGTGCAGAATCACTACCTACTGAAAACGAGAGTGTCACGATCCCTATAGTGAACACCGAGACAGATTACTCACAGTTACACTTGACAACTGGTGAGGAGATCCATTTGACCCTTCTCTTTTGCATGTAGCTTTATTTATTGACGAAAAGGATGGTCTTTTTGACGACACGATGGATGAGTATGCCGACGATGAAGTAGAGGAACCAATCTATGTTGATAGTGACGAGGAAGTTGTTGACACGAGTGGTTACGAGACTGACTAATTTGAGGATTTTTTATGATTACGTTGTTTTTGGTTGTTTGGATTTGGATTACGTGTTTTTGGTTGTTTGGATTTTGATTACGTGTTTATTATTGTTTGGAAATTTGATTATGTTTTTTGAATGTTTGGAATTGTATTACGTTAAGTTTATTGCTCGTTAGAAATTAAAATAGTTCATTTTTAATTTTAAAAAAAGGTTTTTAGCGGCTACAATGGTTTTTAGCCACTAGTTCATACATATGAACTAGTCGCTAATTATATATACCATTCGCGACTAGTTCATACGTATGAACTAGTCGGTAAAAGGTGGCGTACTTTTCGCGACTACTAAGTAGTCTCTATCAGCGAATTAAATATTCATTAAAATATTGGCGGTCCACTTTCCTGCCCAGTGGAGGGACACGCATTACATCCTAACGCTTAGCGACTACAAGGTAGTCACGAAAACTCCATGTGGCGGTCAAAATACGGACACGTGTCAGTCAGACTTGACATTCGCGACTAATCTCTTATGTTTCGTGACTACATCAAGTAGTCGCGAAAAACCTTGTCCTATATGTACTCGACCGAGACCTTCCTTTCTCATAAACCTTACACTCATCTTCATAAAAAACACTCCTCTCTCTCGATTTCTACCCTTCCAAGCTTGGATTGAAGCTAAAAATACCTCCCAATCATCACAGAAGGTAATATTTTCATGATTCTAACTATTATTTCACTTTTTTTCTTATGATTTCAATACATTTTAATCCATTTTTTATCACTAACCTAATTTTTTTTGCTTTGTGTTTAATCCAAATCATATGGGCATGGGATCAACATCAAAAGAGATTCTATTTCATCAATCAAGGTAAGTTTTTCAACAACTATTTGTGTTTTAATTTTGAAGTTCTTTTTTTCAATTTTTTTTTGTTTTTGGATTCTTTGATGTTATGATGAATTCCGAATATTAGAGGTAGATCTGACTTCCTTGGTTTCTCACCCCAGACATAGAATGTCTCGATTATATTCTTAGCATAAAGGGTAACTGTCCCTTCCTGGAAGTTGATTATGCTCAGACTTGTGGCAATGAAAGGCCTTCCAAGTTTGATTGGAACCTGTTTATCTGCATTGAAATCAAGTATAATAAAGTCAGTAGGGATGGTGATATTACCTGATCGGACGAAACGTCCTCCACTTTTCCCAATGTCTTGGTAACTGAGTTGTCAGCAAACTGCAACTTCACTGGAGCTTTTTCTGATCTCTGAAGTCCAAGTCTATCGAACACGGACTTTGGCATAAGATTCACACCTGAAGCCACATCACATATAGCTTTCACCTTGAGCATACCATTTATTTGAATAGGAAGATTAAAGCTTCCTGGATCTTTGAGCTTCAATGATAACTCTTTCTCTACTTTTCCCGAGACTCTCACAGTCTCTTTCTTGGCTTCTACACTCGCTTCTTTCTCAGGAATAACTTGCGTAAAAACTTGTTGCGGTGTAAGCCCTTTATTCGCAATCTCAAGCATTTGGGCATTGATATTCTCAGGAGTATACGCCTCTACAAATGTCTTGATTTCAATGTCACCCTTTAGATTTGTATCAGGAATAATTGGTTACTCTGTTTGAAAAACTGGTGGCGATTCCACCTTTTCTTCTTCTTTCTTTTCTTGCACAGCATGTGCAACTTCTATTTTCTCTTTTGAGGGTTCTTCCTCTTTCTCTTTAGCTCTAGCAGCTTGTAATCCCATAACCGATCTAATCTCTTCTTCCATATCTCTCAGAAGCTGTATAAATTCAAATTTTCTGAATCTTCATCCTCATCTTCAGAACAGTTAGAGTCCACGGTGCTAGACTTGGTTGGTTCTCCTTCACTTATAGGAACTTCCACGAGACTTTCTACAGCATGTGGTACTTCCGTAGTCTCTTTAAATTCAAGGAAAATAGCCTTACAAGCTTCGAACCCAACATTGGCATCACCTCCTTCGATAACCTTCAATTCCTTCGCTTCCATAATATTAGTTAGAACTTTATTCATTTGTTCTACTTGCGTACCTAAGATTTGAATTGAAGCTTTTTGTTCTCTTAACTTCTCGTTCGGTGAATGCATATTAGTGGTCATAAGATTCATAAAATTCTTCAATTGTTGATCACCCGAAACTCCTTCTTGAGGATATTGTGGTAGAGCCTTCTAAGCTAAAGCATCGGAATATTCATCATTAACAGGTTGTTGTGGAGGAACAAGTCGATTATAATTCTGCTTTCGCTGATATGGAGCTTGACCTCTTGGTTGGAAAGAGTTATTCTAGGGACGAGGTTGATAATGACCTGGATTAGCGAACCCCTGTGGATTTGAATACTGCATACCCGGATGATTCCTGTTACCAAATTGATAATTTCCTCGGTTGGATATGAAATAAACAGATGCTGGATTTCCTTCGCACTCTTCCAATGTATGATTCGTGACCCCACACTGTTGACAACCTTGTGCTTCTTGCACTACATTTGCTGCGGCTAAATTCTTCAGCATCTCAAGATTAATCTCTTTGATTTTATTCTCTAATGCGGCAAGTTGAGTTGAGTTTGCAGTTTCCGCATTTAATCGAAGCGTACCTCTGGTATTTGTAACAGGAGCTCGCGGAAGTGGCCAACTCCTTTCTGTTTCTATTATGTTTTCCATTCCTTCGGCGGCTTCTGCAAGATTCATGGACACAAAATTTCCCTTTCCAAGATTATCTACCCTCAGTCTACTTTCGGAATTTATACCTTGATAAAATATAGCTAATTGTAAAGACGGGGTGTAAACATGGAGTGGACATCTAGCTAACTTCTGTTGAAACCTTATCCATGCGTCTCCTACTTCTTCTCCATTCTCTTGTCGAAACTTCGCAAGCTCGCTTTAGTCTTTGTGTCTCATACTCTTCAGATAAAAACGGTTAAAGAATGCGGCTTGAAGTTTTGACCAAGTAGTAATTGTACCTGGTGGTTGTCTATCTAGACAATCACCAGTTTTGCCAGTCAAAAAGAACGAAAACATGTGACAATACAGTTGCTCGAGTGTAATGCCTGGAGTAACATAGGCATAACAAATCTGCATAACTTCTGAATCACTCTTACCGGATCTTGAACTGCTGCACCACTATAGAGTCCGAAATTCTGAAATTGACTGAGCATGCCCAGATCGGGAATAAACTTGATATTCAGGATCTCTGGAGGACGATAAACTAATGGTTGTACTTGAAAAGGTGCTTCCAAGCCTGGAAGATCTTGTTCAATTCTGTTATTGTTTCCGTTATCTCCTGGTGGTGGTGGTACTTGGCCTAAAAGACCAAGTGGTGGATCTACGCCTTGTTGTTGATTTTCTGCCATAACTCTTCTTCGGTCTCTTTCTTCTCGGATACGTCTGTTATAAGCTCTGAAGCTCCTTTCGGGCTCCGAGAGAGGAGGCCAAGGATGCACTGCTAAAACCTGAAAAAGACTAAAGCAAACCCACAAGAGTAAATCTGCAAAAATAAAAAAACTGAAAAATGAATTTTAACTAAAAACTACTACTAGAATTAAATAACCCACACGCTAACGAGACACAAGTCCCCGACAGCGTTGCCAAAAATTTGGTGTCGCCTAGGGTGTGATAAAAAGATGATAAATAAATACGGGAAACAATGACTAATCACCCTAGACTAACACGGTTCTGCAAGTATTACAAGACGTATGCAAGTTTTAAAGATAAGAAGATTCGTTCCTCAGGGACTTAAATGTGTTAGACAGATGGGTAAATAAATCAAAGTAGCTATAATTAATTAAAGGATAGAAAATAAATAGGATTAATTGAGAGATTAATGATTGAACTAATTAAATTAAAAGACAATAAAATAAATATGGAAGAAATAAGATGAGAGAGTATAACTTAGGTTTTGCTAGTATGCCTAATCCTTTTAATTTTTTCTATCAATTTTAGTTTATAAGGGAGACAATAGCTCTTAGATATGTGGTCAGGATTCTAAATTCCCCCTATCCCCGGAGAGCGAACTAGGGTGGCAACCTCACAATCACGTGGGAACTCACAAAGGGTTAACCTACACCACTTGGGTCCTAGTCCTACCTACTAATGATGTTTGGTGATGAAAATAAACCTTAATGACTATCTAGTTAGGCTGGTGTTGTCAGGACCAATTCCTTAGTCTAGACGTTTATGTGGTGTTTCAATAGTTAAACACCCCTTCCGGGCGACCATCTAACTATTATTAGCAAAACCCTAAATTGATCAAGTTTAAGAGAGACAATAAATCAAAGCACATATATCAAATATATGGTTAAGCGGCCAGAATCAGATTAAAACATATAATTTCTAAAGAAAATTAGATAGAAAGAAAATTGATTTCATAGATTATACATAATGCAAAATCCAAGCTATGGGAAAATTAGTTCATACCTGAAGTAAATAAACTAAAAGAATGATACAAGGATGTCATCTTGCTCTCTTCAATAACTTTAATGATATAAAACTTAAGGACTAACTTATGAGAGGCAAGGATTATTTTACAAAGGTTTAAGGGTGTATTTTTAGGTGTTTAAAAGCCCAAATACATTTTCTTGGAGTGGAAGACTGGCAACTTGGACTCCAAAACCAACTCAAATTCATAACCCTAAAATATAAAAAAAGGTAATAAGCTGCCTCTATTTTGTTTTGGCCGTAACCTCTTCGTTTCAACTCCGTTTGACGCGTTCCATATGTCGAAACTGGTCGTCTCGGAAAACTATATAACTTTGCTTCAGACCATTCTTCCAAATTCCTATGCAATCTTGAGTTATGATCACTTCTATGGTCGTAGGTGGTGGAATTCAGATTTATTTGGCAACTCTATCTTTCCATATCTTATCTTTTCTTTCTTTTATCTCCAATTTCCATGCATATCTTCTTTTCTTTATCTCTTTAGACTTGATTTGACATCTAATTAATTTGTATATATCTTTAAAGCTTCACACTAAATAAATAAATTAAACCAAATATGATCTAAAAATAATAATTTATTAAATTAAGACAAGAAATAGGAAAGTGCAATAATACATAGAAAAACTCGACTAAAAGACTTCTAAAACACTAAAAATCATGTCTCCAATTAAGATTAAATCATCACAAATGGGGAGACATCAACTATCTTTATTTTGTCTGATTTCTTCACCTTCATTCTATAATGAATTTAGACACTCCTCCATTCTATCTACTCGGAGGACCGTCTCCTTCTTCATCTAACTTGATCTTCTTAGGTAGTCTGCTTCTTGTAGTTCATGTTTGCCTTTAGTTAAACTACTAGTTCTTCATTTTGTTTTCTTGTGTATCATTCAATAAAAATATATTTTTTGGGCTAAGATTCTCCAACATTTTGATTGTTGTTAACATTTCTTCTTTGAATTCATGTATTGCAAAGAATAGCTCTCACATAGACGATTATGTTTCTCTTATCCTATGTAATCTCCCCTATAGATAATGCAAATGTTATGCGACTATAATGCTTCTTCTCCCCGGTTGGCAAAACTAAAATGAAAAAATATAGGGGATTAAAATATTAAGTACCTTTATGGGACTTGCATTCCAGAGTTACATCGTATCTTCTTAAATATATCTTGAGGTAGTTGCGTTACGAAGATGCCGGCTAATTGATTGTCGAGTCTACGAATTCTAGTATGTTTTCACCTTTTTTAGAATGGTCACGAATAATGTGATGTCAAAATAAACAATTGCGGTTGAATATAGATATATAGTGCTTGCATTACTTGATTTTGAACTCCTATAGGTCCTTCACATTTTGAATTATCTCACCATATCCCAAAAATAAACTATATCAGTTTTTGCGAGGGGTTAACAAAATCAAATATTGATAAGGATGAAACATTATAAATTTTAAATATGCATATGATGTAGATAAAGTTATACAATTAGTCACAATTATTCTTTGGCATGTTAAACATTCCTAAACATATGAGAGTTACAACCACGTAGCTCAATTCATCTTCAACATTAACCTACATGTTATAAGGTAACTAATTAGATGATGCATTCTTTATGTTTATAGTTTGGAAGACGGTGATTGTAAAATTTAACTGTTTTAAACTTCATATATACATTCACTATATCGCATAAATTGCTATCTGAACAAATGCAATCTGTAGTGTAGTGTGCACATGTGTAGGGTTGGGTCAGCTCAATATTAGAGATTCTCATAAATATCATAATTAGATAGCCAAAAAAATAAATATTACACAAATTTTCTATAAGGAATTCAAATAATGTCTCATCTTTTGATTATCCAAGGTCAATCATAAATCATGCCAAATAAATATTTTGTACTCTGGAGCTTTTACTTTTCATATAGTTGTATTCTCTTACTCTGACACTGGTTATTATTTTGTAAGTTTTGCATCTATTTCTAAATTTATTAACGATAATATGTTTCTTCGTAAAGTGTAAAGCAAGACGGCTAGTTGGAAAAAAATTACCATTTGGAGCAGAATTTTGTAAATTTTTGCTTCATGCTCGTGACATTGAGAAGTCATATGTAACTCTAACTGTGGGGAGTATTATTAGAGAGTCTTTACTTGATTCTTGTCACTCCTACTATTAATGGTTCATCGGATTTGAAGCAGAGAATGTTAGTTATAATTTTTTTTGATCGAAAATCATAACAGCATCTGCACGAAAGTTACTTACTCATGGGTGGTAATGTTTGATCATCAATGTCCTTTGTATATGATCAAACCATTATGAATGATTAACAAATCTTGCAATTTACATAGTATATTTGTATGCGAAATTTCACTATTCAGGCCCTTATTTTTGCATCATCTTTCAAAATTCTGCATTTAGTTCAAAAGGTTACTCGGGAGGAGCTTAAAAGGAGTTTTACCCGAAATGTTATTAGGAATATGTGGCGTGAATACTATACTATGTTGAGGCAGCTTAGTTTAGCTTAGCTTAATTAATGAATATTCCTTGATACTAGGAAATTACAAAATATCCTTGGCCATTTTTTAGTATACAACTCTAGACATAAAGGGGCACCCCCTGCCATATTTGTAGAGTCAGATCGAACATGGTCTGTGGTTGTCAAAATTTACCAAGTATACCTTGAATTGAGAAGTAATTTTGTCCCTCTCGTTTAAGAGACGGCCACATGTACACATGATTTATATTCTCAAGGCATAAGCAATGCACTTGTACGTGAATCAGAAATGGTGATGATAAGAGATGTATACCACATCGAGAGGATAAAAGGAAGGAGGGGGTTGATGTTAGTATAAAAGAGGATGGGTTGGCATTGAATTACATACTTACCTGGATGGGGTCAATAGATGATCAAGAAGATCTATGGCCTACGTTGGTGACCTCCATTGCACAAAGGAGGGGTGCCCGCCTAAGATCTATCCAAGTGATAGAGTCTACATCATAATTTGTGGTAGAGGGGGCCTGCGTTCGCGCGGCCCCTACCTAGTTCTTAAGTAAAAGTTGTCCTTATTATTGTTGTATTTGTTCATATATAGCTTATTGATACTTTCTTTGATTGATGATGCAGCTGGTGATGCTTCTGGATCGGCTGTAAAATGGTTAGGCCATTCACTCCGATAACACTTGTCTTTTACTATTAATAAATTCGGACTTTTAATTTCAAAAAATCGATAGATGTTGTATCTGTTCATATCTAGCTTATTGATACTTTCTTGCGTATATATTAATTAATATCATAGAATGTAACTGAAGCTCTAGTAAGTAAACGGGAGTCGATTGTATGTGTGTGTTTCTCTCTAGCACACGCTCTCGGTGTACAATGTACACATATGTACCTTGCAGGGGAAAAGTTGATTGCTGAGTAATTTTTTCTTTGTACAATCCTTAATCTTCGAATGTTATATCTTTGTCCAGGGAATAAATACTGAAATAAAGTGTGAATGTGTAGACGTTATATGTGGCATTAGATTCAAATCATGAGTTAACTACATTATGCCACAGCACTACTACATGGAAGACCTTTAGCGAGGACTTTTGTCCTCGCAAAAGGTGTACTATGTCGTCGCGAAAGGCTGTAACGAGGACAAGTCCTCGCCTAAAGATCGTCGCGAAAGTTTCGTCGAGAAAAGTGAGTTTTTACGACGACATTGCAAAGTCGTCGCGTAAAGGTATAACTTCTTGCGAGGATTTAGGTTCCTCGCTAGAAGTCGTTTCTTACGACGAATACCGTTCCTCGCTAGAAGTCATTTCTTACGACGAATATGGTTCCTTGCTAGAGGTATTTCTTGCGACGACATTTGTCCTCGCTAAAACGTAATTAAACAAAAAAAAATTACTTTGTTTTATTTTTTTTTTGAAATTTGATTTTTTTTTATTTGTTTGTATTGTTAATTTTTCTTTTGTAATCTGTTTTTTTTATATTTGTTTGTATTGTTAGAATACAATCAATAAGATAAGAAACAATAAAAATTAAAAGCAATTAAAATTAATTAAAATAAAACGCAAATTAAAACCCGGTAATTTAAAAAGTCAAAAGAAACCATGGAAAAAATATACAGTACTAGTAGTCATAGCATAAAAAACAATCAGAATAAATTATTATCATCTTCTTCTTCTTCAGCTGTCCGATCGGCTCGGGGAGACGCGTCTCGATGGGGAGAAGGGGGGTCCTGCTCGTCCATTCCGCTTTCCCTCCGGCATCTATTAAGCATGTTAATGACTGTCGTCATCTCCTCATGTATCGCGTCTCGAGTCGGGGGGGTACTCGTGGAGGAGGTAGTAGCGTTTTCTCGCATCGGTTCCTTGCCGAGAGAGACAAGGTAGTCATTGAGCGACTTCACTATCCACCGGTAGTCTTTTAATATCTTCGCGGTAACTGATTCTGATGGATTTGCAGTCGAGCTCGAGCTCGACTGTGACAATGTGTGTCCAATTCCCGGTAGCCAGTTACGGGTCCCGCCGCCTAAACCGATACCTGCCGCGTCCAAAACAGCTTGAATCTTCTCTCGATTGGATAATCTGGGGGTCGAAGATGGATTTCCACTTTGGGATTGCGCTTCACGGACTCGAATTTCGAGAATTGACTTCAAAGCCGCCTGTAAAATAAAGAAAAAATGATATAATTAGTTAGTAATTAAAAAAATTAAAAGTTTACGTTTCGTAAAACTCACATCCGCCCGCTCGTAGTTTCTGCTTTGCCAACAATTCTTTTTCGTATTAAATCCAATTTGGGAGAAGAATTTTTTAATCTTGGGAAGTGGTGGAGGCCGAGACGATGGTTCCCCCGATCCCTCGCCCAAATCCATAATCTCCTCTTCGTCCTGTTTAGGTAGATTAGTCAAACATTAGTCAACCATACAATTAACATGATATCAATAAATTTGACAAAATCAACCTACCTTGTCATCCATCAACGAAAATCTCGACCTCGAGTGGGTCCTCGAGCCTGCCCCGCTTTGGTTTTTCAACCGCTACCTATTCTTTTTATTTTCTTTTGCTTGGTTCTTGTAAAAAAAAATTAGTCAATAGAAATTAAAATCAATATAAATAAGAAATAATACCTGAGCTTTTATGGAGTCCCAATGCTCCAGCGTAAGCTCCCAATTCTCGGGCGACTGGTCCTCCGGACATTCACGACTCTCGTAATACAACTTCTTCACACGGAATTTGTTGTCCGATAACCCAATTCCGCATTTGTGGTTGACCATTTTCTTAATACTAGGCCAATCATCACGTGCCTCCCAATCCTCAACTACAAAGAAGTCATGTAAGCAATTTAAAAAATAAATAAGTGTATACTTTATGAAATGGTAAAAAAATAAAATTACATTACCCTTAGGCGCCGCCAAACTTTCCTATGGTAGTCCTCCGGGACTTTACTCAAACTCGGGTAGAATAGTGGAACCGTCTCTCTAATAGTCAGGTTTATAACCTGAGTCACATGTTGAGAGTAAGGACCGATCGGGTTCCATGTGAGATCCTCTGCGTCAAACTCCATGGGAAGGCGTCCCCCATATCCTTGTAGGGCCTTAGTCATGCTTGCAAGTGTAGTCGGGCCCCGTGTGTTTTTGTTACATCCCCCGGTAGGAATGTTTGGATTCCGTGTTGGGTCCTGTCCATCACCATCGCCACCGTGTCCCCGTGCTACTTGAGCCATCTAAATACAGTTATACGAAACAAGTAATATACACGTAATATATTCATAAAATTACTAAAATACCCCTTTGGTCATAAAATTTTCACACCTCAATCAACACACAAAACTAGTTTAATCATGATATACACAAAATATTAACCACAAATCAAGCTAGAATTAACAATTTTGATAACAAAAATATATTAATTCATATTAAATTTTTTTTTATTGTGGCATTAGATTCAAATCATGAGTTGCTATTAACTGCATTATGCCACAGCTTGAGGAAGAAGACTGCTCTTATGATGATGATGATGATGTATTGGTAAGATTTATAATCACAAGTTTAAAAATCGCAGATTGGTAATTTGGGGTCTTACTTGTACCAAAAACAAATCTCAGTTTAACAGTAAATTAGACCCAACAAATAATAGTTAATTGAAAAAGATTATAACTAGAATTGGTGGGGTGCGCCGGGCCAAGGCAATAGTGCAACACCAAGGCGACACTCGAGAACCCAAGTAGCAAGCTACCTTGATGGGCTCTCCCCCTCAAAAAATAAATTTAATATCGTGTGGACCGATGGCCCACATATCAGATATTAAACTGATAAGAACAGATACTACACTTGATCTTAGCCAAAAGGCCGAGAAAGGTATGCTTAATTTAGTCTTGGACCAACAACTTTATTGCTCACCTTCTATTCACTGCCTTTGTGTCATCTTTGATATGGGATAAACACACACATTTTCTTCCTTCAGCTTCATCTCATTCGACTTTTAAATCTCAAAAGCATTCCTTCCAAATAAAGCTAAAGGTCGCTACTCGAATATTCTGCCCTTAGAAAAATAAAATTGACATGCTACTCAAAGCGAAATTATAATAATGTAATTGCTATTTTCTAACTAGTAAAAATATCACAACCGGTTTACGCTTTTCATAATGCATGGTCCTTTATTATTATAACGTTCGAGCTCAAAATTTTGAATCATGCCCATTCTTCAATATGGTAGCAACAACCAAACGATCAGCCTATCCAAAGACAGCATGAGTAAATTTTTCGGTAGTAACCATTGCCTTCCCCTTCACCTTTTTTCAGAACAGATCTGTTCACTTAGACCTTGAAATAAATTAAAGAGAAGACGAAGAACTCACACCATCAATAATATAGACAAGACAAAGAGAGTCAAAATAACAGATCGGAAAGTATCACTTAGACCTATAATTACCACTGGAGAGATGACAAACCGCTGTATTGTTCGTAAGACCAACCAATCGACGTATTTGATTCCTTCTAATCTCGAACTCTCAGAGAGAAACTCATCTTTTCGAACCATCACCTGCAATCCCATGCATCGCCACAATATAGCGATATCCAACTCCATTACGAGTGTTTTTTTGCCAAATTTGGGTAAAGTTTCTTCACTAGAATAGTTCTACCGGTTGCAAGTATTTGATTAGCTGTATTCTATCCCTATGGTGCCACGTAAACAGGAAATGTTTCTCTTATCCGTGTTTCAAACTTACTTGTATGTCAAACCGCAGAGTGAAATTGTGATTTTAGGCTTTGGAGTTGTAGTTATATACTCGAGATACTCCCTCCGTCCATTTTTATTTGTCCTACTTTTTGTGGCACAAAGATTAAAAAGGACATTAAATACACTTCCTATTTACTATATTGCCCTTGTTCATTGAGTAGAATGTCATTTAATGCACCATTGCTTTAAACTAATTAATTAGGGGTGATATTGGAAAACTGGAAGAAAAAATGTCTTGATAATATAAAAGGGACAAATATTATTGGACACCTCTTTTTAGAAAGAAGGACAAATAAAAGTGGACGGAGGGAGTGTGTCCTTAGGCGTGAAGGTAAATGCCCAATCCTCTACTTTGTACGAAAATAAGACATTTTTTATTACCTCACTTTTCAACTTGTTTTCTCTAGTGTACTTAACCGTCCCTTATCTTCACTAGAAAAAGTGGTGAACATTTTGGTGTGGATAAGGGAAAAAGTGTGACAAAATTTCAGGGCCTTTGATGCAAATTTCAGGAAATAAAGTAAATCAAAAAATAAATAAAAATATGTAAAGGTTATACACTTCAGGATGGTCGGGTCAAGGTCACTTAACTTCTCCAGAATGCATGGATTCTACTCCGTCATTGAGGGTGAAGAAAGAGGCTGTTTACTTTGACCATAGACATTGGTTACCTACCACACATCGATTTATAAAATACAAGGTTTCGTACCCCGCTTCCGATTATAGGGGCCCACCGAAGAAATATACTCCTGCCGATATTCAGACACAGTTAGATAGGCTTCTCATTGTGTTTCCCGGTAAACACAAGGATTTTGGGGGCAGGATTGTGAAGCAAACTGTTCCTCGTCGATTCAATTGGAAGAAAAAGAGAATTTTTTATCGTTTACCTTATTGGTCCGAAAATTTGTTGAAACATAACATTGACATTATGCATTGCGAGAAGAATGTGTGTGATAGTTCGCTCAATACAATTATAGGTATTGATGGGAAAATAAACAAAGATAACGTGAAAGCGAGAATGGATCTTAAGGATATGAACATCAGAAAAGATTTGTGGTTGACATCGAGAGACGGTAAATCGATACTGAAGCGAGCAAAGTATAATTTGTCAACTGAAAAGCAGAAAATATTTCTTGACTGGTTGAAGGCACAGAAGTTTCCCGATGGTTTCGCATCTAGTTTGAGAAATAATGTTCAAAGTGATATGGGCAAGATTATCGGAATGAAATCTCATGACTGTCACATGATGATGTAGAATCTTTTCGTGGCTAGTATACCAGTACTTATTGAAGACAAATCGATTAGTGATGCGATTATTGGGGTAGCTAACGTGTTTAGAGTCGCTTGTAAGAAAAATCACAGCAGGAAAGAGTTAGAATCGGGTAAGGAGAAAGTGGTTGAGGTTATGTGTAGACTGGAAACGATTTTGCCTCCCGCGTTTTTCGATATAATGATCCACCTGGTTATACACTTTTACGCCGAGGCTTTGTTAGGGGGACCAGTTCAGATGCGTTGGATGTACCCGTTTGAACGGTATTTACAAGATTTAAAGGAGTATATACGAAACCCAACTAGGTCGGAGGGTTCAATCACCGAGGGGTACGTCGTTGAAGAGACTTTGACTTCCATATCACGTTTTCTCCAAGAAGAAGAAACGAAGTTCAATGAATCGGGTAGATATACCGAGACTGAAGCTCAACCAAAAGATTTATCTGTATTTAAGATCCAATGTACGTCACTAGGTAAGAAAGTGTTTGGTGTTTTGCAATACGTAGAGAAGTAGCAAATTAACTGGTACATCCTACTTTATTGTGATGAAATCCAGTATTTGATGACGTAAGTTGATAATTTTTTTTATTATTTTTTTAATTTAGTATTAAAAAACGTATTGATTTTACTCTTCAAATGTGCAGAGAACACAAAGCCACGCTATCGGGCCCTGAAGCTGATAAAGCTAGGAAACACCGACAAAATTTTTGAGATTTGTTTTTGCATAAGGTATACATTCATTCAAATACCAATTTAAGTTTCACATTTGACAATGTGGTTATTATTATTTTTGTTGGTAGGTTTATGCTATGAAAAAAGATGGCGATGCATTTGCTACTAGTTAGATGATTTCATTGGCTAGTAAGTCTCTTGGTGCATTTTATAAGTACGATTCATGTATTGTGAACGGTGTCAAATGGGTTACTCGCGAAAAGGGTAAAAAAAGAGTGACTCAAGATTACGGGGTATGCACCATGTACAAAGAAAAACTATATTACGGTGAATCAGTCAAGATTGTAGAGGTAACATTTGATGGTGGTTGTTCAGTTGTGCTATTCGAGTGTAATTGGTATAACACGAGTACTCCAAGGACAGAGAATGGGGTAACCATTATTAACACATCTAGTTTTTTTGGAGAGGCGAGACATACATCTTAGCCACACAAGCGAAAAAAGTATTTTACATTGATGAGATTAATTCAAGGATAACACAAAAAGGGTGGAAAGTTGTTTGGAAAATCAATGATAGACATGGATGGAGTCTCAAGTTATGGGGTGCAGAATCACTACCTACTGAAAACGAGAGTGTCACGATCCCTATAGTGAACACCGAGACAGATTACTCACAGTTACACTTGACAACTGGTGAGGAGATCCATTTGACCCTTCTCTTTTGCATGTAGCTTTATTTATTGACGAAAAGGATGGTCTTTTTGACGACACGATGGATGAGTATGCCGACGATGAAGTAGAGGAACCAATCTATGTTGATAGTGACGAGGAAGTTGTTGACACGAGTGGTTACGAGACTGACTGATTTGAGGATTTTTTATGATTACGTGGTTTTTGGTTGTTTGGATTTGGATTACGTGTTTTTGGTTGTTTAGATTTTGATTACGTGTTTTTTATTGTTTGGAAATTTGATTATGTTTTTTGAATGTTTGGAATTGTATTACGTTAAGTTTATTGCTCGTTAGAAATTAAAATAGTTCATTTTTAATTTTAAAAAAGGTTTTTAGCGGCTACAATGGATTTTAGCCACTAGTTCATTTATATGAACTAGTCACTAATGATATATACCATTCGCGACTAGTTCATACGTATGAACTAGTCGGTAAAAGGTGGCGTACTTTTCGCGACTACTAAGTAGTCTCTATCAGCGAATTAAATATTCATTAAAATATTGGCGGTCCACTTTCCTGCCCAGTGGAGGGACACGCATTACATCCTAACGCTTAGCAACTACAAGGTAGTCGCGAAAACTCCATGTGGCGGTCAAAATACGGACACGTGTCAGTCAGACTTGACATTCGCGACTAATCTCTTATGTTTCGCGACTACATCAAGTAGTCGCGAAAAACCTTGTCCTATATGTACTCGACCGAGACCTTCCTTTCTCATAAACCTTACACTCATCTTCATAAAAAATACTCCTCTCTCTCGATTTCTACCCTTCCAAGCTTGGATTGAAGCTAAAAATACCTCCCAATCATCACAGAAGGTAATATTTTCATGATTCTAACTATTATTTCACTTTTTTTTCTTAAGATTTCAATACATTTTAATCCATTTTTTATCACTAACCTAATTTTTTTTGCTTTGTGTTTAATCCGAATCATATGGGCATGGGATCTACATCAAAAGAGATTCTAAGGTAAGTTTTTCAACAACTATTTGTGTTTTAATTTTGAAGTTCTTTTTTTCAATTTTTTTTTGTTTTTGGATTCTTTGATGTTATGATGAATTTCGAATACTAGAGGTAGATCTGACTTCCTTGGTTTCTCACCCCAGACATAGAATGTCTCAATTATATACTTAGCATAAAGCGTAACTGTCCCTTCCTGGAAGTTGATTATGCTCTGACTTGTGGCCATGAAAGGCCTTCCAAGTATGATTGGAACCTGTTTATCTGCATTGAAATCAACTATAATAAAGTCAGTAGGGATGGTGATATTACCTGATCGGACGAAACGTCCTCCACTTTTCCCAATGTCTTGGTAACTGAGTTGTCAGCAAACTGCAACTTCACTGGAGCTTTTTCTGATCTCTGAAGTCCAAGTCTATCGAACACGGACTTTGGCATAAGATTCACACCTGAAGCCACATCACATATAGCTTTCACCTTGAGCATACCATTTATTTGAATAGGAAGATTAAAGCTTCCTGGATCTTTGAGCTTCAATGGTAACTCTTTCTCTACTTTTCCCGAGACTCTCACAGTCTCTTTCTTGGCTTCTACACTCGCTTCTTTCTCAAGAATAACTTGCGTAAAAACTTGTTGCGGTGTAAGCCCTTTATTCGCAATCTCAAGCATTTGGGCATTGATATTCTCAGGAGTATACGCCTCTACAAATGTCTTGATTTCAATGTCACCCTTTAGATTTGTATCAGGAATAATTGGTGACTCTGTTTGAAAAACTGGCGGCGATTCCACCTTTTCTTCTTCTTTCTTTTCTTGCACAGCATGTGCAACTTCTATTTTCTCTTTTGAGGGTTCTTCCTCTTTCTCTTTAGCTCTAGCAGCTTGTAATTCCATAACCGATCTAATCTCTTCTTCCATATCTCTCAGAAGCTGTATAAATTCAAATTTTTCTGAATCTTCATCCTCATCTTCAGAACAGTTAGAGTCCACGGTGCTAGACTTGGTTGGTTCTCCTTCACTTATAGGAACTTCCACGAGACTTTCTACAGCATGTGGTACTTCTTTATTCTCTTTAAATTCAAGGAAAATAGCCTTACAAGCTTCGAACCCAACATTGGCATCACCTCCTTCGATAGCCTTCAATTCCTTCGCTTCCATAATATTAGTTAGAACTTTATTCATTTGTTCTACTTGCGTACCTAAGATTTGAATTGAAGCTTCTTGTTCTCTTAACTTCTCGTTCTGTGAATGCATATTAGTGGTCATAAGATCCATAAAATTCTTCAATTGTTGATCACCCGAAACTCCTTCTTGAGGATATTGTGGTAGAGCCTTCTGAGCTAAAGCATCGGAATATTCATCATTAACAGGTTGTTGTGGAGGAACAAGTCGATTATAATTCTGCTTTCGCTGATATGGAGCTTGACCTCTTGGTTGGAAAGAGTTATTCTAGGGACGAGGTTGATAATGACCTGGATTAGCGAACCCCTGTGGATTTGAATACTGCATACCCGGATGATTCCGGTTACCAAATTGATAATTTCCTCGGTTGGATATGAAATAAACAGATGCTGGATTTCCTTCGCACTCTTCCAATGTATGATTCGTGACCCCACACTGTTGACAACCTTGTGCTTTTTGCACCACATTTGCTGCGGCTAAATTCTTCAGCATCTCAAGCTTAATCTCTTTGATTTTATTCTCTAATGCGGCAAGTTGAGCTGAGTTTGCAGTTTCCGCATTTAATCGAAGCGTACCTCTGGTATTTGTAACAGGAGCTCGCGGAAGTGGCCAACTCCTTTCTGTTTCTATTATGTTTTCCATTCCTTCGGCGGCTTCTGCAAGATTCATGGACACAAAATTTCCCTTTCCAAGATTATCTACCCTTAGTCTACTTTCGGAATTGATACCTTGATAAAATATAGCTAATTGTAAAGACGGTGTGTAAACATGGAGTGGACATCTAGCTAACTTCTGTTGAAACCTTATCCATGCGTCTCCTACTTCTTCTCCATTCTCTTGTCGAAACTTCGCAAGCTCGCTTTAGTCTTTGTGTCTCATACTCTTCAGATAAAAACGGTTAAAGAACGCGGCTTGATGTTTTGACCAAGTAGTAATTGTACCTGGTGGTTGTCTATCTAGCTAATCATCAGCTTTGCCAGTCAGAAAGAACAAAAACATGTGACAATACAGTTGCTCGAGTGTAATGCCTGGAGTAACATAGGCATAACCAATCTGCATAACTTCTGAATCACTCTTATCGGATCTTGAACTGCTGCACCACTATAGAGTCCGAAATTCTGAAATTGACTGAGCATGCCCAGATCGGGAATAAACTTGATATTCAGGATCTCTGGAGGACAATAACCTAATGGTTGTACTTGAAAAGGTGCTTCCAAACCTAGAAGATCTTGTTCAATTCTGTTATTGTTTCTGTTATCTCCTGGTGGTGGTGGTACTTGACCTAAAGGACCAAGTGGTGGATCTACGCCTTGTTGATTTTTGTCCATAACTCTTCTTCGGTCTCTTTCTTCTCGGATACGTCTGTTATAAGCTCTGAAGCTCCTTTCGGGCTCCGGGAGAGGAGGCCAAGGATGCACTGCTAAAACCTGAAAAAGACTAAAGCAAACCCACAAGCGTAGATCTGCAAAAATAAAAAAACTGAAAAATGAATTTTAACTAAAAACTACTACTAGAATTAAATAACCCACACGCTAACGAGACACAAGTCCCCGACAGCGGCGCCAAAAACTTGGTGTCGTCTAGGGTGTGATAAAAAGATGATAAATCAATACGGGAAACAATGCACTAATCACCCTAGACTAACACGATTTTGCAAGTATTACAAGACGTATGCAAGTTTTAATGATAAGAAGATTCGTTCCTCAGGGACTTAAATGTGTTAGACAAATGGGTAAATAAATCAAAGTAGCTATAATTAATTAAAGGATAGAAAATAAATAGGATTAATTGAGAGATTAATGATTGAACTAATTAAATTAAAAGAAAATAAAATAAATATGGAAGAAATAAGATGAGAGAGTATAACTTAGGTTTTGCTAGTATGCACTAATCCTTTCAATTTTTTCTATCAATTTCAGTTTATAAGGGAGACAATAACTCTTAGATATGTAGTCAGGATTCTAAATTCCCCCTATCCCCGGAGAGCGAACTAGGGTGGCAACATCACAATCACGTGGGAACTCACAAAGGGTTAACCTACACCACTTGGATCCTAGTCCTACCTACTAATGATGTTTGGTGATGAAAATAAACCTTAATGACTATCTAGTTAGGCTGGTGTTGTCAGGACCAATTCCTTAGTCTAGACGTTTATGTGGTGTTTCAATAGTTAAACACCCCTTCCGGGCGACCATCTAACTACTATTATTAAAACCCTAAATTGATCAAGTTTAAGACAGACAATACATCAAAGCACATATATCAAATATATAGTTAAGCAGCCAGAATCAGATTAAAACATATAATTCCTAAAGAAAATTAATTAGAAAGAAAATTGATTTCATAGATTATACATAATGCAAAATTCAAGTTATGGGAAAATTAGTTCATACCTGAAGTAAATAAACTAAAAGAATGATACAAGGATGTCATCTTGCTCTCTTCAATAACTTTAATGATATAAAACTTAAGGACTAACTTATGAGAGGCAAGGATTATTTTACAAAGGTTTAAGAGTGTATTTATAGGTGTTTAAAAGCCCAAATTCATTTTCTTGGAGTGGAAGACTGGCAACTTGGACTCCAAAACCAACTCAAATTCATAACCCTAAAATATAAAAAAAGGTAATAATCTGCCTCTATTTTGATTTGGCCGTAACCTCTTCGTTTCAACTCCGTTTGACGCGTTCCATATGTCGGAACTGATCGTCTCGGAAAACTATATAACTTTGCTTCAGACCATTTTTCCAAATTCCTATGCAATCTTGAGTTATGATCACTTCTATGGTAGTAGGTGGTGGAATTCAGATTTATTTGGCAACTTTATTTTTCTATATCTTATCTTTTCTTTCTTTTATCTCCAATTTCCATGCATATCTTCTTTCCTTTATCTCTTTAGACTTGATTTGACATCTAATTAATTTATATATATCTTTAAAGTTTCACACTAAATAAATAAATTAAACCAAATATGATCTAAAAATAATAATTTATTAAATTAAGACAAGAAATAGGAAAGTGCAATAATACATAGGAAAACTCGACTAAAAGACTTCTAAAACACTAAAAATCATGTCTCCAATTAAGATTAAATCATCACAAATGGGGAGACATCAACTATCTTTATTTTGTCTGATTTCTTCACCTTCATTCTATAATGAATTTAGACACTCCTCCATTCTATCTACTCGGAGGACCGTCTCCTTCTTCATCTAACTTGATCTTCTTAGGTAGTCTGCTTCTTGTAGTTCATGTTTGCCTTTAGTTAAACTACTAGTTCTTCATTTTGTTTTCTTGTGTATCATTCAATAAAAATATATTTTTTGGGCTAAGATTCTCCAACATTTTGATTGTTGTTAACATTTCTTCTTTGAATTCATGTATTGCAAAGAATAGCTCTCACATAGACGATTATGTTTCTCTTATCCTATGTAATCTCCCCTATAGATAATGCAAATGTTATGCGACTATAATGCTTCTTCTCCCCGGTTGGCAAAACTAAAATGAAAAAATATAGGGGATTAAAATATTAAGTACCTTTATGGGACTTGCATTCCAGAGTTACATCGTATCTTCTTAAATATATCTTGAGGTAGTTGCGTTATGAAGGTGCCGGCTAATTGATTGTCGAGTCTACGAATTCTAGTATGTTTTCACCTTTTTTAGAGTGGTCACGAATAATGTGATGTCAAAATAAACAATTGCGGTTAAATATAGATATACAGTGCTTGCATTACTTGATTTTGAACTCCTATAGGTCCTTCACATTTTGAATTATCTCACCATATCCCAAAAATAAACTATATCAGTTTTTGCGAGGGGTTAACAAAATCAAATATTGATAAGGATGAAACATTATAAATTTTAAATATGCATATGATGTAGATAAAGTTTTACAATTAGTCACAATTATTCTTTGGCATGTTAAACATTCCTAAACATATGAGAGTTACAACCACGTAGCTCAATTCATCTTCAACATTAACCTACATGTTATAAGGTAACTAATTAGATGATGCATTCTTTATGTTTATAGTTTGGAAGACGGTGATTGTAAAATTTAACTGTTTTAAACTTCATATATACATTCACTATATCGCATAAATTGCTATCTGAACAAATGCAATCTGTAGTGTAGTGTGCACATGTGTAGGGTTGGGTCAGCTCAATATTAGAGATTCTCATAAATATCATAATTAGATAGCCAAAAAAATAAATATTACACAAATTTTCTATAAGGAATTCAAATAATGTCTCATCTTTTGATTATCCAAGGTCAATCATAAATCATGCCAAATAAATATTTTTTACTCTGGAGCTTTTACTTTTCATATAGTTGTATTCTCTTACTCTGACACTGGTTATTATTTTGTAAGTTTTGCATCTATTTCTAAATTTATTAACGATAATATGTTTCTTCGTAAAGTGTAAAGCAAGACGGCTAGTTGGAGAAAAATTACCATTTGGAGCAGAATTTTGTAAATTTTTTCTTCATGCTCGTGACATTGAGAAGTCATATGTAACTCTAACTGTGG
This sequence comes from Nemophila menziesii, assembly GCA_029959085.1. Taxonomy (NCBI): domain Eukaryota; kingdom Viridiplantae; phylum Streptophyta; class Magnoliopsida; order Boraginales; family Hydrophyllaceae; genus Nemophila; species Nemophila menziesii. Next base: position 389,618 of record JARWIR010000084.1, on the reverse strand, counting down.
GGAGTATTATTAGAGAGTCTTTACTTGATTCTTGTCACTCCTACTATTAATGGTTCATCGGATTTGAAGCAGAGAATGTTAGTTATAATTTTTTTTGATCGAAAATCATAACAGCATCTGCACGAAAGTTACTTACTCATGGGTGGTAATGTTTGATCATCAATGTCCTTTGTATATGATCAAACCATTATGAATGATTAACAAATCTTGCAATTTAAATAGTATATTTGTATGCGAAATTTCACTATTCAGGCCCTTATTTTTGCATCATCTTTCAAAATTCTGCATTTAGTTCGAAAGTTGTCCTTATTATTGTTATAGCTTATTGATACTTTCTTTGATTGATGATGCAGCTGGTGATGCTTCTGGATTGGCTGTAAAATGGTTAGGCCATTCACTCCGAGAACACTTGTCTTTTACTATTAATAAATTCGGACTTTTAATTTTAAAAAATCGATAGATGCTGTATCTGTTCATATCTAGCTTATTGATACTTTCTTGCGTATATATTAATTAATATCATAGAATGTAACTGAAGCTCTAGTAAGTAAACGGGAGTCGATTGTATGTGTGTGTTTCTCTCTAGCACACGCTCTCGGTGTACAATGTACACATATGTACCTTGCAGGGGAAAAGTTGATTGCTGAGTAATTTTTTCTTTGTACAATCCTTAATCTTCGAATGTTATATCTTTGTCCAGGGAATAAATACTGAAATAAAGTGTGAATCTGTAGACGTTTTATGTGAATTCGGTGGCATTAGATTCAAATCATGAGTTGCTATTAAGTGCATTATGCCACAGCTTGAGGAAGAAGACTGCTCTTATGATGATGATGATGTATTGGTGAGATTTATTATAATCACAAGTTTAATAATCGCAGATTGGTAATTTGGGGTCTTACTTGTACCAAAAACAAATCTCAGTTTAACAGTAAAATAGACCAACAAATAATAGTTAATTGCAAAAAGATTATAACTAGAATTGGTAGGGTGCGCCAGGCCAAGGCAATAGTGCAACACCAAGGCGACACTCGAGAACCCAAGTAGCAAGCTAACTCGATGGGCTCTCCCCCTCAAAAAATAAATTTAATATCGTGTGGACCGATGGCCCACATATCAGATATTAAACTGATAAGAACAGATACTACACTTGATCTTAGCCAAAAGGCCGAGAAAGGTATGCTTAATTCAGTCTTGGACCAACAACTTTATTGCTCACCTTCTATTCACTTCCTTTGTGTCATCTTCGATATGGGATAAACACACACATTTACTTCCTTTAGCTTCATCTCATTCGACTTTTAAATCTCAAAAGCATTCCTTCCAAATAAAGCTAAAGGTCGCTACTCGAATAGTCTGCCCTTAGAAAAATAAAATTGACATGCTACTCAAAGCGAAATTATAATAATGTAATTGCTATTTTCTAACTAGTAAAAATATCACAACCGGTTTACGCTGTTCATAATGCATGATCCTTTATTATTATAACGTTCGAGCTCAAAATTTTGAATCATGCCCATTCTTCAATCTGGTAGCAACAACCAAATGATCAGCCTATCCAAAGACAGCATGAGTAAATTTTTCGGTAGTAACCATTGCCTTCCCCGTCACCTTTTTTCAGAACAGATCTGTTCACTTAGACCTTGAAATAAATTAAAGAGATGATGAAGAACTCACACCATCAATAATATAGACAAGACAAAGAGAGTCAAAATAACAGATCGGAAAGTATCACTTAGACCTATAATTACCACTGGAGAGATGACAAACTGCTGTATTGTTCGTAAGACCAACCAATCGTACGTATTTGATTCCTTCTAATCTCGAACTCTCGGAGAGAAACTCATCTTTTCGAACCATCACCTGCAATTCCATGCACCGCCACAATATAGTGATAGCCAACTCCGTTCCGAGTTATGTTTTGCCAAATCTGGGTAATGTTTCTTCGCTAGAATAGATTCTACCGTTCTAAGTATTGGATTAGGTGCATTCTATCCCTCTTGTGCCACGTAACCGGGAAATGTTTCTCTCATCTGTGTTTCCAACTTACTTATGTCAAACCGCAGAGTGAAGTTGTGAATTTAGGCTTTGGAGTTGTAGTTATATACTCGAGCTATGTCCTTAGTCTTGAAGGTAAATGCCCAACCCTCTACTTTGTTCGAAAGTAAGACATTTTTTAGATTACCTCACTTATCAACTTGTTTTCTCTAGTGTACTTGACTGTCCCTTATCTTCACTAGAAAAAGTGGTGAACCTTTGGGTGTGGATAAAGGAAAAAGAGTGACCAATTTTCAGGGCCTTTGATGCAAATTTCAGGAAGTAAAGTAAAGTAAATAAATAAATAAATGTCTATTAATGTGGATGTAGCTGAATGTTTTACAGCTAAATCAGCTGTACCTCATCAAATCGTTATACCTGCTAGTGGAGTAGAAAGTGAGCCAAATCGTTATACCTCATCAGTGTTCTCGGAATCTGATGCGATAAAAAATTTATTCGAATACCTGCAAGAGAGGGAAATTTGAATGCTTCATATGGGAAAGATTCGATTTTATTAGAAAAACCGGAAATTACGGAAAAATTATGGAGATCGAGTGTGAATAGGAGCATCATTTTGAGATGGTTATTAGTAAAAAACGAAAAAACCTGAAGTAAGATATAAAAAGCTCACACTTGGTAGACGAGAGTATGCTTGGAAAAGAAGCAACATTGGAGGGCTTAAAAGCGCAAAACTGAAAGGCGCAAATAAGGGAAAACCCTCCGAGAGTTCTTAATAATCATTACAATTTGGAATTCGAGGGGTTTCGGCAATACCTATAAGAGACGAGGTGTAGCAGATTTAATAAGGAATAAAAATATTGATATTTTAGGTATTTTGGAGACTAAGAGCAGTACGGTTCGTGTAAATCATTTTATGAGTAGTATGCTTAGAGGTTGGAAATATGTAAGTAACTTTGATCTTATTGAGCATGGAGGATTCTAGTTGTTTAGGACCTGGACAAGGTACAAGTGGAGATCATTGAGAGAACACCTCAAACTATTCATTGCAAAGTTGTGTGCAAGGTTACTTCTTTAAGCCTTTACACCTCTTTTATATATGATTTAAATGATCAAAATTTACGAAGAGATTTGTGAGAGAACCTTATTGATTTTGCCGCTACTTTCGATGACTCGTGGCTTCTCTTTGGAGATTCCAATAATATTCTAACTTTGAATGAGATAATTAGAGGGCAAAGTGTTACATTGGGTGATTTTGAGGAATTTGCATATTGTTGTAATAGTTTGGGGCTTGAAGATATTCAGTATACCGGACAATTCCTTACATGGGATACTAATCATGTCCTTAGTAAGATTGATCGTACCTTGGGCAATGGGAGATTATATGAGTCGGACTATTATATTCGCACAAATTTCTTACCTAGATCGAGTGTTTCCGATCACCCGTCTTGTATGGTTACTGTATTCTTTGAACATTTTAATCGACTTGTTCGGTTCCGCATCTTTAATATGTGGGTAGATCATGTGAATTACAACCTTACAGTGGAAAATGGGTGGAATATGAGCGTTATTCCGGGTACAAAACAATACAGTTTTTTTGCCAAAAAATTAAAGCTTTGAAATTTAATTTACGAAAACTTAATAAAGAACAATTCTCACATATTTCCGCAAGAGCTAAGAAGGCAAGGAAGAATCTTGAAAAGGCCGAGGTACTTTTCCAACAAAATTTAACTAATGATTGTTGTTTTGATGATTTAGTTGGGTTTCGAACTAAGGCGATAACTCTTGAGAAAGCCGAAATTAGTTTTCACCAGCAAAAGGCTAAGTTTGGCTATTCTCTCAAGAGTGATAGATGTTCAAAATTATTTCATGGCCTTAGGAAGAGTAAACAAATTAGGCGTTTCTTACCTAATATATTTTTTCAAATGGGGAATCGTCAACATCGAGTGTTCAAGTGTATGAAATTTTTCTTGAGCGTTTTCAGGCCTTATTGAGAAAAAAGGACACAACCTCACATGTAGATCCCGATATTTTCAGTTAAGGAAGTATTCTTTCCAATGAGCAAGGTGTAGATATGTGTAGATAAATTACCGGTCTTGAGATTAAAAAGACTATTTTTCGGATAGCAAATGATTAAGCTCCCGACCCCGATGACTTTTCTTCTCTTTTCTCTCTTAGGACACTATTGGAGGAGTTGTTGTTTTAGCGGTACACGGATTTTTCTATTTCGGATTTTTACTTCGACAATTATATACTTCTGTTATAGCATTGATTCCCAAGATTGAAGACCTAATTTGTGTTGATCATTTTAGCTCTATCTCTTGTTGTAACATAATTTATAAGGCTATTACCTTGATTATGGTGGATCGGCTTAAACCGGTTCTTGATAAATTAGTGGACGAATCTCAAACGCTTTTATGGAGGGAAGATCAATGGTTGAAGACATACACCTTGTGCAAAAACTTTTAAGGGGGTATAATAATAGTAGTAGCTCCTCGAGATGTACGATAAAGACTGATTTTCTGAAAGCTTACAATTCGATTTCTATGGAATTTTTCATGAGTTACTAAAGGGACTAAATTTTCCAAAGAAATTTGTGGATTGGATAATGACTTGTGTATCTTCTTCATTTTATTCGGTGGCCATTAATGGTGAAATTCATTGTTTTTTCAAAGGTGAAAAAGGCTTAAGGTAAGGTGACCATATTTCTCCTTATCTCTTTATCCTTTGCCTTGGAAATTTCTCTAAACTTTGAAAAAAATACGAATATAAATTTCAAGTATCATCCGAAAAGTGAAAAGGAAAAGATAACGCTCCTTTCTAAAGGAGAAAGTGACTGTCAAAATTCTCATGGATAACTTAGATATTTTTGGTGATTTTTCGGGGATTCAGTTAAATGTAAAAAAGTCTAATATTTTTTATACTGGGGTTTCAAATGATATATTGAGAACTGCTTTGCACCAACACTTTTAAAAAAAGGTGTCATGCCTTTCCGTTATTTAGGTGTCCCTCTTGGCTCTTCCGTTTTACTTTCAAGGGATTATAAACGCCTATTTGATAAATTAGAAGGGTATGTGAGATCTTGTAAAGCTTCTACTTTTTCATTCGCGGGGAGATTGAAATAAATTAGATCGGTCCTCCAAGTTGTTATTTGTTTTTGGTTTACTATATTTCTGGTGGTCCTTTGTGTGTTCTAAAAATAAATGCAAATGCTAATCGAACCACAACCGCAAGTGTACGGTTGTCCCAAGTAGTATAACTGATAAATCAGATTCGTTCCAAGGACGGAATGGTTGATCACAATGTCTAGCAAATAGTGATTGATGCACTTATGAATGTAAAAGATAATAAAATATTTGTTTGATTTTGTTTATTAAAGCTAATGAATGAAAGACAAATTATAAATGCAAGTAAAAGCTAAGACGCAAGTAAAATAAGTGAAAACGCAATATGAGATGTAGTACTTGAGAACACAAGGATCCTCCTAATCTTACTTCCTAACTTATGTTGTTTAAGGGCTAAATTGGTCAATTACAATGGTCGGGATTCTAAATTCCTTATACCCCCGTCAGGGTGGACTATAAGGCGATCCTAGGGTGTCACTAGTCCCGTCAGGGTAAATATGATCCACCGTTGGATGATTAAGTTTTATTACCTCATTGGCCCTAAAATTAGCTAAGTTCGTCAGAATCAATAGCTTCTATTTTAGATTAAATAAATATTTCCGTACCTAAACCCTCCGTCAGGATGATCCAATCGCCACTAATTGGAATAGCCTAGATACTAACACCTGTTCTTAGTTAGCTACTCCAAAAACAGTAAAATAATCTCAATTTATTGAAAAGAGTAAAAGCCCTAATTTAGTTTAATTCAATAAAAACCCAAATTCAACATTCGTTAATTAATAAGATTGGGATTCACCCATTGTTTGTTCTCAAGCACTATCAATTGTTTAGCTCATATTAAAAAGAAATACTAAATTAAAAATAAAGGAGTTCATATTTGATTACAAAATTAAAATTGAAAGAACCTAATTTTCGGAATTGGAATGACTACGAACGGAGCTATAGACCCACTCCAGCTCTTGTAGCTTCTTCTTTCTTCCTTCTGTTGCTTCTCTCTGGTGTTTAATCTTGTGGAATGTGAATTGTCTGAAAAATAGAAGTCCAGACCTCCTTTTATAAGTAAAAATTCGGATTAGGGCTTGGACCAGAAAATAAAAGCCTAATTAAATGTCCAAGCCCACTTTCTAAGCCCAAAATCCCGTAACTGATGATAGGCCTTCACTAAAACAGCTTTTCCCGATGCGTTACAACTCCGATTGACCTCATTCCAGTTGCTAAAGTTCCGTAACTCGATAAGGAATGATTTCTCTTCAAAGGTCAGCGGCTAAATCATCGCTTAAGCACCTCGAAATCAGCAATCTATGGCCTGGAAAGTGGATTTTCAGCTCTAAAAATAAAATCTTCGGGATTTGTCTTCAAGTCTTGACTCTAATTCACGATCTTTGACCTTCTCCTCGGATTCCTCTCCTAGCTAACATCTAAAACCTGTAAACTTTACACTAAAAATACCAATATTACGCGCAAAAGTTTAATAAATTAAAAATGCTAGAAATAAAAAGGTAATTCCGGATTATTGAATATTTAGTACAAAAGTCTATCATATTAATCAAATAAACACCAAAAATGATGTCTCCTAAGGGTCTAAAATAAGAACAATTAGGGAGACATCAATTTCCGATTCCGATTTGTGTTCGAGATCGTATTATTAGTATTTGTAGTAATTTTTATTGGAATAAAAAAAGCCGCCTCAAGTTTGTTGGAGTAAAATTTGTGTACCTAAAGAAGAAGGTAGGATTGGTTTGAAAGATTTAGGAGCATGGAATAAAACATTACATTTAAAAATGTTTTGGAAGAATGTGGACAAAAGAGTCTCGCTTTGGATTAAGTGGATTCATGGAGAGTATTTTTAAGCTTGTGGCTTTTGGGAGTGGAACCCAAAAAAAGGAGATTCCCCACCCTTGAAAAATGTTTGGAAACTTAAGGATATTATTTGTGGGTCATTAGGAGTTGAAGGCCGAGTATGCATCTTGGTTTTTTGGTTCTCCTCGGAAAATTCACACCATATAACTCATGAGGTATCGAGTAAATTTTGTATGCTTTATACAAAATACCTTACGATTTAATTCGCCAGAATTTTTTTGTGAAGTCTTGGGTTAATATTATTTGGGACTCGTGTGTAACTCCTAAACGTTATTGTTTGTATAGAATTGAGGGAGGGGTTTAAAACTAAGGATTACATGACTTATTTGGAGTTAGAATTATTTCGTCTGTTATGTGGTGAAGACTTTGAGTCAAACAAACACCTTTTTTTCGATTGTGCTTATGTGAGGGGGATTTGGGATGAAATAAGGACTTCACTAGGGATAAATAAGGAAATTAATACTCTCCTTAGTTCTTTGAAATGGATAAAGAAACTTAAAGCTAGAGAGAATTGGAGAAGAAAGGCATGGGGGATTGGTTTTGGAGCTACCGTATGTTGTATTTGAAAGGCGAGAAATCACCTTAATATGAGGGGTGATTCTACCTCTAGGGAAACGGTTAACAAGGAAGTAAAGTGGTGTATTTTTTCCATTTTGTATTTCTTGTTCCATCATCAATACTTTTTGGATGATAGTGAGAGATTAGCTTGTACTAGTATGAGTTATATATTTTAGCTTCTTAGTTGATACCTTAAACTTTCGGGTCTAGGTAGGTAACTCTTTTGTTTGTATAGTATACAATTATTTTCTATTTATACAACCATTTACCTAATCCAAAAAAAAGTAGAATGCATTATATGGTTGAGCCTGAAAAGTCATGGATACATTTTCACATCATGGAAAGCCATGAGTAAGTTTTTTGTATCCTGGTGACATGATAATGCCTCTATCGTAGTCGATTTCCTTTACATCTTGAATTGACATTTATATAAATTAGGTCTATTAGGGTGAATGCGTATGCATACACATTAACTTGATCGAAACCTACACAAAACTAAGGCAATACACAAAAATATAACGATAAAAATCAATGTACTAGTATTAGTTAGATGGCTCAAGTTGTCAAAGTTAGGATATTATAACAACCGTTCTAATGGATAATCTTATCCAATTTATATTTCGTTTACTATCCTAACACAAGTCTAAATATTAGTATATCTCAACATGTATATCGTCTAACATGCTAAAAACTTGTTTAAAGGATATATATTCAACAATTATTGGAAAAGTAATCATATAAACATGGTTAAACAAATAAGCTTTCAAATATTGACAATAATGTAAACAAGTTGAATAGACATTAAATTATATGAAACAGTTCTAAGAATACAATGACTTCATATTTCAAATATCATATCAAAATATTAATTTTTGCTCGATAACCCCAAAACTATTCGAATTTAATTTCTTAAAATTCGACTATCTAAATCATGACGTTGGTGAAAAAACATTACCTTATTGTGTGGAGGAAGATAAGAGCCACTAAAAAAATTTCTTGATTCGAAGAATTTTTGAGTGGTAGGGTTTTAGTATGTGTTCCTCATGTAACGTGTGTACATGCGCTAAATAATGTGGCTAGGTGGGGAAGATGATATAACGGGTAATATAGTGGTGAAAGCGGGGAGTGGTGTAATTGGAACAAGTAATTGTGGAGTGTTTCGAAAGTTGCTTTGAAAATATGTTGGGAAAGATTATAATTTTAAAAAATTGGAGGCCTGATCATGCAACTTAGCTTTGAATGGTTTGAAGGTGTTTGAACCGTTCAAACCATTAAAGGTTTTTAAATTTGAACGTCAAATAGACTTTGAAGGTCGCTTCGATCCTTGGAAGTCAAATTTTGAATGTTGGAGGACTCTTCGAAGGTTTTGCAAATAACTTTTATATCGACAAATTCCAAGAACTCTTTAAAGTATAGCATTGATGTTTCAACGTGTTATAAATTCTTTTTTCTTTTTGAAATCAAAATCTCTTTGAATGCTACTTTTAATACTCTCCTTTGCAATCTATCACAGGATCAAAGAGTGGCTTGAACTTTGAACATGATGCAATTTTTGAAATGTGGTTATTTTTCTTAAATCTAGATAGCTACGAGAGTTCATTTTTTAAAACCCTATAGACAAGATTAAAAATTAAAACATCTATCTGGGTAGCGGCCTAAGAAACACTATATTATCATTGTTTAACTTAACATTGTTGGGATCTCGTATTTAAGTGTATCAGTGGATCAAGCTCCTATTAGTTTTTCTTGCCATTTATCAAGATTAATTGTCACGAGTTCTTACTCATATGTGGACAACCATTCGACCCATTAGTCTAATTTTTAACTCCCCGACTCTCTAGTAAGCAAGGCTTCCTGCAAGTAGCATTTCCTAATATACTCTCGAAGTTCTTAATATACAAGCCTCTGAGAAAACTGAGCAAAGGTGAAACTGTTTGGCATGTATCTACACTCGTACAACTAACATTTTTTCACTTCTTACTTTGTTGGGTGATTTTGGAAAAATTAGGCAAGTGTTTGTTTTTGTTATAATAGTTGTGTATTTATCATACTTATTTTGGCTAAGTCTGTTATTACTCAAGCTTTCAAGATGTCGGCGAATATTTGATTTGGTTATCCGGGTCGTCAAAGGGATCATTGACAATGCTAATATAGGACATCTTCTCAACCAATCTGTCTTCTTGTGGATGTAATTGTAATGGAATTACCTATTTAAGTTACTCCTCAGTTATCCATATTGATCAACTCGGCATAGAGGGTACCTTTATAAATGAACTCCTGATATTGTTTAATGGTTTCTTGCTTTTACCTTTTTAGTGAGATTTCACTAGATCAGATAAATCATACCATACGTACTTAATAACGATTTCTTCCACTAGGTTCGTTATAATAATGTTGCATCTTCTTCGCACGCTTCTCATAGATTTTTTCAATTGATCATACAACATTTTGTACCAATTTCATCTAATTCTGCTTCTGCAACTCTCATGCCTCCTCTGAGGGCGTCCAAAAGTTAAATCATTCAAAGCTCGACTTCAGACTTGGCATATTAAAATCATTCAAAAGCCGATTCTGAGCCGGAATATCGTGAAATCTTCAAAATCCAGACATCTGAGCTGGCTTATCATGAAATCATACGAAAGCCCAACTTCTGAGTTGATTATCATGAAGTCATACAAAATTCAAATACTCAGACATCGACTCAATATAAAAATTATTCAAAGACTTATTATTTCATCGACACATTACAGGATATTCAAGACCAGATAATGCGTTTGTTGGTAAACAGTACACTAACAATATCACCGATAAAGTAAGAATTGTTTTCATATAAAAACATTTAGGAAAAATGTAATACTACAACTATTACAATACAATAGAAAATGGAATATAAAGGTATCCCAAAAAACTGTACTACAACAACTATTACAGAAAATGGGAAAAGAACTTACATGGAAATATTCAAAAAATATTCCAGATACGAATACACAAAACGTGCAGCGTTGAAAAAGATATTCCGGGAGTACCGGTATCTCCAACAACCGTATCCCTTTTCTACTCTTATCTCTATGTCAAAATGATTTGACTAATCATTGAGAATGGAGTGTTCCATTTTCTGAATTTCTGGAATAATAATTCTATTAACAATATCACTGGTTTTAAAAATAGAGAAATGGAGTTCCAAAAGAAAAACAAAAGATAATTTTCAATTAAAGTAACACTACACTATTACAATAAATTGAAAATAACAAAAACTTACACGGAATAAAGAAAAGATTACATGGTATATAACTTGCGTTAAAAAGATATTCCGGTCATGCCGGTTATCTCTAACAAATTCTACTCTAAATTATATCAGAAATTTGAGAGAGAAGTAGAGTAGTCTTTTCTGCTTCTTAGTTTTCGTCTCCATACTATTCTATAATCTATTCTCTATAGAATAGCATTTTCCTATTCTCTCTAGGATAACTTTTTCATTCTCTTTAGAATATTTTCTTTTCTCTTCACTAGAAATGAAAGTGACAAAGTCACTATTTATAGAATATATGGCAAGACAAAAAACCGTCACTTAAATGCCTATTCAATGGTCATTAAAGCTAGCCGTTTTTTTTTCCCACCAAATCTTGTAACTCATGTAACCTCCGAATTAAATAGCCATAAATCTTTGTCGGTTTTTTATTTTATTTTCTTCTTCATTTTCTAGGTGAGACTTTTTAACACATAAAAAGTTTTCCCACTTTTCCCAAGAGAAATAAAGAATTAATAAAGTAAAGCTCTTGAATTTTAGTAATTCTAACATTTTTTTTCACAAAAATTAAGGTGAGACTATTAGAACACAAATCGTTTTTCCCACTTCTCCCATGAACATGAAAGAATTAATAAATTAAATAATCATTCATTTAATAATTCCAACAATCCCCCACTCAGGTTCTTTGGGAGAGAAGGTGAACAGGTTTCCGTAAATACCAACATTTGGGTGAATTGTACTTAAGTGGCAATATCTTTCGATTTGAATTGACACGTAGTGAAGTGAGGCAACCACCAAATTCCTGTCAAGTGAACGTACTCTTGAACTTGACGGTTTTCGATCGAGACCCTCACAACACATACTCTACCCGGCTGATAGTTACAAATTCCTCAAACATCACCTTTTTCTTACACATAGGTGATCTCCAAGAGCGTATAACCTCATTAGCCGACCCCTCTCGGATTTCAAGATCATTAAGAGCAATAAAGCCCAACCTCATTATGTGTCTCGTGAATTCATCAAGTCCTTTCTCTTTAGGACCACCCTTATGGGCTATGAATTTGTGGTGAGTTTAAAAACTCATCCCTTGGGAACATCAAGGACGTCTCCTTAAAGTCATATTATTATCAATATACAACAACCTCAACGGTGAATTCATCAATTTCATCTCAATAGGACCGCCACACATGGCTATGAATTCATTAAGTTTAAGCAATATACAAACACCCTCAACGGTGAATCCATCAAATCCGTCTCGATAGGACTACCACCCATGGCTATGAATTCACTAAGTTTGATAGATGTACAACAACCTCAACGGTGAATTCATCAAGTCCATCTCAATAGGACCACCACGCATGGCTATGAATTCATTAAGTTTGAATTTTCTCATGTATGCACAATTTACACTATATAGATAGGAAGTTACTGCATCATATATAATTATTAGTAATAGGTTCCCCATTAATGGGTTCTAAACCTATCACTCAACATTTCTAGGATTATTCTCCCAATTAAGTCTATTAGTAAAAGAATCAACCATTTATTTCATCATTTATATGAGACCCAGTTTGCGTAACAAAAAATCCTTCAAGAACTACATGAATTATTTTAAAACGCAGATTAGATCAATAGTACTCTCTCGTACTTTATTAAATGACAAAAAATAATCCAATGTTCAACACTTGAGTCTCTTTACAATATGGAAAATACCAAGTTGAGTATAACTCATTTATAACATCATAGTCCTTATAATTATTTCATTTTCATCAAGGGGTACACACCCCCACAATTCTCTTATTCATGAATATTTGTATTATAAGGAGTTTTACCTTACATTATATCAAGGGAGTCAAACATTTCCACAAAAAATGAGACTAACTAAGGTAAATTCCATTATTGACTAGTGAATTTCATCCTTATGATCAGCTTCCCCCATATCTTTTATATATAAAAAGAAGATTGGAAGCAGTAAGCCCCATGAAATGGAGTACCAAAAGACAACCATGTCATACACCTATTGAAGAAAGTGTAACACAACCTGATCTATCTTTTATTAAGGTACTATTAGCAAGGTGCCTGTTTAACAACACAAAACTATGTTCTAAGTTTTCATACTTTATCCCTTTAATCCCAAACCACCAACCCTTCATGTTGCAACATATAGATCTCTTCATATAGATCTTCATTCACACATAGATTTAATATCCAATTGATATATAATCTATGAATGATATTTAGTGCATCAAGAGTTAAATAGTTGTAATAGAAAGGGAAAAAGTAGTCCTTAAACTTATATAAACATGGAAAATTAAGGACTTATCCTTGAGCCGATTCACTTTTCTGACTCGTATGGGACCGATTGGATCTTTTTGGGTCATTCCCAAGTGATGTATATCTTCTCATCAGAATCATCACCCTCGTACCTTTTCTAAACCGTTTCACAGATAGTCTTTATTGACTTCTCAACGACTACATATAAAAGGCGATGTTCGTCACATTATCCAAGATCCATTCCCTAACCACTGAATTATCTTTCTTGAACCTAACTTCAAGAGCTAGGATCCTAGCATAGTGTTCCTTGGTAATTTCCACATTGCCCTCAATGGCAGGGAGTACCTCGAGAACAACAAGATCTAGTTCATATGGTTCAATGAATATCAGTGGCTTTTGTGCCCAACGTTTGTAGTTGGAACCACTGAAAGGATCCAACATAATCACGTCGGGAATGGCTTTTGCGTTCAAGGATGAAGCAACCGCCGAAATAGAAAAACTATTTTACAATCGGTGATATTGAAAATATCTTTTTCAAATTGTTGGTAAACACTAACAATATCACCGATAAAGTAAGAATTGTTTTCATATAATAACATTTAGGAAAAATGTAATACTACAACTATTAGAATACAATAGAAAATGGAATATAAAGGTATCCCAAAAAACTGTAATACAACAACTATTACAGAAAATGGGAAAAGAACTTACATGGAAATATTCAAAAAGAGTAATGATATATGTCACCCCTTTTCATGTCACCCTTTTATCACCCTTCTATATATATGTATTGATTTCCTTGAATAGAAGATAGATACAAATTAAATAGGATAGAGAAATCAATTCATTGGTCCATATAGGCATACACGTAGGAGGTGATAAAAGGGTGATACAAGAAGGGTGACAAATATCATTACTCATTCAAAAAATATTCCAGATACGAATACACAAAACGTGCAGCGTTGAAAAAGATATTCCGGGAGTACCGGTATCTCCAACAATCGTATCCCTTTTCTACTCTTATCTCTATGTCAAAATGATTTGACTAATCATTGAGAATGGAGTGTTCCATTTTCTGAATTTCTGGAATAATAATTCTATTAACAATATCACTGGTTTTAAAAATAGAGAAATGGAGTTCCAAAAGAAAAACAAAAGATAATTTTCAATTAAAGTAACACTACACTATTACAATAAATTGAAAATAACAAAAACTTACACGGAATAAAGAAAAGATTACATGGTATATAACTTGCGTTAAAAAGATATTCCGGTCATGCCGGTTATCTCTAACAAATTCTACTCTAAATTATATCAGAAATTTGAGAGAGAAGTAGAGTAGTCTTTTCTGCTTCTTAGTTTTCGTCTCCATACTATTCTATAATCTATTCTCTATAGAATAGCATTTTCCTATTCTCTCTAGGATAACTTTTTCATTCTCTTTAGAATATTTTCTTTTCTCTTCACTAGAAATGAAAGTGACAAAGTCACTATTTATAGAATATATGGCAAGACAAAAAACCGTCACTTAAATGCCTATTCAATGGTCATTAAAGCTAGCCGTTTTTTTTCCCACCAAATCTTGTAACTCATGTAACCTCCGAATTAAATAGCCATAAATCTTTGTCGGTTTTTTATTTTATTTTCTTCTTCATTTTCTAGGTGAGACTTTTTAACACATAAAAAGTTTTCCCACTTTTCCCAAGAGAAATAAAGAATTAATAAAGTAAAGCTCTTGAATTTTAGTAATTCTAACATTTTTTTTCACAAAAATTAAGGTGAGACACAAATCGTTTTTCCCACTTCTCCCATGAACATGAAAGAATTAATAAATTAAATAATCATTCATTTAATAATTCCAACAATCCCCCACTCAGGTTCTTTGGGAGAGAAGGTGAACAGGTTTCCGTAAATACCAACATTTGGGTGAATTGTACTTAAGTGGCAATATCTTTCGATTTGAATTGACACGTAGTGAAGTGAGGCAACCACCAAATTCCTGTCAAGTGAACGTACTCTTGAACTTGACGGTTTTCGATCGAGACCCTCACAACACATACTCTACCCGGCTGATAGTTACAAATTCCTCAAACATCACCTTTTTCTTACACATAGGTGATCTCCAAGAGCGTATAACCTCATTAGCCGACCCCTCTCGGATTTCAAGATCATTAAGAGCAATAAAGCCCAACCTCATTATGTGTCTCGTGAATTCATCAAGTCCTTTCTCTTTAGGACCACCCTTATGGGCTATGAATTTGTGGTGAGTTTAAAAACTCATCCCTTGGGAACATCAAGGACGTCTCCTTAAAGTCATATTATTATCAATATACAACAACCTCAACGGTGAATTCATCAATTTCATCTCAATAGGACCGCCACACATGGCTATGAATTCATTAAGTTTAAGCAATATACAAACACCCTCAACGGTGAATCCATCAAATCCGTCTCGATAGGACTACCACCCATGGCTATGAATTCACTAAGTTTGATAGATGTACAACAACCTCAACGGTGAATTCATCAAGTCTATCTCAATAGGACCACCACGCATGGCTATGAATTCATTAAGTTTGAATTTTCTCATGTATGCACAATTTACACTATATAGATAGGAAGTTACTGCATCATATATAATTATTAGTAATAGGTTCCCCATTAATGGGTTCTAAACCTATCACTCAACATTTCTAGGATTATTCTCCCAATTAAGTCTATTAGTAAAAGAATCAACCATTTATTTCATCATTTATATGAGACCCAGTTTGCGTAACAAAAAATCCTTCAAGAACTACATGAATTATTTTAAAACGCAGATTAGATCAATAGTACTCTCTCGTACTTTATTAAATGACAAAAAATAATCCAATGTTCAACACTTGAGTCTCTTTACAATATGGAAAATACCAAGTTGAGTATAACTCATTTATAACATCATAGTCCTTATAATTATTTCATTTTCATCAAGGGGTACACACCCCCACAATTCTCTTATTCATGAATATTTGTATTATAAGGAGTTTTACCTTACATTATATCAAGGGAGTCAAACATTTCCACAAAAAATGAGACTAACTAAGGTAAATTCCATTATTGACTAGTGAATTTCATCCTTATGATCAGCTTCCCCCATATCTTTTATATATAAAAAGAAGATTGGAAGCAGTAAGCCCCATGAAATGGAGTACCAAAAGACAACCATGTCATACACCTATTGAAGAAAGTGTAACACAACCTGATCTATCTTTTATTAAGGTACTATTAGCAAGGTGCCTGTTTAACAACACAAAACTATGTTCTAAGTTTTCATACTTTATCCCTTTAATCCCAAACCACCAACCCTTCATGTTGCAACATATAGATCTCTTCATATAGATCTTCATTCACACATAGATTTAATATCCAATTGATATATAATCTATGAATGATATTTAGTGCATCAAGAGTTAAATAGTTGTAATAGAAAGGGAAAAAGTAGTCCTTAAACTTATATAAACATGGAAAATTAAGGACTTATCCTTGAGCCGATTCACTTTTCTGACTCGTATGGGACCGATTGGATCTTTTTGGGTCATTCCCAAGTGATGTATATCTTCTCATCAGAATCATCACCCTCGTACCTTTTCTAAACCGTTTCACAGATAGTCTTTATTGACTTCTCAACGACTACATATAAAAGGCGATGTTCGTCACATTATCCAAGATCCATTCCCTAACCACTGAATTATCTTTCTTGAACCTAACTTCAAGAGCTAGGATCCTAGCATAGTGTTCCTTGGTAATTTCCACATTGCCCTCAATGGCAGGGAGTACCTCGAGAACAACAAGATCTAGTTCATATGGTTCAATGAATATCAGTGGCTTTTGTGCCCAACGTTTGTAGTTGGAACCACTGAAAGGATCCAACATAATCACGTCGGGAATGGCTTTTGCGTTCAAGGATGAAGCAACCGCCGAAATAGAAAAACTATTTTACAATCGGTGATATTGAAAATATCTTTTTCAAATTGTTGGTAAACACTAACAATATCACCGATAAAGTAAGAGTTGTTTTCATATAAAAACATTTAGGAAAAATGTAATACTACAACTATTAGAATACAATAGAAAATGGAATATAAAGGTATCCCAAAAAACTGTAATACAACAACTATTACAGAAAATGGGAAAAGAACTTACATGGAAATATTCAAAAAGAGTAATGATATATGTCACCCCTTTTCATGTCACCCTTTTATCACCCTTCTATATAT
Organism: Nemophila menziesii; assembly: GCA_029959085.1. NCBI lineage: Eukaryota > Viridiplantae > Streptophyta > Magnoliopsida > Boraginales > Hydrophyllaceae > Nemophila > Nemophila menziesii. The sequence goes on along the minus strand of JARWIR010000084.1, from coordinate 372,303 downwards.
ATGTATTGATTTCCTTGAATAGAAGATAGATACAAATTAAATAGGATAGAGAAATCAATTCATTGGTCCATATAGGCATACACGTAGGAGGTGATAAAAAGGTGATACAAGAAGGGTGACAAATATCATTACTCATTCAAAAAATATTCCAGATACGAATACACAAAACGTGCAGCGTTGAAAAAGATATTCCGGGAGTACCGGTATCTCCAACAATCGTATCCCTTTTCTACTCTTATCTCTATGTCAAAATGATTTGACTAATCATTGAGAATGGAGTGTTCCATTTTCTGAATTTCTGGAATAATAATTCTATTAACAATATCACTGGTTTTAAAAATAGAGAAATGGAGTTCCAAAAGAAAAACAAAAGATAATTTTCAATTAAAGTAACACTACACTATTACAATAAATTGAAAATAACAAAAACTTACACGGAATAAAGAAAAGATTACATGGTATATAACTTGCGTTAAAAAGATATTCCGGTCATGCCGGTTATCTCTAACAAATTCTACTCTAAATTATATCAGAAATTTGAGAGAGAAGTAGAGTAGTCTTTTCTGCTTCTTAGTTTTCGTCTCCATACTATTCTATAATCTATTCTCTATAGAATAGCATTTTCCTATTCTCTCTAGGATAACTTTTTCATTCTCTTTAGAATATTTTCTTTTCTCTTCACTAGAAATGAAAGTGACAAAGTCACTATTTATAGAATATATGGCAAGATAAAAAACCGTCACTTAAATGCCTATTCAATGGTCATTAAAGCTAGCCGTTTTTTTTCCCACCAAATCTTGTAACTCATGTAACCTCCGAATTAAATAGCCATAAATCTTTGTCGGTTTTTTATTTTATTTTCTTCTTCATTTTCTAGGTGAGACTTTTTAACACATAAAAAGTTTTCCCACTTTTCCCAAGAGAAATAAAGAATTAATAAAGTAAATCTCTTAAATTTTAGTAATTCTAACATTTTTTTTTTCACAAAAATTAAGGTGAGACTATTAGAACACAAATCGTTTTTCCCACTTCTCCCATGAACATGAAAGAATTAATAAATTAAATAATCATTCATTTAATAATTCCAACAGCGTTGACACTTCATGAAAATGGAAAATAAATTATTTTACCATTCTATAAGGGAAAACATCGATCATGCAAATTTAAGGGAGTTTTAATAAGCCACAATGATACATCGATAGTAATTGTCCAACATAAGGTTATCAAGCCGAACATAAAGCCATACCCGAGGATTAAAACCCTAGCCGAGGGTAGACGATATCAGAATAAACTCTTACATGATCCAACCAATGGGACAAATATACACGCGCATAGCGACTTAAGATATCCTCTCCTCGTATCTTAAAAAACGCGCCTGTAACCGCAAAGGCCTAGCGTGCCTAAGATATATATATATATATATATATATATATATATATATATATATATATGAATACCTCGATGCTTACCTCGTGAAATGGGCACTCTCTATTGATTACTCTAAATTCATTGTTCATAAATTCAATCTAAAAACCTCCAAATATCTCTCTGGGGTCATAAGAATACCCTCAGTCATAATAAGGACTTGAGCGTCGGAGTGTTATCAGGAGAACAACTCCCATATGGTCCTGACACAGTGTCTAGTTTCAGGTATCTTTAGCCACACACATAGCTAAATCATCGGAAACTTGTGAAGAAACTTCGGGTAAAGTCCTTCTTCTAACTAAGAATCCCTCAAAAGTTATCCTAATCAATTCTTTGGGGACTTAACTATGATCCTTCTATAAATAAATTATATCGGTAGAGGTTTTGTGCCCTATTACAGTAAACACCGTTTACCCACGTGGATTATCACTACCACAAAAATATTACCTGTTGAACCTTCATGTTATTACTAAGTCGTTAAGGATGTAAATTGGAAAAAAACTATGCTCAAAGAAAATATCTCTCTCATAAAGAATAACTCTTGGAAAATGGTCCCTCAATTTCAAAATATGAACATTACTAGATGAAAATGGGGATTTCGAGTTAAGAAAAATTTGGATGTCAACATTACAAAGCTTATCTCGTAGTAAAAGGTTATACACAAATAACGAAGAGAAAAGTGTCTCGTCTTATATGACAGCCCAATACCAAAATATATAAAGGATATCGAGGGACAAATAAGTCAAGGCAAAATAAAATGCGAACGAATTAAGATCATCCCAAACTATCTAACACACTAGAAAGAGGGAACATTAAAGAATCTGTCCTGCCTTATCGGATTATAGTGGCCCTTGAAGATGAGGATATAACCACGTTCGTAACTTAACATGGTATATATTTTTAACAAGTTATACATTTTGGCCTCAAGAACACAAGATTCATCTATCAAAAATGGTTTGGGCATTCACTCCGAGAACACTTGTCTTTTACTATTAATAAATTCGGACTTTTAATTTCAAAAAATCGATAATGCTGTATCTGTTCATATCTAGCTTATTGATACTTTCTTTGGTATCTTAGTTCAGTGTATGAATTGCGTATATTTATTAATATCATAGAATGTAACTGAAGCTCTAGTGAAGTAAACGGGCGACGATTGTATGTTTTTGTTTCTCTCTAGCACACGCTCTCGGTGTACAATGTACACATATGTACCTTGCAGGGGAAAAGTTAATTGCTGAGTAATTTTTTCTTTGTACAATCCTTAATCTTTGAATGTGATATCTTTGTCCAGGGAATAAATACTGAAATAAAGTGTGAATGTGTAGACGTTTTATGTGGATTTGGTGTCATCAGATTCAAATCATGAGGTTCTATTAAGTGCATTATTGCCACAGCTAGAGGAAGAAGACTGCTCTTATGATAATGATGATGATATATTGGTAGGATTTATAATCACAAGTTTAATAATCGCAGATTGGTAATTTGGGGTCTTACTTGTACCAAAAACAAATCTCAGTTTAACAGTAAAATAGACCCAACAAATAATAGTTAATTGAAAAAGATAATAACTATAATTGGTGGGGTGCGCCGGGCCAAGGCAATAGTGCAACACCAAGGCGACACTCGAGAACCCAAGTAGCAAGCTACCTTGATGGGCTCTCCCCCTCAAAAAATAAATTTAATATCGTGTGGACCGATGGCCCACATATCAGATATTAAACTGATAAGAACAGATACTACACTTGATCTTAGCCAAAAGGCCGAGAAAGGTATGCTTAATTCAGTCTTGGACCAACAACTTTATTGCTCGCCTTCTATTCACTGCCTTTGTGTCATCTTCGATATGGGATAAACACACACATTTTCTTCCTTCAGCTTCATCTCATTCGACTTTTAAATCTCAAAAGCATTCCTTCCAAATAAAGCTAAAGGTCGCTACTCGAATATTCTGCCCTTAGAAAAATAAAATTGACATGCTACTCAAAGCGAAATTATAATAATGTAATTGCTATTTTCTAACTAGTAAAAATATCACAACCGGTTTACGCTTTTCATAATGCATGGTCCTTTATTATTATAACGTTCGAGCTCAAAATTTTGAATCATGCCCATTCTTCAATCTGGGAGCAACAACCAAACGTTCAGCCTATCCAAAGACAGCATGAGTAAATTTTTCGGTAGTAACTATTGCCTTCCCCGTCACCTTTTTTCAGAACAGATCATTTCACTTAGACCTTGAAATAAATTAAAGAGAAGACGAAGAACCCACACCATCAATAATATAGACAAGACAAAGAGAGTCAAAATAACAGATCGGAAAGTATCACTTAGACCTATAATTACCACTGGAGAGATGACAAACCGCTGTATTGTTCGTAAGACCAACCAATCGTACGTATTTAATTCCTTCTAATCTCGAACTCTCAGAGAGAAACTCATCTTTTCGAACCATCACCTGCAATCCCATGCACCGCCACAATATAGCGATATCCAACTCCGTTACGAGTGATTTTTTGCCAAATTTGGGTAAAGTTTTTTCACTAGAATAGTTCTACCGGTTGCAAGTATTTGATTAGCTATATTCTATCCCTATGGTTCCACGTAACCAGGAAATGTTTCTCTTATCCGTGTTTCAAACTTACTTGTATGTCAAACCGCAGAATGAAATTGTGATTTTAGGCTTTAGAGTTGTAGTTATATACTCGAGATACTCCCTCCGTCTATTTTTATTTGTCCTACTTTTTGTGGCACAAAGATTAAAAAGGACATTAAATACACTCCCTATTTACTATATTGCCCTTGTTCATTGAGTAGAATGTCATTTAATGCACCATTGCTTTAGACTAATTAATTAAGGGTGATATTGGAAAACTGGAAGAAAAAATGTCTTGATAATATAAAAGGGACAAATATTATTGGACACCTCTTTTTAGAAAGAAGGACAAATAAAAGTGGACGGAGGAAGTATGTCCTTAGGCGTGAAGGTAAATGCCCAATCCTCTACTTTGTACGAAAATAAGACATTTTTTATTACCTCACTTTTCAACTTGTTTTCTCTAGTGTACTTGACCGTCCCTTATCTTCACTAGAAAAAGTGGTGAACATTTTGGTGTGGATAAGGGAAAAAGTGTGACAAAATTTCAGGGCCTTTGATGCAAATTTCAGGAAATAAAGTAAATCAAAAAATAAATAAAAATATGTCAAGGTTATACACTTCAGGATGGTCCGGTCAAGGTTACTTAACTTCTCCAGAATGCATGGATTCTACTCCGTCATTGAGGGTGAAGAAAGAGGTTGTTTACTTTGACCATAGACATTGGTTACCTACCACACATCGATTTATAAAAGACAAGGTTTCGTACCCCGCTTCCGATTATAGGGGCCCACCGAAGAAATATACTCCTTCCGATATTCAGACACAGTTTGATAGGCTTCTCATTGTGTTTCCCGATAAACACAAGGATTTTGGGAGCAGGATCGTGAAGCAAACTGTTCCTCGTCGATTCAATTGGAAGAAAAAGAGAATTTTTTATCGTTTACCTTATTGGTCCGAAAATTTGTTGAAACATAACATTGACATTATGCATTGCGAGAAGAATGTGTGTGATAGTTCGCTCAATACAATTATAGGTATTGATGGGAAAATAAACAAAGATAACGTTAAAGCGAGAATGGATCTTAAGGATATGAACATCAGGAAAGATTTGTGGTTGACATCGAGAGACGGTAAATCGATACTGAAGCGAGCAAAGTATAATTTGTCAACTGAAAAGCAGAAAATATTTCTTGACTGGTTGAAGACACAGAAGTTTCCGGATGGTTTCGCATCTAGTTTGAGAAATAATGTTCAAAGTGATATGGGCAAGATTATCGGAATGAAATCTCATGACTGTCACATGATAATGTAGAATATTTTCGTGGCTAGTATACCAGTACTTATTGAAGACAAATCGATTAGTGTTGCGATTATTGGGGTAGCTAACGTGTTTAGAGTCGTTTGTAAGAAAAATCTCAGCAGGAAAGAGTTAGATCGGGTAAGGAGAAAGTGGTTGAGATTATGTGTAGACTGGAAACGATTTTACCTCCCGCGTTTTTCGATATAATGATCCACCTGGTTATACACTTATACGCCGAGGCTTTGTTAGGGGGACCAGTTCAGATGCGTTGGATGTACCCGTTTGAACGGTATTTACAAGATTTAAAGGAGTATATACGAAACCCAACTAGGCCGGAGGGTTCAATCACCGAGGGGTACGTCATTGAGGAGACTTTGACTTTCATATCACGTTTTCTCCAAGAAGAAAAAACGAAGTTCAATGAATCGGGTAGATATACCGAGGCTGGAGCTCAACCAAAAGATTTATCCGTATTTAAGATCCAATGTACGCCACTAGGTAAGAAAGAGTTTGGTGTTTTGCAATACGTAGAGAAGTAGCAAATTAACTGGTACATCCTACTTTATTGTGATGAAATCCAGTATTTGATGACGTAAGTTGATCATCTTGTTTATTATTTTTTTAATTTAGTATTAAAAAACGTATTGACTTTACTCTTCAAATGTGCAGAGAACACAAAGCCACGCTATCGGGCCCTGAAGCTGATAAAGCTAGGAAACACCGACAAAAATTTTGAGATTTGTTTTTGCATAAGGTATACATTCATTCAAATACCAATTTAAGTTTCACATTTGACAATGTGGTTATTATTGTTTTTGTTGGTAGGTTTATGCTATGAAAAAAGATGGCGATGCATTTGCTACTAGTTAGATGATTTCATTGGCTAGTAAGTCTCATGGTGCAGTTTACAAGTACGATTCATGTATTGTGAACGGTGTCAAATGGGTTACTCGCGAAAAGGGTAAAAAAAGAGTGACTCAAGATTACGGGGTATGCACCATGTACAAAGAAAAACTATATTACGGTGAATCAGTCAAGATTGTAGAGGTAACATTTGATGGTGGTTGTTCAGTTTTGCTATTCGAGTGTAATTGGTATAACACAAGTGCTCCAAGGACAGAGAATGGGGTAACCATTATTAACACATCTAGTTTTTTTGGAGAGGCGAGACATACATCTTAGCCACACAAGCCAAAAAAGTATTTTACATTGATGAGATTAATTCAAGGATAACACAAAAAGGGTGGAAAGTTGTTTGGAAAATCAATGATAGACATGGATGGAGTCCCGAGTTATGGGGTGCAGAATCACTACCTACTGAAAACGAGAGTGTCACGATCCCTATAGTGAACACCGAGACAGATTACTCACAGTTACACTTGACAACTAGTGAGGAGATCCATTTGACCCTTCTCTTTTGCATGTAGCTTTATTTATTGACGAAAAGGATGGTCTTTTTGACGACACGATGGATGAGTATGCCGACGATGAAGTAGAGGAACCAATCTATGTTGATAGTGACGAGGAAGTTGTTGACACGAGTGGTTACGAGACTGACTGATTTGAGGATTTTTTATGATTACGTGGTTTTTGGTTGTTTGGATTTGGATTACGTGTTTTTGGTTGTTTGGATTTTGATTACGTGATTTTTATTGTTTGGAAATTTGATTATGTTTTTTGAATGTTTGGAATTGTATTACGTTAAGTTTATTGCTCGTTAGAAATTAAAATAGTTCATTTTTAATTTAAAAAAAAGGTTTTTAGCGGCTACAATGGTTTTTACCCACTAGTTCATACATATGAACTAGTCGCTAATGATATATACCATTCGCGACTAGTTCATACGTATGAACTAGTCGGTAAAAGGTGGCGTACTTTTCGAACTACTAAGTAGTCTCTATCAGCGAATTAAATATTCATTAAAATATTGGTGGTCCACTTTCCTGCCCAGTGGAGGGACACGCATTACATCCTAACGCTTAACGACTACAAGTTAGTCGCGAAAACTGCATGTGGCGGTCAAAATACCGACACGTGTCAGTCAGACTTGACATTTGCGACTAATCTCTTATGTTTCGCGACTACATCAAGTAGTCGCGAAAAACCTTGTCCTATATGTACTCGACCGAGACCTTCCTTTCTCATAAACCTTACACCACTCTTCATAAAAAAACACTCCTCTCTCTTGATTTCTACCCTTCCAAGCTTGGATTGAAGCTAAAAACACCTCCCAATCATCACAGAAGGTAATATTTTCATGATTCTAACTATTATTTCACTTTTTTTCTTAAGATTTCAATACATTTTAATCCATTTTTTAACACTAACCTAATTTTTTTTGCTTTGTGTTTAATCCAAATCATATGGGCATGGGATCTACATCAAAAGAGATTCTATCTCATCAATCAAGGTAAGTTTTTCAACAACTAGTTGTGTTTTAATTTTGAAGTTCTTTTTTTCAATTTTTTTTGTTTTTGGATTCTTTGATGTTATGATGAATTTCGAATATTATAGGTAGATCTGACTTCCTTGGTTTCTTACCCCAGACATAGAATGTCTCGATTATATTCTTAGCATAAAGGGTAACTGTCCTTTCCTGGAAGTTGATTATGCTCTGACTTGTGGCCATGAAAGGCCTTCCAAGTATGATTGGAACCTGTTTATCTGATCGGACGAAACGTCCTCAACTTTTCCCAATGTCTTGGTAACTGAGTTGTCAGCAAACTGCAACTTCACTGGAGCTTTTTCTGATCTCTGAAGTCCAAGTCTGTCGAACACGGACTTTGGCATAAGATTCACACCTGAAACCACATCACATATAGCTTTCACCTTGAGCATACCATTCATTTGAATAGGAAGATTAAAGCTTCCTGGATCTTTGAGCTTCAATGGTAACTCTTTCTCTACTTTTCCCGAGACTCTCACAGTCTCTTTCTTGGCTTCTACACTCGCTTCTTTCTCAGGAATAACTTGCGTAAAAACTTGTTGCGGTGTAAGCCCTTTATTCGCAATCTCAAGCATTTGGGCGTTGATATTCTCAGGAGTCTACGCCTCTACAAATGTCTTGATTTCAATGTCACCCATTAGATTTGTATCAGGAATAATTGGTGACTCTGTTTGAAAAACTGGTGGCGATTCCACCTTCTCTTCTTCATTCTTTTCTTGCACAGCATGTGCAACTTCTATTTTCTCTTTTGAGGGTTCTTCCTCTTTCTCTTTAGCTCTAGCAGCTTGTAATTCCATAACCGATCTAATCTCTTCTTCCATATCTCTCAGAAGCTGTATAAATTCAAATTTTTCAGAATCTTCATCCTCATCTTTAGAACAGTTAGAGTCCATGGTGCTAGACTTGGTTGGTTCTCCTTTACTTATAGGAACTTCCACGAGACTTTCTACAACATGTGGTACTTCCTTATTCTCTTTAAATTCAAGGAAAATAGCCTTACAAGCTTCGAACCCAACATTGGCATCACCTCCTTCGATAGCCTTCAATTCCTTCGCTTCCATAATATTAGTTAGAACTGTATTCATTTGTTCTACTTTCGTACCTAAGATTTGAATTGAAGCTTCTTGTTCTCTTAACTTCTCGTTCTGTGAATGCATATTAGTGGTCATAAGATCCATAAAATTCTTCAATTGTTGATCACCCGAAACTCCTTCTTGAGGATATAGTGGTAGAGCCTTCTGAGCTAAAGCATCGGAATATTCATCATTAACAGGTTGTTGTGGAGGAACAAGTCGATTATAATTCTGATTTCGCTGATATGGAGCTTGACCTCTTGGTTGGAAAGAGTTATTCTAGGGACGAGGTTGATAAAGACCTGGATTAGCGAACCCCTGTGGATTTGAATACTGCATACCCGGATGATTCCTCTTAACAAATTGATAATTTCCTCGGTTGGATATGAAATAAACAGATGCTGGATTTCCTTTGCACTCTTCCAATGTATGATTCGTGACCCCACACTGTTGACAACCTTGTGCTTCTTGCACTACATTTGCTGCGGCTAAATTCTTCAGCATCTCAAGCTTAATCTCTTTGATTTTATTCTCTAATGCGGCAAGTTGAGCTGAGTTTGCACTTTCCGAATTTAATCGAAGCGTACCTCTGGTATTTGTAACAGGAGCTCGCGGAAGTGGCCAACTCCTTTCAGTTTCTATTATGTTTTCCATTCCTTTGGCGGCTTCTGCAAGATTCATGGACACAAAATTTAACTTTCCAAGATTATCTACCCTCAGTAAACTTTCGAAATTGATACCTTGATAAAATATAGCTAATTGTAAAGACGGGGTGTAAACATGGAGTGGACATCTAGCTAACTTCTGTTGAAACCTTATCCATGCGTCTCCTACTTCTTCTCCATTCTCTTGTCGAAACTTCGCAAGCTCGCTTTAGTCTTTGTGTCTCATACTCTTCAGATAAAAACGGTTAAAGAATGCGGCTTGAAGTTTTGACCAAGTAGTAATTGTACCTGGTGGTTGTCTATCTAGCCAATCACCAGCTTTGCCAGTCAGAAACAACGAAAACATGTGACAATACAGTTGCTCGAGTGTAATGACTGGAGTAACATAGTCATAACAAATCTGCATAACTTCTAAATCACTCTTACCGGATCTTGAACTGCTGCACCACTATAGAGTCTGAAATTCTGAAATTGACTGAGCATGCCCTGATCGGGCCTGAACTTGATATTCAGGATCTCTGGAGGACGATAACCTAATGGTTGTACTTAAAAAGGTGCTTCCAAGCCTGGAAGATCTTGTTCAATTCTGTTATTGTTTCTGTTATCTCCTGGTGGTAGTGGTACTTGGCCTAAAAGACCAAGTGGTGGATCTACGCCTTGTTGTTGATTTTCTGCCATAACTCTTCTTCGGTCTCTTTCTTCTCGGCTACGTCTGTTATAAGCTCTGAAGCTCCTTTCGGGCTCCGGGAGAGGAGGCCAAGGATGCACTGCTAAAACCTGAAAAAGACTAAAGCAAACCCACAAGCGTAAATCTGCAAAAATAAAAAAACTGAAAAATGAACTTTAACTAAAAACTACTACTAGAATTAAATAACCCACACGCTAACGAGACACAAGTCCCCGACAGCGGCGCTAAAAATTTGGTGTCGCCTAGGGTGTTATAAAAAGATGATAAATAAATACGGGAAACAATGCACTAATCACCCTATACTAACACGGTTCTGCAAGTATTACAAGACGTATGCAAGTTTTAATGATAAGAAGATTCGTTCCTCAGGGACTTAAATGTGTTAGACAGATGGGTAAATAAATCAAAGTAGCTATAATTAATTAAAGGATAGAAAATAAATAGGTTTATTTGAGAGATTAATGATTGAACTAATTAAATTAAAAGACAATAAAATAAATATGGAAGAAATAAGATGAGAGAGTATAACTTAGGTTTTGCTAGTATGCACTAATCCTTTTAATTTTTTCTACCAATTTCAGTTTATAAGGGAGACAATAGCTCTTAGATATGTAGTTAGGATTCTAAATTCCCCCTATCCCCGGAGAGCGAACTAGGGTGGCAACCTCACAATCACGTGGGAACTCACAAAGGGTTAACCTACACCACTTGGGTCCTAGTCCTACCTACTAATGATGTTTGGTGATGAAAATAAACCTTAATGACTATCTAGTTAGGTTGGTGTTGTCGGGACCAATTCCTTATTCTAGACGTTTATGTGGTGTTTCAATAGTTAAACACCCCTTCCGGGCGACCATCTAACTACTATTAGCAAAACCCTAAATTGATCAAGTTTAAGACAGAAAATAAATCAAAGCACATATATCAAATATATGGTTAAGCAGCCAGAATCAGATTAAAACATATAATTCCTAAAGAAAATTAGATAGAAAGAAAATTGATTTCATAGATTATACATAATGCAAAATCCAAGCTATGGAAAAATTAGTTCATACCTGAAGTAAATAAACTAAAAGAATGATACAAGGATTTCACCTTGCTCTCTTCAATAATTTTAATGATATAAAACTTAAGGACTAATTTATGAGAGGCAAAGATTATTTTACAAAGGTTTAAGGGTGTATTTATAGGTGTTTAAAAGCCCAAATTCATTTTCTTGGAGTGGAAGACTGACAACTTGGACTCCAAAACCAACTCAAATTCATAACCCTAAAATATAAAAAAAGGTAATAATCTGCCTCTATATTGTTTTGGCTGTAACCTCTTCGTTTCAACTTCGTTTGACGCGTTCCATATGTCGAAACTGATCATCTCGGAAAACTATATTACTTTGCTTCAGACCATTCTTCCAAATTCCTATGCAATCTTGAGTTATGATCACTTCTATGGTCGTAGGTGGTGGAATTCAGATTTATTTGGCAACTTTATCTTTCCATATCTTATCTTTTCTTTCTTTTATCTCCAATTTCCATGCATATCTTCTCTCCTTTATCTCTTTAGACTTGATTTGACATCTAATTAATTTGTATATATCTTTAAAGTTTCACACTAGATAAATAAATTAACCCAAATATGATCTAAAAATAATAATTTATTAAATTAAGACAAGAAATAGGAAAGTGCAATAATACATAGGAAAACTCGACTAAAAGACTTCTAAAACACTAAAAATCATGTCTCCAATTAAGATTAAATTATCACAAATGGGGAGACATTAACTATCTTTATTTTGTCTGATTTCCTCACTTCATTCTATAATGAATTTAGACACTCCTCCATTCTATCTACTCGGAGGACCGTCTCCTTCTTCATCTAACTTGATCTTCTTAGGTAGTTTGCTTCTTGTAGTCCATGTTTGCCTTTAGTTAAAGTACTAGTTCTTCATTTTGTTTTCTTGTGTATCATTCAATAAAAAATATTTTTTGGGCTAAGATTCTCCAACATTTTGATTGTTGTTAACATTTCTTCTTTGAATTCATGTATTGCAAAGAATAGCTCTCACATAGACGATTATGTTTCTCTTATCCTATGTAATCTCCCCTATAGATAATGCCAATGTTATGCGACTATAATGCTTCTTCTCCCCGGTTGGCAAAACTAAAATGAAAAAATATAGGGGATTAAAATATGAAGTACCTTTATGGGACTTGCATTCCAGAGTTACATCGTATCTTGAGGTAGTTGCGTTATGAAGATGCCGGCTAATTGATTGTCGAGTCTACGAATTCTAGTATGTTTTCACCTTTTTTAGAGTGGTCACGAATAATGTGATGTCAAAATAAACAATTACGGTTGAATATAGATATAGAGTGCTTGCATTACTTGATTTTGAACTCCTATAGGTCTTTCACATTTTGAATTATCTCACCATATCCCAAAAATAAACTATATCAGATTTTGCGAGGGGTTAACAAAATCAAATATTGATAAGGATGAAACATTATAAATTTTAAATATGCATATGATGTAGATAAAGTTTAACAATTAGTCACAATTATTCTTTGGCATGTTAAACATTCCTAAATATATGAGAGTTACAACCACGTAGCTCAATTCATCTTCAACATTAACCTACATATTTTAAGGTAACTAATTAGATGATGCATTCTTTTTGTTTATAGTTTGGAAGACGGTGATTGTAAAATTTAACTGTTTTAAACTTCATATATACATTCACTATATCGCATAAATTGCTATCTGAACAAATGCATGTGTAGGGTTGGGTCAGCTCATTATTAGAGATTTTCATAAATATCATAATTAGATAGCCAAAAAAATAAATATTACACAAATTTTCTATACGGAATTCAAATAATGTCTCATCTTTTGATTATCCAAGGTCAATCATAAATCATGCCAAATAAATATTTTGTACTCTGGAGCTTTTACTCTTCATATAGTTGTATTCTCTTACTCTGACACTGGTTATTATTTTGTAAGTTTTGCATCTATTTCTAAATTTATTAACGATAATATGTTTCTTCGTAAAGTGTAAAGCAAGACGGCTAGTTGGAGAAAAATTACCATTTGGAGCAGAATTTTGTAAATTTTTGCTTCATGCTCGTGACGTTGAGAAGTCATATGTTACTCTAACTGTGTGGGGAGTATTATTAAAGAGTCTTTACTTGATTCTTGTCACTCCTACTATTAATGGTTCATCGGATTTGAAGCAGAGAATGTTCGTTATAATTTTTGTTGGTAATTATACTAGAAAAGGAAGAAAATAGAAATGAATTTAGAAAATAGAAATGGAAATATTTGTAATAAAAATGGACGGAAGACTTGTTTTAAATGAAAGGAGAATTTTGTTATATTGGAGAAGAAAAATGAAGTAAAGTTGGACGGTGGTATAAGAAATGAAAGATTTTATTAGTTGAATAAAGTGATACAAGGCTTTAGGAGTTGTTGGTTTTAAGTGATCATCACAAATGACCATGAGTCCTATATATAGGAGTACATATGACGGTGACTTTAGTCTCTAGAAGCTAGGAAATACATTTTAATACATAATTTCTAATAAAGCTAGATAACTCTAGAAATTAGATAATTCTAGAGGTTCAAGACAATTCTAGAAACTAAGAAAGATGGGCATTAATTTTAACACTCCCCTTTAATGCTCATTTTCGTAACTCTAAGCATTGCTCGTAAAGACTCAAACTTCGGTCGCGAAAGTGCTTTCGTAAAAATATCTGCGAGTTGTTCTTCGGTCTGTATGTATTGGAGCTTAATCTGTCCTTCATTTGTTGCCTCTCGCAAAAAATGATATTTGATAGCAATGTGTTTGGTCCGGCTATGATGGACGGGATTCTTTGCCATTGCTATTGCCGACTTGTTGTCGCAGTAGATTTTTGTTGGTGTCTCTTGTTGTTCTCCCATGTCTTCAAGTATTCTTTGATCATTTTCTCATTGTTTCCTGTATAGATGAGATCATCTACATAAAGAGAGACAATGAGTCTGTTATCATTACCTTGGTTTTTAATGTAGAGAGTAGGCTCGTTTTGACTTCTCTTGAATCCTCGATCAATGAAGTAATTATCGATTCGACTATACCACGCCCGAGGAGCTTGCTTGAGTCCGTATAGTGCTTTTTGTAGTCTTAGAACTCGATCTTCTTGGCCTTTCTCCACAAAACCTTGAGGTTGCTCGACATATATCTCTTCTTCTAGATAGCCATTGAGGAACGCTGACTTTACATCTAACTGATATATCTTCCATTTCTTTTGAGCAGCTAATGCAATAAGTGCTCTTATAGTGTCTAAGCGTGCAACTGGTGCAAATGTCTCGTTGTAGTCAATACCTGGTAGTTGTGAGTACCCTTTAGCAACCAGTCTCGCCTTATGTTTTTGGATTGAGCCATCTGGGTTGAGTTTTGTTTTGTAGACCCACTTGACTGCGATGACTTCTTTGTTGGTTGGCCGATCTACCAACTTCCACGTTTTATTTTTCTCGATCATTTTGATCTCTTCCTCCATTGCATTTACCCATTCTTTTTGTTTTGATGCTGCTTCAAAGCTTTCGGGCTCCAAAGTCACAAAATTACATGTTTGATATATGTCTCTAAGTGACCTTGTCTTGCCTGGTGTTTTTGGAGATGTATCGTCATCACTGGATGAAGATGATCTTGGAGTTCTTGGTGATGTAGGTCCTTGAGTATTCTGTGGACCCTCTTCTATGGTATTATCCATGTTGCGCACCCTTGGTACCATTATAGTTTGTCGTTCCACCTTTCCTTCATCCCAATTCCATTTTGAATTTTCGTCGAACTCGACATCCCGGCTGACAATAAGTTTATTTGTCTTGATATTGTAAATTCTATAGCCTTTTGATTCTGAGCTATAGCCGAGGAATATTCCTTTCTCTGTCTTCTCTTCTAGTTTGTGTCTCTTCTCTTTTGGGATGTGCACATAGCAGATGCTGCCGAAAACTCTAAGGTGTTGTGCTGACGGCTTCCTTCCACTCCATGCTTCAATTGGTGTTTTATTTTGAACAGCCTTTGTTGGACATCTATTGAGAAGATAGACTGCAGTGTATACTGCTTCTGCCCAGAATTCCTTTGGCATTCCTTTCTCAGCTAACATAGTTCTTGCCATCTCCATGACTGTTCTGTTCTTCCTTTCTGACACGCCATTCTGTTCTGGAGCGTAGCCGACAGTTAGTTGGTGTTTTACTCCTTCATCTTCACAAAATTTATTGAATACTTTTGAGGTATACTCCTTTCCTCGATCACTTCGAATGACTTTAATTCGTCGACCACTTTGATTCTCGACAAGATTCTTAAATTTCTTGAAAATACCGAATACTTCTGACTTTTCTCTCATGAAGTATACCCAAGTCATTCTAGTATAGTCATCAATGAAAAGGATGAAGTACCTGTTATTTTCAAATGTTGGAGTCCTCATTGGTCCACATACGTCTTTCACTTCTGAAGCAGCGTGACATGCGTAGAATAGGTTGTCTTCATTTTTATTTTCTTCGGAGAAGTTAGTCTGGTGCTTTTGTTTGGACCGGCAATCTTTCTCCAAGTGGCCAAATTTTTCACAACTCTTGCATTGTGGTTTTCCACGAAACCAACAATCTTTTTCAAGATGATTTGTTTTTTTATAAATACGACATGGTGAATATTTTCCTAATTTTTTATTAGATTCACCATTTTCTTGGCTTCTAGAATTTTCTCCAAATTTTCTCCCCCCATTTTTAGAATTTTGAGACCTTAGGTTTAGTTTAGACTGAAATGTGTTTTCTACGGATTCATTTTCACGCATAGTTAGTCTTTTCTCGTAAGCTTCTAAAGAGCCTACCAACTCTGTTACTGACAGAGTGGCTATATCTTTAGTTTCTTCAGTAGTAGTTACTATCGGATCGTATTTAGCAGGAAGAGTAATTAATATTTTTTCTACGACCCTTTTATCGGTTATATCATCCCCATAGGCTCTTAATTGATTAATTATTTCTCATAATTTAGTGTAGTAATTTTTTATGGTCTCTGATTCTTTCATTTTCAAAATTTCTAATTCCCTTCTTAGAGTTTGAAGTTTAATATTGCGGACCTTTACGTTTCCTTGAAACTCCTCTTTTAACGTATCCCAAGCTTGCTTCGCCGTAGTAGCACCGCTAATTCTTGGGAATAGTGACTCCGCCATGGCCATCTGTATGCTGTAAAGCGCCAAATTATCTTTTTCCATATCCTTAGTTAATTTTTCTTTCTCCGCTGCAGATATAATTGACGTATTTTCGGGAACAGTATATCCCTTGTCAATAATATCCCATAAACTCTGGGACATGAAGTATGTCCTCATCTTGATTGCCCAATAGTCGTAATTTTCTCCCGAAAAAATCGGGATCGGAATTTGGGTATTGCTTAGGTTAGTGGCCATGAGAATATTTTGAGTAGTAGAGGTAATTTTTGCGGAAGCTAATTATCGCCTAGTTAATAACCGAACGTGCCTCTGATACCACTTGTTCGTAATTATACTAGAAAAGGAAGAAAATAGAAATGAATTTAGAAAATAGAAATGGAAATATTTGTAATAAAAATGGACGGAAGACTTGATTTAAATAAAAGGAGAATTTTGTTATATTGGAGAAGAAAAATGAAATAAAGTTGGACGGTGGTATAAGAAATGAAAATTTTTATTAGTTGAATAAAGTGATACAAGGCTTTAGGAGTTGTTGGTTTTAAGTGATCACAAATGACCATGAGTCCTATATATAGGAGTACATATGACGGTGACTTTAGTCTCTAGAAGCTAGGAAATACATTTTAATACATAATTTCTAATAAAGCTAGATAACTCTAGAAATTAGATAATTCTAGAGGTTCAAGACAATTCTAGAAACTAAGAAAGATGGGCATTAATTTTAACAATTTTTTTGATCGAAAATCATAACAGCATCTGCACGAAAGTTACTTACTCATGAGTGGTAATGTTTGATCATCAATGTCCTTTGTATATGATCAAACCATTATGAATGATTAACAAATCTTGCAATTTACATAGTATATTTGTATGCGAAATTTCACTATTCAGGCCCTTATTTTTGCATCATCTTTCAAAATTCTGCATTTAGTTCGAAAGGTTACTCGGGAGGAGCTTAAAAGGAGTTTTACCCGAAATTTTATTAGGAATATGTGGCGTGAATATTATACTATGTTGAGGCAGCTTAGCTTAGCTTAGCTTAATTAATGAATATTCCTTGATACTAGGAAATTACAAAATCTCCTTGGCCATTTATTAGTATACAACTCTAGACATAAAGGGGTACCCCCTGCCATATTTGTAGAGTCAGATCGAACATGGTCTGTGGTTGTCAAAATTTTACCAAGTATACCTTGAATTGAGAAGTAATTTTGTCCCTCTCGTTTAAGCGACGGCCACATGTAGACATGATTTATATTCTCAAGGCATAAGCAATGCACTTGTATGTGAATTAGAAATGGTGATGATAAGAGATGTATACCACATCGAGAGGATAAAAGGAAGGAGGGGGTTGATGTTAGTATAAAAGAGGATGGGTTGGCATTGAATTACATACTTACCTGGATGGGGTCAATAGATGATCAAGAAGATCTATGGCCTAGGTTGGTGACCTCCATTGCACAAAGGAGGGGTGCCCGCCTAAGATCTATCCAAGTGATAGAGTCTACATCATAATTTGTGGTAGAGGGGGCCTGCGTTCGCGCGGCCCCTACCTAGTTCTTAAGTAAAAGTTGTCCTTATTATTGTTGTATCTGTTCATATATAGCTTATTGATACTTTCTTTGATTGATGATGCAGCTGGTGATGCTTCTGGATCGGCTGTAAAATGGTTAGGCCATTCACTCCGAGAACACTTGTCTTTTACTATTAATAAATTCGGACTTTTAATTTCAAAAAGTCGATAGATGCTGTATCTGTTCATATCTAGCTTATTGATACTTTCTTGCGTATATATTAATTAATATCATAGAATGTAACTGAAGCTCTAGTAAGTAAACGGGAGTCGATTGTATGTGTGTGTTTTTCTCTAGCACACGCTCTCGGTGTACAATGTACACATATGTACCTTGCAAGGGAAAAGTTGATTGCTGAGTAATTTTTTCTTTGTACAATCCTTAATCTTCGAATGTTATATCTTTGTCCAGGGAATAAATACTGAAATAAAGTGTGAATGTGTAGACGTTTTATGTGGATTTGGTGGCATTAGATTCAAATCATGAGTTGCTATTAAGTGCATTATGCCACAGCTTGAGGAAGAAGACTGCTCTTATGATGATGATGATGTATTGGTAAGATTTATAATCACAAGTTTAATAATCGCAGATTGGTAATTTGGGGTCTTACTTGTACCAAAAACAAATCTCAGTTTAACAGTAAAATAGACCCAACAAATAATAGTTAATTGCAAAAAGATTATAACTTGAATTGGTGGGGTGCGCCGGGCCAAGGCAATAGTGCAACACCAAGGCGACACTCGAGAACCCAAGTAGCAAGCTACCTTGATGGGCTCTCCCCCTCAAAAAATAAATTTAATATCGTGTGGACCGATGGCCCACATATCAGATATTAAACTGATAAGAACAGATACTACACTTGATCTTAGCCAAAAGGCCGAGAAAGGTATGCTTAATTCAATCTTGGACCAACAACTTTATTGCTCACCTTATAATTACTTCCCTTGTATCATCTTCGATATGGGATAAACACACACATTTACTTCCTTCAGCTTCATCTCATTCGACGAGAGTATGCTTGGAAAAGAAGCAATATTGGAGGGCTTAAAAGCGCAAAACTGAAAGACGCAAATAAGGGAAAACCCTCCGAGAGTTCTTAATGATTATTACAACTTGGAATTCGAGGGGTTTCGGCAGTACCTATAAGAGACGAGATGTAGTAGATTTAATAAGGAATAAAAATATTGATATTTTAGGTATTTTGGAGACTAAGAGCAGTACGGTTCGTGTAAATCATTTTATGAGTAGTATGCTTAGAGGTTGGAAGTATGTAAGTAACTTTGATCTTGTTAAGAATTGGAGGATTCTAGTTGTTTGGGATCTGGACAAGGTACAAGTGGAGATCATTGAGAGAACACCTCAAACTATTCATTGCAAAGTTGTGTGCAAGGTTACTTCTTTAAGCCTTTACACCTCTTTTATATATGATTTAAATGATCAAAATTTACGAAGAGATTTGTGAGAAAACCTTATTGATTTTACCGCTACTTTCGATTACTCGTGGATTCTCTTTGTAGATTCCAATAATATTCTAACTTTGAATGAGATAATTAGAGGGCACAGTGTTACATTGGGTGATTTTGAGGAATTTGCGGATTGTTGTAATAGTTTGGGGCTTGAAGATATTCAATATACCGGACAATTCCTTACATGTGATAATAATCATGTCCTTAGTAATATTGATCGTACCTTGGGCAATTGAAGATTATATGAGTCGGACCATTATATTGCGCGAATTTCTTACCTAGATCGAGTGTTTCCGATCACCCGTCTTGTCTGGTTACTGTATTCTTTGAACATTGTAATCGACTTGTTCTGTTCCGCATCTTTAATATGTGGGTAGATCATGTGAATTACAACCTTACAATGGAAAATGGGTGGAATATGAGCGTTATTCCGGGTACAAAACAATACATTTTTTTTGCCAAAAATAAAGCTTTGAAATTTGATTTACGAAAACTTAATAAAGAACAATTCTCACATATTTCCGCAAGAGCTAAGAAGGCAAGGAAGAATCTTGAAAAGGCCGAGGTACTTTTCCAACAAAAATTAACTAATGATTGTTGTTTCGATGATTTAGTTGGGTTTCGAACTAAGGCGATAACTCTTGAGAAAGCCAAAATTAGTTTTCTCCAGCAAAAGGCTAAGCTTGGCTATTCTCTCAAGAGTGATAGATGTTCAAAATTATTTCATGGCCTTAGGAAGAGTAAACAAATTAGGCGTTTCTTACCTAATGTATTTTTTCAAATGGGGAATCGTCAACATCGAGTGTTCAAGTGTATGAAATTTTTCTTGAGCGTTTTCAGGCCTTATTGAGAAAAAAGGACACAACCTCACATGTAGATCCCGATATTTTCAGTTAAGGAAGTATTCTTTCCCATGAGCAAGGTGTAGATATGTGTAGAGAAATTACCGATCTTGAGATTAAAAAGACTATTTTTAGGATAACAAATGATTAAGCTCCCGGCCCCGATGACTTTTCTTCTCTTTTCTCTCTTAGGACACTATTGGAGGAGATGTTGTTTTAGCGGTACATGGATTTTTCTATTTCGGATTTCTACTTCGACAATTATATACTTCTGTTATAGCATTGATTCTCAAGATTGAAGACCTGATTTGTGTTGATCATTTTAGCTCTATCTCTTGTTGTAACATAATTTATAAGGCTATTACCTTGATTATGGTGGATCGGCTTAAACCGGTTCTTGATAAATTAGTGGACGAATCTCAAACGCTTTTATGGAGGGAAGATCAATGGTTGAAGACATACATCTTGTGCAAAAACTTTTAAGGGGGTATAATAATAGTAGTAGCTCCTCGAGATGTACGATAAAGACTGATTTTCTGAAAGCTTATAATTCGATTTCTACGGAATTTTTCATGAGTTACTAAAGGGACTAAATTTTCCGAAGAAATTTGTGGATTGGATAATGACTTGTGTATCTTCTTCATTTTATTCGGTGGCCATTAATGGTGAAATTCATTGTTTTTTCAAAGGTGAAAAAGGCTTAAGGTAAGGTGACCATATTTCTCCTTATCTCTTTATCCTTTGCCTTGAAAATTTCTCTAAACTTTGAAAAAAATACGAATATAAATTTCAAGTATCATCCGAAAAGTGAAAAGGAAAAGATAACGCTCCTTGACTGTCAAAATTCTCATGGATAGCTTAGATATTTTTGGTGATTTTTCGGGGATTCAGTTAAATGTAGAAAAGTCTAATATTTTTTGTACTTGGGTTTCAAATGATATATTGAGAATTGCTTTGCACCAACACTTTTAGAAAAAGGTGTCATGCCTTTCCGTTATTTAGGTGTCCCTCTTGGCTCTTCCGTTTTACCTTCAAGGGATTATAAACGCCTATTTGTTAAATTAGAAGGGTATGTGAGATCTTGTAAAGCTTCTACTTTTTCATTCGCGGGGAGATTGAAATAAATTAGATCGGTCCTCCAAATTGTTATTTGTTTTTGGTTTACTATATTTCCAATTCTGATTTGTGTTCGAGATCGTATTATTAGTATTTGTAGTAATTTTTAATGGAATAAAAAAAGCCGCCTCAAGTTTGTTGGAGTAAAATTTGTGTACCTAAAGAAGAAGGTAGGATTGGTTGAAAGATTTAGGAGCATGGAATAAATCATTACATTTAAAAATGTTTTGAAAGAATGTGGACAAAAGAGACTCGCTTTGGATTAAGTGGATTCATGGAGAGTATTTTTAAGCTTGTGGCTTTTAGGAGTGGAACCCAAAAAAAGGAGATTCCCCACCCTTGAAAACTGTTTGGAAACTAAAGGATATTATTTGTGGGTCATTAGGAGTTGAAGGTTGAGTATGCATCATGGTTTTTTGGTTCTCCTCGGAAAATTCACACCATATAACTCATGAGGTATTGAGTAAATTTTTTATGCTTTATACAAAATACCTTACGATTTAATTCGCCGGAAATTTTTTGTGAAGTCTTGGGCTAATATTATTTGGGACTCGTGTGTAACTCCTCAACGTTATTGTTTGTATGAAATTGAGGGAGGGGTTTGAAACTAAGGATCACATGACTTATTTGGAGTTAGAATTATTTCGTCTGTTATGTGGTGAAGACTTTGAGTCAAACAAACACCTTTTTTTCGATTGTGCTTATGTGAGGGCGATTTGGGATGAAATAAGGACTTCACTAGGGATAAATAAGGAAATTAATACTCTCCTTAGTTCTTTGAAATGGATCAAGAAACTTAAAGCTAGAGAGAATTGGAGAAGAAAGGCATGGGGGATTGGTTTTGGAGCTACCATATGTTGTATTTGGAAGGCGAGAAATCACCTTAATATGAGGGGTGATTCTACATCTAGGGAAACGGTTAAAAAGGAAGTAAAGTGGTGTATTTTTTCCATTTTGTATTTCTTGTTCCATCATCAATGTGAGATATTTAAATTAAGTGAGATATTTAAATAAGGGGAAGAGAGAAACGAAAAAGAGGAAAACAATATTATTGAATGAAAGAGCCTTAGAGGCTAGTGAACAAGAGAATACTAGAGACTACATTGTGAATGAGTTGATTGTCTAATACAATAGAATGAGTCCTATTTATAGGACTAATAACTTGGTGAACAAGTAAGACAAGACTAAACTAACTAGGAAATAAATACGATATGGAAATAATCTAGTATAATAAGGTAATAATATATTATGGTAATAATAGAGTATGGTAATAATATATTATAATAATAATATATTTAACAATCAATACTTTTTGGATGATAGTGAAAGATTAGCTTGTACTAGTATGAGTTATATATTTTAGCTTCTTAGTTGATACCTTAAACTTTCGGGCCTAGGTAGGTAACTCTTTTGTTTGTATAGTGTACAATTATTTTCTATTTATACAACCATTTATCTAACCCAAAAAAAAGTAGAATGCATCATATGGTTGAGCCTGAAAAGTCATGGATACATTTTCACATCATGGAAAGCCATGAGTAAGTTTTTTGTATCCTGGTGACATGATAATGCCTCTATCATAGTCGATTTCCTTTACATCTTGAATTGGCATTTATATAAATTAGGTCTGTTAGGGTGAATGCGTATGCATACACATTAACTTGATCGAAACCTACACAAAACTAAGGCAATACACAAAAAAATAACGATAAAAATCAATGTACTAGTATTAGTTAGATGGCTCAAGTTGTCAAAGTTAGGATATTATAACAACCGTTCTAATGGATAATCTTATCCAATTTATATTTCGTTTACTATCCTAACACAAGTCTGAATATTAGTATATCTCAACATATATATCGTCTAACATGCTAAAAACTTGTTTAAAGGATATATATTCAACAATTATTTGAAAAGTAATCATATAAACATGGTTAAACAAATAAGCTTGCAAATATTGACAATAATGTAAACAAGTTGAATAGACATTAAATTATATGAAACAGTTCTAAGAATACAATGACTTCATATTTCAAATATCATATCAAAATATTAATTTTTGCTCGATAACCCCAAAACTATTCGAATTTAATTTCTTAAAATTCGACTCTCTAAATCATGACGTTGGTGAAAAAAAATTACCTTATTGTGTGGAGGAAGATAAGAGCCACTAAAAAAATTTCTTGATTCGAAGAATTTTTGAGTGGTAGGGTTTTAGTATGTGTTCCTCGTGTAACGTGTGTACATGCGCTAAATAATGTGGCTAGGTGGGGAAGATGATATAACAGGTGATATAGTGGTGAAAGCGGGGAGTGGTGTAATTAGAACAAGTAATTGTGGAGTGTTTCGAAAGTTGCTTTGAAAATATGTTGGGAAAGATTATAATTTTAAAAAATTGGAGGCCTGATCATGCAACTTAGCTTTGAATGGTTTGAAGGTGTTTGAACTGTTCAAACCATTAAAGGTTTTTAAATTTGAACGTCAAATAGACTTTGAAGGTCGCTTCGATCCTTAGAAGTCAAATTTTGAATGTTGGAGGACTCTTCGAAGGTTTTGCAAATAACTTTTATATCGACAAATTCCAAGAACTTTATAAAGTATAGCATTGATGTTTCAACGTGTTATAAATTCTTTTTTCTTTTTGAAATCAAAATCTCTTTGAATGCTACTTTTAATACTCTCCTTTGCAATCTATCACAGGATCAAAGAGTGGCTTGAACTTTGAACATGATGCAATTTTTGAAATGTGGTTATTTTTCTTAAATCTACATAGCTACGAGAGTTCATTTTTTAAAACCCTATAGGCAAGATTAAAAATTAAAACATCTATCTGGGTAGAGGGCTAAGAAACACTATATTATCATTGTTTAACTTAACATTGTTGGGATCTCGTATTTAAGTGTATCAGTGGATCAAGCTCCTATTAGTTTTTCTTGCCATTTATCAAGATTAATTGTCACGAGTTCTTACTCATATGTGGACAACCATTCGACCCATTAGTCTAATTTTTACCTCCCCGACTCTCTAGTAAGCAAGGCTTCCTGCAAGTAGCATTTCCTAATATACTCTCGAAGTTCTTAATATACAAGCCTCTGAGAAAACTGAGCAAAGGTGAAACTGTTTGGCATGTATCTACACTCGTACAACTAACATTTTTTCACTTCTTACTTTGTTGGGTGATTTTGGAAATATTAGGCAAGTGTTTGTTTTTGTTATAATAGTTGTTTATTTATCATACTTATTTTGGCTAAGTCTGTTATTACTCAAGCTTTCAAGATGTCGGCGAATATTTGATTTGGTTATCCGGGTCGTCCAAGGGATCATTGACAATGCTAATATAGGACATCTTCTCAACAAATCTGTCTTCTTGTGGATGTAATTGTAATGGAATTACCTATTTAAGTTCCTCCTCAGTTATCCATATTGATCAACTCGGCATAGAGGGTACCTTTATAAATGAACTCCTGATATTGTTTAATGGTTTCTTGCTTTTACCATTTTAGTGAGATTTCACTAGATCAGATAAATCATACCATACGTACTTAATAACGATTTCTTCCACTAGGTTCGTTATAATAATGTTGCATCTTCTTCGCACGCTTCTCATAGATTTTTTCAATTGATCATACAACATTTTGTACCAAGTTCATCTAATTCTGCTTCTGTAACTCTCATGCCTCCTCTGAGGGCGTCCAAAAGTTAAATAATTCAAAGCTCGACTTCAGACTTGGCATATTAAAATCATTCAAAAGCCGATTCTGAGCCGGAATATCGTGAAATCGTCAAAATCCCGACATCTGAGCTGGCTTATCATGAAATCATACAAAAGCCCAACTTCTGAGTTGATTATCATGAAGTCATACAAAATCCAAATACTCAGACATCGACTCAATATAAAAATTATTCAAAGACTTATTATTTCATCGACACATTACAGGATATTCAAGACCAGATAATGCGTTGACACTTCATGAAAATGGAAAATGAATTATTTTACCATTCTATAAGGGAAAACATCGATCATGCAAATTTAAGGAAGTTTTAATAAGCCACAATGATACATTGATAGTAATTGTCCAACATAAGGTTATCAAGCCGAACATAAAGCCATACCCGAGGATTAAAACCCTAGCCGAGGGTAGACGATATCAGAATAAACTCTTACATGATCCAACCAATGGGACAAATATACACGCGTATAGAGACTTAAGATATCCTCTCCTCGTATCTTAAAAAACGCGCCTGTAACAGGATTCCGCAAAGGCCTAGCGTGCCTAAGATATATATATATATATATATATATATATATATGAATACCTCGATGCTTACCTCGTGAAATGGGCACTCTCTATTGATTACTCTAAATTCATTGTTCATAAATTCAATTTAAAAACCTCCAAATATCTCTCTGGGGTCATAAGAATACCCTCAGTCATAATAAGGACTTGAGCGTCGGAGTGCTATCAGGAGAACAACTCCTATATGGTCCTGACACAGTGTCTAGTTTCAGGTATCTTTAGGCACACACATAGCTAAATCATCGGAAACTTGTGAAGAAACTTCAGGTAAAGTCCTTCTTCTAACTAAGAATCCCTCAAAAGTTATCCTAATCAATTCTCTGGGGACTTAACTATGATCCTTCTATAAATATATTATATCGGTAGAGGTTTTGTGCCCTATTAGAAACACCGTTTACCCACGTGGATTATCACTACCACAAAAATATTACCTGTTGAACCTTCATGTTATTACTAAGTCGTTAAGGATGTAAACTGGAAAAAAACTATTCTCAAAGAAAATATCTCTCTCATAAAGAATAACTCTTGGAAAATGGCCCCTCAATTTCAAAATATGAACATTACTAGATGAAAATGGGGATTTCGAGTTAAGAAAAATTTGGATGTCTTTCTTGAACATTACAAAGCTTATCTCGTAGTAAAAGGTTATACACAAAAAACAAAGAGAAAAGTGTCTCGTCTTATATGACAGCCCAATATCAAAATATATAAAGGATATCGAGGGACAAATAAGTCAAGGCAAAATAAAATGCGAACGAAGTAAGATCATCCCAAACTATCTAACACACTAGAAAGAGGGAACATTAAAGAATCTGTCCTGCCTTATCAGATTATAGTGGCCCTTGAAGATGAGGATATAACCACGTTCGTAACTTAACATGGTATATATTTTTAACAAGTTATACATTTTGGCCTCAGGAACACAAGATTCATCTATCAAAAATGGTTTGGGCATTCACTCCGAGAACACTTGTCTTTTACTATTAATAAATTATGACTTTTAATTTCAAAAAATCGATAGATGCTGTATCTGTTCATATCTAGCTTATTGATACTTTCTTTGGTATCTTAGTTCAGTGTATGAATTGCGTATATTTATTAATATCATAGAATGTAACTGAAGCTCTAGTGTAGTAAACGGGCTACGATTGTATGTTTTTGTTTCTCTCTAGCACACGCTCTCGGTGTACAATGTACACATAAGGGGAAAAGTTAATTGCTGAGTAATTTTTTCTTTGTACAATCCTTAATCTTTGAATGTGATATCTTTGTCCAGGGAATAAATACTGAAATAAAGTGTGAATGTGTAGACGTTTTATGTGGATTTGGTGACATCAGATTCAAATCATGAGTTGTTATTAAGTGCATTATTGCCACAGCTAGAGGAAGAAGACTGCTTTTATGATGATGATGTATTGGTAAGATTTATAATCACAAGTTTAATAATCGCAGATTGGTAATTTGGGGTCTTACTTGTACCAAAAACAAATCTCAGTTTAACAGTAAAATAGACCCAACAAATAATAGTTAATTGCAAAAAAATTATAACTAGAATTGGTGGGGTGCGCCGGGCCAAGGCAATAGTGCAACACCAAGGCGACACTCGAGAACCCAAGTAGCAAGCTACCTTGATGGGCTCTCCCCCTCAAAAAATAAATTTAATATCGTGTGGACCGATGGCCCACATATCAGATATTAAACTGATAAGAACAGATACTACACTTGATCTTAGCCAAAAGGCCGAGAAAGGTATGCTTAATTCAGTCTTGGACCAACAACTTTATTGCTCACCTTCTATTCACTTCATTTGTGTCATCTTCGATATGGGATAAACACACACATTTACTTCCTTCAGCTTCATCTCATTCGACTTTTAAATATCAAAAGAATTCCTTCCAAATAAAGCTAAAGGTCGCTACTCGAATAGTCTGCCCTTAGAAAAATAAAATTGACATGCTACTCAAAGCGAAATTATAATAATGTAATTGCTATTTTCTAACTAGTAAAAATATTACAACCGGTTTACGCTTTTCATAATGCATGGTCCTTTATTATTATAACGTTCGAGCTCAAAATTTTGAATCATGCCCATTCTTCAATCTGGTAGCAACAACCAAATGATCAGCCTATCCAAAGACAGCATGAGTAAATTTTTCAGTAGTAACCATTGCCTTCCCCATCACCTTTTTTCAGGACACAGATCTGTTCACTTAGACCTTGAAATAAATTAAAGAGAAGACGAAGAACTCACACCATCAATAATATAGACAAGACAAAGAGAGTCAAAATAACAGATGGGAACGTATCACTTAGACCTATAATTATCACAGAGTGAAATTGTGATTTTAGGCTTTGGAGTTGTAGTTATATACTCGAGATATGTCCTTAGGCGTGAAGGTAGATGCCCAATCCTCTTCTTTGTACGAAAATAAGACATTTTTTGGATTACCTCACTTTTCAACTTGTTTTCTCTAGTGTACTTGACCGTCCCTTATCTGCACTAGAAAAAGTTGTGAACATTTTGGTGTGGATAAGGGAAAAACTGTGACAAAATTTCAGGGCCTTTGATTCAAATTTCAGGAAATAAAGTAAATCAAAAAATAAATAAATATATGTCAAGGTTATACAATTCAGGATGGTCGGGTCAAGGTTACTTAACTTCTCCAGAATGCATAGATTCTACTCCGTCATTGAGGGTGAAGAAAGAGGTTGTTTACTTTGACCATAGACATTGGTTACCTACCACACATCGATTTATAAAAGACAAGGTTTCGTACACCGAATCCGATTATAGGGGCCCACCGAAGAAATATACTCCTGCCGATATTCAGACACAGTTAGATGGGCTTCTCATTGTGTTTCCCTGTAAACACAAGGATTTTGGGGGCAGGATCGTGAAGCAAACTGTTCCTCGTCGATTCAATTGGAAGAAAAAGAGAATTTTTTATCGTTTACCTTATTGGTCCGAAAATTTGTTGAAACATAACATTGACATTATGCATTGCGAGAAGAATGTGTGTGATAGTTCGCTCGATACAATTATAGGTATTGATGGGAAAATAAAAAAAGATAACGTGAAAGCGAGAATGGATCTTAAGGATATGAACATCAGGAAAGATTTGTGGTTGACATCGAGAGACGGTAAATCGATACTGAAGCGAGCAAAGTATACTTTGTCAACTGAAAAGCAGAAAATATTTCTTGACTGGTTGAAGGCACAGAAGTTTCCCGATGGTTTCGCATCTAGTTTGAGAAATAATGTTCAAAGTGATATGGGCAAGATTATCGGAATGAAATCTCACGACTGTCACGTGATGATGTAGAATCTTTTCGTGGCTAGTATACCAGTACTTATTGAAGACAAATCGATCAGTGATGCGATTATTAGGTTAGCTAACGTGTTTAGAGTCGTTTGTAAGAAAAATCTCAGCAGGAAAGAGTTAGAATCGGGTAAGGAGAAAGTGGTTGAGGTTATGTGTAGACTGGAAACGATTTTGCCTCCCGCGTTTTTCGATATAATGATCCACCTGTTTATACACTTATACGACGAGGCTTTGTTAGGGGGACCAGTTCAGATGCGTTGGATGTACCCGTTTGAACGGTATTTAAAGAATTTAAAGGAGTATATACGAAACCCGGCTAGGCCGGAGGGTTCAATCACCGAGGGGTACGTCGTTGAGGAGACTTTGACTTTCATATCACGTTTTCTCCAAGAAGAAAACACGAAGTTCAATGAATCGGGTAGATATACCGAGACTGAAGCTCAACCAAAAGATTTATCCGTATTTAAGAGCCAATGTACGCCACTAGGTAAGAAAGAGTTTGGTGTTTTGCAATACGTAGAGAAGTAGCAAATTAACTGGTACATCCTACTTTATTGTGATGAAATCCAGTATTTGATGACGTAAGTTGATCATTTTGTTTATTATTTTTTTAATTCAGTATTAAAAAACGTATTGACTTTACTCTTCAAATGTGCAGAGAACACAAAGCCACGCTATCGGTCCCTGAAGCTGATAAATCTAGGAAACACCGACAAAATTTTCAAGATTGGTTTTTGCATAAGTTATACATTCATTCAAATTTCAATTTAAGTTTCACATTTGACAATGTGGTTATTATTGTTTTTGTTGGTAGGTTTATGCTATGGAAAAAGATGGCGATGCATTTGCTACTAGTGAGATGATTTCATTGGCTAGTAAGTCTAATAGTGCAGTTTATAAGTACGATTCATGTATTGTGAATGGTGTCAAATGGGTTACTCGCGAAAAGGGTGAAAAAAGAGTGACTCAAGATTACGGGGTATGCACCATGTACGAAGAAAAACCATATTACGGTGAATCAGTCAAGATTATAGAGGTAACATTTGATGGTGGTTGTTCAGTTGTGCTATTCGAGTGTAATTGGTATAACACGAGTACTCCAAGGACAGAGAATAGGGTAACCATTATTAACACATCTAGTTTTTCTGGAGAGACGAGACATACATCTTAGCCACACAAGCGAAAAAAATATTTTACATTGATGAGATTAATTCAAGGATAACACAAAAAGGGTGGAAAGTTGTTTTCGGAAATCAATGATAGAAATGGATGGAGTCCCGAGTTATGGGGTGCAGAATCACTACCTACTGAAAACGAGAGGGTCACGATCCATTTAGTGAACACCGAGACAGATTACTCACATTTACACTTGAAAACTGGTGAGGAGATCCCATTTGACCCTTCTCTTTTGCATGTAGCTTTATTTATTGATGAAAAGGATGGTCTTTTTGACGACACGATGGATGAGTATGCCGACGATGAAGTAGAGGAACCAATCTATGTTGATAGTGATGAGGAAGATGTTGACACGAGTGGTTACGAGACTGACTGATTTGAGGATTTTTTCTGATTACGTGGTTTTTGGTTGTTTGGATTTGGATTACGTGTTTTTAGTTGTTTAGATTTTGATTACGTGTTTTTTATTGTTTGGAAATTTGATTATGTTTTTTGAATGTTTGGAATTGTATTACGTTAAGTTTATTGCTCGTTAGAAATTAAAATAGTTTATTTTTAATTTAAAAAAAAGGTTTTTAGCGGCTACAATGGTTTTTACCCACTAGTTCATACATATGAACTAGTCGCTAATGATATATACCATTCGCGACTAGTTCATACGTATGAACTAGTCGGTAAAAGGTGGCGTACTTTTCGCGACTACTAAGTAGTCTCTATCAGCGAATTATATATTCATTAAAATATTGGCGGTCCACTTTCCTGCCCAGTGGAGGGACACGCGTTACATCCTAACGCTTAGCGACTATAAGGTAGTCGCGAAATCTCCATGTGGCGGTCAAAATACGGACACATGTCAGTCAGACTTGACATTCGCGACTAATCTCTTATGTTTCGCGACTGCATCAAGTAGTCGTGAAAAACCTTGTCCTATATGTACACAACCGAGACCTTCCTTTCTCATAAACCTTACACTCCTCTTAATAAAAAACACTCCTCTCTCTCGATTTCTACCCTTCCAAGCTTGGATAGAAGATAAAAACACCTCCCAATCATCACAGAAGGTAATATTTTCATGATTCTAACTATTATTTCACTTTTTTTCTTAAGATTTCAATACATTTTAATCCATTTTTTATCACTAACCTAATTTTTTTTGCTTTGTGTTTAATCCAAATCATATGGGCATGGGATCTACATCAAAAGAGATTCTATTTCATCAATCAAGGTAAGTTTTTCAACAATTATTTATGTTTTAATTTTGAAGTTCTTTTTTTCAATTTTTTTTTTGTTTTTGGATTCTTTGATGTTATGATGAATTCCAAATATTAGAGGTAGATCTGACTTCCTTGGTTTCTTACCCCAGACATAAAATGTCTCGATTATATTCTTAGCATGAAGGGTAACTGTCCCTTCCTGGAAGTTGATAATGCTCTGAATTGTGGCCATGAAAGGCCTTCCAAGTATGATTGGAACCTGTTTATCTGCATTGAAATCAAGTATAATAAAGTCAGTAGGGATAGTGATATTACCTGATCGGACGAAACGTTCTACACTTTTCCCAATGTCTTGGTAATTGAGTTGTCAGCAAACTGCAACTTCACTGGAGCTTTTTCTGATCTCTGAAGTCCAAGTCTATCGAACACGGACTTTGGCATAAGATTCAAACCTGAACCCACATCACATATAGCTTTCACCTTGAGATACCATTTATTTGA
Organism: Nemophila menziesii; assembly: GCA_029959085.1. Classification (NCBI taxonomy): domain Eukaryota; kingdom Viridiplantae; phylum Streptophyta; class Magnoliopsida; order Boraginales; family Hydrophyllaceae; genus Nemophila; species Nemophila menziesii. The sequence continues at coordinate 340,400 of JARWIR010000084.1, read as the reverse complement.
CTAGGAAGATTAAAGCTTCCCGGATCTTTGAGCTTCAATGGTAACTCTTTCTCTACTTTTCCCGAGCCTCTCACAATCTCTTTCTTGGCTTCTACACTCGCTTCTTTTCAGGAATTACTTGCGTAAAAACTTGTTGCGGTGTAATCCCTTTATTCTCCATCTCAAGCATTTGGGCGTTGATATTCTCAGGAGTATACGCCTCTACAAATGTCTTGATTTCAATGTCACACTTCAGATTTGTATCAGGAATAATTGGTGACTCTATTTGAAAAACTAGTGGCGATTCCACCTTCTCTTCTTCTTTCTTTTCTTGCACAGCAGGTGCAACTTCTATTTTCTCTTTTGAGGCTTCTTCCTCTTTCTCTTTAGCTCTAGCAGCTTGTAATTCCATAACCGATCTAATCTTTTCTTCCATATCTCTCAAAAGCTGTATAAATTCAAATTTTTCTAAATCTTCATCCTCATCTTCAGAACAGTTAGAGTCCACGGTGCTAGACTTAGTTGGTTCTCCTTCACTTATAGGAACTTCCACGACACTTTCTACAGCATGTGGTACTTCCTTATTCTCTTTAAATTCAAGGAAAATAGCCTTACAAGCTTCGAACCCAACATTGGCATCACCTCTTTCGATAGCCTTCAATTCCTTCGCTTCCATAATATTAGTTAGAACTTTATTCATTTGTTCTACTTGCGTACCTAAGATTTGAATTGAAGCTTCTTGTTCTCTTAACTTCTCGTTCTGTGAATGCATATTAGTGGTCATAAGATCCATAAAATTCTTCAATTGTTGATCACCCGAAACTCCTTCTTGAGGATATTGTGGTAGAGCCTTCTGAGCTAAGGCATCAGAATATTCATCATTAACAGGTTGTTGTGGAGGAACAAGTCGATTATAATTCTGCTTTCGCTGATATGGAGCTTGACCTCTTGGTTGGAAAGAGTTATTCTAGGGACGAGGTTGATAATGACCTGGATTAGCGAACCCTTGTGGATTTGAATACTGCATACCCGGATGATTCATGTTACAAACCGATAATTTCCTCGGTTGGGTATGAAATAAACAGATGCTAGATTTCCTTCGCACTCTTCCAATGTATGATTCGTGACCCACACTGTTGACAACCTTGTGCTTCTTGCACTACATTTGCTGCGGCTAAATTCTTCAGCATCTCAAGCTTAATCTCTTTGACTTTATTCTCTAATGCGGCAAGTTGAGCTGAGTTTGCAGTTTCCGCATTTAATCGAAGCGCACCTCTGGTATTTGTAACAGGAGCTCGCGGAAGTGGCCAACTCCTTTCTGTTTTTATTATGTTTTCCATACCTTCGGCGGCTTCTGCAAGATTCATGGACACAAAATTTCCCTTTCCAAGATTAGCTACCCTCAGTCTACTTTCGGAATTGATACCTTGATAAAATATAGCTAATTGTAAAGACGGGGTGTAAACATGGAGTGGACATCTAGCTAACTTCTGTTGAAACCTTATCCATGTGTCTCCTACTTCTTCTCCATTCTATTGTCAAAACTTCGCAAACTCGCTTTAGTCTTTGTGTCTCACACTCTTAAGATAAAAACGGTTAAAGAATACGCCTTGAAGTTTTGACCAAGTAGTAATTGTACCTGGTGGTTGTCTATCTAGCCAATCACCAGCTTTGCCAGTCAGAAAGAACGAAAACATGTGACAATACAGTTGCTCGCGTGTAATGCCTGGAGTAACATAGGCATCACAAATCTGCATAACTTCTGAATCACTCTTACCGGATCTTGAACAGCTGCACCACTATAGAGTTCGAAATTCTGAAATTGACTGAGCATGCCCAGATCGGGAATAAACTTGATATTCAGGATCTCTGGAGGACGATAACCTAATGGTTGTACTTGAAAAGGTGCTTCCAAGCCTGGAAGATCTTGTTCAATTCTGTTATTGTTTCTGTTATCTCCTGGTGGTGGTGGTACTTGGCCTCAAGGACCAAGTGGTGGATCTACTCCTTGTTGTTCATTTTCTGCCATAACTCTTCTTCGGTCTCTTTCTTCTCGGATACGTCTGTTATAAGCTCTGAAGCTCCTTTCGGGCTCCGGGAGAGGAGGCCAAGGATGCACTGCTAAAACCTGAAAAAGACTAAAGCAAACCAACATGCGTAAATCTGCAAAAATAAAAAAACTGAAAAATGAATTTTAACTAAAAACTACTACTAGAATTAAATAACCCACACGCTAACGAGACACAAGTCCCCGACAGCGGCGCCAAAAACTTGGTGTCGCCTAGGGTGTGATAAAAAGATCATAAATAAATACGGGAAACAATGCACTAATCACCCTAGACTAACACGTTTCTGCAAGTATTACAAGACGTATGCAAGTTTTAATGATAAGAAGATTCGTTCCTTAGGGACTTAAATGTGTTGGACAGATAGGTAAATAAATCAAAGTAGCTATAATTAATTAAAGGATAGAAAATAAATAGGATTAATTGAGAGATTAATGATTAAACTAATTAAATTAAAAGAAAATAAAATAAATATGGAAGAAATAAGATGAGAGAGTATAACTTAGGTTTTGCTAGTATGCACTAATCCTTTTAATTCTTTCAATCAATTTCAGTTTATAAGGGAGACAATAGCTCTTAGATATGTAGTCAGGATTCTAAATTCCCCCTATCCCCGGAGAGCGGACTAGGGTGGCAACCTCACAATCACGTGGGAACTCACAAAGGGTTAACCTACACCACTTGGGTCCCAGTCCTACCTATTAATGATGTTTGGTGATGAAAATAAACCTTAATGACTATCTAGTTAGGCTGGTGTTGTCAGGACCAATTCCTTATTCTAGACGTTTATGTGGTGTTTTAATAGTTAAACACCCCTTCCGGGCGACCATCTAACTACTATTAGCAAAACCCTAAATTGATCAAGTTTAAGATAGACAATAAATCAAAGCACATATATCAAATATATGGTTAAGCAGCCAGAATCACATTAAAACATATAATTGTCACGAGTTCTTACTCATATGTGGACAACCATTCGACCCATTAGTCTAATTTTTAACTCCCCGACTCTCTAGTAAGCAAGGCTTCCTGCAAGTAGCATTTCCTAATATACTCTCGAAGTTCTTAATATACAAGCCTCTGAGAAAACTGAGCAAAGGTGAAACTGTTTGGCATGTATCTACACTCGTACAGCTAACATTTTCACTTCTTACTTTGTTGGGTGATTTTGGAAAAATTAGGCAAGTGTTTGTTTTTGTTATAATAGTTGTTTATTTATCATACTTATTTTGGCTAAGTCTGTTATTACTCAAGCTTTCAAGATGTCGGCGAATATTTGATTTGGTTATCCGGGTCGTCAAAGGAATCATTGACAATGCTAATATAGGTCATCTTCTCAACCAATCTGTCTTCTTGTGGATGTAATTGTAATGGAATTACCTATTTAAGTTCCTCATTAGTTATCCATATTGATCAACTCGGCATAGAGGGTACCTTTATAAATGAACTCCTGATATTGTTTAATGGTTTCTTGATTTTACCATTTTAGTGAGATTTCACTAGATCAGATTAATCATACCATAAGTACTTAATAACGATTTCTTCCACTAGGTTCGTTATAATAATGTTGCATCTTCTTCGCACACTTCTCATAGATTTTTTCAATTGATCATACAACATTTTGTACCAATTTCATCTCATTCTGCTTCTGCAACTCTCATGCCTCCTCTGAGGGCGTCCAAAAGTTAAATCATTCAAAGCTCGACTTCAGACTTGGCATATTAAAATCATTCAAAAGCCGATTCTGAGCCGGAATATCGTGAAATCATCAAAATCCCGACATCTGAGCTGGCTTATCATGAAATCATACAAAAGCCCAACTTCTTAGTTGATTATCATGAAGTCATACAAAATCCAAATACTCAGACATCGACTCAATATAAAAATTATTCAAAGACTTATTATTTCATCGACACATTACAGGATATTCAAGACCAGATAATGCGTTGACACTTCATGAAAATGGAAAATGAATTATTTTACCATTCTATAAGGGAAAACATCGATCATGCAAATTTAAGGGAGTTTTAATAAGCCACAATGATACATCGATAGTAATTGTCCAACATAAGGTTATCAAGCCGAACATAAAGCCATACCCGAGGATTAAAACCCTAGCCGAGGGTAGACGATATCAGAATAAACTCTTACATGATCCAACCAATGGGACAAATATACACGCGCATGGCGACTTAAGATATCCTCTCCTCGTATCTTAAAAAACGCGCCTGTAACAGGATTCCGCAAAGGCCTAGCGTGCCTAAGATATTCATATATATAAATACCTCGATGCTTACCTCGTGAAATGGGTACTCTCTATTGATTACTCTAAATTCATTGTTCATAAATTCAATCTAAAAACCTCCAAATATCTCTCTGGGGTCATAAGAATACCCTCAGTCATAATAAGGACTTGAGCGTCGGAGTGCTATCAGGAGAACAACTCCCATATGGTCCTGACACAGTGTCTAGTTTCAGGTATCTTTAGCCACACATATAGCTAAATCATCGGAAACTTGTGAAGAAACTTCGGGTAAAGTCCTTCTTCTAACTAAGAATCCCTCAAAAGTTATCCTAATCAATTCTCTGGGGACTTAACTATGATCCTTCTATAAATAAATTATATCGGTAGAGGTTTTGTGCTCTATTACAGTAAACACCGTTTACCCACGTGGATTATCAGTACCACAAAATATTACCTGTTGAACCTTCATGTTATTACTAAGTCGTTAAGGATGTAAACTGGAAAAAAACTATGCTCAAAGAAAATATCTCTCTCATAAAGAATAACTCTTGGAAAATGGTCCCTCAATTTCAAAATATGAACATTACTAGATGAAAATGGGGATTTCGAGTTAAGAAAAATTTGGATGTCTTTCTTGAACATTACAAATCTTATCTCGAAGTAAAAGGTTATACACAAAAAATGTAGAGAAAAGTGTCTCGTCTTATATGACAGCCCAATATCAAAATATATAAAGGATATCGAGGGACAAATAAGTCAAGGCAAAATAAAATGCGAACGAAGTAAGATCATCCCAAACTATCTAACACACGAGAAAGAGGGAACATTAAAGAATCTGTCCTGCCTTATCAGATTATAGTGGCCCTTGAAGACGAAGATATAACCACGTTCGTAACTTAACATGGTATATATTTTTAACAAGTTATACATTTTGGCCTCAAGAACACAAGATTCATCTATCAAAAATGGTTTGGGCATTCACTCCGAGAACACTTGTCTTTTACTATTAATAAATTCGGACTTTTAATTTCAAAAAATCGATAGATGTTGTATCTGTTCATATCTAGCTTATTGATACTTTCTTTGGTCACTTAGTTCAGTGTATGAATTGCGTATATTTATTAATATCATAGAATGTAACTGAAGCTCTAGTGAAGTAAACGGGCGACGATTGTATGTTTTTGTTTCTCTCTAGCACACGCTCTCGGTGTACAGTGTACACATATGTACCTTGCAGGGGAAAAGTTAATTGCTGAGTAATTTTTTCTTTGTACAATCCTTAATCTTTGAATGTTATATCTTTGTCCAGGGAATAAATACTGAAATAAAGTGTGAATGTGTAGACGTTTTATGTGGATTTGGTGACATCAGATTCAAATCATGAGTTGCTATTAAGTGCATTATTGCCACAGCTAGAGGAAGAAGACTGCTCTTACGATGATGATGATGTATTAGTAAGATTTATAATCACAAGTTTAATAATCGCAGATTGGTAATTTGGGGTCTTAGTTGTACAAAAAACAAATCTCAGTTTAACAGTAAAATAGACCCAACAAATAATAGTTAATTGAAAAAGATTATAACTAGAATTGGCGGGGTGCGCCGGGCCAAAGCAATAGTGCAACACCAAGGCGACACTCGAGAACCCAAGTAGCAAGCTACCTTGATGGGCTCTCCCCCTCAAAAAATAAATTTAATATCGTGTGGACTGATGGCCCACATATCAGATATTAAACTGATAAGAACAAATACTACAGTTGATCTTAGCCAAAAGGCCGAGAAAGGTATGCTTAATTCAGTCTTGGACCAACAACTTTATTGCTCACCTTCTATTCACTTCCTTTGTGTCATCTTCGATATGGGATAAACACACACATTTTCTTCCTTCAGCTTCATCTCATTCGACTTTTAAATCTCAAAAGCATTCCTTCCAAATAAAGCTAAAGGTCGCTACTCGAATAGCCTGCCCTTAGAAAAATAAAATTGACATGATACTCAAAGCGAAATTATAATAATGTAATTGCTATTTTCTAACTAGTAAAAATATTACAACCGGTTTACGCTTTTCATAATGCATGGTCCTTTATTATTATAACCTTCGAGCTCAAAATTTTGAATCATGCCCATTCTTCAATCTGGTAGCAACAACCAAATGATCAGCCTATCCAAAGACAGCATAAGTAAATTTTTTCCTTAGTAACCATTGCCTTCCCCGTCACCTTTTTTCAGAACAGATCTGTTCACTTAGACCTTGAAATAAATTAAAGAGAAGATGAAGAACTCACACCATCAATAATATAGACAAGACAAAGAGAGTCAAAATAACAGATCGGAAAGTATCACTTAGACCTATAATTACCACTGGAGAGATGACAAACCGCTGTATTGTTCGTAAGACCAACCAATCGTACGTATTTGATTCCTTCTAATCTCGAACTCTCGGAGAGAAACTCATCTTTTCGAACCATCACCTGCAATCCCATGCACCGCCACAATATAGCGATATCCAACTCCGTTACGAGTTTTTTTTTGCCAAATTTGGGTAAAGTTTCTTCACTAGAATAGTTCTACCGGTTGTAAGTATTTGATTAGCTGCATTCTATCCCTCTGGTGCCACGTAACCAGGAAATGTTTCTCTTATCCGTGTTTCAAACTTACTTGTATGTCAAACCGCAGAGTGAAATTGTGATTTTCGGCTTTGGAGTTGTAGTTATATACTCGAGATACTCCCTCCGTCCATTTTTATTTGTCCTACTTTTTGTGGCACAAAGATTAAAAAGGACATTAAATACACTCCCTATTTACTATATTGCCCTTGTTTATTGAGTAGAATGTCATTTAATGCACCATTGCTTTAGACTAATTAATTAGGGGTGATATTGGAAAACTGGAAGAAATTTTTTTTTGATAATATAAAAGGGACAAATATTATTGGACACCTCTTTTTAGAAAGAAGGACAAATAAAAGTGGACGGAGGGAGTATGCCCTTAGGCGTGAAGGTAAATGCCCAATCCTCTACTTTGTACGAAAATAAGACATTTTTTGGATTACCTCACTTTTCAACTTGTTTTCTCTAGTGTACTTGACCGTCCATTATCTTCACTAGAAAAAGTGGTGAACATTTTGGTGTGGACAAGGGAAAAAGTGTGACAAAATTTCAGGGCCTTTGAGGCAAATTTCAGGAAACAATGTAAATCAAAAAATAAATAAAAATATGTCAAGGTTATACACTTCAGGATGGTCGGGTCAAGGTTACTTAACTTCTCCAGAATGCATAGATTCTACTCCGTCATTGAGGGTGAAGAAAGAGGTTGTTTACTTTGACCATAGACATTGGTTACCTACCACACATCGATTTATAAAAGACAAGGTTTCGTACCCCGCTTCTGATTATAGGGGCCCACCGAAGAAATATACTCCTGCCGATATTCAGACACACTTAGATGGGCTTCTCATTGTGTTTCCCGGTAAACACAAGGATTTTGGGGGCAGGATCGTGAAGCAAACTGTTCCTCGTCGATTCAATTGGAAGAAAAAGAGAATTTTTTATCGTTTACCTTATTGGTCCGAAAATTTGTTGAAACATAACATTGACATTATGCATTGCGAGAAGAATGTGTGTGATAGTTCGCTCGATACAATTATAGGTATTGATGGGAAAATAAAAAAAGATAACGTGAAAGCGAGAATGGATCTTAAGGATATGAACATCAGGAAAGATTTGTGGTTGATATCGAGAGACGGTAAATCGATACTGAAGCGAGCAAAGTATACTTTGTCAACTGAAAAGCAGAAAATGTTTCTTGACTGGTTGAAGGCACAGAAGTTTCCCGATGGTTTCACATCTAGTTTGAGAAATAATGTTCAAAGTGATATGGGCAAGATTATCAGAATGAAATCTCACGACTGTCACGTGATGATGTAGAATCTTTTCGTGGCTAGTATACCAGTACTTATTGAAGACAAATCGATTAGTGATGCGATTATTGGGGTAGCTAACGTGTTTAGAGTCGTTTGTAAGAAAAATCTCAGCAGTAAAGAGTTAGAATCGGGTAAGGAGAAAGTGGTTGAGGTTATGTGTAGACTGGAAACGATTTTGCCTCCCGCGTTTTTCGATATAATGATCCACCTGGTTATACACTTATACGACGAGGCTTTGTTAGGGGGACCAGTTCAGATGCGTTGGATGTACCCGTTTGAACGGTATTTAAAGAATTTAAAGGAGTATATACGAAACCCGGCTAGGCCGGAGGGTTCAATCACCGAGGGGTACGTCGTTGAGGAGACTTTGACTTTCATATCACGTTTTCTCCAAGAAGAAAAAACGAAGTTCAATGAATCGGGTAGATATACCGAGACTGAAGTTCAACCAAAAGATTTATCCATATTTAAGAGCCAATGTACGCCACTAGGTAAGAAAGAGTTTGGTGTTTTGCAATACGTAGAGAAGTAGCAAATTAACTGGTACATCCTACTTTATTGTGATGAAATCCAGTATTTGATGACGTAAGTTGATCATTTTGTTTATTATTTTTTTAATTCAGTATTAAAAAACGTATTGACTTTACTCTTCAAATGTGCAGAGAACACAAAGCCACGCTATCGGGCCCTGAAGCTGATAAAGCTAGGAAACACCGACAAAATTTTCGAGATTGGTTTTTGCATAAGGTATACATTCATTCAAATACCAATTTAAGTTTCACATTTGACAATGAGGTTATTATTGTTTTTGTTGGTAGGTTTATGCTATGGAAAAAGATGGCGATGCATTTGCTACTAGTGAGATGATTTCATTGGCTAGTAAGTCTCATGGTGCAGTTTATAAGTACGATTCATGTATTGTGAACGGTGTCAAATGGGTTACTCGCGAAAAGGGTAAAAAAAGAGTGACTCAAGATTACGGGGGTATGCACCATGTACGAAGAAAAACCATATTACGGTGAATCAGTCAAGATTGTAGAGGTAACATTTGATGGTGGTTGTTCAGTTGTGCTATTCGAGTGTAATTGGTATAACACAAGTACTCCAAGGACAGAGAATGGGGTAACCATTATTAACACATCTAGTTTTTTTGGAGAGACGAGACATACATCTTAGCCACACAAGCGAAAAAAGTATTTTACATTGATGAGATTAATTCAAGGATAACACAAAAAGGGTGTAAAGTTGTTTCGGAAATCAATGATAGACATGGATGGAGTCCCGAGTTATGGGGTGCAGAATCACTACCTACTGAAAACGAGAGTGTCACGATCCCTTTAGTGAACACCGAGACAGATTACTCACAGTTACACTTGACAACTGGTGAGGAGATCCCATTTGACCCTTCTCTTTTGCATGTAGCTTTATTTATTGATGAAAAGGATGGTCTTTTTGACGACACGATGGATGAGTATGCCGACGATGAAGTAGAGGAACCAATCTATGTTGATAGTGACGAGGAAGTTGTTGACACGAGTGGTTACGAGACTGACTGATTTGAGGATTTTTTATGATTACGTGGTTTTTGGTTATTTGGATTACGTGTTTTTGGTTGTTTGGATTTTGATTACGTGTTTTTTATTGTTTGGAAATTTGATTATGTTTTTTGAATGTTTGGAACTGTATTACGTTAAGTTTATTGCTCGTTAGAAATTAAAATAGTTCATTTTTAATTTAAAAAAAAGGTTTTTAGCGGCTACAATGGTTTTTACACACTAGGTCATACATATGAACTAGTCGCTAATGATATATACCATTCGCGACTAGTTCATACGTATGAACTAGTCGGTAAAAGGTGGTGTACTTTTCGCGACTACTAAGTAGTCTCTATCAGCGAATTAAATATTCATTAAAATATTGGCGGTCCACTTTCCTGCCCAGTGGAGGGACACACGTTACATCCTAACGCTTAGCGACTACAAGGTAGTCGCGAAAACTCCATGTGGCGGTCAAAATACGGACACGTGTCAGTCAGACTTGACATTCGCGACTAATCTCTTATGTTTCGCGACTACATCAAGTAGTCGCGAAAAACCTTGTCCTATATGTACTCGGCCAAGACCTTCCTTTCTCATAAACCTTACACTCCTCTTCATAAAAAACACTCCTCTCTCTCGATTTCTACCCTTCCAAGCTTGGATTGAAGCTAAAAACACCTTTCAATCATCACAGAAGGTAATATTTTCATGATTCTAACTATTATTTCGCTTTTTTTCTTAAGATTTCAATACATTTTAATCCATTTTTTATCACTAACCTAATTTTTTTTGCTTTGTGTTTAATCCAAATCATATGGGCATGGGATCTACATCAAAAGAGATTCTATTTCATCAATCAAGGTAAGTTTTTCAACAACTATTTGTGTTTTAATTTTGAAGTTCTTTTTTTCAATTTTTTTTGTTTTTGGATTCTTTGATGTTATGATGAATTCCAAATATTAGAGGTAGATATGACTTCCTTGGTTTCTTACCCCAGACATAGAATGTCTCGATTATATTCTTAGCATGAAGGGTAACTGTCCCTTCTTGGAAGTTGATTATGCTCTGACTTGTGGCCATGAAAGGCCTTCCAAGTATGATTGGAACCTGTTTATCTGCATTGAAATCAAGTATAATAAAGTCAGTAGGGATGGTGATATTACCTGATCGAACGAAACGTCCTCCACTTTTCCCAATGTCTTGGTAACTGAGTTGTCAGCAAACTGCAACTTCACTAGAGCTTTTTCTGATCTCTGAAGTCCAAGTCTATCGAACGCGGACTTTGGCATAAGATTCACACCTGAACCCAAATCACATATAGCTTTCACCTTGAGCATACCATTCATTTGAATAGGAAGATTAAAGCTTCCTGGATCTTTGAGCTTCAATGGTAACTCTTTTTCTACTTTTCCCGAGACTCTCACAGTCTCTTTCTTGGCTTCTACACTCGCAAACTTGTTGCGGTGTAAGCCTTTTATTCACAATCTCAAGCATTTGGGCGTTTATATTCTCAGGAGTATACGCCTCTACAAATGTCTTGATTTCAATATCACCCTTTAGATTTGTATCAGGAATAATTAATGACTCTGTTTGAAAAACTGGTGGCGATTCCATCTTCTCTTCTTCTTTCTTTTCTTGCACAGCATTTGCAACTTCTATTTTCTCTTTTGAGGGTTCTCCTCTTTCTCTTTAGCTCTAGCAGCTTGTAATTCCATAACCGGACTAATCTCTTCTTCCATATCTCTCAGAAGCTGTATAAATTCAAATTTTTCTGAATCTTCATCCTCATCTTCAGAACAGTTAGAGTCCACGGTGGTAGACTTGGTTGGTTCTCCTTCACTTATAGGAACTTCAACGACACTTTCTACAGCATGTGGTACTTTCTTATTCTCTTTAAATTCAAGGAAAATAGCCTTACAAGCTTCGAACCCAACATTGGCATCACCTCCTTCGATAGCCTTCAATTCCTTCGCTTCCATAATATTAGTTAGAACTTTATTCATTTGTTCTACTTGCGTACCTAAGATTTGAATTGAAGCTTCTTGTTCTCTTAACTTCTCGTTCTGTGAATGCATATTAGTGGTCATAAGATCCATAAAATTCTTCAATTGTTGATCACCCGAAACTCCTACTTGAGGATATTGTGGTAGAGCCTTCTGAGCTAAAGCATCGGAATATTCATCATTAACAGGTTGTTGTGGAGGAAAAAGTCGATTATAATTCTGCTTTCGTTGATATGGAGCTTGACCTCTTGGTTGGAAAGAGTTATTCTAGGGACGAGGTTGATAATGACCTGGATTAGCGAACCCCTGTGGATTTGAATACTGCATACCCGGATGATTTCTGTTACCAAATTGATAATTTCCTTGGTTGGATATGAAATAAACAGATGCTGGATTTCCTTTGCACTCTTCCAATGTATGATTCGTGACCCCACACTGTTGACAACCTTGTGCTTCTTGCACTACATTTGCTGCGGCTAAATTCTTCAGCATCTCAAGCTTAATCTCTTTGATTTTATTCTCTAATGCGGCAAGTTGAGCTGAGTTTGCAGTTTCTGCATTTAATCGAAGCGTACCTCTGGTATTTGTAACAGGAGCTCGCAGAAGTGGCCAACTCCTTTCTGTTTCTATTATGTTTTCCATTCCTTCGGCGGCTTCTGCAAGATTCATGGACACAAAATTTCCCTTTCCAAGATTATCTACCCTCATTCTACTTTCGGAATTGATACCTTGATAAAATATAGCTAATTGTGAAGACGAGGTGTAAACATGGAGTGGACATCTAGCTAACTTCTGTTGAAACCTTATCCATGTGTCTCCTACTTCTTCTCCATTCTATTGTCAAAACTTCGCAAACTCGCTTTAGTCTTTGTGTCTCATACTCTTCAGATAAAAACGGTTAAAGAATGTGGCTTGAAGTTTTGACCAAGTAGTAATTGTACCTGGTGGTTGTCTATCTAGCCAATCACCAGCTTTGCCAATCAGAAAGAACGAAAACATGTGACAATACAGTTGCTCGCGTGTAATGCCTGGAGTAACATAGGCATAACAAATCTGCATAATTTCTGAATCACACTTACCGAATCTTGAACTGCTGTACCACTATAGAGTCCGAAATTTTGAAATTGACTGAGCATGCCCAGATCGGGAATAAACTTGATATTCAGGATCTCTGGAGGACGATAACCTAATGATTGTACTTGAAAAGGTGCTTCCAAGCCTGGAAGATCTTGTTCAATTCTGTTATTGTTTCTGTTATCTCCTGGTGGTGGTGGTACTTGGCCTAAAAGACCAAGTGGTGGATCTACGCCTTGTTGTTGATTTTCTGCCATAACTCTTCTTCGGTCTCTTTCTTCTCGGATACGTCTGTTATAAGCTCTGAAGCTCCTTTCGGGCTCCTGGAGAGGAGGCCAAGGATGCACTGCTAAAACCTTAAAAAGACTAAAGCAAACCCACAAGCGTAAATCTGCAAAAATAAAAAAACTGAAAAATGAATTTTAACTAAAAACTACTACTAGAATTAAATAACCCACACGCTAACGAGACACAAGTCCCCGACAGCGGCGCCAAAAATTTGGTGTCGCCTAGGGTGTGATAAAAAGATGATAAATAAATACGGGAAACAATGCACTAATCACCCTAGACTAAAACGGTTCTACAAGTATTACAAGACGTATGCAAGTTTTAATGATAAGAAGATTCGTTCCTCAGAGACTTATGATGATGATAATGTATTGGTAAGATTTATAATCACAAGTTTAATAATCGCATATTGGTAATTTGGGGTCTTACTTGTACCAAAAACAAATTTCAGTTTAACAGTAAAATAGACCCAACAAATAATAGTTAATTGTAAAAAGATTATAACTAGAATTGGTGGGGTGCGCCGGGCCAAGGCAATAGTGCTAACACCAAGGCGACACTCGAGAACCCAAGTAGCAAGCTACCTTGATGGGCTCTCCTCCTCAAAAAATAAATTTAATATCGTGTGGACCGATGGCCCACATATCAGATATTAAACTGATAAGAACAGATACTACACTTGATCTTAGCCAAAAGGCCGAGAAAGGTATGATTAATTCAGTCTTGGACCAACAACTTTATTGCTCACCTTCTAATTACTTCCCTTTTATCATCTTCGATATGGGATAAACACACACATTTACTTCCTTCAGCTTCATCTCATTCGACTTTTAAATCTCAAAAGCATTCCTTCCAAATAAAGCTAAAGGTCGCTACTCGAATAGTCGCCCTTAGAAAAAATAAAATAGACATGCTACTCAAAGCGAAATTATAATAATGTAACTGCTGTTTTCTAACTAGTAAGAATATTACAACCGATTTACGCTCTTTATAGTGCATGATCCTTTAGTATTATAACATTCGAGCTCAAAATTTTGAATCATGCCCATTATTCAATCTGGTAGCAACAACCAAATGATCAGCCTATTAAAAGACAGCATGAGTAAATTTTTCTATTGTAACCATTGACTTCCCCGTCGCCTTTTTTCAGAACAGATCTCTCCACTTAGACCTTGAAATAAATTAAAGAGATAACGAAGAACTCACACCATCAAAAATATAGACAAGACAAAGAGAGTCAAAATAACAGATCCGAAAGTATCACTTAGACCTATAATTACCACTAGAGAGATGACAAACTGCTATATTGTTCGTAAGACCAACCAATCGTACGTATTTGGTTCCTTCTAATCTTTGGCGAATGGCTTGCATACGTGAGGTAAATTGGTGATTAGGGGAAGGGAAATAAAAGTGTTTTTTTTTTTCACTAAGTGATGTGAATCAGTTATTAGGGAAAGAATTATTAAAGAGTATGTTATTTTATTTTCAACTATTTTTTGAACAGAACATTTAGTTGTCACAATGAGTTTAGGCAAGTAAATTCAGCAGAACAAAAATAAATCACCATGCTTATTCTGGATCTGACAAGCTGCATTTAACACAAATTCGTAGATTAAATTTACATATTCAGTACTGTGATTTAACAAGTCACAATAGAGTTTATATAAAAAGTAAAACAAGGCTAAAAGATTTCTCATTATTTTATTGGAATTGAGATGAAAAGGATATTTATTCACTTACAATAACGATGTTCTTGCCATTGACTAATTTCCCTACATCAATATAGGGACCTGTGGTGCAATTAAACAAAAAAATATTTTCTTACAAAATCCTACTTTATCATTTAAACAAGTTAAACTTCTTTCAAACATAAAGTATAACTATAGAAGCAGAAGTTCACAGAATGTATGAACTTGAATTACGCAAAGTAGCCAAAAAGTGTATATATAAGGACCTATATTATTGTAAGGACCTATAGTGCAATTATTGTATAATATATGGACCTATATTACAATTTTGTTGTAGAATGATTTAGTACATCGATGGGGACTTGATTTTGCTCTCAGAAGATGTGTAGAGTGAAGGAACGCAATTAAGATTATATCACATATAATACAGCGGAAAAGGAATAGCAATCCTAATAGATAATCTAGTTACGATTTAAGAATTTAAAAACAAAGTATAATAACGATTACATACCTTTAGCTTTGTATGAGAATGGAATTGTTTAATACCAGCTTCAAAAGTTTGAAGCCTCCACGCTTTGCACACCGAGCTTGAGCCTTACTTCCAGAATCACAATTCTAGCTTGGAGACAAAAGACCTTTTGTTTCTTGGGTTTTTTTTCTTGGTAGAAAAAACTGATGGAAAAATTATAGCAATATAATGACTATCATTATATTCTTATAAACCCAACAGAAAGAAATGAAAAGACAAAGAATAGGAAAAGTCATAATGAAATTGATTATCTTAATAATCTAGTCCATTACCACTTGTGAAGTGGATTTGGACCTTCTACATTATACAAAAACAATTGACTAGCCTAGTGGTTAGTGACACATTTCACACTACTAGAGGTCCGTGGTTCGATCCACAAACTTGTCAATTTTTCTTTTTCCTTTTTTGTCTTAGTTCGGTCTTATATTAGAATATTAAATTGTGCTTGCAAATTAATATACCAATATTCCAAGTATATATTTAATTAAGCTTTATTATCTAATAATAAAATTAATTAACGACATGAAGCAAGATCAATACACTCGTTAGTGTGCGACTACGTGGGTTCATCGTTAAACCGGTAGTAGTTAACTTAATTAACTACTAATCGAGGTTGGCGTCTAACAACACTCCTCAACGACCGGACAACGTGAAGTAACTCTGCACAAAGGACCCCGTAAAGGATCATACACGTATTCCCTCTATCTTTACAGCTCCGGATCATCCTGGAATATGGTACAGCTGTCAAATCCCATTAGAAAATCAACTACGTTACACGTCGATTATCAACGATTGACGAATGACCTAAGAAACTCCTTTCTTCATTCATTCTATCACCTTGGCCAAGGATTCGATACAATCGTTATAATCTTATGACATCGTAGAGCTCAAACTCTTTACCTAGAGTTGATAGATTCCATCTTGACTCATCCCTGGGAGCATATAAACTTAGCTATGTCCAATATCCTTTCGACTAGCATTATGACACACTAGTAGTCCAGTATCAAAACATAACAAGCACATACACAACTATAGTGATGATCTCGGGTCAAAGGATTACAAGTATAAAAATCCTTATAGAGATTAACCTACTTGACAGTTCAAGGTAATTAACCATTAGGAATCTCTAGTTTTAGTCGGTTCGATAATCAAATCTCTATGTGCATTATCTATGCACCTAACTCGGTAAACGAGAACTACCGATATTTATCCAATAAATACTTGTTAGCTACATATTAATCTAACTGGATCATCGAGGTCCTAACTCGATGATCCTACGATTAAGAACAAGTTTAGATTAAGTCCTATAAGCTAGCTCATTATTATAACACCTTATGATATCTAGTTCGTAACTTAATCAAGGGTTCGCCTTTATATTATGTAGATTAATACCATAATCATAAATGCTTGCCATAGATTCAAGGAAACAATTTCTTTAATCAAAACTGTAGGGATAACTATTATCGTGTACAGTAAACACTTGTGTTCAATTCATTACAAGACGATCGGGTCTAGGGCATAATTCCAACAATCTCCCACTTGGCCTAGACCCAATTGTTCAAGTACCATAATTCATAAACAGTTTGTTCTCATCAGACTCTTCTGATAGACACACTTAGATGAATAGATATACATCGTGTTCCTTCCTTCTACCTATTTAATGTGAACATCTTCATGTTCAATTATATCTCGAATCAAGCGGTACTAATGCAGAATTTGTTTGGATCTATAGTTTATTCTAGGTTTCTTTAATCATACAATATCTCAAATATTGTCATAGTATAAAGAAACAATATCTACATTGTGAAAACCACACCATGTATATATACAGAACTATTTTATCCAAACCACTGGCATAGTTGCATCTTATGCTGCTATGTATTTAACTTCTAGTAACCGAAATCTGTTAAAGTGTCTTGATTGGAACTATTCCAATTTACTTCTCTCTATATAAACATATGTTGTTTTGGTATCATCCATGTTTAAAGCAAAAAAAGCATCTATATACCCAATTAGCTTCAATTTATATTCTTCACAAATGAGTAATTGGTCCTTAATACTTCCTAAGTACTTAAGGATAGTCATTACTACTTTCCAACATTCCCCATCAAGGTTACCTTCATAATTACTCGCTACTCCTAGCATATAGTACACTTCAGGTCTTATACATTTTTCATGGTGTGTTAGATAGATCCTTATTGTGTTAACAAATAGGACTATACACATTCATTCTCTTACTTTTAGGGTCCTAGAACAAACCCTAACATTAAGAGTAACTCCAAAGCCTATTGTCGAATAGATCCTCTTGGAATTTCCATGCGATACTTCTGAAAAGTATAAATGTAGTAAGATTGATATAGGTCAAGTAGCTTCTTTGATCTATCTCTGTAGATCCCAATTCAAAGAATATAAGCTACTATCCTAAATATTTCATGGAGAACTATTTAACAATCAAAAACTTGGTTAACTGCTTGGTTGGTATATCATATCCCTATGTGATAATATGTCATCTACATATAACATTAGGAAGATAAGTGTACTCCCACTAGTCCTTTGTACTCTTATGACTCTTATTCTAAAATCATAAAATCAAACTATTTGATTGTATGAAAGAGAAATCCAACTTAGTGACATTTGCTGAATCCATTAAATGGATTATTAGAACTTACATATTTTATTATGAGTAAATGGCAATATGAGACCTTTAGGATTGGTCTTAAGGACGTCATAGACTCCCATTTAGTGAAAACTATTCTCACATGATATTACCATATCTCATAATAATAGTATGTAGTTACCAATAGTAGAATCTGAAATAAATTAAGCATTTCTATCAAAAAGGAATTCTCCATAATAAATGTTTTCCTTTTAATTTAAATGCTTAGCAATTAGAAGGTCGTTATAGGTCTCTACCTTAACGTATGCTTAGCAATTAGAAGGTCGTTATAGATCTCTACCTTAACGTCCAATCCAATCATTTCCCCAGAACCCATTTACTACAAATGGATCTTACATCTATTGAAGATTCATCCATAGTACTATACTTTGTTGATTCTTATAGATACTAATTCAAATTCTATGGTTCTTAACCACTTGTCACTATCTAGACTAGTCATAGCCTCTTCATAGGGTTTTAGGATCATCACTTGATGGGTTATCATCTATATGATTCCTCATCAAATATCACCATTATTACAAATGATTTTGGTGTATGATGAAATCTATATAACCTTTAGGAGGCTTGTGTACAATAAATTCTTCTTTCTCTTGATTTGTTAACATCCTTTTTTCAAGAAAGGTTCATGAATCGTCCTAGTACCTCAAAGTGTGAGACTTGAACCTTAAATGAAACTATTAACTCATCAAGGAAAGAAAGACTGGCATGGATCGGATGCTCCTTAGCGTGTATAAATAACTCTGAAATCTCTATTTCATTATGATCTATTTCCACATTATGAATTCCTTCACTATGGAATTCCAATCTATAAATGTTGTCTACCTTACCACAAACCCTTTGTGTTCAGAATGGTGTGGAAATATTACATCGTTATTTTATTTGGGTATCCAACAAATCTATATTTGAAAGATATCAACTCAAGCTTAGCCATCATAAGTCGTTTAGTATAAATCAAACATTTCAAAATCTACATTTTAAGTTTTGATTTATATCATCTCCATACCACATATGGATTTTATCGACTGTTTAGTGGGACCTAAGAGTACATTAAATATGCAATTGACTTTAAAACATAATCCCATAGGAATATTTAAAACCTAGTGAATCACTGAGACAAAATCTAATTTTTTCATAGATAATCTATTAATTCATTGCTAAGATATTCACCTATACAGGTTTATATCTTACTTCCTTCATACTCTCATATACTTGCTTTCAACTTCACTCAATAGTAATTTGAACATTTCAAATTATTTATATTGGTGTTACATTTGGTAAACACATATATATCTGTTATATAGTTTGTGAAGGAGATGAAGTAAGAATATCTATCTTTGGCTAAAGTTTAGACTGGCCACATACATCAATATATAGTGGACAAAGAACTCATTAACATTGTCTCCATTTTCATCAAAATGAGATTTAGTCATATTTCATTGAGATAAGTCTCACAAGTTTCATATGATTCAAAGTCACATTCTTCAAGGAAATCTTCCTTGTGAAACTAGTAAACTTTTTCTCACAATTTATGACTTAGTCTATTACACCAAAGATAAGGTTTGATTAGTACGATAATCTATTTTGATTTATGACTAGAAACAACTATAACACTGTCACGTAGTTACTTTAGGCAATTATAATCACCATATTGTAAGCATCCAATGAGGTGTAATTCATCACTATGAAAACTCCATTGGTCATTTTATATTACATTAATACACCATAACTATCTTATGATCAGATGACCATTTTTGTTCGAAAACAAGTTTACGAACAAAAACAGTTTTCTTACAATATGTTTTGTCATATGCATCTTTAAAGAATTAGTTATTACAATCGTGGTTGCAACAATTGCTCTATTACCGAAATTGTAATTTAACTTCTCTTATTCTTATTTGTCTATTAATCTTTAGAGTATGCAACATTTTGCATATTCCTAGACTACTACGAGTATCCAATACCCTTTTCGAGTAATTAATAGAAGTTCAAGAAATTACGGAAACAATTTCCATTAATGCCCTTACCTTGTTTCTTGGTATTAGATAACTGGTATCGAAAAGTCATACTAAGTTACTTATACATCTTCTAAAGATATTTAATGATTCACTGGGATATCATGCTTAAAATATCTTTTGGAGTTCATAACTCATGGATACAAGAATATACACATAGTACCATTACTAGGTTCATATTACTTTAGACATGCGTCATATACATTCTATTCATCCTCAAGAGACACTTTAGTCAATAGCTCATTGAGCATATCAATGAGTCTCATGTGCATAAGAAAGACTCTCAAGTTGCGGTCACAAATCTTGAGATTAACAACCAACTTGTGATGATTTGAGAAGTGATTTCGCAGAAATATCGGGAAATCTAATCATAGGAAGGAATAGGGAACAACGCTTTAAGAACACTATTATATAACTGTCAAAGATATGGACTGTTATCTTAGAGATATATAATTGGAAACTTTAAAACATGAATGAGCCCCCTGGTAGTCAGGTCGTTTCTCACGCATAATTAAAGTGAAGAATGAAAACTTTAAAACATTAATGAGCCCCCTGGTAGTCAGGTCGTTTCTCACTCATAATTAAAGTGTGGTACGTTACCAATTTTATCATATAAAATAAGAGACTCAAAACTATTTAGCCCCCTGGTAGTCAGGTCGTTTCTATTTAGTTTTGTTGAGTTACTCCATCCTATAATCGGATGTTATTAATACCACATCCTCTGGGTAGTCCAGACTAAAAACGTGAAATTAATAAGTAAATCCTATTATCAAACAATACAGAGGTTTTTAATTTGTACTCGAACTACAAGTCCACTTGGTAGTCAGATCAAAACTTGTAAACCTAACAAATTTGAAACTCTATTTACGATGGACAAGTCTCACGAAATATCTAATATTTCGTCTTAATAAACTCAATAATTTTAATGACAAGTGGGAATAGTCTAAGATTCATAATCTAAGAATTGAGACGAAAATCAGACAATCTAATCGAACGATTAAATCTATTGTTTCGAAAACCATAATATTATCTATTTTATTACTAAAACCATTTTTAGTACAAAATAAAAATTACCTTATCAAAACTACAATAGCAATAGATAAGAATAAAGGAAAAAAAATTAATTAACACATTACCATAATAACAAAATTAAAAAATGGTAACATGTCAAAATTAAAAAATGGTAACATGTCAAAGATAAAGTAATGTTCACCAACATTACTTTCGGCAGATATTTCTATTTCCTTTTTTTTTTTATTTGAAAAGTAATAAAGAAAAAACTTGACTTTCAAACACGTGCAAACTTTCAATCTTTGCTGTTTTCAAAGTGATGTACAATACATCACATAAAGACAACAAAGTATAGCCCTTTTTTTTTTCGGAAAAGTGATGTTCATAACATCACATGGAGACATCAAAGTTTAGTGGATAAAAAGCACAACACACCAGTCAACAACACACCAGTTAACCACTAAAACTTCTCAATCCAATTTAACGTTTTCCAAACAAAAAGAAAAAAAACCAGTGCCACATAATCGTTCCAAACGAGAAATAAAAGCCACAGCGGCTATAGAATTACTGTTCCAAATAAAACGTAAAAGAAAAAAAACTGCCAGAATAAAAATTTGTCTGAACAAATTTTGTCTGACAACATGACAATATACAGATTTCTTTTTCTTTCCTTTTCCTTTTTAATTGCATCGAAACTAATTTTCAATAAACAATTTCTTTAACACCTCTATGAATCTCATGTATTATACAATATAAAAAAACATGATTTTCATATAAATCTTATAAACAAAACACAAATATTATCAAATAATATTATATTTAAATTCTTTAAATCGCAACAAGCCTGCTCTGATATCACTTGAAGGAACGCAATTACGATTATATCACATATAATACAGCGGAAAAGGAATAGCAATCCTAATAGATAATCTAGTTGCAATTTAAGAATTTAAAAACAAAGTATAATAACGATTACATACCTTTAGCTTTGTATGAGAATGGAATTGTTTAATACCAGCTTCAAAAGTTTGAACCCTCCACGCTTTGCACACCGAGCTTGAGCCTTACTTCCAGAATCACAATTCTAGCTTGGAGACAAAAGAACTTTTGTTTCTTGGGTTTTTTTTCTTGGTAGAAAAAACTGATGGAAAAATTATAGCAATATAATGACTATCATTATATTCTTATAAACCCAACAGAAAGAAATGAAAAGACAAAGAATAGGAAAAGTCATAATGAAATTGATTATCTTAATAATCTAGTCCATTACCACTTGTGAAGTGGATTTGGACCTTTTACATTATACAAAAACAATTGACTAGCCTAGTGGTTAGTGACACATTTCACACTACTAGAGGTCTGTGGTTCGATCCACAAACTTGTCAATTTTTCTTTTTCCTTTTTTGTCTTAGTTCGGTCTTATATTAGAATATTAAATTGTGCTAGCAAATTAATATACCAATATTCCAAGTATATATTTAATTAAGCTTTATTATCTAATAATAAAATTAATTAACGACATGAAGCAAGATCAATACACTCGTTAGTGTGCGACTACGTGGGTTCATCGTTAAACCCGGTAGTAGTTAACTTAATTAACTACTAATCGAGGTTGGCGTTTAACAACACTCCTCAACGACTGGACAACGTGAAGTAACTCTGTACAAAGGACCCGGTAAAGGATCATACACGTATTCCCTCTATCTTTACAGCTCCGGATCATCCTGGAATATGGTACAACTGTCAAATCCCATTAGAAAATCAACTACGTTACACGTCGATTATCAACGATTGACGAATGACCTAAGAAACTCCTTTCTTCATTCATTCTATCACCTTGGCCAAGGATTCGATACAATCGTTATAATCTTATGACATCGTAGAGCTCAAACTCTTTACCTAGAGTTGATAGATTCCATCTTGACTCATCCCTAGGAGCATATAAACTTAGCTATGTCCAATATCCTTTCGACTAGCATTATGACACACTAGTAGTCCAGTATCAAAACTTAACAAGCACATACTCAACTATAGTGATGATCTCAGGTCAAAGGATTACAAGTATAAAAATCCTTATAGAGATTAACCTACTTGACAGTTCAAGGTAATTAACCATTAGGAATCTCTAGTTTTAGTCGGTTCGATAATCACATCTCTATGTGCATTATCTATGCACCTAACTCGGTAAACGAGAACTACCGATATTTATCCAATAAATACTTGTTAGCTACATATTAATCTAACTGGATCATCGAGGTCCTAACTCGATGATCCTACGATTAAGAACAAGTTTAGATTAAGTCCTATAAGCTAGATTCTCATTATCATAACACCTTATGATATCTAGTTCGTAACTTAATCAAGGATTCGCCTTTATATTATGTAGATTAATACCATAATCATAAATGCTTGCCATAGATTCAAGGAAACAATTTCTTTAATCAAAACTATAGGGATAACTATTATCGTGTACAGTAAACACTTGTGTTCAATTCATTACAAGACGATCGGGCTAGGGCATAATTCCAACATAGAGGTTAGTGCACCCCTATATTGCAATTTTGGTATAGTATAAGGACCTATAGTGCAATTTAATAATCTTTGTTTTGGTACTGTAGCCGGCACATGAGAAAATTGGTGTAGTTGAGGCTCAATGGTATGTTCATCATCCATCTCTTGGAAGTCAGGTAAGTAAAAATATATATAGGGACCTATAATACAATTAATTCAAAAGATTTAACTTATTTTGCATAGTATGGGACCTATAATGCATTTTTGCAAAATATAGGGACCTATAGTGCAATTAATTCATGAGAACAATTCCAAGACCCCTTTTAGTAATATAAGATATATACTAATTGTTAAATCATTTGAATTTCTGTTATGATCTTGTGAGATTTTACTACTATGCCATGCCATTTAACGTGTATTTTTTTCAGGGAGAATCTAAAAATAGGGCCAGCTCTTTTAAATGTTTATTTTCGACTTCATAATATAATATTATGCCACCTTATGACTATTTAGTCCTTTATGTTTCAAAGTGACTATCCTTATGTTTGGGGCTTTATAACTGGTTTTCTATGACAAAATATAGGGCTATTTACACAACATCCCCATGTGGTGAAGCGTAATAGCAAGAAAACCCCATGAGGTACACTACAATAGACGTGTAAACCCCATCCATCAAGTATACTTTCAAAATTGTAACACACGCGTTTTGGTGTGTTTGGTTTTAATATTTCTGAACTTTGATATTTAATAACATGCTGAATAGTCCTTTTTACCCCTAAAACATTCTACTTAATCCCTAATTCATACTTATCTTCTCCGCTTAAAGTTGTGCGCTCCTTTTCTTTTTGAAAGAAAATGAAGTTTGTTCTTTTACATAGGGGTTTTAAAGTAAAAAGCTTAAGAAAGGGTTGATATATTGTAAGAAGTGAGGATCTGGTTGACTTCTATAGTTTGATCAATAAACCAGAAAGAATGATAAAATCAAGGAAGGAAGACAAAGCAGTTGTGAAAACTCTAAACAAACAGTGGTTGATTGCAATTTATTTAGATTATGATATTACCTATCCTAATGAAATTTGGTTGAGTTTTGGTTAAAATGTGGTGGGATTTTGTAGTTTATTAATATGTTGTGTCTCTTTTTAGTTGGACGTATTTTGTAATATAGGAGAAGTTTGGTGGCATTTTGATGTTTCGCTATAGTTTTAATATTTGTATTGCATATTTTAATTAAATGTGCAGGTTGCTTTAAGCTTATCTGGATACAAGAAAGTGTCTTAAATTTTATATAATTTTACCATTGGTACCTATGTTATGCAATGTAGCCATATATACATGTGCGTATCGGAAAGTAGCAAATATGAAACTTTAGATGTATATACGTATAACAGAGGTATATTTGCTACTTTTGGACAAAAACTTCTCGCTTAATTTTTGTACAAAATAAAGAATTTAATAGCGTTCCAATACTATGCGAAATGGGACTAACATCTTCACAAATTAAACAATAAGTGACAACCTATAAAACGTTATTTTGGCATATTTTGACAATATAGCCCCTACTCCGTAATAACTCGTTTGGTCCCCTATCTTTTCAAAGTTTGACGGTTTAGATTCTTATATTACAAAAGTAACATCTTCGATTTTAGCCTTATGGATCGTAAAAATTTAATCTGGTTTTAATAAAATACTAGTTAGAAGAACAGTAAAAGAAACGAAATATTGGTATTATTACGCGGACCTCACCTCATTTCGAATATATTTTATGTCTAAACTTATGGGGTGTCCATTGCAAAGATGGCTACTATGATTTTGCATTAAACGATAATAGATCGTTTAATATTGATTACTGTTGGAATTATTAAATGAATGATAATTTAATTTATTAATTTTTTTCATGCTCTTGGGAAAAGTGGAGAAAAAACTATTTGTGTTCTAATTGGCCTAGTGGTTAGGTTACTTCGCAGAGACCAAGAGGTCCTGGGATCGAATCTCATTGGAGTCATTACTCCGAATCCAAAGTGGCTCTCTCATGTATTCAAAAAAAAAAAATAGTCCCACCTTAACATTTGAGAAGAAATTGTTTTTGATGAATTTTATTTTATTAATTCTTTCTTTCTTTAGGAAAAGTGGAAAAAACTTTTTATGTGTTAAAAAGTGTCACCTAAAAAAATGGAGAAGAAAATAAAAGACAAACCAACAAATATTTATGGCTCTCCAATTCGGCAGTTTGAGGAGTTACAAGACTTGGTAAAAAAAAAGGGTTAGCTTTAATGAGCATTGAAGAGACATTTATGTGACGGTTTTTGTCTTGTCATTTTCTCTATAAATAGTGACTTTGTCACTTGCGTTTTTTGAGAAGAGGAAAAAATAATTCTTGAGATAAATGGAAAAATTATTCTAGAGAGAATAGGAAAAAACTATTCTAGTGAGAATAGAAAAAACTATTTTAGAGAGAATAAATAATAGAATATAATGAAGTAAGAATTTAAAAAATAGTACACTCTTTTCTCCATGATTTGTCAAATCATTTTTGACATAGAGATTAGAGTGATACAATTGTAAGAGATACCGGTTCTCCCGGAATATCTTTTTTAACGCCGCTACACTTTCTTTTATGTGTATTTGTATTTATTCCCTTTTATCTAAATTTCCATGTAAGTATTGATTGTCTATTTTTTCATGTAATAGTTGTAGTATTACATACTTTGGATACCTTTATATTGTTATTCCACTTCCTTGTAATAGTGGTTGTATTACTTTTTTTTGGAATATATTTATATGAAATCCATTCTTTACTGTTTTAGTGATATTGTTAGAATTTTCCAACAATTAAAAAAGATATTTTTAATATCACTGGTAGTAAAATGGTTTTTCTATATCGGCGGTTGCTTCATCCTTGAACGCAAACGCCATTCCCGACGTGACTAAGTTGGAGCCTTTCAATGGTTCCAACTACAAACGTTGGGTATAAAAACCACTGATATGCCTTGAACAAAATGAACTAGGCCTTGTCGTTCTCGAGGTTTTCCCGGCCATTGAGGCCAATGGGGATATACCAAAGAACTATATTCTAGGTTTCTAGCTCTCAAGGTTGGATTCAAGAAAGCTAATTCGGTGGTTAGGGGATGGATCTTGGATAATGTGACAAAGCCAACTTTTATCTATGTCCCGTTGAGAAGTCAACAAAGACTATCTGTGAAACGGTTCATAAAGGCTTGGGTTGATGATTCTGATGAGACGAAATACGTCACTGGAAATAACCCAACAAGATCTATTTAGTACCGTACAAGTCGAAAAGTGAATCAACTCAAGGATAAGTTCTTGTTTTTCCACCTTTATGTAAGTTTAAAAATTACTTTGACTCCTACTTTCTTATACAACCACACTTTGACTCTAGTTACACTAACATTCATTCACAAACATGATTATACATCATTTGGATGCTAAATCAATATGTGAATGAAGATCTATATGAAGAGATCTATATGGTGCAACTTGAAGGGTTGGTGCTTTTAGGTCAAGGGGATAAAGTAAGAAAACTTATGAAATTGTTTCAGGTTGTTAAACGACCACCTTGCTATTTGATAGTCCTAGAGGGGGGGTGAATAGGATTACTTAATAAGATTAATGCCTAATTAAAAATCTTTCGGACAATTATAAGTTTAAGAAAGAAACTTCTAAGTCAACTAATATATCAAACTCTTAAGGGATCATGCAATGGATAAGCTAAGAGGTTCGATATATAATTGATACAAGTAAAACGAGTTTCTAATCTCTAACTACTCTAGATGGCAATATGTTAGATAAACTAGATAATCAATAACACAATATTCATACTAGCATATTATCAAACATATAAAGTGCGGAAAGTAAATAGAGTAGGGATAGAAAGATACACATGATTTATAGTGGTTCGGTTTCCCTACATCCACTACCTAAGGAAGCCTCCTTAGGATTTCAAGCTTTTCACTAAGCTCCCGTGTCTCTCTTAACCGGGTCGAGAACACAATAACCCTTACAACCTCTCCGATAACACGAAGGACAAACTCTTGTGTAATCACAACACAAGGACACCAAGTATACTCCCGATACTCAAACACTTGTGCTATCTCAACACAAGGATACCAAGTATACTCCCTATACTTGAATTCTCTCTTAATCTATCTATTACAAGACCTAGACTTAAGAGGATAGATACAAAGTGTTTAAAGGGGTGCAAACAACTTTGCTAGATAATCTCCTAAAGAGTAGATATGACTATAAGCATGTAAACTCCTCTTGAGTAGATAATAACTTTGAAGCTCCTTGGATTAACTCCTTAATTGAGTGGATATGACAATTATAGCTCTTGACACCTTCTTGGATGATAACAATTAAGCCCCTAAGTGTATATGGGTTGAAGGTGTAGTTGTAGCATTGAAAGAACTTCAATATATAGCTGCAAAATGCTCCCAACGGTCATATAAGCTTCTATCTAACGGATCTATTTTCTCTCCAACGGGTATAAGCTTTGTCCTCTAGTAATAGAGCTGAAACCCTGTCGTGCGGTGTACCGCGGGTAGGGTCCGGTGCACCGCGTGACTGTTCGACTGACTTTTGAGCTTACTGGTCGGACTATGTACTGTACCGCATGCCTGCTCCGTGTAGTGGTCCGGTGTACCGTGACAAAGGTCCGGTGTACCGTGCAGTTTTTCTGAGCTTACTGGTCGGGCCATCTAGTGCACCGTGGGACTGGTCCGGGATGCTGCGGTGTACCGCGTTTCCGTCCGGTGTACCGCGTAGAAACTTAGCTCTCTGGTCGGACTGGTCTATGCACCGTGCTTTGGTCCGTGGTATTTCGGTGTACCGTAGATGTACTCCGGTGTACCGCACCAAAGGTTTAAAACACCTTCTAGTGAGTATATCTTTTTCTATGATGCTCGGATTAGAAAGCTTTCTTCACGAGAGTTGTAGAGGACATCATTCTTATACACTTTGTAGTTGATCACTAAAGCTAATTCTCAATGTACACAAAGATAAAGTTAATAGCATTTGTATGAGAATTAGTTTCTTAAGATAAAACAATAAAGCTTTGATCTAAATGATAAAGATGCTCTTTTTGATGAATTAGAGTGCAAGATAGAATGTATATAACAAAGGTAATTAGCACACTAAACACAAGAGGATTTGTCACATTAAAACAACCTATTAAGGGAGGCTATATGCCAACAATCTCCCCCTTTTTGATGATGACAAATCCTTCACTAAAACACCTTAGGAATGATATGAAAGTATAAGCTCTTATCAAATATAGCTCCCCCTCACAAAAAGCATTTAAGTAAACATGAATATAAGATGTGAAATGCATTTGTGAGTATTTAAAAGTGCAATTTTGAAAGTTTTAGTGCACATATTTCTCCCCCTTTGTCTTCATCAAAAAGACGGGATAATAAAATAAGATCAAACAAATAATCATAGAAGAGCTAAAAACTCAAGTGAATAGATTTTGAAAAATAACATAGAGAGATCAAGGGTTTAAGAGCAATTAAAACATTTTAATTTGAGATGCACAAAGATCAACAATTGCAAAGCATGAAAAGGATAAGGGATGGAGACATTTTACCAACTTCTTGATCGATAGGTTTTCACCTTATAAGCTTTCTAACAACGCAACGATTAGTGCAAACAATTAATCAAGCATTTTAGTTTTTAAAGATAATTTACTAAAAACTCCCCCTCACGAAATGCATAGAGTGTTTGTTTCAATTTTGAAAAGTTTGACCAATAATTTCTCCCCTTTTTACCAATAAGAATATTTGAATCAATTTTAAGAAATCATGGGGTAAATTGTCATTTTTGAAAAGCAAAGGGGTCAAGATGTATTTTCCAAAAGTTTAGGGACTAAACGCAATTTTGAAAAACTTCAATGGACCTAAATGCAATTTTCAACCATTTGAAGAACTAAGATTAATTTGAACAAACTAAAGGGACTATAAAACAATATAGAATAAGATCAAGGATGAATGATGCAATAGTACCTATATCATCAAGGAAAATGTTAGCAACATTAACACATTTAAATAATATCCGAAGCATAAAATTTAAGCAACTAACATTCAACAAAACATACATAACCAATTATCCAAGTTAAACACATAGCATCTTAAACCAATCATCCAAATTTAACCAAGTAGCAATGAAATCCTAAATATCCAAAACATGGATTCATAAGCATTCAAAGCATAAACAACTAAAAAACCAAAACAACCACAATAATGACCAAGTAGGATAATATGAAGATTAAAAACACCCAATAAGAATAATTTGAAACCGATTTTAAGAAATCTAGGGGTAAAATTTAAACTTTGAAAAGTATGGGGGTCAAAATGCATTTTTCAAATGTTTAGGGACTAAATGCAATTTTGAAAACCTTCAAGGACCTAAGTATAACTTTCTCAAGACAATAGGGACCTAGGTCTAATTTTCAAGCATAAGAAAGCTAAATGCAACTTGTTTAAACTATAGGGATCTAAAATCAATATTTTTCAACCTATAGGGATCACAATGCAATATTTTCAACCAATAAGGACCATAAAGTAAGATAGAACAATAAACCCCGAATTGCGGTGTACCGGACCATTGTTGCGGTGCACCGCACTAAAGTTCGACCAAAAGGAGTAAGAAGAGAGATTTTGAAAATAGGCAATTTGCATAAACACCCGAAGTTAATACGAAAACACCCCAATAGTATAGAGATATTTTAAAACAACTAAAAACGCTTTTGTTTTGAAAAGATTCAACGTGGAAATCCCGAAAACACATAAAGCAGTTTATTTCATAAATACCCCTATATTTTCTAAAAAGTACAAAGAGACCCAATGTAAAAACTAAGCAATTTTAAGCATGAAAAGGTCAAGTTATACAAGATATTAGCACAATAGGGAATAAACCATATAAGCACATAATGAAGCACATCATAAAGATAGTAAGCAAAGCAAATTCATGCAAATGAGTTAATGACCAATAATGGATAGAATTCCCATAATACTATGCATAAAACATTTTTGAAATGCTATGGAAAATGCAAACGATTATCGGAAAAATATTTTTGAAAAACAATTTCTTTAAAAACTCACCCATATGAAAATGCAAATTTGTGATCAAAGATAAATTAAGATTTGAAAGTGTAAACTAATATCTTTGATCTTTTTCCCTTTTATCAATCAATAGTCACTTTAAAAAGATATAAAAACTTGTAAGAATAAAAAGTGCAATTTATAATCGTTGAGGGACTAAAAAGCAATTTCACATAGTAGGGACTAAAAATGCAATTTTTCAAAGATATGAACTAAAATGGCAAATTTTACAAGTGAAAGATTATGAAGTCCAAACTATGACACTTTGGAGAATATAAAACTATGAGGGGTCAAAGTGCAATTTTGAAAATTTTGGGGACTAAAAAGCAATTACCAAAATTCTAAGAGCTAAAGTGCAAAAACATCATTCATGAGAATTAGATGCAATAATACTAATAACATTTAAAACAATGATAAGAAGCACAAGATAATATCCCAAGATAAAACATGATAAACACAACTAATCAAATCACAACAAATGTATAATTATAAGCACAAGCCATAAGGAGGAACGCAAAGTATATATACGAGATAAAGAAAAGAAATCACCGGATTTTCCTTTTTCGAGATTTGAGCGTTCTTTCGTATATTAATTCTTCCATTAGTTTCCTCCAAGCAAAGTAACGATCACCTACAAAGAGAATGGAGGTTGTGTAGAAAACAACACTTCCAAAAGATTAAATTCCAAATCGTTTACTCTACTAACGGTTAAGCTATTCACGTAGAGTTAGGCTCTGATACCAATTGATAGTCCTAGAGGGGGGGGTGAATAGGATTACTTAATAAGATTAATGCCTAATTAAAAATCTTTCGGACAATTATAAGTTTAAGAAAGAAACTTCTAAGTCAACTAATATATCAAACTCTTAAGGGATCATGCAATGGATAAGCTAAGAGGTTCGATATATAATTGATACAAGTAAAACGAGTTTCTAATCTCTAACTACTCTAGATGGCAATATGTTAGATAAACTAGATAATCAATAACACAATATTCATACTAGCATATTATCAAACATATAAAGTGCGGAAAGTAAATAGAGTAGGGATAGAAAGATACACATGATTTATAGTGGTTCGGTTTCCCTACATCCACTACCTAAGGAAGCCTCCTTAGGATTTCAAGCTTTTCACTAAGCTCCCGTGTCTCTCTTAACCGGGTCGAGAACACAATAACCCTTACAACCTCTCCGATAACACGAAGGACAAACTCTTGTGTAATCACAACACAAGGACACCAAGTATACTCCCGATACTCAAACACTTGTGCTATCTCAACACAAGGATACCAAGTATACTCCCTATACTTGAATTCTCTCTTAATCTATCTATTACAAGACCTAGACTTAAGAGGATAGATACAAAGTGTTTAAAGGGGTGCAAACAACTTTGCTAGATAATCTCCTAAAGAGTAGATATGACTATAAGCATGTAAACTCCTCTTGAGTAGATAATAACTTTGAAGCTCCTTGGATTAACTCCTTAATTGAGTGGATATGACAATTATAGCTCTTGACACCTTCTTGGATGATAACAATTAAGCCCCTAAGTGTATATGGGTTGAAGGTGTAGTTGTAGCATTGAAAGAACTTCAATATATAGCTGCAAAATGCTCCCAACGGTCATATAAGCTTCTATCTAACGGATCTATTTTCTCTCCAACGGGTATAAGCTTTGTCCTCTAGTAATAGAGCTGAAACCCTGTCGTGCGGTGTACCGCGGGTAGGGTCCGGTGCACCGCGTGACTGTTCGACTGACTTTTGAGCTTACTGGTCGGACTATGTACTGTACCGCATGCCTGCTCCGTGTAGTGGTCCGGTGTACCGTGACAAAGGTCCGGTGTACCGTGCAGTTTTTCTGAGCTTACTGGTCGGGCCATCTAGTGCACCGTGGGACTGGTCCGGGATGCTGCGGTGTACCGCGTTTCCGTCCGGTGTACCGCGTAGAAACTTAGCTCTCTGGTCGGACTGGTCTATGCACCGTGCTTTGGTCCGTGGTATTTCGGTGTACCGTAGATGTACTCCGGTGTACCGCACCAAAGGTTTAAAACACCTTCTAGTGAGTATATCTTTTTCTATGATGCTCGGATTAGAAAGCTTTCTTCACGAGAGTTGTAGAGGACATCATTCTTATACACTTTGTAGTTGATCACTAAAGCTAATTCTCAATGTACACAAAGATAAAGTTAATAGCATTTGTATGAGAATTAGTTTCTTAAGATAAAACAATAAAGCTTTGATCTAAATGATAAAGATGCTCTTTTTGATGAATTAGAGTGCAAGATAGAATGTATATAACAAAGGTAATTAGCACACTAAACACAAGAGGATTTGTCACATTAAAACAACCTATTAAGGGAGGCTATATGCCAACACTATTGAAATTGTATCTCAATAAAAGATGGATCATATTGTGTTACATTTTTGTCAATATGTTTATAACATGATCCACTTTTGGTACTTTCATTCATGGGACTTAGTTCTTTTATTCTTCTATTTGTGAATAAAATATGTGTGGGAAGCTGATCCTAAGGATAAAATTCATTAAAGTCAATAATAGAATTTACCTTAGTTAGTCTCACTTTGTTGGAAAGGTTTGACACCATTGATATATTATCTGGTAAAAAATCCTTATAATACTAGTGTTCATGAATAAGAGAATTGTGGGGGTGTACCCCTTAATGAATATGAAATAACTACAAGGATTATGATGTTCTTAATAAACTATACTTGACTTGGTATTGTCTATATTGTAAAGAGACTCAAGTGGTGACATTGGGTTATTATTTATCATTTAATAAAGTACGAGAGAGGTACTATTGATCTAGATGTGTTTTTTAAAACGACTCATGTAGTTCTTGAAAGATTTTTGTTACGCAACTAGGTCACATATAAATGATGAAATAAATGGCTGATTTGTTTACTAAAAAATTTAACCAGGAGAGTGATCCTGGGAATGTTGAGTGATAGGACTAAAACCCATTAATGGGGAACCTATGATTAATAATTATTTATGATGCACTAAAATCCTATCTATATAGTGTAAATTGTGCATACATGAGAAAATTAAAACTTAATGAATTCATAGCCATGCGTGGTGGTCCTATTGAGACGGACTTGATGAATTCACCGTTGAGGTTGTGGTATACTTCTCAAACTTAATGAATTCATAGCCATGTGTGGTAGTCCTATCGCAATGGACTTGATGAATTCACCGTTGAGTTTGTTGTATATTTATCAAACTTAATGAATTCATAGCCATGTGTGGTACTCCTATCGAGACGGACTTGATGAATTCACCGTTGAGGTTGTTTGTATATTGCTCATACTTAATGAATTCATAGCCGTATGTGGCGGTCCTTTTGAGATGGACTTGATGAATTCACCGTGGAGGATGTTGTATATTGATAATAATATGACTTTAAGAAGACGTCCTTAATGTTCCCAAGGGATAAGTTTTTAGACTCACCACAAATTCATAACCCGTAAGGATGGTCCTAAAGAGGTAGGACTTGATGAATTCGTGAGACACGTAATGAGACTGAGCTTTATTGCTCTTAATGATCTCGAAATATGAGAGAGGTCGGCTAATGAGGCTAGATGCTCTTGGAGCTCACTTATGTGTAAGGAAAGGGTGATGTTTGACGAATTTGTAACTATCAACCAGGTAGAGTATGTGCTGTGAGGGTCTCGATCGAAAATCGTCAAGTTCAAGAGTATGTTCACTTGATATGTTTTTGTTGGTTGCCTCACTTCACTACGTGTCAATTCAAATCGAAAGATATTGCCACTTAAGTACAATTCACCCAAATACTGGTATTTATGGAAACCTATTCACCATCTCTCCCAAAGAACCCGAGTGGAGGATTGTTGGAATTATTCAAATGAATGATGATTTAATTTATTAATTCTTTCATGCTCTTGGGAGAAGTGGAGAAAAAACTATTTGTGTACTAATAGTCTCACCTTAACATTTGAGAAGAAATTGTTGGAATTACTAAAATTGATGAATTTTATTTTATTAATTCTTTCTTTCTCTGGAGAAATTTGGGAAAAAAAATTATGTGTTAAAAGTCTCACCTAGAAAAATGGAGAAGAAAATAAAAAAAAATCGACAAAGATTTATGGCTATTTAATTCGGCAGTTACAGGAGTTACAAGACTTGGTAAAAAAAACGGCTAGCTTTAATGAGCATTGAAAAGGCATTTATGTGACGGTTTTTTGTCTTGTCATTTCCTCTATAAATAGTGACTTTGTCACTTGCCTTTTTGGAGAAGAGGAAAAAATAATTCTAGAGAGAATGGAAAAATTATTCTAGAGAGAATGGAAAAACTATTCTAGAGAGAATAAAGAATATAATATAAAGTTAATCCCTCTGTCTAATTTTTGAATTTCTACTCACTACAACTTGACAATAAAAGATACTCCCTCTGTCTAATTTTATTTGTCCAACTAACTAAAAGAGGGTGTGAAATATTATTTGTCCTTTTACAAAATCAAGACACATTTTCCCTATTTTTTACAATATCACCCTTAATTAATTAGTTAAAACACATGGTGCAATTAGGGATATAAACGAGGCAAGCGGGCCGAATACTAGATGTACAAGTTTATTTGTTTAATTTTTCGAGTCGAGCCAAGCTCTAATTTAAACAACCGAGCCGATCCAAACTCAAAGTTATAAGAGACGAATTCAAATTTAAACGAGTCGATCAAGAGATGTTAAATTGGAGTTTGAGTTTGAACTTGAACTTGTTTTTTTTTGGTTCCAAACATAATATATTGATGAAAATAGAAAACAATTACAAATCAACCTAACACTGAGGGATATGCTTCAGTTCTGGTATTTAAAACTAACCTACTAGGGTTAACACATAAGTGTGAACCAAGAGTGTTGCTATGAAGCTTACTCTTGGCTACCCTATCGGCTAAAACAATCCTATCTCGACTAATCCACTTAAAGATAGGCTTACAAATTTCTGAAACAAAATAAATACTTTTAATAATATTACAAATTTTGGGAATATGAATAAAATTGTTCAACTCTAAAGGAAGCGTCACTCTTTGGCAGTCACTTTCTATAATCGTCCTTGAGTCTTTCAAATCACGGGCAATTATACAAGCTTTAAGTATACCTAGAGCTTCGGCTTCATTTGGAGATTCAGCGCATATATCCCAAGCTTTGCAATCCAAAACCTTGCCAAGATAGTCCCTGCTAACACAAGAAATTACTGCTTTATTATACTATAAGCTGCATCACAGTTAAATTTAATAAAATTCTTTGGTGGAAGAATCCAATTCTTATCGCATTTTACTGTATTGATAGTGTTACAGTCATTTCCATTTTCACGGGATGAGGGTAACTTATTCTTTTTTTCCTTCAGTTTATTACTAACATCATTAGGAAAATTGATAATTTTGTATTCATCCCACTCGCATTTAGCTTTTCTTATAACAGTTAAAGGGTCAAGCTTGATATGTTTGTAATTAAAGTCATTTCTGGCTGTCCAAATATGCCATAGTAGCACACATATTTGTTCCATAATATAATTATTCCCGGCCTTTTGACTTTTCAAGCCCTCATATATACTTTCCATCCAAGAATCCATTCCAGATGAATTCTGGTTGCAAGTATGGATATTAAAATCAGATGCAAGCCAAATGGCCCTTGTCCATTCATAGTTTAATAACAAATGTTCTGTATTATCCACCTCATTGTTACAGATATCACATAAAGGAGATTTAATAGCCTTCTTTTTGTAAACATTCTCATTAGTGGGTAAAAGGTTTTTAAGGGCCCTCAACATAAATTTTTTAATTTTAGGTGCAATTTTTAAGTTCCACATCATTTTCCATATATCAGAATATATATGGTGAGATGAGGATGGTTTTGTTATGTTTTTGTTATTGGTTTTTATATCTTGCGCATTTTTAAGTGTTTGGTAACTCTTTTTAACAGTATATAGTCCATCCTGATCTATATTCCAATAAGGTGTATCATTCCCTCTAGAAAAAGGGATGAAAGTATTTAAATTTTTCCTTGCTATCTCAGAATTAAATTCTTCATTGATAATCTTTTCATCCCATTTCCTATCATTATTTTTCATAAGGTCTTTCACTTTGGTAGCTATTCCTTTAATAGGTTTAATAATTTCATTTGTGTTGTTTATCCATATGTCTTTATGGATATTAATAGTGTTACCATCACCAATTTTCCATCTTATATTATCTTTAAAAATGTCTCTTCCACTCAATAGACTTCTCCAACCCCAGGAGGGTGAGTATCCTATTTGAGCTTCAAGAAAGGATACAGTTGGAAAATACTTCCCTTTTAGTACTTTAAATAATAGAGAATCTTGTTTGTTAAGGATATTCCAAGCTTGTTTACCCAAGAGAGCCAAGTTCATGAGGTGTAAATCCCAGAAACCTAAGCCCCCTGAGTGTTTGCTTTTTGTTAAGTTTTCCCATTTATCCCAATGTACTTTTTTCTTACCATTACTGCCCCACCAAAAGGTAGAGATTTGTGAAGTGATGAGATCACAAATTTTATGGGGAACAATGTAAGAAGACATGTAGTAATTAGGTAAACTTTGTATAACAGATTTGATAAGAATTTCTTTACCTGCCGAGGAGAGAAAAAGGTTTTTCCAGTTCTCAGTCCTTTGTAAAGTTTTTTCAACTAGAGAATTGAGATCTTTAACTTTAGATCGACTCCATTCAGTAGGTAAGCCTAAGTAATTACCAAGGTTATTGGTAATAGGCATATTGAGTTTCTTGGAAAAGAGATTTTGTAAAAAATCCGGTGTATTTGGGCTAAATTTAATGCCATATTTATTAAGGTTAAGTTTCATACCCGTCGTATAACTATATTTATTAATAACATCCGTAAACCCTTCAATTTCTGAGTTAGTAGCATTCATAACGAATATACTATCATCAGCGAAAATCAAGTGTGTAATAGAGGGGGCTGTTTAGCAATTTTAATACCTTGCATAATGTCTTTTTTCTTTTCATATTTAATAAGAATAGAAAGGAGTTGAGTAGTAATACAGAAGAGTAATGGCGAGAGTGGGTCCCCTTGGCGTAAACCTCTTTGAGGTTTATCAATTACAACAGGGGATCCATTGATAAGTATTGAGTATGAGATTGAGTTCACGCATCTCATAATTTTGTTAACCCAGCTACTATTAAAGCCCATTTTAAGCATGATATCATTAAGGCAATCCCATTCCACATTTTCATTTGCCTTTTGGATATCTGTCTTAATGGTCAAGTAATATTTTTTAGTATCTCTTTTATATCTTATGAAATTTATCACTTCATGCGCCACCATTGTGTTTTCCTGGATATGCCTTCCAGGTATAAATGCTGATTGATTTTCATCAATCAATACATTTAAGACCGGTTGTATTCTATTTACCAGGATTTTCGAATAATTTTTTAAATAAAATTAGAACAACTAATAGGGCGATAGTGTTTAATATTAATAGGTTTTGCTATTTTAGGTATAAGGGATATAAAGGTTTTATTGATATCATCAATAAAACCATCATTATACCAGAAATTATTGATAACTCTAATAACATCAAGTTTAATAATACTCCAGTACTTTTTGTAAAAAATTCCAAGATAGCCGTCAGGACCAGGTGCTTTGTTAGCCCCTAATTCTTTAATGGCATTTTCTATTTCCTCAATACCCAATTTTTTATTAAGATTAATATTCATATGGTCAGATATAATGGGTTGTATATTAGCCAAGATAGGTTCATAATTTTTCTTACCTACTGTTTTGAATATGTTATTAAAATAATTCTTAATTTCCATGTTAATATCAGTGAATTTTTCTACCCAAGTATAATCATCAGTGAGTAGTCTAGTAATAGTGTTAATTTTCCTTCTTTCTTTAGTCGAGGCATGAAAGAAGGAGGTATTTCTATCTCCTCTTTTTAACCAAAGGATTCTAGACCTAGAGGCCCAAAAGTCTTCTTCATTTTTCCATATTTCTTCAACTTGTTTAATAATATTGTTATATTCATTCCAATCCTTAGTAAGGGGGTCATTATAAATAGTTTCCAATTTTTGAATGTGTTTATTAATCATTTTTTTGTTATTATTGAACTCAGTCTTACTCCACTTAGTTAAAAGGGTTTTACACTTTTCAAGTTTGTAAGATAATTCATTTCTAAGTAGGCCATTTGGGATTCTTTTAAGTTCCCAAACTTTTTCAATGATAGCCAAATATTCAGCTTCTTCTAACCAACTGTTTTCAAAATAGAAGCGCCTATCTTTTTTAATATGATTATCATTTAGAATAAGCACTTGGGGGGAGTGGTCCGATCATATGGCAGGTAAAAGAGCTACCCACGATGTAGGGTATAGATCACTCCAATTTTTATTACAAAAGGCTCTATCTATAAAGGATTTGATCATATCTTGGTTACTACGTTTATTGGTCCAAAATAATTTGCAAACCCTAGTAATAATTTCATCCAATTTATGGTGTTTAAGAAAACCATTAAACATGTTCATATATTTAGTAATGTTGTTATTCCCCCCCCCCCCTTTCTTGACATGCTCAATGTGTACAGGTAGGTTTTATTGGATTCTAATAGATTTTATTGACTGAATCTAGCTCATTATTTATTGTTATGTACTACAGAATGTACAGTGAGATTATATAGACTAGCATTGGACAAGGAGATCCATTTGCTTCGCGAACATCTATTGTGAAACTGCTACGGTTAGTCTCTCTCTCTCTTTCTGTTTTTGTATATTTGTTAATAATACCAACCTTTGATGTTAATATAGTTCTGTGAAGAAGGAAACACTGAAGCTGATTGAGACTTTTTTGGATAAGTCTGAAGATGAAGTACAAATCGGGAAAGAATTCCTACCACCCATGATGGATCCTATTCTTGGTGACTATGCTCGTAATCTTCCTGATGCTAGAGAATCTGAAGTTCTTTCACTTTTTGCCACCATCATAAACAAGTAATGTATTTTTATTTATATTTATGATTTCTTTTCATTTAATATGTTGTTGTTGGGTTGTAGGTATAAGGGTGCAATGATAGAAGATGTTCCACGCATATTTGAAGCTATTTTCCAGTGTACCTTGGAGGTGAAGAATTTAATTGAATTTTTAATTAAAATTACTTAGCTGCTGACATGCTTAGTTATTGCTGCTGCAGATGATAACAAAGAACTTTGAGGATTATCCTGAACATCGACTCAAGTTCTTCTCTTTACTTCGTGCTATTGCTACACATTCATTTCCTGCTTTGATCCGCTTGTCAAGCGAGGTTTGTTTGTTTGTTTGTGTTTCCATATATTTTTAAATTATTATTATTTATTAGTTATTAAAATTGTAACAAACAAACAGCAACTAAAGCTTGTGATGGATTCAATCATCTGGGCTTTCCGACACACTGAGCGCAACATAGCCGAAACTGGTCTTAACCTTTTACTGGTGATGCTCAACAACTTCCAGGTACACCTTTTTCTTTTTTTCTTTCTTTCTTTCTTTAAACATGTATTAATCTTTTTATTATTTGTTTTTTCTAGTTGTCTCAGTTCTCCAATCAATATTACCGGACTTATTATTTGACAATTGAGCAAGAAATATTTGCTGTTTTGACGGATACATTACATAAACCTGGTTTTAAACTGCATGTATCAGTGTTGCAACATTTGTTTTGCGTGGTGGAGGCAAATTTATTGACAGAGGCTTTGTGGGATGTTTCTAACTATGCTAATAATCAGATTTTTGTCCGTGAATACACTCTTAATTTATTGACTACATCCTTCCCCAACATGACATCTACTGAGGTACTCTACTCTCTACTCTATTCTACTCTACTTTGAGACTTGAGTTGATTAATATTAATAATATAATTTCAATTTGAAAAGGTTGCACAATTTGTTGATGGACTTTTTAAGTCAACAAGTGATCTCACAGCTTTCAAGAACTGTATAAGAGATTTTCTTGTGAAATCAAAAGAATTCTCAGCTCAGGATAATAAGGATCTTTTTGCTGAAGAAGCTGCTGCTCAGATGGAAAAGGACCGACAACGCATGCTTTCTGTTCCTGGCCTTATTGCCCCCAATGATATTATTCAAGATGAGATGCTTGATTCATAACACACTAACACTAACTAATCTTTCTTTTTTTATTTTTTCTTATTTTATTACTAGGGCTTGTTTTTATTTAGGAATTCAAGATTATTATATATATTTATTATAGGTAGTAGTTGAAGAAATGATGTTTGTGGTTGGTTCCTTCTTCCAATTCCTCCTACGTCTCTTGGTCCTCTGTACCTAGGGTTGAGCAGAATAGTGGTAAATGGTAAACCGACCCGTTAGGGTAATAAAAACCGACCTAAAACAGGGTAAAAATTACCCTAGCCCATTTTATAACATACCTTACCCTTCAATTTTGGGCATGTTAATTTTTTTACCACGGGTTTACCTTCTATACATTACCACACGGGTTGGACCCGTCCAACCCGTATACTGTTCATTTAATATATATATATATATGTGTGTGTATATGGTCAAGACCTGGCCATTTGACACATTCGGCTACTTCGTTCACCGAAATCTTATCCTCGTCTCTTCTTTGAATTTTACCTAATATGTACTTTATTTTGAAGAACAAAAATTCTTTTAATTGAATAGTAGCATTTAAACTTTATTTGGTTTTATGTTTTTTATTGTGAATAAAATAATGAATTTTACCAAGGGTAAAACCCGGGTAACCCGTTAGTTAACTCGTCTTAACCCGTGGTAATTTTTATTTTACCATTAACACGGGTTTACCCTCCAACATTTACCACTTTCCAATATTACCCTACCCTTACCCTAGACCCCAACCCGGGTAAACCCGACCCGTGCTCATCCCTATCTGTACCTATATTTGGGATATCAATCATCCTCTTTCCCCTCACCTGTTTTTGTTTCTGTTTCAGTTATGCCTGCTTTGTCTCTTGGACATGACTTTCTTTTTACTCTAATAACCACTACAACACGCACCAACCAAACTTAAATTATGCATGCATGGGTGTTGAGAATAACATCTCTGATACTCTTCTACCTGGATCGATGCCCTTGGACGTGTACACTAAGCCTTTGTTTGGATTGACTTTTGTTTTGATTGAGGGAATAGAAGGGGACGAAATAAATTATAAAATATAATAGATATCTTTCTTTTGTATTATAAAATTTTAAAGGGATAAGTTAGGGTTAGAATAATACGCCTTCTAATTATTTATATGCTATCTTTCCAATTTGATTGTCATTAAAAGGAAAGGATTAATTTTAATGGTAAAATATCTTTATTATCTTTATATTCTATTTAAAATATATTTTAAGAATACATAAATAATTTAGTCATAAAATAATCTTTTCTTTTTCTTTACTTATAGAATCTAAACACAAATTTAAACTATCTTTTTCTATTCTTTTCTAAAAATTCCTCTATATCCAAACAAACTCTAAAGGTAAGACTTTTCTGATGCTGCCAAGTCGTGGTTGTTTTCTTTCTATCACTCCTTGGAGCCACGTATGTTCTGTACAAGTCTCTTCACATCTACTCGATATTACATCACATGTACGTCCACACCATCTGAGATATGATTCTCGGGGCTTCAAAAAGAAAAACTGGTGGGAATAAAGATAAGTTGATGTGTAAAAAATAGATTATTATTGAATAAGATCTATTTGAGACTTCTTATTTTAGAGTTAATAACACTTTTAACTAAAAAAACTTAATTTTCTTAAGCAACATAGAATAAGTTGCCATTTTGCCTTTTGTAGGTTCCCGGTAATAGTGAGATCATTGGTCTATTCCTTCTCAAAGTCTATTCACCAACTGATCTTTCTAACCCTTTCCCTCTTTGTTTGCCTCGATATATCTGTACATG
This sequence comes from Nemophila menziesii, assembly GCA_029959085.1. Taxonomy (NCBI): domain Eukaryota; kingdom Viridiplantae; phylum Streptophyta; class Magnoliopsida; order Boraginales; family Hydrophyllaceae; genus Nemophila; species Nemophila menziesii. Next base: position 297,822 of record JARWIR010000084.1, on the reverse strand, counting down.
TTTGGGATTGAATCATTCATAAATGATACTACTATGTTACTTGGGCATTGGTCATCTTCTGCCTTTGTTATCCTATTATTGTTAACTTGTTGTTTCAAAGAATCCTCTTTCTTACAATCATTTATGTCATTATCTTCGGAGTCCAAGTTCACGTTGTTTGATTTCTTTTGTAACCGTCACTGTCTAGAGATGGACCATCAACTAATGAATCGTCCAAATTCATTTCTTCCACTGTCATTTTTGTGGCCTCATGGCTATCCCCAGTAGACGCTCCCTCACCATCATTACTATCTTTGTTACTTTTCCGACACTCTACTTTTTTAATTTCTAAATTTTTTGTTTTCATTAAATCCTACACGACTCTCCTCATCTGAGACTCCATCCTTTATAGTATTAACGTTGTCATAATTATCAATCACTCTATTGGTATCCTTAGCCTACGCATCAACATCCCCTCCTCCCATTATTCACCATCTCCGTCATCGTTTATTCATCTCACCAACCAACACTTCATCATTTACGCTTTTATTCAAATGTACCTCATCTCCTACTTATTCGTTAAAATTGACTCAGCCGTCCTCTTTTATCAACCCAAATTCAACTTTGGCATTCACATTCACCTGATCTTTCCCCCTCTTCACTCTCTTCTTCACCCTCAATTGGATCTTCATTTCCAAACACCAGTCATTCCTCATCCTCTCTTGTGGTCAGTAACTTCTTTCTTTTCACCTTCCTAACATACATTACCACGAGACATATTAATCAATCTTGAATACTCAATATATTAAGGAGAGCATATCAAATCAATTTGCAACCAAAAAATTCATAACCTGTGATATCCTAGCCTCTTGTGGGCGTATTTTTGTTGACTTTATATAGGAGTTATTGCAAAAAACAAGGGATTGCATTTGGTTCCCTCTTTTTTCCCACCGAGACATGCTCGTAAAACCATGGCTACAATAAAAGCAAGTTCAAACTTAAAATAACACCTAGTTAATAACAACATTTTAAAACAAAGTTGAAAACTTACTTACTTTAAGCACAAATAAGCACAAAGTACCTTGGCGTCCCTATTCTTTCAGGACAAAGACCGAAGGGTTTCTTTGGAGAGATCATTAATGGATTGCGGAAAAAGTTGGCGAAATGGAAAGGTAATACACTATCATTAGCGGGTCGTATCACTCTAGCACAATCTGTGCTTAGCGCGGCTCCTATGTACATCATGCAAGTGAAAAAATTGTCGTCCTACGTCTGTCAGGAGATTGATAAAATAAGAAGAGATTTTATTTGGGAATCCACGGTGGATCAGAAAGGAATTAATTGGGCAATTTGGAAGGACTTGTGTAGTTCGAAAAGTGTTGGTGGTTTGGGCTTTCATATGGCGGAAAACATGAATCGTGCTCTTTTGGGAAAATTGTGCTGGAAATTGGTACACGGGAAGGGAACTATTTGGCCTATCGTCCTGAGACGGAAATATTTTAAGACCAATATTCTTCAATATTCGAATAAAATAATGATTTACGTATTTGTAGGGCCATCGTGGAAGGTATTGCTGCGGTAAGATGGGGATCCCGATGACTCATAATTAGTTGGGAAAATGTTTCGTTTTGGCTGGACGTGTGGGTGATTCTCCTTTAATTGACTTTGCTATAGGGTAGATCGAAAGTATGGATAATGTGGGGAGTGTAGGCGATTTTGTGCGGATGGACAAGTCATGGGATTGGGTGCGGTTCCAACATCTCCTTCCCGTTTCTAAATTACTTGAGATTACGCAGATTAAAGTGGAAAACTTAGAAGGAACAAGGGACAGGCTTTCTTGGTTACATGAGGTTAATGGTGAATACTCGGTTAGATCGACCAATTGAGATTATGATATTAGCGTGGTTAACCCAGGAGTTAGTTGGACTAATCTTTGGAAACTTAGGTGTCCACAACGAATAAGGGTTATGTTGTGGAGAGCGGTACAGGATCGACTGGCGACTAGATGGAATCTTTGTTTAAGAGGAATGGAAATATTTGAGGCTTGCCCATGGTGCGGTGTTAGTGTGGAGACAGCAATACACCTTTTACGTAATTGTATTACAGTGAAGGATGTGTGGTTTGTGATTTGTAGGGAGCCAATGAGTAGCAGGTCCAACTCACATGGGATTGATGAGCTTCAACAGTCTGTAGTTTCAAGTGAGGAGCACCTGCAGCAGTCTGGTCAAGTTCTTGGTCAACTACAGTTTTCAGATCGATCATAGGGTACTCATCAGCTGAACCATGGCGTCAGGCAACAACAGCACCGGGGTTTGCGCCTCCTTCATTAGCAGCAGCTAGGTGACAGTTTGCTGCAACAGCCTTTCTTCAGTCTAGGTTGCTTGTGAGTTGTTACAATTCAGGGAAAGGCTTCAGCGGCTACAACTTGAGTGGTGATCATGACGCTTTGAACGACGAGACATAGAAGGTGCGATTAGCTCTCTTTTCAGACCTGAAATAGAAGTGTTTCCCGGTAACCATGAGGTGCGCCAAGAGGAATCAAACGACTGATGGTGGTCCAAGCATATGAACAGTAAAGTTTCTTTGTGAGGGTTCGATGGAACGTATTTTTTGGTGCTCTTGTAAAGGTAATTTGGAAAGAAAGGAATAATGTAGTCTTCAATGGTGCCGAGTTCTCAACATGTATGGTTATAGTGAAAAAAGCCCAAAGCTTGGCGGTATCTTATAGTAGGGTGTGGGGTCGTACCTGGCATGAACATCTCTAGAAAGGACATGGTGAATTTGGTTGGGTGGTGCAAACCGGTTCGATAGGCTAAACTAAATATCAATGGGAGTTATAATAGGAGACGCCAAACAGAAGGGGGTGGGGTGTTCTTTGGGACGAGAATGGAGATTGGATCCAGGGATTTACTATGCAAACTATTCATGATTTACATGTTGTTATTGAAGTAATAGCTCTATGTGAAGGGCTGGAAATGGTGGAAGCGCTAGGGATGCACGAGGTGGATGTGGAGGTTGACTCTTGGGAAGCAGTTGATGCAGTTCGGAAGGTGGAATTCGGTAGAGATCCAGCGACACTATAAATTCAACAAATTCGAGCAATTCTAGAGAGAAATAGTGGCTTTACACTGAAGGACATTTTTCGGGAGACGAACTCTTGCGCGGACTGGTTAGCTCGCACATGGCTGTCGCAAAACGATCCTTTTTGTATCCACAATGATCCCCCTATGGAGTATGGAAGTTTCTTACACGTGACCGGATAGGATGGAAAACACCGTGCATTATTCATAGTTCGGGGTTGATTAATGATGTACTAGTCTAATAGTTCACGATTCAATTGGATCTCCATAGTAAAAAAAAAAAAAAAAATACTATACGGAGTAGTATTTAAGGATAACCCTTAAAATGTATTAAACCCCCGAGCCCAACATTTTTTGTCGCTGCCAAATAGTAAGCCCAACCCGACACCACTTGGTCCGTCAAACACCATCACCACCACACCAGAAGCTGCTGCACCACACAAGGTATTACTTAAAACTATTATCTTCAACTAATTTCGGGGATATTTATTTGTATTTTCTTGTGATTATATGCTTTAAATTCAGAAACGAAAACTCCGATATATATATTAACGGTGGTGTCGAAGCAAAATAACAACAATATGGGGAAGAAACATAGTCTGGAGCAGCTAAGAACCCTAGGTGAAGAGCTTCTTACATCCCCAAAAGCTCACGTGAACAACCTAACAATACTTATGACCTACATATCAGTGACGTCACGGCCGGAACATACTCTGGAATCTCTGTTATCACTCCAAGCATTTTTCACTCCCCTCCTTCCACAACTTCCTTCAACTTCCAAAGCAGCTTCTTCTTCCAAGCACGAAGACCCTGAACTGATATACACGACTTGGCTCCGTTCCAAGTTCGATGACTTAGTTCAGTCCCTAATTACCATCGCTATCTCTTCCCAATCTGACGAGACCCTAAGAGTGAGTAATTTCAATTTCAATTTCACTTTCACTTTCTTCTTATTGTTTCTAATTGATTAATTTCGAATTATAGAAACAAGTACTGGACACGATTATGGAATTCGTGAAAGTAGGGAAAGGAGGCAGGTTTCATTCTGCTATTTATCACAAGCTTCTTCATTCGATTGTATGTACCAGATCTTCCTTTACTTTTTTTAATTTTCGTATATATTTATTTATTTGCTCATTGCTGCTATTTGTTACAGGTCCACTCCACATTGGTTGTGGATGATATGATTTTAGATTATCTTGTATCGGAATATTTCAAATACAATGATGTCAGGTAATTAATTACAATTACAATTACAATCCCTTGTGTTGAATAATAGAAGATAACTAACATTTTATCATTTTATTCACAGTTTTTTCACTTACACCAGCTTGGAAAAGCTTGCACAAACTTCAGACGAACAAAATGTTGAGAAGATATATCATCTGCTATCAAAAATTCCACCTCTAGAAGATGGAAATGACAAGTCGGATCATAAAATGTGGAATGGCTTAGGTAATTTCTTATGGTTTTAATATTTAGTAATTTTGGTTTCTACATTACTCAGCATTGCTTAATTTGCTTAATAGGAATTTTTATCAGTGAGACGGGAAGTGCGAAAAGAAAGAAGAAAACAGTAAAGAGTGAGGAATGTGATGAAAATGTAGGGTCCATTGTTTTTTTAAAGTCAAAAGTGTTTCTAATAATATTTTTGTGTTTTGAAAAGGTTTTATTAGCAGCATCGGATATTTCAAAGAAGATGAAACTAAAGTTCACAAAAGCATGGATCTCATTTCTTAGATTACCACTTCCAGTTGATGTGTACAAGGAGGTAAAGCTCTCTAACAGACTTTATAGTTTGAAAGAATAGATAAATATCTGTTGCTAATTGTGTGGGACCCACCCAGGTTCTTGTTAGCCTTGATCAAGATGTGATTCCTCGGTTGACAAATCCCATTATGTTATGGTAAGATTAAATGATTCTACATATGTATTTAACAAATAATAATAATTTAATAATGATATGATGATGTTGGTGCAGTGATTTCTTGAGTAGATCATATGATATTGGTGGAGTAGTGAGTGTAATGGCACTAAGCAGTTTGTTTGTATTGATGACTAAACATGGACTTGAGTATCCTGATTTCTATGTTAAACTTTATGCTCTATTAGAACCATCTGTGTTTATGGCAAAACATCGTGCTAAATTCTTTGAGCTTCTGGATTCTTGTTTGAAATCACCATTACTTCCAGCATATTTAGCAGCTGCTTATTCAAAGAAACTTAGTAGACTTGCACTTTATGCTCCTCCTTCAGGATCACTTATTATTATTGCTTTAATTCACAATCTTTTACGAAGACATCCTTCAGTTAACTGTTTAGTGCATAAGGTATCGTGACTTTTGCTTTTCTTTTCTTTTCTTTTCTTTTCTTATTCACATTTTTTATATTTTCTAGGAGGATGATGATGATTCAGATTTAGGAGGAGGTATTGATCATTTTAATAATGAGGAAACTGATCCTGCCAAGGCTAATGCGTTGAGTAAGTAGTAATTATAGTTTAAATTGTGTTTTGTAACTAACTTAACTAACTCTCAACCATTTGACATGACAGAGAGTTCTCTATGGGAGATTGATATACTTGCTCACCATTACTGCCCACCTGTCTCGAGGTAAATATGAATTTTATTATTACAAAAGCAAACTTGACTAATTTTTTATTTTTGTTAGATTTGTTTTGTCACTGGAAAATGACCTGACAGTAAGAGCCAAAACCAGTGAAGTGTCTGTTAAAGATTTCAGTTCTGCTTCCTATGCAACAATATTTAATGACGAGGTACACTAGTATTTATTTATTTATTTATATATTTATTACTTCAATTAACTTATAATACATACATAATAATACAGATAAGGAGAAGGGTAAAACAGGTTCCCTTGGCATTTTATAAATCTACACCCACAACTCTGTTGAGTGAATCCGAGTTTAGTGGTTGGACTTTTAATCAACAAGATCAAGATCAACAACAAGATGATGATGATGATTCTGTCTCCATAAAAAGGCAGAAGATTCTACAACAAGAATCTCAATAACCATCTTTTTTGTCTCTTTTCATGTCTTACTTAAATCCCTACCCTCTTTGCTTTCAGGGGTCCTATGTCACATTCATAAATTTATTTTTCTTAAATTTGGATTTTTATGAGTTACAAACACATTTGGATTTTTTCTTTTGCAGTAAAAAATTATGGATTTAATGGCTTCATCTTTAATCTAAATCACAAAGTTGAAAATCAAACTGGATCATTCAAAAATTTCTTTTACTTCGTTTGGGAGATCAATAGTCTATATATGTTGATGATTTAGGGAATTTTATATAAATCACATACATGATAGTGTCACAATCATTCTATCAAATCCAATGTCTGCTATGTTTTTGTCAAAATAACTACAGATTTGAACTTCCTAATTAGGGATTTGATGCTTATAACTCTTTAAGTATTACAACCACATTATTCCAATACATGCTAAACTTTCTTGAGATAATGGTCGTATTATGTTAAACGACAATCCTATCATAAGTCATCATCTTGCACTCACTTTAAGGAAATCATAAAGAGTAATCCTCTATCATTTTATCACCTCACATATGAATAATTCTAAGCAAAACAATGCCTAATGTGACCTATGGGATGCCTCTTTTGCAACAATCTTCAAAGAAATTCTTCTTTGATGATCCTCAACTTCAATACTTTCTAAAATCATGCTACTATAAATTTTCCTCACTTGCTGACAAAGTGAATAAAGATGACTTTAAGGGTTCCTAACTCTCATGTTAGACCATAATAAGATTGAATAAATAAAATACACAACTAAATAACCGACACAAGATTTACGTGAAAACCTAAGATGGAAAAAAACCACGAGATAGGGAGAAAGATTACATGAGAAATATATTCTAAAGAGTGTAAATAATAATATCCACGGAGGTCCACGTTGTTTCACTATAATATAAAAAACTTTAAATAAGAAGAACGATCTTTTTTTATACTTTACAAGAATCACTCTTATATTTTCTCACAAGTGTATTATTCACACTTATTTTGTTGATCTAAAACTTTTCTCAGTAGATGATTACACAATCTCGGTACATATCCAACCCTAATCTTTCGTGGGGGTGAAATATGATACAAAGAATTACAAATTATGGAACTCCATATATAGAAAATATTACTTAAGTAATAAGTCTAATAATTATTAATATATTTTTACTTGAATTTTAAGTCAAGTTTTTGGTTTTCAAGTTTTTTTTTTGAAATTAGATGTGTAGGTAGGTGTTGATCATGGAGAAGGTATGGATTATCAAAGTAATTTGAACAACAAAGACAAAAATTATAGAGATCAAGAATGTTGAAGTTGAAATATTAAAGGGCTATTGTAATTTCGCTAAGTGTTTAGAGATTACTCCCTCCGTTCTTAAAAGTTTGTCACATTTGATTTTGCATACGAATTAAAAAAATGTTATTTATTATCCATATGATTACTAAATATCCTCTATAAAATGTCTTGATATCTTAAATATTTATTGGAAATATATATATTATAATACTTTAATTAGGAATAAAAGTGGTATAAAGAAAAAAAAAAGTGTCTTGATTTTTTAAAGTGACAATCTTTTTGAAACAACTATTTTTAGTATTAGTGACAACCTTTTAGGAACGGAGGAGTATAAATCTTTTTTTTTGTTACATAGAGAACCACTTTAGACTCGGAGTTATTGACTCGGTTCAAACTTTCACCACTAGATTGGATGACAAGACTCTGGTCAGTGAGCTAATCCCAACTGGTTAGGGATCTTCCTACAGACTGAAACATATAGAATTATATTTTGATGTGTAATTTAACTTTTTAAAGGAAAATGAGATTCTTTTATATTCCTAGAAGTAATAGTGACAGTGAGACTAAAAACGTGGATCGAACTTAACCATCTCTTTACTATTTTAAAAGAAAATTTTCTTATGACTTTTAAAAAAATAAACAATTGGGTTTGGTAGTAGGTGGGAATCTCCATTAGATCTTATAACGAGTGAGGTGTCTTTTGTTACGTCCGTGTCATCCCCCATTCAATCCTTGTGCGAACACTCAACATTTAATCTTTCGACTAAAAAATAAAAAATAAAATCAACTTATACTATATTTCGTTATTTGGAGGAAAAAAGAAAAGAATCATTTTTTATAATGGCCTCTTCTGATCTGATCCAGAGCAACCAAGCTTCATCTCTCTGAACAAGGTGTGCTACTTTTGTGTGTAGCATAAAGTCGTACCGTGCCGTGATATTATTTGATGCATGATTGTATGTATGTATGTATGTATAGGGTGGAAAGTCATCTGGAGAGATTGGAGAAGCAGAAGAACCTCTTATTATTAGTGGAGAAAATCGAGGAGGCGAGAATTACACCTTTCTCTCTTCACTCCTTCCGTGAGTAATCCACTCTTACTCCTCATAGTATAACTAGTTTGGATTAGTTGATTTGGTCGATGTGTTTGATGATATGCTAGTAATCGAATACCAAAATATCTGAGTTAGTTAGTTAGTTAGTTTATGAGTGTGGGTAGTTGATAAGCTCTAACGAGAGATTGTTGGTGAATGTTAATGTATTATAGAGGGTACATTTTGGCTATTTCAATTAAAATTAAATTATGATCTAATATTGGCAGGTTTTTGTTTCCAGCTTTGGGAGGAATGCTTTATGGTTATGACATTGGTGCTACATCTGATGCTCTTTTATCTATTGAGGTCCTCCCCAGACCCAATTATTTACTTCTGAGTCTCTTTTAATTAGTTAACACCTATTTTTTTTTTTTTTTTGTTTTGTTTTTCAGTCAGCCACATCAAGTGGAATTACATGGTACAACTTATCATCTGTGCAAATTGGTTTAATAGTAAGCTCTCGATTTTATCTTATCTAATTGGAGTTTAATTTAATAATATATACGATGCTTATTGCAGACTAGTGGTTCATTATATGGAGCACTTATTGGGTCTATTCTTGTCTTTAATATCGCTGACTTCCTTGGTTAGTTTCCTGATTCAGTAAATGTCTGTCACTAAATAAAACATGAATTTATAACACGTTCAACTTATAGGAAGAAGAAAGGAGCTTATTTTGTCGTCTATATTTTATCTGGTCGGAGCCTTAATTACAACATTTGCACCTGTATTTTCTGTTACGGTATAGGAATTGGGTTGGTAAGAGAACAAACGATACTTGTTATTCACTTTAATTTACGAATTTGACCTTCTTCCCTCTGAATAGGCTATGCATGCTGCTCCGATGTACATTGCGGAGACGGCTCCAAGTCAGATACGTGGTCTTTTAATTTCCATGAAAGAAGTTCTGATAGTTTTTGGGATGCTAGTAAGTAGTACTCTGACTTTTTTTTTTATATGGTTACAAATTAAAATTAAAAACTAAAAAAGTATGGTATAGGTGGGATATACAATTGGTAGCCTTTTAATTGATGCAACATCGGGTTGGAGATATATGTACGCTTCAAGCATTCCTATAGCATTGATAATGGGTGTAGGAATGTGGTGGTTACCATCATCTCCTAGGAAAAGGAAATTTATCTGAATTAAGAGAGAAAGCTATTTGTTGTTTATGTGAACTTAGAGGAGGTGAAATAGTTATTGGTGATTCAGGTCCTCGTCAAGTAGATGAAATGTTATCTGAACTTTCACATATACGTGAAGAAAAAGAAGCAACATTAGGAGAAGTAAATGTTTAAAAGCACTTGTAATAGGTGGCGGATTAGTTTTGTTTCAACAGATAACAGGACAACCTAGTGTTCTTTATTACGCTTCATCTATTTTTCAAGATGCTGGATTTTCTGCTGCATCTGATGCAACTAGGGTTTCTGTTCTTTTGGGTTTGTTGAAACTGATTATGACCGGAGTTTCGGTTTTAGCTGTTGATAAATTAGGGAGAAGACCTTTACTTCTTGGGGGTGTTTCTGGAATAGTAATATCTTTATTTCTTCTGGGATCATATTACACTTACCTAGATAGTATTCCGGCTTTAGCTGTTACTGCTTTGTTAGTGTATGTTGGATGTTACCAGGTAATTTGGACTTTGGTAATTGATTTCTCATCTATATTGAGCTCTTCTAGTAATGTAATTTCGTGTACTCTTCCAAAGTAACTCATCATTTTTTCTATGCAGTGTTTTGTAAGAAGAATTGCTGGGATTCCCATAAGTTGTATCCAGACTGTTGTTTGAGTTACTCTTTTGTCTTCAGAGTTTTTGTATTCCTTTACCACAAGGTGTTTACCTTGTATGGTCCAGAAGAGACCAGTATTTGTTGATGTGATTTTTGATAAATAAGTTGTTAACTTTTTCTGTTGATAATAGTTTAACCACAAGTTTAAATTCTTGGCTTGTTTGTACTTTGAGTTGTTATCAGGTGTAATGATCAAAGCCTCATTGTTTGCTAGAGGATGAGAAGGAGCATAGAAATCCATAGCAAGAAGATGCAGATGGATGGGAAAGCGAGGGAAAAAAGGAAAAGGAAGCTGAAGATGTAGTGTTTATGAAGATGTTGTTAGGAAAAACACTAGATCAAGTAAGGAATCACCCAAAATTTAGAGATTTTGAGTGATGTTAGGGGGTAGAGGAAAGAAAAATTTGTGTTTTAAGATTTTGTGTTTAAAGATTTGTAATGTTGGTGAGGAGAGAGGGAAGAGAGAATTTCATAAATAAGGTATCTCCAAGCAATGTTTGTTGACTTAACTTAAACTTGTTTATAAACGAGCGAACCTCGAGCTACATGGCTTGGTTCATTGTACAATAAATGACCTTATACTTATTGAATAAGATTAATACCGTAAAAAGGATTTATTTAATGTTTTCTTTAATTCTTATCGTAAAAAATTTAGAACAAATAAAAGTGGATGGAGGAAGTAGAGATTTTCTTTTTGGTTTTGCCAAAAAATTTAATTTAATTTTTAATACATTTTCCTATAAATAGAATTTTGGCTATTTCCTAATTATTTGTTTTTATATACTGTGGAAAACCCGGGTCCATTTAGGAAACCCTTGATTCCAATTTCTAACAACCCAAAAGAAAAAGAAAAGACACCCCAAACAACTTCACTCTACCCTAATCTCAAAACACAAAAGATTAAAAGAAACCGAAAAATTAAGAATTGAAGATGAAACTGAGTAGTTCATTAATTGGATGGAATCTGATTTGCTATAGATCGTCTCGTTCTTACTTCAACAAAATTGGTAACCCTTTTACCCAATTCTGTTATAATTCATTTTCATCGTATTCTTATTCATATAATTTTGAAAAAGATATCAATAATGTTGAAGACGCTCGTTTTGCACTGTATCGAATTGTCCAAATGCGACCTACGCCTTCAATTAAAGTTTATAATAAGCTATTAGTCGTCGTTGTAAAGAAGATGAAACAACACTCTGCTGCTATTTCTCTTTTCAAAGAAATGCGCATGTTAGGTGTTCCAATAGATGACTATACGATGAATATTACTTTGAACTGTTACTGTTTTTTGAAATGCATCAATTCGGGTTTTGCGGTATTAGGTTATCTCTTCAAAGGTGGTTATGTTTCTAATGTGGTTACTATAACACCCTGATGAAGGGTCTTTTTGGTGAAGATAGAGGATATGAAGCTATAGAGTTGTTTAATAGGTTACAGAGGGAAAATCTTTGTGAGCCGTGTGATGAAGTTACTTTTGGGGTTGTGCTAAATGGGCTGTGTAAATTTGGACATACACTCAAGGCTCTCGAATTGCTACGTGTATTTGAAAAGGGGAGCTGTAAACCTGACTATTATGGTTGGTGGACTTTGTCACAAAAGAATGTTTGAAGATGCAAAAGAGTGGATTTCAAGTATGAAGAAAAACGGTTTCTTGCCAAATAGTGTGACCTACAATGTTATTGTTCAAGGGTTTAAGAAGAAAGAAAAGTATGAAGAGGCAATTGAATCCGTGAAGGAAATGAGAAAACAAGGTTTCTCAGTGGATGCAACTACTTATAGAATCATATATAAACATCCTAAGCTACTTGATGTAAAACTTTTAACAATAACAGTCTCTGTATCTTCTTCTTGTAGTCACCTTGTTAAGTAAAAGATTTTCAGGTTCCAAATCAGGATGAAGTTTGAGTTAGCATCTGTATTGAATGGTAAGAACTCAGCTATGAATCTTTAACTTGGAAGGAAATATTTTATATGGTGTTGTTAGTGTTAGTTTAGTACTGCAAATATTTTGTAACTTGTTATGGATGAGGAGGTTTAATAATCTTTTATCACAGTAATTCAACAAACTATGCTAGGGGAGGTTCAAATGATGTGAATACTTATTAAATTAAGGAACCTTTTTAATATTGAAAAGTTGTATCAGATTCCACAAAATGACACACATGAATGTTATCCTTAATGAGGTTGTTAATACACTTTAAAAATGACTCATCAGTAGTGGTGATTTCTGGTTCTGGAATATGTTTATTATGTAAATGGTGCAAATCTAGAAAAACTTAAAAGGAAGTTGTAGGAATATACAATGATGAGAAATTATTTATCAACTCGGCTATATACCTGCCATGATCGTTTAATATTTATTTATTTTTTTGTGTAAAGACATGTAAATTCCAATACTGGTCCTTTGAATTATTCAAAATATCTGGAATTTGGTAATCCTTAGTATATTTGTTCATTTAACATGTAAAATATGTTGAATGTCAAATTTATTGAAGGAAAAAAATCGTGTTATTACATTTCTAATGAAATTTAGGGCAATTTCACAGTTGGACTTAATTAATGTATGAAGTTCACATTTGTGTTTTTCTTAAAGACTTGTCTATTTGGTATTTTTACATGCAAAATATGATGGAAAAATAAAAAAGAATTTGCATGAAAAAAATGTGTTCCTTTGTGTACTTTCTGTAAGAGTAATGATATATACCACTCAATATATATATTGGCGTGATTTGAGTGTTATATATCATTACTTTTTCTGTAAAATGATGTATATTGCAATATTGGTCCTTTGATTTATAAAAAAATATATCGAATTTGGTAAATTTTTAGCATATTTTGAAGTTGAAAACCCATGATCATATGATATTGACATGATGTTGTGTGGTTGGTTTTTGAATTGTAGGAGTTATAAGGGACTGAAAGTGTAGATGGTTTTATGAATTCTTGCCTAAATGGTTCGGTTTGATTTATTAACTGTAATTACATGTGATACATTTCTATTGGTTTCTTAAATAGTCTATGATGCAAATAAAAATTTGAATTAAAGACTCACAATATTTGGAGCAATTTGAGGTGTTAGGTGAAACTTTTAGGAATCCGTTGGATTCAAAGATAACTTCCAAGGAATCAAAAGAAGACCAAAAAGTGACTTGGGATGTTTTACAAGTAGCACTAAACCTTCAAATTGATGTCACAGACGATCCGAGAAGAGTTACAAACTCTCGAAAATACGTACACGTAGAAAAAAAATGGATTGGTATTTAGAGTCTAGATGAACAAGTTATACTCGTTTTGGTTTCCCAAAAGTTACACCCTTGCGCTAAAATGAAAAATTCAAATGGTTTGTTAGAGAGAGTTTCACACATAGAGCAACATACTTTCATATAATTCATTGTAGAAACGCAACACACAAGTTAGGAAGAAAGAGTTCAGAGGAAATAAAGAGGATATTCATATCTTCAAGCCATCTTCAAATCTTTATTATCTTTTCATTATAAAAATTGTAACTTTCCTTTTTACTTTAATTTTCTTATCCTTATATGTTTATTAAACATGGTTATTTTTACATTTATCATGAGCTAAATCGATTGTATCTATTGTATCTTGGGAGGAGAATGAATTCTATGTCTTGTTAATTAGGGATTGTATATTAAATTTGAGGCTTAGTGATTAATTAAAAATTAAATATTCATGTTTTTTTTTTTTTTAACTTAGTATTGAGTTGTTGATTGATTTTATTGCCCACATAGTTGATCGATAGAAATCATTGAATTACACCTAGAACGTGCGTTTAAGGGTAGATCTAGATTATTGCGAGTGTATTTATCCTATATAATCGGAATATCATACATAGATGCATAGTCTCGTTATGGGTAGATAATTTAAACACTTTTTAGGTCACTTAAGTTCATTCGGAAGAAGTCTCTTTGCCTTGAGAGTAACCTCTAATCATACATAAGAGGTTTACGGTGAACCTTAGATCCGTGGTACTGTTTAATTATTAATATATTCTTTTGTTGAATATAAGTTGCCCATTTAAAGTCCTTTGGTGGAATCGATCACCCCGAGCGTATTTTTCTCCATTTGAATCATTTGATATTGCACTATAATCCTTGTTTTCTTGGAATTTGTTTGTATTTTAGTCCTTTACTTTCATAGTATCTAAAATTGATCATCGACTCCTTTTTTTTTCAATTCCTTATTGTGATTTATCAAAACCTAGCTAAAACATGACCTAACTTTGCCAGTCTCTTGAAAGACGGTCTATTATAACTTTATTACTTATATCAATCCGTAAACTTGTGGAAAGAAAACACAGGACCTCCAAAGTAGCCACATATCTGACTGCCTAAGAGGATTTGAAGAAGGATCCAAGGAAGCAGAGTCATCGGACCTCGATCTCATAAGTATTTGACTACCACAAAAACAACCGTTGAAAGAGATCAAAGTCAAAGACGCCAAACCTATGATCAAGAGAAGAGCCGGATTGCCAAAGATTTCCCGATAGAGAGTCAAGATCATTGAAGACTGGACCTTCGAGTAAATTGTCGGGTAACCAGTCTATTAATCATCATATTAGAGTACTTGAATCCAGTGAGTACCCTAAGATAAAGGAATGTGAGTACCTGAGGATCAACATATAACGACTAAAATGAGGGTAAATGATTCATATGTACGAATGTTTAAAATCGTTAGAAGATCAGCGCTCACAATTGAGTCGACCACTTGACCAAGAGAAGTTTGAAAAACTGACTGGAGGAAATTCATCCAATGAGGATCTTACACATGATTAGATCCGTTTGGGAGATTTTGACAATAAATAGAGGCTCTCGAGACTCTGAAAAATGGTTTTCTTTACTCCAAATTTGAAACTTTCAAAAACATACCTTCAAAGAGACCCAAAACAATTCATAGTCCAAACATCTATATTGATTTATATTTAGCCCATATTTGTAACATTTACTCATACATAAGTATTAGTGATATGTAAATTGGGCTCAATCGTAAATTCTATGGATTATTTTTATTTAATAAGAAGTGTGTTCATATAGACTAGAGAAGGGTGATTTAGAGCCTGTGTAGATGTAGACACAAGTTGAATGTTTGCGGGTGTGTGAAGTAGTAGATCGTGAGTATAGAATGTATACTCGTACGTGTGTGATGATACAAAATGGAACACTTTACAGGTTTGTGAAGTGGTATATCGTGAGTGTAGATGTAAAACTGGTTTACTTATGTTGGTGATAACACAAGGGTTGTCCTTCAAAGGTGATGAAATTTGAATTGGATTAGAACATTAAAATTAATGATGAAAATTGATTTTTTTAAGGTTAGAGTTAAATTAAGATTGTATAGATCCAAGAACGCTAACTCGGGTAAAAGTAAATAAAGAGTTTGATTAGATTGGTAGTTAGGTTGGGTCGGTTTTCGACCTACTCACACAACTCACAGCTTTTGGTAATATACCCAAGACCATAACCCCTTGGAAAATTCTTACGTACTCCTATACATATTTCTGAGTGTGGTTTTGGTATATTTTAATGAGTAATTATATATACCTCCCAAAATCATACCACCCAAATACCACCCAATGACGTGGCATGAATTGGTTGGTTACAAATCTTTAGTTAGATCAAGAAAATAAATAGATTAAAGATTTGTAACCAACCAATTCATGCCACGTCATTGTGTAGTATTGGGGTGGTATGATTTTGGGTGGTATATATTATTACTCTATTTTGATATAATAACTTATGTGTCAAAGTTAAGAAAATAGACTACCATGAGTTTTTGGTGAAAATTTGTTAAGTAGCATTATAAAACCATTATATTCCTTTTCAAACTTTTCTCTTTCACTTAAAAGAAACTGAAACACATTTGTCTTAATATAAATATTAAATTGTTTTTTCAACAAATAATTTATCCAAGTTTATGTATTTGAAATATAATGATGAATCAAAATCACTATTTTAGGTACTGTTTTAGTGACCACATCTCTGGCGATCGTCAATGTGGCACTAGAGAAAGGAATTTTGGCGATCATAATAGTCGCCAGAAATGTTAAAAGGTAAATAAATTATTTAAACCTTTTGGTGAGCGAGTATGGTTGATAGAAAGGTACCAACAGTTAGCTGCCATATTATTGGTTACTAATACTATATTTAAAAAAAATTAATACTGGTAACTAAATGGTCGCTAGAATCCAATTTAGGAATTTGAGATTCTTAGGTTAATGCCCATGAACTATTACACCTAATAATATGTAAGGTTCAATGTATTTAATAGTTAATAATCGATTAATTATCTGATCCTATACTCGTAGGCAATGTCGGGGGTCACGAAAGGTTGGTTGGGTCTTCTCTTTGACCTTCGGGTTTCAACTATATGGTCATATGAGTTGATTCCGGAGGCTACCGTTGCCCGGGTCTATGAGGTCACACACATACAAGAAGCTGCAAATTGTTCGAGTATTGACTTGGGTTGATAGAAGGGACAACGATTGAATCATTATAAGAGTGAACTCGATTGAAATTGAGTTGTCAATTCAATTTAATCCAGTTGAGATTATTAGTCCAATTGGAATTGGGGATTGGGCCATGGATCAATAGGATTGGACCATGACCCATAAGCTTCTAAATATACTCATACTACATAAAGATATAGCATGAGAATATTTGAAGATAAGTCATTCATTTTTCTAGAAAACATTTTGAGAGAAAAACCTTAATCTTGAGAGAAACAATTTTCTCTCTTCCTTTTTTCTCTTGGTCGAATTTGAGGAGAGAAAAATCAGATTTTTCTATTTTCTTTTTCATCCTCATTCACAAACAATCTAGCCTACAACTTCTATACAATTTGTGAAGTATTGTTGTGGACTAATTCATAGTTTTACATCTTTGGGAATCAAATATTGTATTGATTCATTGCTTGGAGTTGCTAGGAGCACGAGGAAATTGGTCTTCGCTTACAAAGGATTGTTCAAAAGCTTCCGCTTAGGTAACTCGTTTCCTTTGTCATTTACATATAAAAATATACGATTTTATGTGTTTTTGATATATTTTATATTCATACAATTACATGTATAAAGGATACCACTGATTTCTCTCTCCTCTATAGAGGCCTCTAAGACATTACTACCCTTATAGTGTATATAAGACAAAAAAATTCTTCTCTCTCCTCCATTATCATTGTTCTATCTCCTCCATTACCATTATTCTCTCTTCTCCTTTATCATTTTTTCTCTCTCCTCCTTCATTAACTACAAAAAATTTCCAGCTCCGACCACAACCACCGACCACCGCCGACCACCGTCAGAAAAAGTTCTGAGCATGGAAAAAGTTACTGAGCATGGAGTAATGAGTATGGAAAAAGTTACTGAGTATCGGAAAAAGTTCTGAGTATCGAAAAAAGTTACTGAATATTTGAATTTTTTTATTAAGTAATTATACTGAATATGCGCATATCCTCAAAAATTATAGTTATTGATTAAGTCAATGAATGAAAAAGAAAAGAGAAAATACAGATTACTCTAAATTCACCATAATTGCGTGTATAAAGAAAAACACTAAACTTGAGATATAGTTGCCCTAGAAATGAAGTCCAGAGAAAAATTGCCTTAGAAACTGGTTAATGGTTCATTGCTTGAGAACGTAGATGGATAATTTGAAGGAACACGTGTCTGTAAAATCACCAACTAAGCTTTGTTTGTATCTCTTGCTTACTTGTTCCTTGGCTTTTTAAAATAATAAACGAGAATTATTTGCAACACATACAGAGTTTTACAAGTGTATGGGTAAACAGTGTACTATTTTGAGGTTTTGGAGGAAAGTTCAGTTACATCTGTCAAATTCACATATTCAGTCAAAATCAAAAAACATTAAAAGAGCAGCAAATCTTGTTCGAAGGCTTCTTCACAAATCTTCACAGACTTCGGCGGTTCATAGACTCTTGCTTCTACTCAGGTGAGCTACGGTCCTGGCTACCATGGACGGATCTAGCTAGACTCGAACGGGAAGAGTTGGATCGGAAGGTCACGGTCACGGCGGTCTTCGAAAGGAGTTAGGTCGCACGAGTTAAACGAACCAAAATGTCGCCTGAGCACGAACCAAGCTCCATGGGTTTACTCAAACGGAGATCAGAAAGCACTCCGACGGATCTATTCGAACGGATATCTACTCGAGCCCGCCGCAAAAGCTCTTCTCTGATCTGCTGGAGCTCTCGCCGACACAGATCAACGAAGAAGGAGAGATCAACTTAAAAGGAAGACAAAAAGCTTTGAGAAAGCTACGTGAGATTTAGGAGAAGAGGAGAGAGCAGAGAAAAATGAGTGCTTAGGGTTTTAATAAAATAATTCTGATAAAAACTAGTATATATAAGGGGGGGAAAGCAAAAAAGGGTAAAAATATAATTGGATTTGTAGTCTATAGTGTTAATTTTATTTGTGGCCTTTAGTAAGAAGAGGGAATTAGTGAGGCGTTGTTGGGTCTTGGGGTGGTGTCTTCAAGACTCTTTGGGTAATAATCTCATGAATATTTGCATGAAAATAAGATGTTTAGACAATTTACCATAATCTCATGAATATTTGCATGAAAATTACATGTTTAAATGGATCAAAAGCTAATTAAGGAATAGTTTGGAACATTCATTCACACAAATATGTTTTGAATTTTTATTTTTCAAAAATAAAATTTCTACAGTGTTTAAATAATATTTAGAAGCTACTGTAATTTTTTTAGATTTTTTAAAAATGTTTTTAGAAATCGACAACTGATAAAATTCCAAAAAGATATCAAAGTGGAACAGAAAACCCTAAAGAGGCTGCACTGTTCACGATACACCTCTGCAGACTCCAGTCGCGAGTGGCGGCGCGTTGATGGTCGGATTTTGTTCAGGCCACTACCGTTGCAAATGGATTTTCATTTCCTACCCCGTAATATAACATATTTCATTTTGGCCCACTATTTTTTTTGCCGATTGAAAAATTAAAAAGTTAACCAGTATTACACATTAAATTAAATAAAACTAATAGCTCCTAAGAGTGAATAATCCTTCCATTGCGAGAGATTGACGTCCCGTCTAGTACATTTCGCAAGAGCATCCTTAGCAGTCTTGAAACAACGTTTGATATGTATGACCTTCGTTCAGGGAAAATGGTCAACCAGTTCTTCATTTCGGCAATGAATGGAGAAATCTGCCATCGAAGACCTGCATTTTGGCCCACTACGTTTTAAGGTATTTTGTAATTAAGATTTGTGAATTAATTAATTTCGAAAATTGATTATGGTAAATAGATTTTTGAGATTTGAGCTTAATTATTCAGAATAATTATGACTACATAAATTTAGCATTGCCACAATTTTTAGGATTTAATTGAACGAATTAAGGACTTTATTTCAATTAAAGATTGCTATACAATTATGGTAATTAGAATAAAATCGAATTTTGAATTCATAATTATATTCTTTCCTTTTGTTTTGACCTAAGTTTTTTATCAGATTGATAGTAATATTATTAGAGTTATTGCTATAAATTTTTGGATTTAATATACTTAATGAATTAATATCAATTGAATAGGAAACAACCTTTATGGTAATAAATTCAAATTGATTTAATAAAACTCAATTTTGGTAAACCCATCCCTAATAGTTGTCCTTAAAATCTTATTTAGGTTGATTCTTAAGTTATAAGATTTATGAAAAGGGGCAACGCGTAATTAATTACGCGGAGAAGGTAAGTATTCCCTATTAATTACAACTTCAACTTAATTTCCAATTAAGCACAAAATATTACCCAATTACCAAAATATCCTTCCACCTATTATTAATTACTTTAATTATATATTTTATTAATTATAGTTTAATGTTTATTTTTTTTTCAATTTTTTTTTTAAATATTTATTTTTTTCGGAAAAAAATTTTTTTAATTTTTTTTTTCGAAAAATATTTTTTTTTCAGAATTTTTTTTTTCGGATTTTTTTTTTAATTTTTTTTTTCGAATTTTTTTTTTTCAAGATTTTTTTCCCCCGATTTTTTTTCCATGATAACATGATGTAGGATTAGTACATATGATAATTGTGTGTTAAAGTAACACAAAATCATATGTGTTGTGTGTTGCATGAACACCCAATATGTATAATATTGAGTTGCTTAAACACACATAAATAACATATTGTGTGATACATGAACACAAAATCAGACAGACAGAATATTTGTACACAAAGGTATAGAATAATGTATATGTAGGCTGATTATGTGTTCATGCAACACGCAATTGCTGGAAGTATGAGTTACAGTAACACACAACAGTATGGGTTTTGTATTGGTAAGACACACAATGCGTTTATCATTTACAGTTTTGCGTTGCTTAAACACACACAAATAACAATTGTGTGTTGCAGGAACACAGAATAAGATATACAAAATATTTGTACACAGTAATAGATAATAGTGTGCAGATAGTCTGAACATCTGATTGTGTGTTAATGGAACACACAATTGCTTGATGTGTGAGTTACAGTAACACAAAACAGTATGGACTTGTGTGTCATTTACAGTTTTGCGTTGCTTAAACACACACAAATAACAATTGTGTGTTGCAGGAACACAGAATAAGATATACAAAATATTTGTACACAGTAATAGATAATAGTGTACAAATAGTCTGAACATCTGATTGTGTGTTAATGTAACACACAATTGCTTGATGTGTGAGTTACAGTAACACAAAACAGTATGGACTTGTGTGTTAATGAAAAAATCTTTGAAAAAAAAAATTCGGGAAAAAAAATTTTAAAAAATATTTCAGAAAAAAAAAAATTTGAAAAAAAAATTCGAAAAAAAAAATGAACAAAAAAAATTATTTAAAAAAATGAAAAAATAAATTTAGATATTAAATATAAATATATAATAAAATAAAAAACCATATTAGGGCAATAATGGAAGATAAATATGACCATGTGCTTAATTGAGAATTAAGTTAAAAATTTGTGAGTAAGTAGGAAGTAATTTTCTCCTTCCTTTTTTTTTGAGAATGAAAAGTGAGGAAGTGTAATTAATTGGGAATTATCTCTTATGAAAATCGATTGGTCAATAAATTCCATTTAACGAGAATAGTAATTTTTTTTGAATTAGAGTTAATTAGGGTAATTAAGTCTAATGAAAGAGAATAAATATAGGAATTCAAAAGGTTCTAATTTTGAAAATCTTAATCATCTAAAATTAAATTTGTAGATTCAAACTTTTGGATTATATATATATTTAATTTATAAAATATTTAAAAGAGTTTTAATTTAGGTTTTAATTAATGAAAATATGTTACATTTATTTTAAATAAATTTTCAAATCTTGTAATCTGTAATAGATTTAATAAACTTAATTTGAAATTTCGAAAAAATTCATTTTAATTATTATTTAAAATCATTTTATTCTTTTTATAAAGGCTAAATAATTATTGAGAATAATTAAGGAATAAGCTTGTCTTGTTCCATAATTTTCATGTGAACATCGTCCATACATTATGTGAATGTTTGCATGTCTTTCCTTTAGACTATCTTATTTTTATAAAATGTGTTTTATATTATATTAAATTGTAGTTTGAGTGGAAGGGGGTGTGATATGACTTAGTTGTTTTTTGAAATACGGTATGCGTACCGTTTTTATTTTAATACGATGCCTGTGTCATTTTATTTATTTATTTATCTTATGTCACAGGGCCTGCGTGACAAATATGCAAATAGGAAAATGTATAATAGCTTGTTTTTAGAAATATGGTGTTTAAAGTCATATCACACCCCTTGAAATTGCTATAATTTTATTTGCTTATATTTTCGTGTTTATATATATTTCTTGAATATATATAATTATCAACTTGTTGCATGAAATCAAACTTAAGTAAATAAATATAAAACAATCCCTCCGCTTCTCGATTAAACCTGGTCCATAATCTCATGCAACTTGTATAAGCCGGATCTCGGGGCTCAACTTTACATACAAGGAACATGAGACTTTGGTCCAGACTTTTATACTTGACCCATATTAGATACAACTTGTATAAGCCACATAGAAGGAGTATATGACGTGGTTCAAGTTTAAAATTTTGCCAAACCTTTTAAAATAATGTTGTCACAACTTCCCCTATCTGGAATGGATCACCCCTAGGTGGACATATCTATAATGGGAACGGATCACCTCTAGGTCTTCATCCCCGTCTTCCTTATCTTCTTCGAACATAAACCTGATGTCTCCTCATTTGTGATAGACTTATGTTAGGATGAGACATCATTTTTAGTGATTTAGAAGTCTTTCTAATTGATTTTCTTGAGAAATGTTACACTTTCCTATTTTGAGTCTTGATTTAGTAAATTATTATTTTTAGAGCATATTGGGTTTAATTATTTATTTAGTGTGAAGCTTTAAAGATAATTATGGAGATTAATTAGATTCCCAGTCAAAGACTAAGGGATATGGAAAGAGATAAGCATGGTAATTGGAGATAAGGAAAGAAAAGCTAAAATCATGGAAAAGGAAAAGCTGCCTTAAATCTGAATTTCAGCACCTACGACCACAAATCAGCTTATATCTCAAAATCGGTGTGGAATTTGGAGAAACGGTCAAGAGCAAAGATGAAGATCTTTCCGAGACGATGAATTTTGACTACTAATACGTGTCAAACGTATGAGTATTGAAGTTTCTAGGACCAAAACAAAAACGGGCCTGATTTCATGTTTTAGGGTTACGAATTTGAGTTGGGCTTGGAGTCCACTACTTACCTTCTCCTTCAAGAAAACGAATTAGGTCTTCTAAACACCTATAAATACACCCTTATATCACTTGTAAATCATCCTTGCCTCATAGTAATTAGTCCTTAGGGTTTTATTCATCAGAGTTATTATAGAGAGCAATATGATGTCTTTTATTATTTCCTTTAGTTTATTTCCTTCAGGTATGAACTAAACTTCCCATAGCTTGGGTTTTGCATCATGTACAAACTATGAATTCTAATTTCTTTCTATCTATTTTTCTTTGAGAATTACATGTTTTAATCTGATATTAGCTGCTTACCTATATATTTGTTTATGTGTTTTGATTTAATGAATGTTTTCCTTCCTAGTGCACGAGTATAGGATTACCTTAACAGTAGTTAGATGATCGCCTTAGCTGGATGTCTAATTATTGAAACACCACATAACGTCTAGTGTCGATATTGGTTCTGACAACACTAATTCTAACTAGATAGTCATTAGGGTATAATTTAATCACTATCACCATGTATGGAAATTGATTGCTTAGGGCCCTAGTAGCGTAGGAAAACCCTATTTGAACCAGCCTCGTGGTGTGTCCGTAGCCCCCTTAGTCGATCTCAAGGTCTAAGGTATGGGAATTTAGAATTCTGACTAAGTATCTAAGAGCTAATTATCTCCCTTATTAACTAGAATTTGATAGAAAGAATTAGAAGGATTAGTGCATACTAGCAAAACCTAAGCTATACTTCTCATCTCATATTTCTTCGTATTTATTTTATTGTCTTTTATTTTCCTTAGTTTGATTTAATATCTCGAATTTATTCCTTTTATTTCCTGTCTTTTAATTAATTACTTCTTACTCGTTATTGCTACCCATTCGATTAACACACTAAGTCCCTGAGAACGAACTCAACTTATCATTAAAACTTGCATTCGTCCTATAATACTTGCAGTACTGTGCCTGTCTAGGGTGAGAGTGCGTTGTTATTGGTCGGTTTTTGCTCCACAATATACCAAAAGAATCCTCATCGAATTATCTACGTCCCTATGAAAGGAATTTACCAAAATCGGCTTCGTTTTGGAGTTATCACCACTTCTTTAGGCGTTGCTGCAGAAATTCAGATTTAGGCAGCTTTTCTTTTCCATATTTTTAGCTTTTGTTTCCTTATCTCCAATTACCATGCTAACTCTTTCCATATATTGTAGTCTTTGACTTGGACTCTAATTAATCTCCATAATTATCCTTAAAGCTACACACTAAATAAACAATTAAACCCAATATGCTCTAAAAATATTATTTTACTAAATCAAGACTCAAAATAGGAAAGTGCACTATTTCTCAAGAAAATCGACTATTATGACTTCTAAATCACTAAAAATGATGTCTCATCCTAATATAAATCTATCACAAATGAGGAGACATCAAGTGCATCTTCTTACCATTTGGTCACCACATACTTTGTAAAGAAAAGGATCCTCCCAGAAGAATTGTTAAGCATATGAACCAATCTCTTTCTATCTTGAGAAGTAGCCCCTTCAGAAAAAGAACCACTCACTATAAGATTTGCGATGTCTGCATACCAAGGAGCATTATCATAAATAGCAAATAAACTCTCATTTGGAAACTCCTCTCTAACTAACTCACTATAAGATTTATAAGTGTATAGTATATGAAGCATAAAATGATTTCAATAAAGGATTTTTCATAAGATTTTTTCAGTAACATTATTTTGAGAAGAAAATCACTAAAGAGCACGTTTTCAAATGTTGATCATCGTAGTAGGAAGTTAAAAAATAATAAATGAATAAAACAATCAAACTAAGAAATTATTTTCTAAATAAAAATGACTATCAAGATCAAAAATAAAAATCTAGTATTTAAAACAAGTTTTGAGAGCTATGAATGTAACAATTACAACACAAGGCATAAAACAACAAGGAAATTGAAAAAGATCAAAGAGACTAAGATATAATTATTACCCCATGAGTTTGTTTTGAGTATCCTCTAATCAAGATTACAAGTGATTCTCTATATTAAAAAAGTTTTGATCCAAGTGATCTTTCAATTCCAACCCGAACTAGTATAATCTTCTTTCTTTTATGGCTCAACATTTTCCTTAGCATTGACTGGAGATATCTTAGGCTCAACTTGGGATTCTTCATAAAATACGATTAATACATTCCAAGCCTTTACAGTTTTTTTCACACACAAATAAATATAATTAATAGATTTTGGCAAAAATAATTAGATTCCAAAATAGTTAACTCTAGAAATGGTTAGCCTATTTACGTAGAGTTAGACTCTGATACCACTTGTTAGTTCCTAGAGAGAAAGGGGAATAGGACACTTGAGAATAATTTCCTTATTGAAAACTTAATCAAGGAAACCTATTAGTTATAGATCGAAACAAGTCCATTTAACAAGCTCTGGAGGATCATACACTTGGAATCAAGATAAGTTCGTTAAAAGGGAGATGGAAGTAATTCGAACATAAAAATAGTTTTTGCGATCCGACATTAGTTCAAAAACATCAATTAGGCTAATTATCAAACACTAGGGGATCAATCAATGGGATATATTATTACTGAATAATATATCTAAGGATACATATAAAAACCATATAAAAAGAGCTTAATTGATAGATGGTACACAATCGTTTTCATGTGGTTCAACTTTCAGAGAGCCTAATCTACCACCTAAGGAAGCCACCTTACATATATATTAGACTTCTTATATTTCTTCAATTTGAAATAATAAAGCTTTACATAAACCAAGCTTTTTAATAAGTTCTGTTTTAAGTGTTATTTTTTACAGGGTCAATCATAAAACCTAACTGGGATTTTTACGGGTCAACCTCAACCCTCAATGAGATTTTTCTCGGACCAATATCAACCTCTACAACTACTCTTGTCTAATATAGAGTAAGATCTAAACCCTTGTGTTTGGTTGAATATTACAATAAGAACAATAAACTCCTAATTGAGCATATAATACAATAATAATTTTTGAATCCTTCTTGAGTAGACAGATTAATAATGGATTAATTTTTTAACTCCTCTTGAGTAGATTATAAAATTAAAATTGTTTGACTCCTCTTGAGTCTATAAGAACAATGATGTGCACCAAGCTATTCTCGTGATGATAAAGTGAAGAACATAGCTTTTGATTTCTTGTGAAATGACCCCTTTGATGATGTGAAATTTCATGATTCAAAATACGTCTTCTAATATCCAATGGTGTGGGTAGACTTCAAAGGCTTCATTGGTCTTACTAAGAAACTTTTATTGGCTGAAATTGGATACCCAGTTTCGAAAAATGTACTTTCCTCCCGTTGAGTCTTTAATGACCTTCAATGTATTAAATCCTACAACTAATTTTACCAAAGTGGTCTCTCAATTTTATTTTATTTAATTTGGGATTCATTAGAAGCGGGATTTCATTTTTGAACCATTTTGGAATTCTGAAACGAAGCTACCATAAGCCATTTTTGGGAGTTTGACTTTTGATTCATTGTTCAAATGCATAAACTTCATTCACAAGATCTATTGAATATACAGTTCTAAGAAAGATGTTAACATATGAGATTTCCAAATTCATAGCAAAGAAGAAGTTATGATGCAAAACATGTCTGGTAGTATGAAAAAGAAAATACATATTTTTGCGTAAGTAAAGATGTCTGGATATTTTTTCACTTAACATATAGAATGTTCTAATAATGTATATTAACAAACTTCTAGCACAACACTTTAGCAAATTCAGTACACAATCAAAAGTAATGATTTGTGTTTAACTCATGTAACACATTAATGATATTTATGATACTTGTACTTCTAGCATATGATGTATTATAAATATAAATCATAACAAGTTTATAGTTGATCAATTTGGCATACACAATGCACATAAAAAGATATAATTTAAATGTGATCAACTCATACAAATGTACATATAGTATAAAACATGTTTAAGATAGGTGAAAGTGTAACTACATGTTTCATAAAGTATATGATACTTAGAATGATGTTAGATATATTGAAATAGAAAATCATACAATCATGCAATCAACACACAAGCACACAAAGATTTGTCACATTAAAAACTAAAAATGGGCAATTTGTCGAATCTATGTTGTAGGAGAACCTTCAAGAGGCACTCTTTGAACCCTCTTAAACTAGTGCGCTGTCTAGTTTTCCCTGCTCCTGCTCGACCACGCCGTCAAAGATGTCAAAACATCTACAAATCCAAGCAGTCAGAGATGTTGTTGAGTGGGTCGTAGAAAAATAATATGGATGAAATATTGGTATAGGCCCAGGCATAAAGGGTAAAAGCAAACTTTGCACGAGAAGGACGGGGAGTTCGCAAGGTATGTTGCTCACATGAACAACATAATTGTTTAGTTTAGATACGAGCCACTCTTAATTCCATCCATCCATTCTGCTAGCTCCACAGCGGTGCCAACACCCTCCTTTGACCTGAGGAGTTATTCGAATTTTGTGTATCACGTGAATAATATTTTGGGTTAAAAAGATTTACCTGTGTATCGTTCCGGACCCACTCTGGATCCTTCTTTCACCGGCAACGATAAGGTTGAAGATGATGATTCCCCCTCCTTCCTGTTTTCGGACTGTAGTGCTTTGGTTTGTGTACTTGATTATTATATTCATTCACTCATATATTTATTTGATTATTACTCAACTTTATGGATTTATTAACGATGATATGACGGTGTATAATATTATGTTTTTATGTCGAGTTGGATAATTATCTGTTATTGAACTTATGTTTTGGCACAGGTAAAATTGTACTAATGGTAAAACTATATAACATTTTTTTAGTTTTTTCAGAAAGACCATTAACGACCACGGTGACCATTTGCAGCCTATGGGTGCTCGCTGAATCCATAGCATTTGCGGTTATGGATATCGCTAAAGAAGTGTGTCGTAGCCGTTAATGAAAGTTATGTATTTTCATTAAAAGTTAGTCAATCAGTAACAACCACGTGTCGAAAGGTAGTCCCAACACCGTGTCATTAGCGTACAGTTTTTAGTGGTCAAACGTGACCGCAATTGCTAAAAAACACAATAACAACTAAGGATTATCCAATTGACCGTTAACTGGTAGGTCTCTAAAGACCCCTAATGTTGTAGTGTAGGAACACAAATACATTAATTTTCCTGAGTAATGATATATACCATCCAAAATTATACCACCCAATTATCCGCATGACTTGACGTGAATTGGCAATAAATCGTTAATCTGATCAAGAAAATAAATAAAGTAACGATTTATAGCCAACAAATTTATGCCACCTCATGGATAGTATGATTTTAGGTGTATATATCATTACTCAATTTTAGTTGGATGGTGTAAGCCAACTAGTGGAATGAAGTTAAATACGGATGGTAGTTGTACTGTTTGGAATAGAGCTGTAGGTGGAGGTGGCGTTATTAGGAATGGAGAAGGTACGTGGATTGGGGGTTTTTCGATGAAGATTCAGCATGATACCCCAGTTATTGTTGAGCTAATAGCACTTTGCGAAGGGTTAAGGCGATTGAGGCTTTGCAGTTGCGAGAGGTTGAGATCGAAGTTGATTCATGGGAGGTTTTGGAATTACTAAGGGGAGCGGAAAAGGGCAAAGGACCGGCGGCATGTTAATTGGATTGAGCAAATCCGTATGATATTGAGCAGAAATAGGTTGTTCACACTTAGATCTATCTACCGTGAGGCGAATTGTTGCGCGGACTGGTTGGCTCATACTGGCCTAGTACAAGAAGAGAATTATTGTTGGTATACGAATCCTCCCAAAGGATTATGGAAATTCCTCACGCGTGATCAGCTGCGATGGAAGACACCCGAGCAGTCTTTAATAAGCAGTTGTTGAATGATGTATTAAACTAGAATTTCACGATCCATTTGGATCTCCTTGTAACAAAAAAAAAATCATTACTCAATTTTCCTACTACAACAAAAAAAATTAACGCAAATTCAAATTCTATTTTTCTTCTTTAGTTAAATAAAGCACACTTGAAATGTTAAACATTATATTTAAAGACATAGAACTATGTTTATATAAAAAGCTAAATATATAATTATTCATGGCAAGTAATCAGATAATAAATTTGCATAGAACCAAAAAACTTAATTAAACGTATCGTAGTTCAAATACAATAGGAGTAGATTCGATTGTGCTTTAAAGTAAGTTGATTGGTTAGATGTATAGGAAGGCTATTCGAACGGTTACGGAATACTTTTATAGTCTCTATCCACATGCACCTCATTAATCTCTCTCTATATATAGAGTTGCTTAAGCCAAGGTTTTTAGTGTACCAGTTTGTAAGCAAGATCAAGAAAGAGAAAAAACAAAAAAGGATGCGAGATCAAGAAATAGATAGAGAAGATGACGGAAAACCGAAAAAGCATCACCTTGGAAGCGATCAAGAAAGAGATAACGTTGATCTTGTACGAATTACTATAACTTTGATCATAATTTGTTTTCTTTGCGTGTAGTTTAGAAAACTGTATGTGAACTATATTTATTTATATACATGCATGCATTAAACATATGATTGTATAATTGTATATGCATCAAGCTGCCTTGGTATGTCAAATGATCTCTAAGAATTGCCCCAACACCTTTAGCGTATTTTCCTAAACATGCCCCAATTTTTCAAAGCTTTATCTTTCTAATTGGGGCATGTTTATGAAAAGACATGAAAGATGAGGGACCTTTCGGGCAATTTTCCCAAATGAGACAATATGATTTTTTGTTTTTTTGCTAATTATTGCAGGTCCCACTTTTTTATTCAGATCACAGATGATGAAAATGGGCATGATGAAGTTAATTGTTCTACAAAAATAACTTCTCCTGAGAGGGGTTGGGGTTGGGCAGTATTATCAACTATATACCTCTCAATATTTCAAATTTGCCTTGACTGTTAAAGCTTGGAACAATATGATGGACAATAAGGTAATAATACCTTATTACTTTTATCTACTGTTGCTAATTACATTTAATTACGTTAAGTTAAGCTAATCGTTATTTCAAACTGTTTATAGACAGCTTTTACTACAAAGAAGGATTGTCTGAAATTGCTGAACAGGAGAAGAGACGAGCTAAAGTTGCAAGGCTAGGGGAGCTTTATACGCTTAAAGGACACGTGAAATCGGTGGTTAAGCTCAAGGGTCTTGATAGTAACACGATACAACAAAACTATACAGTCTGGTCTAGTATAGTCTAGTAGAGCAAAAAGATAGTCTATCTTTTTTTAGGTTGGTACGTTTGGTAGAGATAGTAATGATTTTGTTATATTTAGTATGTAAAAATTGTTGAGCTTATTTCTCCTCGATATGTTTGTTTGGGAATCATAATCATAAATTCTTCTACTTGCTCATGCGACAAATGTTTACTTTTTATACACAAAATAATAGTTCATTAAATATGCAAAAGGAAAGGGTAAATGGGAAAAAAATCTTTCTTTCTCGATAAACAAATCTTACAAACTTAGAAATGTCTCATAAATGGTAATTATTGGGAAGTGAGGGTTGAAATATTTGGAAACTTTTAACGATCCTCCAAGTTCAACAGGCACGAGAGGATTGAAGGAATGTAAGACATCGGTTATCAATGGTCGGTAATTTGGTTCCGGTTGTACACATAAGTATCTGTTAAGGGTAAATAAGTAAATTTAATAGATCAAGGGAAAACTTGGTATAAATGCTTTTTAGGTCCATTGTGTTTTTAATGACAGGATCCACAATGTTGGACAACTTTAATCTGTTTGTAAGCTGAGGCATTGCCTGTTTATTTGTTATAAGAAATTTAGTAATTTTATAAAACTTGTAGTGTATAAATATTAGTAATGATGAATATAATTGTTATGTCCAATGCAATTTTCATTCTGAGATGCCAAGTCAAATTTGCTCCACGAGAAGGACCTATAAATTAATTTGAATAGTATTCTTTATTCAGTGGTTATTGGACGGTTATAAAAGAAATTAAGGTAAAAAATTATTTACCATGTAAGTGTTGATCCAAAGATCGGGTCTCATTGTGAACACAGTAGCCTAAAAGTATTACTATATTCTGATGCCTAATTTTACAGGTAAAAGAGGTTTAGAGGCCCAAAATAACATCTATGTTATAAAGAAGGGCCTCATTTGAAACCCAACCAATTCAATTGGGATCCAACTAAAAGAACCCAATATAAATCCACCCCTCCCCCATTGTTTTCTCTCTCGCGCACCAAAACCGCACCACACCAGCACCACCCCCTCCAAAACCGCACCAGCACCGTCGAGACCCCCTCCCCATTTCTGTCGAGCAACCCACCAGAAAACCCGCCACCACCAGCCTCCTCGAGGACCATCAACACCCCCCGCCCCCCTCACTGCTCCGAGCCACCCTGCACCGACGAGATCGAGCCACCACCCTGCTTCTCCTCTCCAGCCCCACCACCCTGCTTCTCCTCTCTAGCACCCCGCCTCTGCCGTGATTTCGAGATCCACCACCACCATCGATCCGTAGCAGCGCAGATCTGCTTCGTCTGTAGCACCAACACCACGCCAGCAACACCACGAACGCCGTAGCAGCTTACCACCACCACCATCGACCACCAGATCGAGATCCGTTCGAGGCCTGCTGGTGCTCCGTTCAAGCAGCGACGACGAGCCACCACCACCAACACCGGCGAGGTCAAACCAGAACGAAGCCGCTCAGATCTGTTCCCAGTGCACCACCACCACCTATTCGAGCTCTGTTGACATTCGAGATCACCCACCACCCTCGAACCACACCCACCCAGCGCACCACCACCAACCATCACGCCAACACCACCATTAACACCAGCTGCGAGCTTCCCAACCCACCAGTGACCTTCCCAACCCCACCAGCGAGCTTCACAACCCCACCAGCAACACCACCACCAACACCAGTTTATTTTAGGGGGGTATTTGTGGTATTTGTGATATTTAGGGGGTATTGGTGGTATTTTAGGGGGTATTGGTGGTATTTTAGTGGGTATTGTGGACAATTAGGGGGTATTCTGGACAATTAGGGTGTATTCTGGACAATTAGGGGGTATTTTGGACAATATTGACTTAAATGACTTAATAAAAAATGGTGGGCGTGTACCCCCGAAAAATAAAATAGGGGGATCTACCCCCTAAAAATTCAAAAAATAGCGGGTGCGAACCTCCTAAAACGTGAACCTAACCAGCCAAAAAATCTAGTTAGGCCCTTAAAAAACATAAAGAAAAACTGGGCCCTTAAAATTCTCTTTTTTGAATTTTAGACCCTAAAAGGTATATTCCTCTAATTTTACTCAACAAATCCACCTCATTCTGAAACTCAGCTTGACCATCCTGCCCTTGACCATGGAGCCTTTTAACAGCTGCATAGACTTTGTTATCGAAGTGAGCTTTGTACACGCACCCAAGCCCACCTTCGCCTAGAATATTATCTTTCTGAAAATTATTTGTTGCAGCTACTAACAATGGGAATTCGATAACAGCTACAGTGCTGCTTTTTTTACTACTAGTTCTAGAAGAAGTTAATCTACTTATAATTGGACTTAAATAATTCCCTCTGTAACATCTGCAAAACAAAATCAATTATGTTAGTTTAGCTGAAAACATGAGGAATCTTAAGAAATAGAAGAGAAAATAGAGAAAAATCCTACTAATCCCCTTGTTAGGGTGTTCAAAAGACTTAAGGCATGGAATCACCACTCGAGTTCCATAAGCCATGGTATGAAAAAATATACTTTTTTCAGTTTCACATTTACAATACTCTGAGCTAGAGGTTACAGAGAATATGAAGTAGTAAATAGAAACAAAGCCGAATTACCTGGAGGAGGAGCTTCCATAGCTGAAGAGCTTGGCAAAATGGGGATTTCATCGGTAGGAATAAGAGGGTCTGATGGCTTCATAGTAACAATGGCTGAAGCTGAAAGGAAACAAGAACCACCACAAAGCCATGTCCATATCCAAATGGGTATAGAAAGCAAAATTAAAAGCTTCATTTTTCTTTTCTTGGGTTTGTTTAGTTTGGTTTTAAAAAGACTTTGCCCTTGCTTTGAAGAATGTTTCAATTTCAAATATTTGTTTGGTTTTTGACTTTTTGTGTATACGCACTTACACTTACGCAGATAGATGGGGGAGAAAAAGATTAGAAAGAGTAACTTGTTTTTTATCCATGAAAAGTGAAGCCAAATGCACACAATCATGTGGCTGTTATTATTAAAGAGTAATGATATTTGTCACCCTTTTTGTATCACCCTTTTATCACCTCCTACGTGTAAGCCTACATGGACCAATGAATTGATTTCTCTATCCTATTTAATTTTTCTCTATCTTCTATTCAAGGAAATCAACACATATATATAGACGGGTGATAAAAGGGTGACATGAAAAGGGGTGACATATATCATTACTCATTATTAAAAGGTCAAAAATGAATTAATTTTTTTTTTTTTGGTCGGAAAAAAAGAATTAATAGAGTCACTTTGTAGATTGTGGAAGTAGAGGGGAAAGAGGGGTTAAGTTAAGTGACAAATTTCGATTAAAAACAATTAAAGAACAAATACTATGTAATATAAGGATGATTTAGAAAAAAACGTCAATGTCTAAAAATATTATACCAAAATTGTTGGTGAATCAAAATATCGGCGTGAAATTTTTTTAAGTACTTATACTTCTAAAAAATTCAAAAGTTTTTTTTAAGTGTTCTTATATTTATAAAAATTTCAAAAATTTCTAATTTTTTTTAAAAGAAGGATTACTTCTAGTTGGAGTTATTGATTCAGTTTGTACGTGCACCTCTTGGCTAATGAACTTATCCCAACTGATTTCGAATCAATGTTCTTTTAGTACATCATCATGATAAAAGAAAGTATTAAAAATAAAAAAGTTCTATTTTAAAACTTTTAGGCCATTAAAAAATGATTGTATGTATTAATAAAGATTGGAAAGACCACAAATTTCTAAGGGATAGCCCCAATGCTGTATTTAATTATAAGATTAATAAATGTAGCATGGACTAAGAATGTGGAATAAAAAATTGGAAATAATAAAAACCAAAATAAGAAATTAATTAAAAAAATAGAAATTATTTAAAATATTAATAATCTCAATCCTAATTGGGATG
Organism: Nemophila menziesii; assembly: GCA_029959085.1. Lineage (NCBI taxonomy): Eukaryota > Viridiplantae > Streptophyta > Magnoliopsida > Boraginales > Hydrophyllaceae > Nemophila > Nemophila menziesii. Next base: position 263,657 of record JARWIR010000084.1, on the reverse strand, counting down.
AGTATAATAATATTCTTAAAGATATAGAAGAAACCTGGAAAAAGAAAGAGATTTACTGTAAAGAAAACTCTAGAAATATATGGTATAAAAAAAGTGATAAAAATATTAAATTTTATCATTATTGTACTAAGAAAAGAGAAAGTATAAATAAAATCATAAGAAATAGTAACGAGAAAGAAAACTGGATTGATATAAAAAAAGAAGTTGATGATGAAATTGTTAAGAGTAATGATATATGTCATCTTTTTTCATGTCACCCTTTTATCTTCTTTTTATATATATGTTTTGATTTCCTTGAATAGAAGATAGTGAAAAATTAAAGAGGATAAAGAAATTAATTTATTGGTACATGTAGGTATACACCTAGGAGGTGATAAATGGATGATAAAAAAGGGTGACAAATATCCTTACTCAATTGTTAAGTATTTTAACAACATTTTCACCTTTTCATGAAAAAAAAGATTATAATAATACCTTACAACACATACATAAAAAAGTTGACAAAAATTAGCTGACATTTTGAACAAACTAATCAATGTAAAATAAGTTAAAAAAACTGTTTGGAAATTGGGACTTAATAAGGCCTTAGGCCTGGATGGTTTTAACAAAAATCTCTTGAATACTTATTAGAAAATTATAAAACTGGATATAATGAGAATAATAAACAACTCTTGGAATAATGAAAGACAATCATAAAGATATCAATCAAACCCTAGTTACATTAATACCAAAAGTAGGAAAACCTACTAAAATTAAGCAATATAGACCCATCAATTGATTCTAATTTTATTTACAAAATAATTGCCAGAATTTTGGTTAATAGATTACAACCACTTATGGATATCTTAGTAAGCGAAGAACAGAATGCATTATACCAAATAGATACATTCAAGAAAATATTTTGATTGCATATGAGATCATAACACATATAAAAAGGAAAAAAACTACCAAAAAATATCTAGTAGCAATTAAAGCTGATATTAAAAAAGAATATGAAATCATTGAATGTGATCTTTTAAAAGACATATTACTTAAAACAGGTTTTAAGTTTTAACAAAGACCAAGTTAGGAAACTCATGATTTGCATTAACTCAGTAACTTATGTTATTTTAATTAATGTTGAGGTACACCAACTTGAACACCCTACCAGGGGTATTAGAGAAGAGGATCTTTTATCTCCCCTAATCTTTTGTCTAATAACACAAAACTTGAATGAACTCATAAAAGAAAAAAGAGAAAGAATTACTACAAGGGATTGTAATCGGAAACAACTGGTCGGAACTTTTATTTATTCTTCAAAATATCAAACTAATGAAAGGTATATTTTTTTCTTTTCTAATTTATATTTCAATTATTATGATATTAATATGTTAACTAGTGAATTTGTATCAAAAAGTATAAGAAAAGAAGTGTTCAAGTGATAAATTTGTTTGTATATTTTAAAAACTTATCTAGTTGTTTTTCTTATCATATTTGATTTGATTTTATTTTATTTATATAAATTATATTAGGGCTTTTTTTTTAAAGTTCGGCTTAAACCCCTAAAATGCCAGGACCGGCCATGAACAAAACAAACTCAAATATCAACACCTTCACAAAATGAACCAGTAACGTAGATGTTATCGAAATAGCGGGTTGGTATCGCTAATGATTGAAAATATGATTATTAAGAAAAACAAACTCAATCATTTTATGTTATAAATTCATGGATTGGGTTGATAACAAGATAGGGATGGTAGTTTTTCCGACCTCAAAAAATATTGTGTAAATTCATTCTGAAATAAAAATTGACCAAAAAGCGAGTGAAAGAATTTGTTACCCAAACAAAAAATTAACTACCTCCACCTTTAAAAAAAATTATTATTTGGGTAAATTTTTTAGGTAAAATTACCTTCTCCCCCCTCCCCTTCTTCTCTTTCTACTTCTCACTCTCTCTCTCTTTCTCTCTCTGACTAAAAAGTCTGGACCCTTCCATGTTTACATGTTTATAGTAGTGTTCTATTATTGTTAAAATTATTGTATGTTTTAGCGGAGTAATATATCGGAGGGTGTTGTCGATCATGTTTTCTAAACTATGTTAACATACTAACAAAATAACAAAATGGAAAACGTTTTAGAATGTCGGTCAAGTATTGTCGAAAATAAGGTTTGGACTATATTTTTCTGGTCTTACTCTTATCAAACAAGTTAGAAAATCTAAAATTTGTGCACTAAAAACACTGCATGCTAATGACGAGAAACATTAGTGGACCATTTACAACCAACAAACAACCGTGAAAATATTCAAAAATTATAAAAAGACCGTGAAAGTTATGTTGTAAGTATAAGATTTAATCTTTATTCGTCAACAAGACAATCACTACAATTCATGATCTTTGTAAATTAAATTAGGCTCTTCTCCACTTGTTAGTATGAAGATTGGTTGGCAAACCAAAAATAAAAAGGTCATAACATTCTATATCTTTATTGATTTCTGAAAAAAAAAAAACTAATAATGGACATAAAAAATATCATTCAAATATCACACAATGCCTTGTCCAAAAAAAATAAGACAATGATGTAAATTTAAATTGAAGAATAATATAAAAGAAAATGATATAATTAAATCATTTAACATACACAGTTTAATATTAAAATAGATGCATTTTATTTTAAATGATATCCAATACTACTAGGGATGGCAATGGTTACGGTTAAAAACCGAAACCGGTGATAACCAAACCGATTGATAACTGAATTATATAACCGTGGTTAAAACCATTAGGTTATGGTTTTGAAAAGTGTAACCGATGGTTAAAACCGTTAGGTTTTGGTTTTTGATAAAAATAAAACCGAAAAACCGAAAACCGTTTATTATCATATATACTTTCAATATTTATAATAATTTAGATTAAATTAGATATATTGAAATTCTACAAGCAAAATCAAAATACTAGAGTTAACCAATTAATAATAAATATGCAATTTAATCAAATACCAACATATTATTTTTATAAATCATGGAGTTTTCTTTTAGGGAAAATGACCCAAAAAATCAAAATAATATTATTTTCTGCCCAATAACCTCAATGATAAAATTTCTGCCCAATAAAATCATCTATTGAATTATTTTATACATTATTTGACTAAACTATCCCTACTTATTTTCTATATTACAAACTATTTAATATATATACCAATTTCTTTTCTTCTTCTCGTTCAAATCCCTAAATCATCAATCCCATCAAAACTACCTTCTCCTCCTCAACGTGTTTAATAGTGGGTTGGCTGTGACGGTTGTGGTGGTGGTATAGTAGTGCTTTGAGGCTGTGATGATTACCCAACCGCTCTCCTGCAAATTGGCCATCGCCACAAGGAGTTCATTCTCCACCATCATCAACATTGAAGAACCCAAATTAAGGTAAAACAAAATCATTTTTTTGCAATTGAAAACTTTATTAGATTTCTAAATGTGTGTTACTTTATAGGTCGCGGATGGATTTATCTTGGAGAAAACGTCATCACCCTTGGGTGTTCTTTTAATTATTTTTGAATCTCGGCCAGATGCTTTGGTGCAGGTAAACAGAATTTACTTTAATCGACACTTTAATTGATGTTATACTTGTTTCATATATATGTGTCACATATTTAAGGGTTTAAAAAGTGCAATCTTGCATAGTATAGGGAAGTGCAGTGCAAGATATTGATTGGATTTCGATTCAAATTCAAGCGGTTGAATCAATAATTCTTGAAGAAGTTATTTTCGTATAATATAGGGACTTATAGTGCTTTGAATTGTTATGGTTTGAATTCTTTATTAACATATATAACTTCTCCAAAACTTGCTTTCTCATCTCATTCTTCTTGAATTTATACTATTATAATTAGGTGGTTAGTCCAAGACTTTAATTTTGTTCATATAAGCTCTGAATCTGATGCTCTTGGAGAAACTATTATACATCAGATTTTAAGGAGCTTAAAATTTATTGCAGAAACGTTGAAGCCGGTGGATGGGAACTATCAGATCTTCCTTACATTCGAATGGTATGGATTTCTAAGTGAAAGATTTGATTAGATATTAAAAAACAAGAGGATTAATTAGAAATACCTCTTGAAGAGCAGCGGAATCCAAAGTGATTGAGAACTAGATAGTCTTGTGGTCTTGGATCTTCTTACTGGAAGAGAGACCTCTGTAATCACCACCTAAGAGCCTCCGATTAATTTGATTTTTGTGTGTGAATATTTTTGCAGAGAAAAGAGAGAGAAGATAGATGCGTAGAGTTATTGAATAGAAGTTGTAAGACATGAAACTCCTATATGAGGATATATATATCTTATTAAATGTATTTTGAATTTTAAATTCAAACATTTAATAACAACTGAATTCTGGCGGACAAAGAAAAAAACAAATTAAATAAATATAATAAATATTTATTTTATTTATTTCTTTCATTCTCCCACTCGCCATAATGAAGTTATATCTTATACATAGAATCCACATCTCATTTCATCATATCTTCCCATATACACACCTGAATCAAAATATCATCATACTTGGCAAATAGGTCGTGCGACCGGCAAGCATACGAGCATACGTTACTAATAACCTGTTAGGGTACATAGTTGCTCAAAAATAGTTCCATCCGTTACGTATCCTGCAGTACCCCAGACTAAAAAATATGTTGTATCATATTACAGTAACTCTGACCCCTTCTATATCACAACTTCTATGTGAAAAAGAGCTCACTGTCATTTCGTTTATGTGTCTCACTATCATGTTATAGTCCCTATTGACTTACATGATCGGTTAACCTGCAAGCACACATTTGATACACAATTCTAGTCTTCCCTTTACACTTATATCCTTTTATATTGATTAGGTTGCTTTCCCAAACATACCCCATTAGACCGAATCACTCATGATCATTGGTAATGTGTTCAAAGTAGCATACACCTAATCAAAATATCAAGATATAGTCAAAAGTAATAAGGGCACAAATCAAAGGTTCACACAGTGAAGAAACAGGGATCAATTCTTCACTTCCTTTTGGTCGAAAGCACACGTGGTATGACACACGTGTTATGGTATTATTCATATATCTCAAATTTGTATGTCACAATTTTAGAAATACCATACAGATATCTAATTAGACAAGCCTCGTTTGCCTAAGATGAATTCTTCGATCGATCAACCCTTTTATGAAATCAATCAAGCAATTCATATCTGGCTATTATAGACTAAGTAGATAGTGGGATTCTACTTCGATCATAATATAAGCTTAACATGGTTTATCCATGTTTATGATCTCATCTTAACACTCAGTTAAGGCGACTATCTTAACTCATTTTATCTCAAGGGTTCTTCACTGCTATGAGTTAGTCTCATCTTTGCGCACTTCTTATGCCAAAGGCGATTGCCTGTGTGACAGGGCCAATCTTAGTCTATAGGACATACATACTTACAAAACCACACGCAATATATATAATACATATCAAACATGATATTATTAAAATAAACAGTTAAATAAACATACTAATGGAAATATATACATGAATGCACATAAACTAGCAATAATTCATACATTATATCTTGCTTAATCCTATAGATCTAACATGATCCATGAATACATCCCTTGGGATAGCTTTTGTGAATGGATCGGCAAGCATATTGCGTGTGGGTATATATTGCAAAGTAACATCCTTTTGTGCAATTATATCTCTAACGAAGTTATACTTTATATCAATATGTTTGGTTTTGCTGTGATATTTTGGATCTTTCACATAAGCCATTGCAGCTTGACTATCACAGTATATTGTTATTGGACTCCCACTATCACCAGAGAATCCTAAATGTTCAAAGAACCTTTTTAACCAAACAGCCTCTTGAACCGCAGCTGAGCATGCTACAAATTCAGCTTCCATCGTTGACAAAGCTACACAGGTTTGTTTCTTGCTACTCCACGAGATTGCGCAATTATTTAGCAAGAAAACATAACCTGAAGTGGATTTACGCCCATCTATATCACCAGCCCAATCGGCATCTGTATATCCTTCTAGGCGTAATTTATCTCCTCGAAAGCATAAGGCATGATCTTTAGTGCCTTTTAGATATCTCAATATCCTTTTCACAGCTTTCCAATGCTCTTGTCCAGGGTTCGATTGAAAACGACTAACTAAACCTACTGCATAACATATATCTGGTCTCGTACACATCATAACATACATAAGACTACCAATGGCACTAGAATATGGTACTGTTGACATTTTCTGTTTTTCTTCTGTAGTACTAGGACACATGTCGAGAGTTAAGTTTATTCCCTTTGCTACAGGAGTGTCAATGGCATTGCACGTAGTCATACCAAAGCGCTCAAGTACATTCATGATGTAAGGTTCTTGAGATAGAGATAATAGTCTTCTAGACCTATCTCTATGAATCTTAACACCAAGAATATAATTTGCTTCTCCCATATCTTTCATATCGAATTGAGAAGCTAGCCACTCCTTGTTAGCTTGAATAAACTCTTTATCATTCCCAGCTAATAGGATGTCATCCACATATAGAGATAAAATTAAGAAATTTTTCTTGAAACGTTTAATATAAACACAGTGGTCTTCACTTATCATCTCAAATCCATTTGACGAGATGACCTCATGAAATCTCAAATTCCACTGTCTCGAGGCTTGCTTAAGACCATAGATTGATTTCAACAATCTACATACTTTATTCTCTTGATCTTTTGCAACAAAACCCGAGGGTTGTTCCATGAAAATTACCTCTTCTAAATCTCCATTTAGAAATGCAGTTTTAACATCCATTTGGTGCAACTCCAGATCGAGATGCGCCACAATAGCTAAAATAAGACGTATTGAGGTAAATCTAACAACAGGAGAGAAAGTTTCCTCAAAATCTATTCCTTCCCGTTGAGTATAGCCTTTCGCTACCAAGCGAGCTTTATACCTGTCAATGGAATTGTCAGGTTTCCTCTTTATTTTGAGAACCCATTTGTTCCCAATCGCTTTACGTCCTTTTGGGAGATCAACCAGTTCCCATACCTGGTTTTTCTTCATCGACTCCATTTCTTCTTCCATTGCTTTCCTCCATTCATTCTTAGCGGGACATGAGAGTGCTTCATTAACTGTTCGAGGTTCTTCTTCGTCTTGTGGAGTTATCATAAAGACTTCTCCTTCGATTTCAAATCGGCGACGAGGAACTAAACCTCTAGCACTTCTCTTGAGTTGAGAATCTTGAGAAATAGGATTACTAGATGATGCAATGGTTTCTTCCGTCTCAAGATTTAGAGGAGTGTCCGTCTCTATTTCTTGAGTATGTGTTACCTCCTCAGGTGTCACATTTGTTTGCATATCATCTTCCTGAATCTCATTTAATTCACATAAAATGGAATTTCTGTCAACCTCACCTCTGCTAGGAAAATCATTCTCTAAGAATGTAACATCTCGTGACTCAATTTCTGTAAGACCCCCATCATTATGTTCACCAATAAACACATATCCTTTAGAGTGATCTGGGTATCTAATGAAGATACACTTCTTACCTCTTGGACCTAACTTCCCATACTTATGAGATAGGTCATGAACATAGCCTGCCAACCCCCAAGGTCGCAAGTATGACAGATTAGGTTTCCTACCTGTCCATAGTTCATAAGGAGTTGATGGAATAGTCTTTGTGGGTACTCGGTTAAGTATATAACATGCGGTAAGCAATGCATCTCCCCAATAAGATATTGGAAGATTTGCTTGTGCCATCATAGACCTAACCATTTCTAGGAGTGTTCTATTCCTCCTTTCAGCCACACCATTCTGTTGTGGTGTTCTAGGAATTGTAAGTTGCCTTACTATCCCTTTTTCATCACACAGTTCTTTAAACTGATCAGATAGATATTCACGTCCTCGATCGGTTCTTAGGGTTTTCACCTTCCTCTCTAACTGATTTTCCACTTCATTGATAAATGTCATAAAACATTTCAATGCTTCAGATTTGTGAGAAATCAGGTAGACATAACCAAACCGAGTGAAATCATCTATAAAGGTGATGAAATAACGTTCCCCACGTCTAGTTTGAACACTCATTGGGCCACAGATGTCTGAATGAATTACTTGTAATGGGTACTCGACTCGTTTAGCCTTTCCAAATGGTTTTCGTTTTGCTTTACCTGCTAGACAATTTTCACAAGTTGGCAAGTTGACTTTAGTCAACGAACCCAAAAGGTTCGCCTTAGCCAACAAATTCATACGGTCTTGACCAATATGACCTAATCTAGCATGCCATACATTTTCTTCTACATTTGAATTACTAGAAGAAGAAGTATTAGTAGAAAAGCAACTACTTACATAATAACTATTAAACGAGTTATCATCATCTAGTACAATTAAACCATGCGAAATAAAACCAGAACCATAATACTTAGCGTCATAATAGATATCTACTTGTTTGTTATGAAAATGCAAATTAAAACCTAATCCTAGAAGAACAGTGACCGAGACTAAGTTCCGTCGAATGTCAGGTGCGTAAAGTACATCATGCAGGTACAAGGTTTGACCACCTCGCAAGTTCAATTTGCAAGTGCCAACTCCTTTGACTTCAACCTTATTGTTGTCTCCTACATATATCCACCTTGATCCCTCTGGAATCCGACGGTACTCTACATATGCCTCTCGGTCTTTGGCTACATGGTCTGTCGCTCCTGAGTCCACAGTCCACAAAGGATTAGAATCAGCAAGCAATACAGTACTGGTAACATAAGTAAAATTACAAGAAGTAAATGACATTGCTACCTTTCTGGGCTCGCTGCACTCGCGAGCGAAGTGACCCAGTTTGTCACAGTTAAAGCATTTCATCTTACTCTTGTCTTTCTTCTTACGGAAACGTTTTCCCTTATTGTTACCACCTTTCTTGTTCTTCTTGGAAACACGCTCATTTCCGTTCTTCTTCCCATTGTTCTTGCGCTTATTGCCAGAAACTTTGTGGGAACTTGACTCAGCAACATAAGCCTGACCCTGAGGCTTAATTGCATCTAGACGTTCATCTTCCAATGTCACATGACGAGCAGCATCATCAAAGGTTTTGATGTTGTCATTGTGAGTCAAGTTTATCTTCAAATGCTCCCAGTTATTTGGAAGAGATCGGATCACAGCTTGAACTTGTTGTTCATCAGTAAGGTTATGATCTGCATTCTTAAGTTCCCTAATCATGTTAGACATCTCTCGGAGATGTTGTTGCATGGTTTGATTAGGCTTCTTCTTGCAAGTGTCAAACTTAATGGTCAATTGACGCAACTTTGTCACAATCGTACCCCCATACTTCTCATTAAGAGCATTCCACATCTCGTGAGCAGTGAGGTATCGTTGACATTCATAGACAAGATCGTCATTCATGGAGCCTATCAAGATGCCTCTTGCAGTGGAATCTTTCTTTTTCCACTTCTCATAAGCCTCCATGTCCCTTATGTTTTGAGCTGTGTTGCCTTCCTCAGGCTGAGCCATGATGTTATTAACAGCCTCAAGAACATCTTGCTCTTCTAGAACATAATGTATCTTGAGCTTCCAAAGGTTATAGTTCTCACCATTCATCTTTTCTCCTTTGTTGAGATCAGCAATGATGGTTTTTGATGTCATTTTCTCTATAAAGTAAGATATTTCCATTAATAACATACATTTATTTAACAACTTTAAGCTATTAATGCAAATGGAATGAATAACAAAGATAACAAAATAAGTGATAAAGAAAGTTCACTATGTTCCCAATCATGAATCACTATATTTTGTTTGTCTTAATCATTCAATCAATTTCATTAACCGCAAAATAAGTTCTTCAAGAACTCCCACTTACTCTAACATAAATAGAGCGATATTGTATGAAAATAAACAACTAAAGCATAAAAGCAAAGGAAAAATAGTTGAATTCATACAAAACTAAAAAAAATGTCCAATACAGAAAATACTGAATCAAAGTGGATAAAAAAGCAACTAATGTAATTTCTAACAAACATGGAATGAAAAAAAGATTGAAGAAAACAACCTACTTAAGCAAACAACCTACTGCAAATTAAACTAGCAGACACCTTTCATATCCAATACTTTAACTTAGGGATCGACTCCTCAAATCTCACTTCCTCATATTTTCCAATCGGAAAATATCTATCAAGATTAGTGGTTGAACAATGCATTCCACAATTGCATTGTTCCGGCCTAACAGAACTGTTGAAATGCCTCCACATGTGAGACTCGGTCAAAGCATACACAAGCCACTCATATGTGTTATCTCGTCCATGAACATTGTTCTCCGGAAATTCATACTCCCATAAGATAACGAGATCCCTTTGCACTCTCTTGGCAAAGTTCTGCGAAGGATTTCAACCTTGTGATTTTCGCATATGATATCACCCCAATTGATGACATGTTGAATCAACCTATTCACAATTGCTACATGTTGCACCAAAGTGTGATTAGGTCTCTTCCTATAGTGGAGTGCTCGGATACTGTTCCTCAAAATCTGTCTTTGTTCAGGTGTCCTTGCTCGACGAGGTCTATGAACCCTTAGTGGTCCATTTGGATTCCTTACGTTCCTATGAAGTATTCGGTAATCTCTCAATAGGCGGAGCCTTGATTCCCGTGATCCCCTGGATCGTGTTTCCATCATTTTCTACATATAGAAAAATAAGAACGATAAAAATTACACCACAATCGATTAGGAAACGAAAAAAAACAGATTTTAGTATCTTTCCAGGAACAATGTTTATTAACAAGTATCTAAGGCAGTGAATCTGGTAAGGTCGTATGTCACTGGTTTGAATTGCCTGGGTTCGAATCACCCCAAATCAGGTCCAGTACCCCAGGAGCAGTTTCAGTTTTGCAGAAAAATTGTAGGTCCGAAAAAAAAAAAAATCTCAAATCAGGTACTAAAATCAATGCAGAAAAATTGTACGTAAAGCAAATAGTGTAGTCCAAATCAATTCTAATGGACAGAAATTCAATTATACAATTAAATGCACACAGAAGATTCAACCTAATTACAAATCTCTTGAAGTCCAGTAAATAAATGTGCGTCCAAAAAAAATATCAAATGTGGTCCGAATGTAATGTAAACAAAAAACAGTCCAAATAGATGTCCAGTAATACAAACTAATACATGCATGGTCCGAATGTAATGTAAACAAAAACAGTCCAAATAGATGTCACACAAACCGTCCAAATAGATGCCCACTAATACATGCATACATGCAGTAACATGGGACCAAAAAGAATTGAGACTATACAATCATACAGAAGACATGGGACCAAAAAGAAAAAAAAACTTTCGACAAAAATTTTCAGTTTCTTTCTTGAAGAGCACATAAAAAAAATCACACAGATCTAACATGTCAAAAACAAAAAAAACTTTTCGTATATCATGTCAGACCAAAAAATTTTAAAAAAAAAACTTTTTCTTATCTAAGGCTCAAAAAAAAATAATAACATGTATTATTTAATCTAATTAATTTCTTTTCATGGCTCTGATACCAATTGAAAGATTTAATTAGATATTAAAAAACAAGAGGATTAATTAGAAATACCTCTTGAAGAGCAGCGGAATCCAAAGTGATTGAGAACTAGATAGTCTTGTGGTCTTGGATCTTCTTACTGGAAGAGAGACCTCTGTAATCACCACCTAAGAGCCTCCGATTAATTTGATTTTTGTGTGTGAATATTTTTGCAGAGAAAAGAGAGAGAAGATAGATGCGTAGAGTTATTGAATAGAAGTTGTAAGACATGAAACTCCTATATGAGGATATATATATCTTATTAAATGTATTTTGAATTTTAAATTCAAACATTTAATAACAACTGAATTCTGGCGGACAAAGAAAAAAACAAATTAAATAAATATAATAAATATTTATTTTATTTATTTCTTTCACTAAGACTTTTGTATATTAATTTAATTTAATTTAATGTTACTATTAGGGTTAGGTGTAGACATTGCAGTCTAGTTTCCACTCTGAATGTTTGAATCGTTAGTTTATAGATCTAAAGTTTGAGTTTGGGTATCATGTTATTCAAAGGAGTAATATTCAATTTCGTATCATGGCTTATATAATGTAATGAAAGTTTAATTATAAGATTGTATTATTATTATTCCTATGCAAACAAAAATTAGATTCCGATAAAAAGTGCAAAATATGCACATGACTCAAGATATAAAAAGAGTGAGGTATGTCAAACTTGCAGTAAACTGAAAAATGTTTGAGGACCATTTGTGTAAATTTTGAAGTTTGATAACCAACTTCAAAAGATGTGAAAATGTATTATTTTCTTCAAAAGATGTGAAAATGTATTATTGTCTTCTTTTCCTTTTCTACTTATGCACTTCTTTTTTGTCTTATTGTCTTCTAATTCACTCTTTAAAATTTTGCAGCCTCATGTTGATTTTGGATTGAAGCTTTTAGGTGTTGATTTGCAGATAAGGAGTATTGGTGGGGTTTTATTTAGTTGATGGGATTTATTTTTGTTATGGGATTATATACGTTAGTTGATAGGATATAGTTTGCATTGGTGGGATTTTTTTTTTGTCAAAATATTGGTGGAATTCAATACAACTTTGATGGGATTTTATACGTTAGTTGATGAGATATAGTTGTATTGGTGGGATTTTTTTTTGTCAAAATATTGGTGGAATTCAATACAACTAGTGATGGGATTTATATGCGTAATGACGGGATTCGTCGGTGACGGGAATCGTCCTTGACGAGAATCGTCCGTGACGGGAATCGTCATTGACGGGAATCGTCCTTGACGGGAATCGTCCGTGACGGGAATCGTCCTTGACGGGAATCGTCCGTGACGGGAATCGTCCTTGACGGGAATCGTCCTTGACGGGAATCGTCTTTGACGGGTATAGTTCTTATGGTGTAAGGGTAAACATGTAATCTTATAATAGTAAGTTAATGGATGATTCTTTGGGGCAAGTATAATATTAGTTTGATTTTTTGGGTCATTGACCCTTTCTTTTATATGTGTGGTTTTATTTCATAGAATTTAATATATTTATAAAATTATCATTTGAATATGGTTAAAACCCGCAAAACCGTTTAAAAAACCGAAACCGAATAATACGGTTATGGTTTTAAAAACTGTAACCGATGGTTAAACCCGTTAAGATATGGTTTTCAATTATAAAAACGGTTATGGTTTTTAATTATAAAAACGGTTATGGTTTTTGGAATTTTTGCAAAAAACCGATCCGTTGCCATCCCTAAATACTACTTAAAAATATAAATTCTTAAGAAGAATTCCTAAGGGTTCATTCAGTCAAGCTATCCTGCTTTATAAGTAGTTTTCTTTTTTAAGACCAAAAAAATAAAAATAAAATTAATAATCCGAAAACGTTAATGTTCTAATTTCAGATACTCATTATCTAACCTAACATTGACCAAAAAAGAAAAATCTAAACATAAGAAAAAGAATCAACTTAAAGTGGAAAAAATATTTGAAAATGAGAAGAAGAAAAATCACACAACTACGATTAATATAAAACTATATATATATGAGCAAGGAAAGAAAGTAGCAATGAGATTAGGGAGAGCCTTTTTCACTCGTCAAACAAATTGAAACAAGTAGAATTAAGTGAAAGATAAAAGGTGATCGATCACCAAACTATATAATGCAAATCTGCAACACACAATTGACAATACAATCCTCCTTTTAAACCACAACAACTACTAATAATCCATTACAAACAGCTACTTTATCAATTTTATCATTATTGCCCCTCCCCTGATTCTGGTTTTGAACCTTCCTTGACTTCATAATCATCCCATCACAGATCTTGTTCTTGTTAAGCTCAGACTCTATCTTGCTCCTGTATTCTTTAATAACATTAACATGATCTTCGTAGCTCTCAGTCTACTATGACCAACTAAAATAACCTGCAGAGGCATGATAATGGGTGGGACCCAATTTCTTGACACTACACCAAATATATAACATAGCTTAAAGATTAGAAGCCAGTACAAATTTCGACCTAATATACAAGATCATCATCATCGTGTCAGCTCAGCTCCTTCCAAATAGTTCAAAGTATTGCTTATCTACATTATATGTCCCTATGTTATGCAAAAATTGCACTATAGGTCCCTATATATATTTTTACTTTACCTGACTTCCAAGAGATGGAATTGTTTGATGAACAATCCATTGAGCATCAACTACACCAATTTTCTCATGTGGCGGCTACAGTACCAAAACTAAGATTATTAAATTGCACTATAGGTCCCTATACTATACCAAAATTGCAATACAGGGGTGCACTAAACTCTACACATCTTCTGAGAGCAAAATCAAGTCCCCATCGATGTACTAAATCATTCTACAACAAAATTGTAATATAGGTCCCTGTATTATTCAATAATTGCACTATAGGTCCTTATATATACACTTTTTGGCTACTTCAGGTCCTGAAAATCTTTTACTGAATAAGGTGACTGACTACAGATTGGTACAGAGCCATGAAGAGACTGTTGATTAAATTAAAAGTTTACATCTGTTAAAATCATATCAAGAAACTTAGGATGTTTATATATCATTTCATAAGTAGTTGCATCCACTGAAAAACCATGTTTTCTCATTTCCTTAACCCATTCAATTGCCTCTTCATACTTTTTTTTCTTCATAAACCCCCGGATAATAACGTTGTAGGTCACACTATCCGGGGAGAAACCTTTTTTCTTCATACTTGAAAACCACTCTTTTGCATCTTTAAACATTCCTTTGTGGCAAAATCCACTTATAATGGTAGTATGGGTATATATATCAGGCTCCAAACCTTTGGATGATAGATTATAAAAAATATCAATTGCAGCATCAAGTTGTCCATCTTTACATAATCCATGAATAATAGTATTATATGTCACAATTGTAGGAGTTATATGATGACTACTTTCCATAGAGTCTAATAAAGATATAGCCTCGGGAACACGTCCATTATTACACAATCCGTTTAACATTATATTATATGTAACAAAGTCAGCCTCAGATTTCATCTTCTTGAACAGATCCTGCGCAATGACACATATACCCTTCTGAAACAACCCTTGTATCATACTGCAGTATGTAACAGTATCAGGCTGTAGTCCTTTAGAAGGAATGTCTTGAAAAAGTTGAAAAGCTTTATCAACCCATTCTTTCTTCACCAAACCATTAATTAAAGTGTTATACGTTTGAATATCAGGATCACAACCTCTAGCTATCATGATAGCTAATAACCCCACAGCTTCCTCCATTTCTCCCCTTAAACAATGTGCATCTATCAATGCATTGTAAGTAACAACATTGGGTTTTAGACCTCTTTCAGTCATGATTTCTACAAATTCTTGTGCTTCTCCCACTAATCCTTCCTTACCATGTGAATCAACCAATATGTTAAATGTATGTAAATCTGGAAGAATTTTATAATCCAACATCTCAATCAACAACATTTTAGCCTCTTCCTTCCTCTCAAACTTACACAATCCATGGATCAACGAATTATAAGTCACAACAGTTGGATAGATGCCCTTATCTTTCATCTCAGAAAATAATTTAACAGCATCATCTATCATACGATCCTTGCATAGAGAATCAACAATGGTGTTATAAGATTGGATCCCAGGTTTACACCTCCCTTTTTCAAATACACGTAGCAATTCGAGAGCTTTAAGTGTATGTCCAAGTTTACAAACCCCATTTAGCACAACCCCAAAAGTAACTTCATCACACGGTTCACAAAGATTTTCCCTCTGTAACCTATTAAACAACTTTACAGCTTCATTTCCTCTATCTTCGCTAAAGAGGCCCTTCATCAGATTGGTATACGTAACCACAGTAGGAACATGACCGCTTTTCAACAGACAACCTAATACCGACAATCCCATATTGCTTTTTTTTAAAGAGCCGTAACAATTTATAGCTATAGTCATCGTATAGACATTTATTGGAACACCTAACATGCGCATTTCTTTGAAAAGAGAAATAGCAGCAGAGTGTTGTTTCATCTTTACAACCACGGCTAATAGCTTATTGTAGCCTCTAATAGAAGGCTTAGGTCGCATTCGAACCATTCGATACAGTGCAAAACGAGCGTCTTCAACATTATTGATATCTTTTTCGAAATCATTAGAATAAGAATAAGATGAAAATGAATTATAACAGAATTGGGTAAAAGGGTTACCAAATTTGTTAAAGTAAGAACGAGACGATCTATAGCAAATCAGATTCCACCCACTTAATGAACTACTCAGTTTCATCTTCAATTCCTAATTTTTCGGTTTCTTTAAAATTTTTTGTTTTGGAAATTAGGGGAGAGTGAAGTTGTTTGGGGGTTTTCTTTTGGGTTTGTTATTTTTTTTTTTTTTCGAAAATGCAATGCATTAATTTAAAATATTCTTACAAATAAGTCAATCACTAAAGGACGAAAGAAACAACAACTAAGGTTAACTGATAGAAGAAGGAGAAGTAGAGTGTATCTCCAAATGCTAAACGAAGAAGCTCTAGGCTTTTTGTTAGCAACTCTATCAGCATTCATGAAATTGGATCTCTTAACCAAAGAGATTTTAAAGAAATACAAACCCTTACAAATTCTAAGCTTCTTAACTAACATTCTAACAATACTAGATTGAAAACTGAAGTTGTTGCAATCAATTTCCACAATGTCTGAAATAAAAGCACAAGCTCCATGCTCTCCTTTCTTTCCTCTAGCCTCTGCTATGGTATCTGAATTAACTTTCTGATTCCAAGCATAGTCTTCTACCATTCTTCCTGCCTCCTGTGTTACAGCTTCCTTACTATCTGTAAAAACGAAACAGAGAACATAAAGGTAGAAAAACCTAACTCTTGTGTTAACAAGATAATCAAGTCCTGCACCAATAAAAAGAATTAATGCATCAAAACAAGTTAATTTGATCAAATTCCAACTAACAGCTACACAAAACTGCATAATTGTTGGTTTTACAGATTCCTTACTATCGCAACTCAGTCTAGAAAGGCTGAATCTTAGAACTGGATTATCACCATAGTTAACAGTACAGATTTTTTTTTTTTTTTAAATTTCTGTTTGTAAAGTCTAAGCAATTGGTATTAATAACCAACTTAACCAAGTAAATATTAGTGTCGTTAGACTCCTTATTCACTTCACAAAATATAACCTTATGAATGGAAATTGCTAATAACTGCTCTTTCCCAATCATATTAATATAATAGTACAGAGTCCATAGAAGTACCTGTCCAGCCATCAATGCTTTAACACAAGTATTTTGCATTCTAAACTCTTCAGCTAGTTGATGTAAGGAGCCATCCAGGGACAAATAATTCTTACAGATTTCAAAAATTAAAGTATAAACCTTATTTTTGAAATTTAAAACAGCCATCAATGCTTTAACACGAGCATTTTGCAACCTAATCTTAACAGCTAGATGATGTAAGGAACCATCAATTGCTCTAATGGCCTGGATTTCGTTATTGGGTGGAGTTGGCAACGAAAGAGACTGCTCGTTGTTTGATGGACAAATCGGATCTAGAAAGAAAGTTGGGCCCAGTAGAAAAGATTGTCCAAGATCTGTAATTTGCTGCAGAAATGAAGAAGTTTTGTAGGCTGAAGGTGACTGGAAGTATATCGAACGGAGGTGGTTCGCGGAGGAGATTGGTGGTGGGTCGGAATAAAAAGCGAAGTGGGTTGGATCCATGGATGTCGGGGCTTTGTGTGGAGGAAGCTCTTGGTTCTGATTGGTGATGGGCTGGAGGTCGGATCAGGCTCAGAAGAAAGAAGATGGAGGCTGTCTTCTCCATTTCGTTTTTCCAGTAAAACCCTAGGAGAGAGAGCATCTTCTAAAGCGTTCGAGAAAGAAGAAAGGTTAAAAATGAGATCTTTTGGGTTTGTTAGATTTCGTATCAAGGGTACAGGCAGATTTT
The DNA here is from genome assembly GCA_029959085.1 of Nemophila menziesii. Taxonomy (NCBI): domain Eukaryota; kingdom Viridiplantae; phylum Streptophyta; class Magnoliopsida; order Boraginales; family Hydrophyllaceae; genus Nemophila; species Nemophila menziesii. The sequence continues at coordinate 245,741 of JARWIR010000084.1, read as the reverse complement.
CCTAAATCGACCCGGATTTTCCACAATATAAAAAAAACGTAGAAATAGCCAAAAATTCTATTCAGAAAATGTATTAAAAATTAAATTAAGTTTTTAGCAAAACCAATAAGAAAATCTCTACTTTCTTTATTCATTTTTATTTGTTTCAAGAAAATCCAAAAAAGGATGTCGGACTTCTCTCACCCAACCACCACCAAAACACCCAGCCACCACCAAAACCATATTTTGTTCCCATCCCCTTACTAATTCCTTCATTCTCACCGATTACCTTCCAGGTTAGTCTTTCCCTTCCTTTTCCCCTTTTCTTTATTCTCTTATCTCGCTCTGTTCCTACCTCCACACCTTCTTGCTTCCCTTTCCAAAAAACTCTGCTACCTGCAAACACAATGGAAAAACCAAAAGCTTAAGTTAAACACAAAATAAAACCAAACAAAATCATTCTCAAACCTGTCCATAACTCAATCTATGCCACCATTGAAAAACCAAAACTCCTTGCTAAAATCATAAGTAACAAACCCACCAGCTTCAATTTTCTGAGAAAAACAGTTAACAAATCATGGGGGCTAAAAGAAGAAATCATTACTGAAAAAATGGGCTTCAACTCATGCTTAATAAGCTGCAACTCTGATGAAGACTATCAAACCAAAAAAAGTTGGTCAAATGAGAGTCAACACCTGAAAAAATCCTCTCTAGCCATTCATCCTATCTAAGTTTTATTCCACCAGATTTTTTTCTCTTTCTTCCACTTTTACAAAAAAAAAACACCTTTTTTGCTTTTTCTTTCTTCTGATTTGGTGTTAATCCCAAGATCTGGGATCTATCACTAAATCAAATTCAAAAAAATTATCCATTCTTCCTTATCCATTCAACCGACCATCACCTAAAACAAACATTCCCACCATTAACCTCAACCACTCCCCGTGTTCATATCTCAAAATGACTAAACTGATTAATTCAAACAAAGTTAATCAAAATGGAAAGTCGATCCCAAGAACAAAGACGAAATACAGTAATATTACTAGGGAAATCTTCTCTCCGTGCAACCCTAATGAAACGAATGAAGTTGGTGAAAGTTCTAAAGCTCAAAAACCAGAAGATGCTCAGTCACCGTTACAAAGATCTGAACCTCAAACTCCGGTTAACACTCCGATACTAGCGGTTGCAGAGACTCCGGAACAGAGTGTAAGAAAAGACCCTATCACGTGGTCAAACCTACTAAAAAAAGGGGATGACAAAACGTTCAAGCTCGAATATCACTCGCTGGAAAAGCTAGGTACGAAAAAAGTCATCAAACCACCTAAAGATGTGTTCGATGAAGGAGATGAACAATGGGTTAACTGCCTTGTAGGACAATTTCTCGATAATCCTCCAAACTTCTACGCTATCACCAATTTTGTCAAATATCAATGGCAGAAATTGGGTAAAATTAATGTTAAATCTAGCGGAAAAGGGCTTTATGTTTTTAAGTTTGAGAATCAACAGAATTGTGACAAAGCCATGGAGCAATTCTGGCACATTAACGGTAAACCTCTGCTGTTGAGACCATGGACTCCTAATGTTCAGTTTGAAGCTATAGATGTCACTAAAATTCCAGTATGGGCGAAACTCATAAACGTACCAATGAATCTTTGGACACAACGTGGGCTTAGTTACGTTGCAAGCGGAATTGGAGTCCCGTTACAAATGGATTCGATCACAGAGTCGAAAACAAGGTTGGGATACGCTAGAGTGTGTGTAGAAGTTAATACTAAAGAAGAATTAACTGAAACAGTATATGTTGATGTGGGAAAAGAAGATTTACACGAAGTCAAAGTAGAATACGATTGGAAACCAATCTTATGCGTCAAGTGTAACAAACTGGGACACATTGAGGCTAAATGCAACAATATTCAAAAAGTATGGGTGCCTAAAAGCTCTAATACTAATGAACAAAGGAAAAATGGGAACAAAGAGTTGGAATGGAGAAGTGCGAGAGGAAAACAAGTAATACAACAGAGTGGAACTAGTGAAAGGAGTAATTCTGAAATACAAACTAACAACAAGTTCAAAGAATTGCGAAATGGTGAAGAAAACATAGACAGAGATGTCCTCCAATTCATAAACCGTGAGGGAGGAGAAGAGATAACAAGACCTCCAAACTTATGATAATAGCTACATGGAATGTAAGAGGATTGAATAATGTCTTGCGTCAATTAGATGTTAAAGACTTCTTAGCTAGCAATAAAATAAACTTAGTAGGATTACTAGAAACTAAAGTTAAAATTAGTAAAGTTTCTACTATAATTAAAGCCCATTTCTCAAACTTGGAGATGATTCATAATTACAATAAAGATATCTCAGGAAGAATATGGATTTTGTGGAACAAATACTATGTTAAGGTTAATCTTCTTAAAGAGACTGCTCAAGCTATATTCATTGAGGTGGAATCTATTGAGAATAAAGACACATATTATATTGCGATGGTTTATGCCTTTAATGATGATAGAGATAGAAGAAGTTTATGGACTGATATAGTTCAATGGAGCAAAGATCATGAGGGTGATAAAGTATGTGTGATGGGAGATTTTAATGAGATTCTGAAGATTCAAGATAGGCTCAATTGCGATGAACTTGAAAATGGAGCACTTGAATTTGCAGAATGCTTAGATGATGCTAATTTGTATGAACACAATTATTCTGGGCAATACTACACATGGACTAATAAAAGTACATCTGAGATTAGAGCAAGTAAGATCGATAGGGTCTTTATAAATGCCAAGTGGATGGACACAAATGAATCAAAAGTAATAGTCATTCCTCCTTCAACCTCAGATCATTGTGCTTTGAAGATTGAATTTGGAGATCAAAGGAAAGGCTTTCAAAGCTCATTTAAATTCTTTAACATTTGGACATCTCATGAGGGATTCCTTAATACAATAAAAAAGGCCTGGAATCAACAAATTGAAGGGAACTTAATGTACAAATTGTGCTACAAACAGAAGTGTACTAAAATTGCTTTAAAGAAATTCAATAATACATACTTCAGGAGAAACTCAACAGTTATAGAGTCTATCAAAAGCAACCTAATTAAGGTGCAAACTTTAATTATGGAAGGAAATACTAATGAAGCTAACCTGAAGGAGGAGAAGATTTTGGAGAAGGAGTTAGAAGATGCTATGATTATACAGCATAATATACTAAGACAAAAAGCTAAGGCAACTTTTACAACAGATATGGACTGTAACACGGCTTATTTCTATAAAGTAATCAAAGGCAGATATGCTAGAAACAAAGTTTCAGTTCTTACTAAAGACAATGGAGAAACTGTCACAGATGCTGAGCAAATAAAAAGTGAGTTCATAAAATTTTATAAGGATCTTCTTGGGACTGAAGATGCACACGAAGAAATATGCGCTGTATCAACTCTAAGAAATCTTATTCACACTCAAATAACTGAAGAACAAAGCCAAGAACTAAGCAAGCCTTTCACAGATAATGAGATTAAAGAGGCTCTATTCTCAATCAATGAAAACAAAAGCCCCGGGCCAGATGGCCTGAATTCGTGCTTCTATAAATCTACTTGGAGTATAACAGGAAAAGATTTTATTGATGCAGTGAGACAAAGCTTAGAGAATAATCAATTGCTCAGTCAAGTCAATGCTACCAACTTAGTCCTTCTGCCTAAGGAAAAAGATGCATCAAGTCTAAAGAAATTCAGACCGATTTCGTGTGTGAATACAATATATAAAACCATCTCCAAAGCTATCTCTAATAGGCTGAAGAAGGTATTAAACTCTATCATCTCACCTAATCAGGCGGCTTATGTAGGGGGAAGATTTATAAGCGACAACATTCTTGTTGCACAAGAAGTTGTTTTGGGATATGAAAAGAAAGATTCAGCTCCAAAATGCACTATTAACCTAGACTTGCAAAAGGCATACGATAGTGTAAATTGGAGATTTCTCATAAGTACACTACATGCTTTCAACTTCCCAAGCAAGTTTATAGAGTGGATAAAAATGTGTATATGCTCACCATCATACTCAATCTGCCTAAATGGACAATCATGTGGTTTTTTTAAGGGGAAGAGAGGGCTCAGACAAGGAGACCCTCTCTCTCCATACTTGTTTGCTATATGCATGGAAATATTCTCTGGACTTTTCAATCATATGGCTAATAAGAAGAGTTTCAGCTATCATCATAAATGTAGAGTAATGAAACTAAATCATTTGATATTTGCAGATGATATTAATCTTCTTAAAGGCTGATGGAAAATCTGCTAGAATAGTAAAAGAGGCTCTAAACATCTTCTCTAGGCTATCAGGACTGAACATTAACTTCAACAAGAGTGAATTATACTTTGGTGGAACAACTCAAACTAAGATGAATGAAATTTCTGCAATTCTAGGTATAAAAATTGGATCATTGCCAGTTAGGTACCTTGGAGTGCCTCTTAACTCCAAGAAACTATCTGTTCATGATGGGAATAAGTTAGTAGAAAAGATTTGCAGTAGTATAAATGCCTGGTCCTCAAAGTTATTATCATATGCTGGGAGAACTGAGCTAATAAAATGTGTTTTGGTAAGCAAAATTCTGTTCTGGTGCAGAGTATTCTTGTTACCAAAACAGGTTATATATAAATTAAATCAAAAGATAAGTAGCTTCTTATGGAGGGGAAATTCAGATGGAGCGAGTGGCGCAAAAATATCTTGGGACAAAATTTGTACAAGCAAAGAACATGGAGGACTTGGAATACCAAATTTAGAAGATTTGAACAAGGTGTGTCTCTTATATACCTTTTGGAGAATGTACTCTCAGAAGAACAATCTATGGAGTCTTTGGGTACACAAAAACATCATACAAGATAAATGTATATGGAGCTTAGACATAAAACAAGCCCACTCTTGGACTTGGAAACAACTTATGAAGATCAGGAGTATCGCTTATGAACTTATTTCACATAAGGTGAAAAATGGCAAGAATACTTATCTGTTATGGGATAATTGGATTGAAGGCAAGAATGTGGAGGAGTATCTAGGAGTAGAGCTCGATAAAAACAACATAAACAAAGACAAAACAGTTCATAGCTGTTTTGGTGGAAATAGATGGAGATTACCTCCTTGTGTAGGCAAGCTATTGCCTTATGTGAATGATTTAAAACTTACACAAGGTGAAGATGCGATCATATGGGCTGAAAGTAAAAGGAAAGTTTTCTCATTTAGGAAAACATTGTGCAGAATAAGATCTAATCGAGAAGAGGTAAAATGGCACAAAGTTGTATGGTCCAAACTAAATATTCCAAGATGCTCTTTCATATCTTGGCTTGCGATGCAAGATAGATTACCAACAAAGCAGAGGGTGATTAGCTGGGGATTAACCGTTGATCCACTCTGCGTTTTTTGCTACGCGAAAACTGAAGACTTGCAGCATCTTATGGTAAATTGTTCCTTTACCAGCAGAATACTATATGATATTCTAAAAAGTTGTCATCATAACTGTAATCACTCGAATATGGATGAATTAGTGGAGAATGTGGTCAAAATCTCAGGACATGAAAAGGTAGCTATAATGAGCTTGATTATCACCTCATATATTTACTGCATTTGGAACGAAAGGAATGAAAGAATTCATGGGGATAATTCCCTCAATGAGCAACAGATAATTAAGAAGATCAGTAACATGATCAATATGAAGATGAACGGGAGGAAGTTCAAAACAAAGAAGGCTGAAAATTTAAAGAAAATATGGGCTGCGTAATTGGGCCATGTTTTAACTTGTTTTGAATGTAATAGTTAATGTGTAATAGTCTTAGCTTGAGATAGGTATAAAGTTTGGGCCTACTCTCTAGTTTGTTAGAAAGGGGTCTATTAAAGTTTATTGTAAGGATATTGGATGTTAATCTTTCATTTTAATAAAATTTGATTTAATGATCAAAAAAAAAAAAAGACTATCAAACCATTCTCAATAGACGACCACCTAGTAGGGAAACACATACTCATCAAAGAATAGAAAGAGAGTGAAAATTACACCATTGAAACTACCAACACAACAATTTTCTGGGTGCAAATTCATGGTCTTTCAGGAAGCTATATCTCTGAAGAAAATGTTGAAACAATAGCAGAGAGATTTGGTAAGGTTACTGAAATCCAACTCCCACCCATAAATTCTTTTAAAGAGATAAGCTATTGTAGAGCTAGAGTTGAATGGAATATTAACCAACCATTATGCTTTTCATATGCTTTCAATTTATCTGAATATAGAAGCCTCACTGGGTTACTAAAGTTTGAAAGATTGGGTGAATTTTGCTTTGCTTGTGGTCATCTGGATCACATAGAGGAAGACTGTAACAATAAAATCAAGCTTAAGAAAAGATTGGGTAAGTGGATCCATGGAAATGAGAAAGATTTCAAAAAATTAGATAAACAACCAATGGACTTTGTCTTCACGGCGATGAAGGAAAACCCGAGTCCAAACTCAAACTCAGTGATTGGAAAACCAAGTGACAACAACGATTCGAAGAAGGACAACAGAGCTCGACTCGGTACCATGAGAAAGGACAAGGTAATGGCAGGAAATAATACAGCAAAAAACAAGGTGTACGAGGTAGTGGAGAAGACAAAGGACATAGTAGTGCAGGTGGATTTTGATACCTTGGCTAATCCGTTAAAATATATGTTTGGACCATTCATGGGTCCAAATAATATAAATGAAGCTGATCCCAAAACCCATATTGGGACTATAATAAACGAAGCTACAAACATATGTGAGCCTCTCAACCTCTCATTTGGCTTTATTAAAAAAAGTGAAGTGGATCGGGCCTTATCTGCGGAACAAAAGATTGGTTTTATAAACCAAACCAACAGCCCAAATACACAACTACAAAGTGCTTATAATAATAGCCCACAAAAACAAATCTATAACAACAATAAATTAAACCCAGGCCTCCCAATCAACAAAGAAGAAGAACCTAATCCCAACCCACACCAAACTAATTCCTACCTGGTGTATGAAGATGATGAAGATGAAAGAATGGAAGAGGTTAAAGGAAATTTTGGTAACGAAAAACTTCGAGAGGAAAATAGATTGAGAAGATTAGAGGCGTACCATCAAATGGGAGAAAAATCTAAAAATGAAAAAATATGGAAGGCAAGATGGACATCAGCTATGGGTACCAACAAAATGGAACTCCAAATGGATGAAGAACAAAGCAATGATGGTAGATATGTGGAGGATAAGCAAGAGGAAGAAGAGAAGAAAGAGGCTAATGTGTCTTGCGGGGTTGAACCAGATCAACCCCAAAACCAGAAATGACACAAATAAGTTGGAACTGTCAAGGTCTGGGCTCAGACCTAACAGTTTTGACACTCAAAGATATTGTTGTTCAGTATCACCCAGAGGTAATCTTTCTATCTGAAACAAAAAATAAATCTTCTTATGTGAAAAAAATTGTTGATGATATGAACTATGAAGTTGCTTGTTTAATTGACCCTAAAGCTACCAGTGGGGGTTTAGCGCTTCTAAAATGGCCTAATACTGATATATAAATACTTGAAGCTACAGACTTTTACATACAGTGCATTAATCAAACTGATAAAAATGAGAAATATTGCTCTACCTATGTTTATATACCTTCTGATGATAATATGAAAGATGCATTTCTTAAAGCTATAGATTATTGTCACAGGTTTCACTCTAACCTCCCTTGGAATATCATAGGGGACTTTAATATATATATATATATATATATATATATATATATATATATATATATATATATATAGAAACTCCTCTGAAATTAGAGGGTAAAGGCCCTAATAAACCCAATATGGAAAGACTTAATAACTGGCTTAATATAATGAATATGACTGACCTAAACTCTAAAGGGTGTAAATATACTTGGGCTAATAAAAGAAGTATTGATGAACTAATAAAACAGGTAATTGATAGATGGACTAACAATAAAAAATTAGATCACCTTTTCCCTAATGCTTGGGTTGCTATTCTACCCTCGGTAGACTCTGACCATGCTATGTTAATTCTTATTAAGAATGAGAGAACCATCCCCTTTATAAAAAGATTCATCTTTTGTAAAACTTGGCTTGAAGATGAGGAATGTGTGGATCTTATTCTAAAAAGCTAGATTGAAATGGCTCTAATTAGAGGTAAAGGTATCCGTTAAATGGGGGGAAACTACACCCTTTAGCTGGTAAGATTACTGAATGGGCTAAGAATCTAGCTAAAATAAAAAAAGAAGCTCTGAAAAATGACAATGCTAAGCTAAAAAATATGATTAACTCTACTCACCCTATAAATTGGGATGAATATAACTCAATAATTGGTAGAATGGAAAAAAGATGGAAAAATGAAGAAATTTATTGGAAATTAAAATCTAGAATAAAATGTCTACTTTGGGAGATAGAAATACCTCCTACTTTCATGCTATTACAAAAGGGAGAAGAAAAAGAAACAAAATCACTAGACTTCTTACTGAAGATAATAAATGGGTTGATACAAAAATTGAAATGGAAAATGAGATTAAAACCTACTTTAGAAATATCTTTAGCTCAAAGGGACCTAGAGATTTCTCTCCAATGATTAATACCTTAAAAGTAAGTGTTAATGAGGATATTAACTCTGACCTTACTAGGCTTGTTGGTATTAATGAAATTAAGGAAACTCTTTGGGAAATGGGAAATGATAGGTCCCCTGGACCAGATGGATACCCTATATATTTCTTTAAAAAACATTGGGATACGCTTAAATTTGATATACTTAGATGTATCTCTGACTACTTATGGAATGATGGTAATCTATTTGAGATTAATAAAACGATTACAACTCTTATTCCTAACCTTAACCTTAACCTTGACCTTGACCTTGACCTTGACCTTGACCTTGAACTTGACCTTGAACTTGAACTTACCTTACCCTTAGTCTTAGCCTTAGTCTTATCCTTAGCCTTAGCCTTAGCCTTATCCTTATCCTTAGCCTTAGCTTTAACATTGACCTCGACCTGGAATTTGATCTTGAATTTGACACTAACCTTGACCTTAACCCTAACATTAATTTTAACCTTAAGTTTAACCTTAACCTTAACATAACTTGTAACTGTAACCTTAACCTTAACATTGACCATAACACTCAACCCCTTAACCTTAACATTAACCACTTAATTATAAAACTTAACCTTAACTTAACCTTAACCTTAAACTTAACCTTAACCTTAATCCTAAGCTTAACCTTAACCTTAAACTTAAATTAAACTTAACTTTAACCTTATACTTAAACTTACACCATAAACCTTAAACCTTGAACCTTAATCTTCACATTCACCTTAACCTTAACCTTAACCTTGACCCTTAACCCTTGAACCTTAACCCTTGAACCTTAACCCTTAAACCTTAAACCTCAAATCTTAACCTTTACCTTCATTATAACTTTAACATTAACCTTAACCATAATCTTAACTTTAAATTTAATACTTAACCTTAACCATAATCTTAAAGTTAAAACTTAACCTTAACCTTGAACCTAGATTCTTCAACCTTAAACCATAACCATAATTTTAACCATAACATTAATATTTAACCTTAAACTTTACTTTAAACCTTAACCTTAAATCTCATCTTAACCTTTATCTTAACAATACCCTCAACCTTAACCAAATGAAGATTCATCACAGTAATATTCGACCTTAAACCTTAAACCTTAAACCTTAAATCTTATTAAACCTTAACCTTAAACCTTAAACCTTAAATGTTAAATCTTAAACCTTGGGTTTAACCTTAACCTTAAACCTTAAACGTCAAAATTTACCTTAACCTTAACTTTGACCTTAACCTTAACCTTAACCTTAACCTTGACCTAAACCTTGAACTAAAACTTAACCTTAACCTTTAACCTTTATCCTTACCCCTGACCTTGACCTTAACCTTAACCTTAACCTTAACCTTAACCTTAACCTTAACCTTTACCTTAAACTTAGCCTTAGCCTTAGCCTTAATCTTAACCTTAACCTTAACCTTAACCTTAACCTTAACCTTAACCTTAACCTTAACCTTAACCTTAACTTTAACCTTAACCTTAACCTTAATCTTAACCTTAAACTTAATCTTAACCTAAACGAGAAAAAAGAAAAGAAAAACCTTAACCTTACCCTGACGAGAAAAAAGAAAAGAAAAACCTTAACCTCAACCTTAAGACTTTCACCCAAGGAACTTGGGTTTGCTTCTCGTCCATGGAACAATTTGTTTAAGTGTCTTCAGACACGGGTTTTACCTAGTATACGGGAGGAGAGATGACATCTTATTTTTAAAAGTAGGCTAGCAGGTATTAATATATAAACAAAAAATCAAAACAAAACTTCAAGCTAATTTTGATTTGGCGTCTCTCTCCAAGCGATCCAGTCTAACCTTTCCACCAAGTCGCTCTCATGAAGAAAACCGCCGCCACTTGTGGACTATTCTCCAACTTAAATCAGATAATTTTGAAAAATTTCAATTTAATTTATTACAACTTAATTTGGGTTTCTTAGTCAAGCCGGGTTGATGATGGTGGAGAATAGTCCACAAGAGGCGGCGGTTTTCTTTTGCAGGAGAGCTGCTTGGTGGGAAGGTGATACTGAATCGCTTTGAGAGAGACGCCAAATAAAAATTTGCTTGAAGTTTTGTTTTAATTTTTTGTTTATATATTAGTCCCGGCTAACCTACTTTTAAAAATAAGATGTCATCTCTTCTCCAGTATCCTATATATATATATATACTAGATTTGGATGAAGTGTTATATTTTTCTGAAGTTGTGACAAGTTATTTGACATGTTATTGGACCCCTTTGAAACTATGTCGTTTTCATTGTGGCGTGGAACACGTGGCCTCATCCGGTCTCTTAATTTCGTGTTGCATCTACGACTTTTATTCGCTTGTGGTTATGTTTCATATAAACAGTTTTTTTTGTTCTTCATATTATTCAATTCTCTTATTCTCACTGATACTCTCTCTCGAAACCTGGTTTCCTGAAACCGCCAGTTTCAATAATTTCACTCTAAGTTGTAAGATTCATTGAAATAACAAACAAATCTGTTGTAATAGTAATAATCTTCTTGATTCATTACTTATAATTGATATAGTGGAAGAGATATGTGCTTAGCTTATGATATCTTTAAGTTAAGTGATTGGTGTGGTTCTAAAGTGGTATTGTAATCTATAATCCGAAATTTCTAGTGAACTAGTTACTGTTATCGGAGTCTAGCGGGGAAGTAGGTCATTTTTTATGAACTAGTTTGTATTCTTTACTTTTTCACAAACTTACCTTCTGTGAATGTTTTCTGATATACTTTAATATCTTTATCTTCAAATCCAAGTAAGAAATTTACAAACATTTCCCAAATCAGATTTTGTTTTAATATATCTTTATATTCTTATTGCAGTAAATCAACGAGAGTGGTATGGCAAGAAGCAGCACTGAGCAAGATTTTTATCTGGAGTTGGCGATCAAGTTAAGGAATATCAAAATCAACTACATATTATGAAGAGTTTATTACAAGATGCAGATAAACGCCGCTTAAGGAGAAGGTTGTCCAAACATGGGTACAAGAAGTAAAACTTTTTGCTTATGACACTAAGGATGTCTTGGAGACAGGGCCGGTCCTGAGGGTAGGTTGAAAAGACGACTGTTTTGTTTATAAAAAAGGTTTCATTTTGTAAGTTTGTTTTAGGCATATGTTAGGACTGACCCTTGTCACCGCTCTGCTTGGAGATGTATACGGTTGATATTGTATCCAAGAAAGGAAAGGGCGACATAAAAAATGTTATGTAGAGAATTGCCTGCTTATTGAGCGAGGGCAAATCTCTTCACAAGGTGGCAAGGAGATTGCAAAACATAAAGATCGTCCAAAAACAGATTGTGAAACTTATGGTATAAGGAATTTGAAAACCGAAACAAAAGGCTCAAAAGAAGCAAGAGAGAATAGATGGTTGCTAAGGAAAACTTGCCCATGAGATTAAGGAACGCGGGTCTTTGATCGTAGAGTACAAAAGTTATCATTGAGTGGTTTCTATATGGGGAATGGGTGGTTTAGGAAAGACAACTCTTTCCAGAATGATATTCAATCACCGAATAGTTCGAGCTTCCTTTCAAGTTTTTTCATGTGTGTGCATCACCCAGCAATGTAAAATTGCTGAAGTTTTACATGATATATCAAAACAAATTCTTGGGGAAAACACGCAAGAAACCGAGTAGCTGCCTTGGTAACAAAGCTTCACCAAGTACTTAAAAAGAAGAAATGTTTGGTTGTTTTTGACGATATTTGGAAATTGGAAGATTGGGAGATTCTAGATCCTGCATTTCCTGTAGATAATGGAGGTAGTAAGGCCTTACTCACATCTCGCACACAAGAAGTTGCATGAAAAGGAACCCTCTATGAGTTAAAGTCATTGACCGAAGAAGAGGGTTGGGATTTGTTGTTGGTCAAATGAGATTTTTTCCAAGTGTTGACCATATTGGCGATGATAGTCGGTGACTCAATTTAAAGAAATAATTCAGATATTGATACGTTTATTCAAGTTGTAAAGATTAACGTTATATATGCACTTGGTTAAATCCATTTGAAATTAAATGATAAATTGAGTCATGTAATTTGGAGAAATTAAAATAATAATAATAATATATGTTAATTTATTTTTTATTTCTTTTTGTTATAAAACAAAGAAAAAAATAAAAATAAAGGGCCTGGAGGGGTTCAAATCTGGACCATCAACCTTGTTGGACTTTTGGGTCTTAGGTTCATACCATCTAGACTAGCCCAAGCTTTGATCTTTATTAAGTAAACGTTGTATCTTATATTAATACAACGTGTCTCCAAATGAAACATCACAACCGTTTGGCAACTAGCAAGCCACCTTTTCATCTTCTATAAATAGTTGGCCAACTAATCATTTTATTATTCATTCAGTTTTTCAAAGCATTAAGCATTAAAATTATTAGAGAGAGATAGAAAGAAGCAACATTATTAAGTTCGTTGAAATTCTTAAGAATTCGTGTGTCAGTTTCTTATGAATAGTTTTGTCGTTGTATCCTGGAGGTTGAATCCAACAAACGTAAGATACCGGTACGTGGCCTAAATACCTTAAATACATCGTATCCAATCGAGTCTCGAAAAGTAAAGTTATTTATTTATTTACTTTTATTTTATTTCTGCATTAGTTTTTATATTTTTTTTCTGGTTTATACAAATAAATCACAACAATTTAAGTTATTTATGATTCACGTTGTATAAACCAGTAAACATTTTATTTTCGTTTATAAATTACTTTTGCATAATTTTTGGGTTTGTGTATACAGAACAATAATATTACATTCTATTTCTTTTCTTTTATTCTGATTTCTAAGCTTGTGTATACATACTAGAAATTTACTCGCTTACGAATGTCAGAGATCTGCTTCATATCGAATGTGGAGAAAAATACTGAACAAAGTGAAAAACAACCTAAGACGGGCAACAACTAAAGAACAAAAGTTCATGTACCCGTACCAACACCAATTGGACCAGCCGATAGGTCAGAAAAGTTCAATGGTTCTGAGTTTAAGAGTTGGAAGCTGGTGTCGCCTAGGGTGTGATAAAAATAAGATAAAATTAAGTCAAGAAAACTACGCACTCCCACCCTAGACAGGCACAGTACTGCAAGTATTACATGACGTATGCAAGTTTTAGTTGATAAGTTGAGTTCGTTCTCAGGGACTTAATGTGTTATACGAACGGGTAGAAATAACGAGTAAGAAGTAATTAATTAAAAGACAAGAAAATAAATAGAGAATATTCGAAATTACTAAATTAAACTAAATAAATTAAAGACAGTAAATTAAATACGAAGAATATGAGATGAGAAGTATAGCTTAGGTTTTGCTAGTATGCACTAATCCTTCTAATTCTTTCTATTAGATCTAGTTAATAAGGGAGATAATTAGCTCTTGTATACTTAGTCAGGATTCTAAATTCCCATACCTTAGACCTTGAGAGCGACTAAGGGGGCTACGGACACACCACGAGTCTGGTTCAAATAGGATTATCAAACGCTACTAAGGCCCTAAGCAATCAATTTCCATACGTGATAGTGATTAATTCATACCATAATGACTATCTAGTTAGAATCAGTGTTGTCAGGACCAATATCGACACTAGACGTTATGTGGTGTTTCAATAATTAGACACCCAGCTAAGGTGATCATCTAACTACTATTAAGGTAATCCTATACTCGTGCACTAGCAAGAAAAACAGTCATTAAATCAAAATACATAAACAAATATAAAGGTAAGTAGCTAATATCAGATTAAAACATGTAATTCCCAAAGAAACTTAGATAGAAAGAAATTAGAATTCATAGATTATACATGATGCAAAACCTAAGCTATGGGAGGTTTAGTTCATACCTGAAGGAAATAAACTAAAAGAAATAATAAAAGACATCATCTTGCTCTCTAAAATAACTTGGAAGAATAAAACCTTAAGAACTAATTACTATGAGTCAAGGATGATTTACAAGTGATATAAGAGTGTATTTATAGGTGTTTAGAAGACCTAATTCGTTTTATTGAAGGAGAGGTTAAGTAATGGACTCCAAGCCCAACTCAAATTCGTAACCCTAAAAACATGAAATCAGGCCCGTTTTTCTTTTGGTCCTAGAAGCTTCAATTTTCATCCGTTTGACGCGTATGAGTATACCAAATTCATCGTCTCGGAAAGATATTCAACTTTTCTCTTGACCGTTTCTCCAAATTCCACACCTTTTTTTAGATATAAGATGATATGTGGTCGTAGGTGCAGAAATTCAGGATTAAGGCAGCTTTTCCTTTTCCACAAGGTCATACACAAGAAGTAGATAAAAAACCTTGCGAATTACGGAAAGGAAGACCACCTTCCTTCAAATATTTAGAAGTGTGGGAATGTTTGGAAAAAGTAATAATCTCTACTCCCAAAATGGTCAAAATAGGATAAAAGACCATTGATTGCATCTTTTTTGGATATGCTCACAACAATGTTGCATATAGATTCCTGGTACACAAATCTTGTCATGTTAACATTTACGTTAATACGGTGATTGAATCAAGAAATGCACATTTCTTTGAAACAACTTTTTCGTACAAGATTGCACCAGAATCTGGTTCCTTAAAAAAGAACACCCGATGCAATTCAAGAAGAGTAAGATCAAGAATCATTGCCAACGGAATCAATGGAATGACAAATTTGATTAATTCATGATCTCGAATGGTTTCAGGATTAATGAATATGACAAATATGTTTATGTAAAACAAAATGAGACAACGTATGTCATTTTCTGTTTATATGTGAATGATATGTTAATCATTGGAGATAAAAATGATGTGAATACATTCATCAAAAGGCTGCTTTCAAGTAAGTTTGACATGAAAGATTTAGGCCTTGCAGATGTTATTTTGGGTATTAAGATTCTCCGAACATTTGAAGGTATTATACTATCTTAGTAACTCTATGTTGAGAAAGTATTAAACAAATTTAGTAATGACGACAATATCGCCAGGACACCTATTGATGTAAATTTATATCTTGCTAAGGACACTGGTGATACGATCAACCAGTTGGAGTGATCTCATATTATTGGGAGTCTCATGTACCTAACAAACTGCACTAGCCTAGATATAACACATGAAGTAAGCAAGCTAAGTAGGTTTACACATAATCTAGGGAAGAACCACTAGATTACTATTGTAAGAGTTCTAAGGTATCTCAGATACACTATGAACGAAGGGTTGTTGTACACAAAATATCCAGCGGTACTAGAATGATCCAGTGATACGATTGGATATCAGACTCCACCGACTCAAAATCCACAAGTGGATTTGTCTACATGTTAGGAGGAGAAGCCGTGTCTTGTAAATCCACTAAGAAAACTTGCATAGTTAGATCCACTATGGAATATAAGTTTATAGCTTTAGATAAAGCTGCTGACGAAGCCGAGTGGCTTTAGATTTTTTTTTAGGATATTCCTAATTGGGAAAATCTTGTGTCTTCTATTTGCATACATTGCGGTAGTCAGAGTGTCATTGGTAGGGCACTAAACGAGATGTATAACGATAAGTCTAGACACATATGTCGTAGACACAATACCCTTAGACAACTGCTCTCAAACAAAGTTACCACAATTGATTAATTCGATCAAAGGATAACATAGAGGATCCACTGACCAAAGGTCTACAAAGAGAGCAAGTGCGAGTATTGTCAAGGGGAATGGGTCTTAAGCCAATGAAAGCTGAGTTGCCATGATGGGATCTCTACCTAGAAGAGTGGAGATCCCACAATCTAGGTTCAAAGGGAAACTGAATCATGAAACTGCATCTTGGTGCGACGCACTGTGGGGAGACCTCCCCAAACCGTTCCTATAACAAAATTAAACAGGATACTTGTAAAAGTGAAGGATAAGTTAAACTTTTAATGGTTCTTGTATCTTCAATAACATAAGATAGAGTAATGCAAAATATTCTCGACAAGAGACCACCTATATGAATAACATGGGTAGGGCCGCCCTACGAAAATTTTTAAAGGCGAAATTCTTCGACGGTTATTCATGAAATACCATGAGTTATCGAGGGTCATAAATGGACACAACCGTGAGAACCAAATAATGTTTGGAAGTATACTATATAGGTTCTATTGTCTTGGTTTACACAAAAGCTGAATAGTTCAAGACATCACGTTCATTGGTTAGCAAGTAAATCCGATAGCTCTTACTAGAGAAGGTTCAAGGACAAAAACTACCTTTTCCGATGTAGTATTCTTCTACGCCTCTCTCTCGCTCTCTCTCGCTCTCTCTCGTGTTTAGCATTCTTTTGCATAATCTTCAGGTTGGTTAGTAAATTTCCATTCATGTGGGCATTGTTGGTCAAATGGGATTTTTCCTAAGTGTTGACCATGTTTGCAAGATAGTCGGTGACTCAATCTAAAGAAATAATTCTGATATTGATAAGTTTATTCAATTTGTAAAGATTAATGTAATATATGTATATAGTTAAAATCATTTGAAATTAAATGAGAAATCGAGTCATATAATTTAAAAAAATTAAAAGAAAATAATAATAATATATGTTATTTTATTTCTTTTTGTTATAAAGCGAATCAAAAAAAATAAATTAAAGGGCCTAGTAGGGTTTTTTTTTTCATTGAATAAAGAGAAACAAAACAAGATCACTTATACAGCGATTTAAGAAAAATATAGAAATCAACTAACGAGCAACCCTTCCAAGCTGCAAGGTTAATTTTTTGTCTTGTGCACTTTGCAAGTAGATCAACAACGTTATTTAAATTCCTATTGACAAAATTCAGCTTCCAAGATGGGAACTTCTTTAGCCAGCTCCTCATTTCGGCAATAAAAGGGTAAATTTGCCATTCATGACCTGTGCTTCTAGAAATACCTTGAACTAGTTCAAGGTAATCGGAGAAAGGAAGCACTCCGTAAATTACATAAAGCGGCCCTTCTCATTGCAGAAAGAACCGTCCAACATTCTGCTTCTAACGAGTTTTTCACAATGCACCTTGAGACAACCTTTTGAAAAATATTACCTTCTTTATTAATAGCAATTGATGCAATTCCTGAGGGTTTCCATTCTTTTCCAAAGGAGGTATCACACATAAAAACAAATTTCGACTCGTCACTGAGTATGGGATAAACGACAGATCAAGACCATGAACCTCTGAATTCTTCTGTTTATTCCCACTATTTGGTCTTTCATTTCTAATTTCAAAAAGATCCTTCATATCAGATTGAATCTTAAAAAGGATGTCTTTAATTATCCATGGTGTATTTTTATGGGAACCTTTCATATTTGCCTTCCATATATTCCAAATAGTCAATAAAATATATGCGATAACTTCATTTCGATTCCATCCATTATTCGCATATTTTCTACTCGTTTCGATTAGCCAATTTCCCATATCATATTTTTTCTCCTTTTCAATTTGAGTTTGCACCTTAGAATTCGCCCATATTTCCATACTTAATGGACACTTGAGAAAAAGATATTCAATATCCTCTTTTCCAAGATCGCACCATTCGCAGATGTCATCTTTAATACATTTCCTAATTTTAATATTACGTTTGGTTAAGATCGCACCATTGCATACTTTTCAACCGAAGGCTCTCACTTTATTCATGGCATTTGATCTCCAAATAATATTCCATAGATTTCCATCATTTTGTTCACCTTGGATTGATAATTGTGCCTCACATTGAATCTCAATATCTACAAGTTTATCTACAACTAGTGGGGTTCAAACTTGGACCATCAGTTTTGTACGGCTTTTGGGCTTTAGGTTCATACCATGTGGACCAAGCCAAGCTTTGTTCTTTATTAAGTAAACGTTGTATCTTATATTAATACAACCTGTTTCCAAATGAAACATCACAACCCTTTGGCAAGTCCCCTTTTCATTTTCTATAAATAGTTGACCAACTCAATCATTTTATTCATTTACTTTTTCAAAACATTAAACATTAAAATTATTAGAGAGATAGAAAGAAGTAGTATTATTAAGTTTATTGAAATTTTTAAGAATTTGTGTATCAGTTTTGTCGTTATATCCTGAAGGTTGAAACCATAAACGTAAGACACCTATACGCGGCCTATATACCTTAAAGATATCGGATCTTAATATGAGCCTCGACAAGTAAAGTTATTTACTTTTATTTTATTTCTGTATTAGTTTTTATATTGTTTTACTGATTTATACAAATAAAACACAACATTTGCTTTCATTGGATCAAACAACAAGGCAAGTCTCTTTTAAGCCAAGTAATCGAGTATTTTCTTCGATTACTTTTGTGGGAAGAACAAATATTTCCTCTATTTTGCCTATGCATAATATTTCTCTCTGATACTAACTTAATAATGAAATATGATAGTTACAGTTTTTCCAGATATTGAAACAGAAAAGTAATTTGTGGCTGTTGGGAAGGATATAGTAAGAAAATGTGGACACCTCCCTTTGGCAATCTTTGTGTTAGGATGAATTTTGAGGGACAAAAGTTTTCTAAGTGAGTGGATGTGGTGAGCAATGACATTGACTTGTACTTGATAAGTGGAGAAACAAGCAAATCAGTGTTGAGTGTGTTAAGTTTGAGCTATGATGAGCTCCCATATTATTTAAAGCCATGTTTCCTTTGTTTGGGCAGATATAAAAAGACAAAAAACTCTACACATATAGGCTTTGTCTACTATGGATAGCCGAGGGGTTGGTCTTATCTGAGCACTATGGAGTATCAGAAACAATGTTTGATATAGCAGAGCGCTATTTAAATGAGTTGGCCTCAAGGTGAATGGTTAAGTTTACGATACCATATAGTACATCAACTCAAAGGGTGATGATATTTCAACTTCACGATCTCTTGAGAGATGTATGTTTGAATAAAAGATGAAGACCTTTTCAAATTCATTCATCTTTACTGCTCAAAGAACAATACATCTACTCTCTTTGATAGTGGGCGCAGATTGAACATGACCATACAGGAAGACTTTACTATTTAAAAGCTCTATCAAGAAGTAAACAGTCAATATCTTTGCACTCTTTCTATTCGCAAAGTACGCAGTCGAGATCCAAAGGAAATGGATATAAGGAAGGATTTGGAATTGCATATATCTGGCTTGGAGAAGTTCAAATTGCTTAGAGTTGTGGAGAGAAAAAAGTGTTCACTGGAGTTGCCAAAAGAATTCAATCAATTGATCCACCTCAGGTATCTAGCTCTTCGCAAATGTATTTTGTTAAAATTGCCTTCATCCATAAGTGATTTTCCATTTCTACAAACCATTGATTTAAGGAAGACAAGTATTAAAGGTACTTTCTCACCCTATATTTTATCAAAGATCGAGACGATTAAAACATATTTTTTTTGATGATAAATTAGAAAATTTGCAATTCAACAACTTGACTGATCAGCTAGAGATCAAAA
This sequence comes from Nemophila menziesii, assembly GCA_029959085.1. NCBI lineage: Eukaryota > Viridiplantae > Streptophyta > Magnoliopsida > Boraginales > Hydrophyllaceae > Nemophila > Nemophila menziesii. The sequence continues at coordinate 225,791 of JARWIR010000084.1, read as the reverse complement.
TTTAAGGGGATAACCAACTGATCTCTCAAAATTAGTTAATCTTCGAAATTTCAGTGGAGTTGTAGAGAGCAGGACCTTGTCTGAATTCATCCATAACTGCTTGAGGAAAATAAAGTAGGTTAAGTTGAATATGCGTGGAACCCCTCATATACTTGTAACTTTGGATCTTTGGACAAAGGTACTCTTATGTCAAATTTGTATTTGTTGGAAATAACATGTCCAATAGACAATTTCCACCATACGAACCTAGAGCTGTCAATTACAACATACTAACTCTGGTGAAGATCTGATGCAATTTTTCAAAAAAATTTCAAACTTACAAGAATTAAGATTAGCCCATAATTCCTTTATGGGGAAAGAGATGGTCTGTAATTACATGGCTTTCCCGCAGCTTAAAGATCTTTCTTTAATGGGTTTACCAAACTTAGAGACGTTGAGGGTAGATGAAGAATTGGTGACAATAACAGAATATGAGTGAAGAATTTGAGCAAAAGTACAAGAAGCTTCATCGAGAAGCAAGAAAGAAGTTTCATTGTGTACCTCTACCATGTTAGAGGTAATGATATGGCAATTTGTGAATAAGAATTCCTTACATGAATCATTCTTGATACCAGATTCATTGGCCAAGTGGTTAGTGATGGCGAGATGAATAGGATCTGGGTGTATTGGGTCCTTTAGTTTATGCAACCCCCAAAGTCTTGTACCTCGGACATGATAAATACCCTGAGAGATTCCTTCAGAAATCAAATGCTTGAGGTTGAGGGGTATAACCAGGCTCAAAGCCAAGAAATTTTGTTTGGGAGCCTAAGGAACGCTCCTGTTTCCATTTTATTTTTTAGTTTATTACACTATAGGTCCTTATAAAATAAGTGCACCACATGTCTCTATATAGATGTTTTGAGTGAATTACATTATAGGCGCCTATATCTTGAGAAAAGTATATTATAGCTAGGTCCCTATAGTAGATGGTTTTAAGTTTATGATCGTCTGCAAAAGTGTAAACACTTACAGGTAACGGAATAATAAATTCACGTTAAAGATAATTATCTCGACAAAATTTCACAAACAAGTCTAAAATTTGCTTGTTTAATACTAATATATATGACAAAATATGGATCACTTCAACAATAAACTAGGTGACGTTCAAATACAATCACAAGCACAATAAATCCTTGAACTCTTTCCACTATATTGTTTTTTAATACAATGGAGCCAGAGCGAGAAAGAGATTGCAAATATTACCCCAATGAAATCAGCTCAAAAAAAGAAAAGGAGAAACGTTTATTTTCATTTATAGTGGATTGCAGCTTTATTTGAATTCACATCCCATGTACCTCCTTCCTTGAGATATTCCATGTACCTTGAGAATTCTGGCTTTGATGTTACCTTCTTTGATCTTCGGGTGTCGAAAAAGGAAAATATTGGGTGAATTTTGCTGGCTTTCTCTGCTAATTGCTTAGATGAAAGCTTACTTGATGATGATGGTCTGATCTTCTCTGATCGAACCTTACCCGAGTGAGGCACACTTGTAGCTCTAATCAACTTAGCTTGCAAATTGACAATCGTGGATGATGATGCTTCATGATCGATTAGTTGTTCATAGCCTTGACGGTTCCTACGTGTACTCAAAAGCTCTAAACATGATATTGGCCGCTCAACAAGATTAGAAATTCACCCTGTAGCTCCTTTTAAAGTTGCGTGAAGTAATGGTAAAACTACTTAGCCTGACGATGATAAGAGCTAAGTCACCTATTATATATTACACTGTGATGGCCATTTGGTTGATGTTATTGAATTCAAAATACTAGGGCTAACACTTGTTTAAAGGGGAAAAGAACAAGTTCTATTTTTGTTAGTTATATTTATGGTTGTAATAGTAATGGGTAGGTTAATCTACAAATTGCCACTAAAGGCGATATTTGTTGACTCTTAAGCCTGCCAGCACTCATATCTTGAGTTCAAAGCCAAGGTGTGTGTATACATAATCTTTTAAGCACACCTATCTTGAGTTCAAAGTTCTTATACATCATCTTTTTTCTTAGATCTGTATTAATGTCAAACTTATTTATATTTTTATCGGCAAACCAATTTTATAGGGATCCAAATAACCATTCTTTTTACAAAACTTTCTAAAAGTAGAACTATTACAAATTTTTGGGGTAAAATTTATAACATTAAGAAATTACAAGAATTGGATTGCAACTTAATCCTCATTGGAGTTAAAAAAAAAAACAAATCCTCATTGGAAGCCTTTCTTTACTGCACACATAGTTGATCTCTTTACAGTCCCATTTAGCATCCAACAACATATTTTATTTTCCTTTCAGAGTGGGTCCGGAAGGGAGGCCAAGGAGACCATTAAGCCCCCATCAACTCTTATCAATTTTAGGGTTTTAATTTTTTTTTACCTCTTGATTTTTTTTTCATACATAGGAGGCTTTAAAAGCCGTTAAGAACAAGCATTACATAATGAAACCAAAGAAATTATTTCCTATTCTAGTACAATTCTAGCGGTTGCGTAACCGCTTCTATCTCTAGTAATTAGTTTCCACAAATATTCTGGAGGATATGGAATGGTCACCGGTTGCGTGTTCATCCACGCCCCTTCTCTTGCTAGCCTATCGGCGCATTGGTTAGCTTCCCGAAAAACGTGTATTATTTCAATTTTAGGAAAATCACGAAGTAGTGACCAACAGTCTCTTAATATCGAAACGTAAGGACTACCTAAGTTCCCACCGCCCTTCACTAGCGCGTGGAACTTCCTCGGGTCCATCTCAAAGCGAGTAGAGCTCCCACCGCCTTTCACTAGCGCGTGGAGCTCCTCCGAATCTGTTTCAATATCAATCTCTGTATATCCCTTACTAACAGCCCATTTCAGACCAAAATGTAGCGCAAACAATTCCAATGTAAACGGGGAATCGACAAGGCAATAACCTATAAAGCCGGAGATGTACGTACCATGTTTATCTCTTACTAATCCGCCAATGCCCGCTACCTTTTTTACCGCGAAAAAACTACCATCAATATTAAGTTTTAGCCAAGAGGTAGGCTTAACCCAACTGATCATGACATTCTTATCAATTTTGACTATACCACTCTCCATCCCTTTACCCCAAGCTAGGATAAAATTGCGAGCAAGGGATATAATCTCGTTTTTTAGTTCTAGGAAGTGGGGAATTTTCTCCGATTCATTGAATATAATTGCATTTCTCGTATTCCATATTACCCAAATTGCAGCCACGAACACATATGGCCAATCTAAACTCGCCACACGAGCCTTAGAACGAAGGTGCGAATCAACCCAAGTCTTTATTGCCCCTGTATTGACCTTCGCAAGCCTGTTTTGCTGCTCCAGGGGACTAACGCAGGTTGTAGCAGCAGTTCCAGGTGCTGTAGCAACTTGGAATCGATTCTGCAGCCACGTTTGGTTCACAATCTGTAACACATTGCTGTCACTAAGCTTCAGCTTCGAAAGAATACTCCCTCCATGCTCCTGTCCAGCTGTCGCGCCCACAGGTTCTGTTCCAGCTGCCGGATCAGTTTCCCACGCAAGCCGTCCACCTCCAGCAGCTCTTTGAGCCTCCTACGCAGCACCATCAGGAGCTGCAGCAGTGCTTCCAGTCCGGGCTTGGGCCACTCCAGCAGCGTCTTCTCCAATAGCTCGGTGTGGACCTGCAATTAGACCAAATGAGTTCCAAACAATGGAAGCTATTTTACATTTTAAAAGTATATGGAAAAGGTGCTCCCTTTCGGCTCCACAAACTCCGCAACTTCGCGATTCAATGACATTGCGGTTGTAGAGGTTATCCGCGGTAGCCAGGTGGTTCAACACCATTCTCCACATAAAAATCCGGACTTTCTAAGCGCACTTCATTTTCCAAATTAACTCCCAATCAAAAGAATCATCGGTTTCATTCACTCCCGTATTCATGCATGCCGACTTCACCGTGAAACGCCCCGAGTTTTCCAAGTCCCAACGAAACTTTCTTCCATCCAACCCTTCTACTTCCATAATGCCTTCCCGAGTGGCTTCAACTCCGGCTAGAATGGCCTTGCACACACTCGATTCGCTTCCATTCAAGACTCTATTTAGTAACCCGTTCTTGAAGTATCTGTTACGAAGCACTTCTACCCACGCTACCATTTGCTCTTCTTGTAATATCTTCCACCCGAGTTTAGCTAGGAGCGCCAGATTGTATCTTTCGGCACTTCTTATTCCTAGTCCACCCTCATTCTTCGGTTTACATATTTGGTTCCAAGACACCCAATGCAACTTTCTCCCGGTTTCCGACGAACCCCAAATGAAGTCCCTAACAACCCGGTCAATTTCGTTTCACACATACTTCGGCAATTTCATCACCTGCATCTGGTATACCGGGACCGCATTCAAGACCGATTGAGCCAATGTGATTCGGCCCGCGAGTGAAAGTGTCTTCGACTTCCAGGAGGCAAGTTTTCCCCTCATCTTCTCAACTATACCCTTGGAGAAACCCTTCAGAAGCCTACCCGAAAGAATAGGCACACCCAAGTAAGTACCAAAAGAGCTACTAAGACAAAACCCACTCGCTTCAGCCAGCTCCTCCTTAGTTTGATTCGGAACATTTTTTGAAAAGTATATTAACGACTTCTCAGCGCTGATTGTCTGACCCGCCTCATTACAAAAATCTTCCATCGTCTTCTGCATTAATTGTACCTGCACCAAAGAGGCTTCACCAAACAATATTAAATCGTACGCAAAAAATAAATGGGATAATTTATGGCCACCCCGACCAATTTGTACTTCCTTCCACTTCCCCGAATTACAATGTTCCTGGATTAGCAATGAAAGTCTCTCCATACACATGACAAAAATATACGGGGACAAAGGGTCCCCTTGTCGAATTCCATGCTTAGGCGAGAAAGGTGGAAGAGGTTCTCCATTCCATAGGACCCGCATTTCATTCTCTCTCATGCTAGATATTACCAATTTTGTCCAATTTTCTGGAAACCCAAAGAAATTAATTGTCTCCTCAATAAACTCCCCTTTGATTTTATCATAGGCTTTCGAAAGATCAATTTTAACAACCATTATTCCATTTTTCCCTTGCTGATGACGCATCTTGTGGACCATCTCTCGCACAAGAACAACGTTATCTATCGTCGATCGACCTGGCAAAAAAATACTTTGGCACGGGCCAATGATGTTAGACAGAATAGGCCTCAGTCTATTGACCATAGCCTTCATAATAAATTTAACAGGACAGTTAATAAGACTAATAAGACGGAAAAGACGTACCCGGGTCAGATCTGAAACTTTAGGGATAAGGTGTATAAGCGTACCGTTCAGACCCGAAGGCAAGAAACCAGAGTTCACTGCTTCCCTCACCATATTACAAACCGAGGGCCCCACTGTAGACCAACATTTCTGATAAAACGCGGCTGACATTCCATCCGGACCAGGAGCTTTTGTTGGGTTTGATTGAAAGACTACCTCCCGTATTTCGTCATCTGAGAAAGGTTGCTCGAGTTCTTTGACAGCTTCACTACTTATAAGGCCGATTTGGGGTAGTTTGGGACCTCCCAGCATAGTTAAGGACATCATTTTTAGTGATTTAGTGATTTAAAAGTATTTCTACCCGTTCGTATAACACACTAAGTCCCTTAGAACGAACTTTCTTATCATTAAAACTTGCATACGTCCTGTAATACTTGCAGTACTGTGCCTATCTAGGGTGAGAGTGCGTTGTTTTCTGACTTATTATTTATCTATTTTTATCACACCCTAGGCGACACCATATATGAAAAACACTCAGCAAGTTACTGAGCAAACGTGTGTGCCCAGTAAAGTCATTCAACAAAAAAATTCGAATACTTAGCAATTTTTTTAGACACTCAGAACTTTTTTTCGATACTCAACAATTTTTTTTCATGCTCAGTAGCCCATCCTCAATACCCCAGGCTCATAATTTTTTTCCACGCTCATAACTTTTTTCCCCGCTCAGAACTTTTTCTGGCGGTGATCGGTGGTTGTGGTCGGAGCTGGAAATTATTTGATAATTTATGAAGGAGGAGAGACAAAAAATGATAAAAGATGAGAGAGATTAATGTTATTGGAGGAGAGCGAGTAATGGTAGTGGAAGAGAGAGAGAGGAACCTATTTTTTTGTCTTAAATGCATCTAAAAGGGTAGTTATGACATTGGACATCTTATTGGCCTCTAAGAAGGAGAGAGGAATTGACTAGCTCCTATGTGTCACTACAATAATCTTTACGACCCCATTGGTAATTGACCCTTATTTAATTTGGAGAAATAGGAATACGCATTTACACAATACTAAATGCCTCTGTTCATGAAATTTGTGCGATTCACGATGATTACGAGGCGTCACAAGAATATCGAAGTCCATATAGAATTGTTTATGTCTCGGCCATATTGGACTGATTCCAAAATCAGGAAAATTTTCGAAAAAAACTATCCAAAATTGCCTTAATTACAATTATTGATTGCATAATTACTTAATTAAACTCTAACCCTAATCTAATAATGATATTTAAACACGATCAAACTCTTTAATTTACCTTAAGGCTGCTCTTCTGCGGTGTAATCTCTGTCACTTCTCTGTTGTGATGCCGACAACGATCTTCTTGTTCAGTGCCTTTGATTCCATGTTTTTGTTTTTGTTTTTATTATTTCTTCACAGTTTCCTTTTGAGTAACTTTGTTACTGTAATAATGTGTAATATGATGTATTGATGTTCGGGTTTTATGTTTGGCTGCAATGTTAGATAGATAGCGAACGGTTGTATTTGTTAATGTTGGATAAGGGAGTAATGGACTATGCAGTTTATTATCATTATTATTATTGTTTTGTCAAAGTTCTGTCTTTTTTTCTTGTTCAAAGACTGTCCAACTTGGACAACCGTGTCCAAACTCTAATTTTTTTTGTTTTAATAGCTTTTAGTTTATTTTTTTGTTATTTTTTTTGTTATTTTTTGTTATATAATAAGAACAATCTAAAATTATATTCTCTTATGTATAAATTATATAATTAACAATAATATAGTTATTTTTTTATGTATTCTTCTAAATTTTTTAATAATTAAACCTTTATCATTATATATAATTATAGTATTTAATATGTATATTATTAATTTTTTATCAAAATATAAAATCAAAGTTGTTTATTTTTTTATTATTTAGTTGAATTAATTTAAACCTTAATATTAACTAATAAATAGGTATACTGTAAATTTTTTGTAGCATATTTTTTAAATGAGGAATAAAAATAAAAAATCAAATGAGACGGATGTTACATAAAACCATTGCTCGAAGATTGAAGGAGGAAATCGAAACCAAGTAAAATGTAACTATTGTGGAAAAACAGTTTGGAGAGGTGTGTTGAGGATGAAAAACCACTTGGCTTGTACGCAAAAAGATGTTGTTGTATGTCCTCAAATTAGTGATGACGTGAAATCTCTATTTGTAGGCATTTTAAAAGGAAAAGAAGCAAATAATTCGAAGGTAAATGTAGATTTTTTTTGATGAAGACAGGTCTTCTCAAGCAAAGCGTAGTATTGGTTCTTTCATGGTAAAATAACAAGGTGGGGGCCAACAAACGTTAAATCAAATGCTTAAAAAAAAGAGTCTGTCATTCGAGATATATGTAGGTTTTTTTTATTGTTGTGCATTACCATTTAATTTGGTGAAACATTATGTTTTTTCAAATGGTGAAATCGATTGGAGACTATAGTAAGGGATTAAAGCCCCCTACTTAATATGAAGTGCAAGTTTCGTATTTAAAGAAGGAAGTTGAGTATGTAAAACTGGATATAGATGAATTTAAAAAAGAATGGAAGAAAACTGGATGCACATTTCTTCGTATCTCTTGATTTGATGATCCGAGATAGTATAGCATTTGTGTGCAATATTCAATTATAATTTTCATTTGGTAGTCAATGCTGACAAAGAAGCATCAATACTTTCCAAATATTGGATAAATCTGGTGAAAATATAATCATAAAGGATTTTGAACACATGACTGCATTTTTTACTTAGTTCTTCATGAGAGATACATATATACTAAATTGTTTTAATTGTTTATAAAATACTAAATTTATAAAGCATGACTTAATTATGTTGTACTTTGGTATGCAGCTCGAGGAAGAGGAGATCAAATTAGGGAAAAAAAAAAGCTTGAACTAGCTAGACTAAGGCGTGGAGATAAATCAAAAGCATCAAAACCCTCTAGTTATTGTCCTAATCAAATGGGTCCCTCTCGAAAGGAGCAGGCTAAGGAAATTGAGCCTAAGGGAACAAAAAGGAGTTTAGGTAATTATTTAGTTTGTCTTATTATTTGATTAATGAATACTTATAATCCTTGGTTTTTTATATACAGAGCAGAAAGAAGAGAGAGAGAGAGAGAGAGAGAGAGAGAGAGAGAGAGAGAGAGAGAGAGAGAGAGAGAGAATAAGTATGATAAAGAGTAGCTCTTCACCTTCAACAATGTGGTGCCAAGGAAGCACTTTCATACCTACTCCACATAACAAAAGGTTGAAAAACCTCCTGCTTTCTCCAACTAATCATCAACTATTTGCCACCAGGTCCTTACTTACTTTTTATTTAGATCTCACCTATTTATTCATATCACTATTCTTTTATTTCTCTGTTGGTCAATTGAAACAGTAAAGACTAAGATGCTATAGCATGTACCTCCCCCTTTGTTTTGCTTAATTACTCTTGTACCCGAATATTTTAATAAACCACCGAAAGATCCCAATTGAATTTAGAATGCTGATGTGATGGACTTTTGTCATGTTTCAAAGCATTAGTTAAGGAAATTCATGAATTATCTGAAGTCAGGAATTTCGTTATAAATTCTTTTTTAACTTCTTTTGATCTTTTTCCATAAGTTATTGTTTTTTATTCTTTTAGTTGAACCCTTGTAAAGGAGAAATCGTATAATTTTTTTTTTGATAAATAAGAGAAAAAGACAAGTATGGAACTTCGGTTGCTTAGGATCGTGATTCAAGTGCGGGTCATATGGAAATGCCTAATAAACTAAGGGGATATGGGCTTATATCGTGGTGACAAAAGAAAAGGCTTTAAGACTCAAAATTCAGCTAAGAAGGATAAAATTAATACAAGGGATAGAAGGCAAAAAAAAGTCTCAAATGGCTAACAAAGAACCGCCCCTATCATTTTCCTAGTTACATAGCTTGCCTCTAGTTCATATCTAAGTGGGTTCTCTACTAATTTGAATCTCACATTCTACAAACCAAACATTTTCCTTAGGTACAAGTTTACTTCTTATGCACTGTTCATTAATTCTTCATATCAATTACATATGTTTCCATGCAATTAAAGTGCGTTTTATACTAACCCCTAAAGTCCACTAATTACTATCATATATTTATCAAAAGTGTGCTTAATGAGGACATTTAAGATCTTCTACAATCAAACGCAACTCCTAATTAACTTTATTGAAAGCAAATAAAACATATTACACTTATTACTGGGATGAGGCAACGAACCCCGCCCCAAACTCAAAAATGAGTCGTGTACCCACGACTCGAAAAAACTTAATAAAGCGATAAAACTAATATATACTACTAAATGAGAAGGGATAGAAAACGTATTTGAACCAGCACTAGGCTGGTTACCATCGTTGTGTCCAGGTTGGGCCTCTTTTGTAAGTATGGAGTAAATGACGTGTTGCATATTGCTTACCCCAAATAACATGTTTTTCATCATATCCAAATATTTTGTGACGTTTCCTAAAGTGACAATCATCGCGGCCTGTTACTCCTCCAACTCTATCATTTGAGCACAATCGACTCCATTAGTTACCTTCTTCTTGCCTGGAGGAATTCTAGGTTTCCTCGTCTCTTTTGTAGCTTTTTCATGGGCATTCTCAATTGATCTCATCGTCATTTCTTCCCCTTTTTCTGTAGGCTCGATCTCTTCGCTCTTGCGTGGTATTTTTGCGGCTAAACAAATGGCAGTTATAATGCATGGGAACTTGAGATTTTGTTGAAGGATAGGATATTTCTCGAATTCCACGATAGTGTAATAGATCACACGGGCAACATCGATTTGTTTCTTTTCGAGAATACACTTAATGAAAATAAGGTGTCCCTTTTTCAATTCAGAGGTGTGATTGTTGCCAAACAAGGTTGGAATTATGAAACGAGACCATACATTGGCAGAAGGTATCAAATCACTGCTATAAACTCGGCCCGCATACCTTTCACCTTTTGGGATGGAAAGTCTTCCACGAATAAGGACTAAATCATAATGGGACTCCCATTCGAAAGATGGATCGTTAAGTGTTTCGTGATAAGAGCATGGGCCAGTCAAGATTGGTAACTTCAACGTATTTCGAATAACTATAACTGAGAAAGGTAGTACCTTTTTGCGTAGGATGATAGACTGTTTATTTGCAAGGGCAAGTTTTTCGTAGAACTCACAAACTAAAGCAGGGATGAACGGGGGGGTTCTTATTCTCAATTATTTCCACCCAATCTTGTCACAAGTAATGACATAATCTTTAAAATTACTATTCATAATACCTGAAGGAAATCCTTTCTCAACACCAAACATCAAATATTCAACTCTATTGCGAACCTGCTCCTCCCAACCAACGAAGATTCTTTTTGGCTTATTCCTCTTTCTTCGAGTGAATCGTTGTTCTGGAATTGTATCAGTAAGAATTTCTTCTTCAACTTCCTCTTCTTCGTCTTCTTCATCTACCAAGGTGGGCTTTTTGGAATTAGCCTTACTTGGGTTTTCTATCCTCTTCATAGTAGTCTTAACCTCTTCAATCTTGCGTTTAGGACCCGAATCTGGAATCTCAATAGCTCTCTCTTGCGTAGCACCAGGATTGTTTCTTGTTCTTGGATTGTTTCTGCGAGTGTAATTGAAAGAATCTGTCATGTCTACTCACCCCAAACTCAAAACTTCAAAAATTCAAAAACTAGAGAATTTTTATGAAATTGATGTTTTGAGGATAGAAGGAAGAAGATTAAGGTGAGATATGAGATGAGTAAGTATAATTTATGGGATTAGAGAGGTTTTATGTTTCAATTTATGGTTTAGATGAAGGAGGATTCTTGAGAAAAGGTTAAAATTGTTGGTGTTTTGGAAGGCTTGAGAGAGAATTGTGTGTTTGGTGTTGTAGGAGAGGATTGAATGATTTATGGTGTTTTGATGATGATTTTCGCAGGTGTATGGAGCTTGGAAACGGAATAGTAATTGACTTGTGAAAGGAAGCAAGAAAATAGGTTAAATAACTCAAAACCGCCTCTACTGTTAAGAAACCGGGTACCCGGTTTGCGTCGCTGTGTCGGCACAGAACAATTTCCAATTTTTTTTACCTTCCAGACGCAATAATCGCATCGCGTTTCCACCGCGGAGGTCAGAATCCTTGGCCGCCGAAACCGGGTTCACGGTTGCTGTCGCTTGGCGCGAACCCAGGCGCAAGAGTTGGGTCGCGTTTCCACCGCGGAGGTTAGAGAGTTGGGAGCTACACCGCTTGAAACCGGGTTCCCGGCTAGCTCGAAACCGGGTTCCTGTTTTCGTCGCTTGCGCAAACCCAGACACGTCTTCTTTGCGTGTGTTAGGTTGGTCAATCAGTCGAAACCGGGTTCCCGGTTGCTATTGTATCGCAACCCACTTTTTCATTATTTTTCACCTTTTTCACCCCAAACTCGTGACCTTTTCACTCCCGAAATCATCAAAACACCAAACCTTTCTCATTTCTTAAAAATAAACACTAATACACAACAATTACTCTAATTTACACTATGTAAAATTAAAAGACATGAACTAATATACAAAGAATTGGCTTTTGTTTAACGTCGTTAAGCTCGACGGGTTACCTCTCGCTTCTAGGGAGCTTTAAGGAGGTACATGACCTCCCCGGGATGTGGATCTTCCGAACGATTGATATCCTCGCCTCTGTGATAAATATTCAATCGATGACCATTCACCATGAAGGTGTGGTGCTCGATTTGATGCTCAATTTCTATAGCTCCATCAGGCGTGACCTTGGTCAAAATGTAAGGACCAGACCATTTCGATCTTAACTTACCCGGATAATTACTGAACTTGGTTGGAGTTGTATTTTAGGACCCTTTGTCCAACTTCAAACCTCTTCTCTAGAATACGATTATCATGCTATCTCTTTGTATTCTCTTTATAAATTTTAGCATTTTCATAAGCATGTAATCGAAACTGATCAAGTTTGTTCAACTTCATCATACGATTCTCACCGGTTAAAGTATGATCTAAATTCAACTGCGCTATGGCCCATTATGCACCTAATTCAAGTTCAAGAGGTAAGTGACAAGCTTTACCATAAACCATACAACACGGAGATGCACCAATGGGGGTTTTGAACGCAGTACGATAAGCCCACAATGCATAATCTAACTTCATGGACCAATCTTTTCTTGTGAGGTCAACAATCTTCTCTAGAATGGATTTGACCTCTTGATTAGAGAAATAGGCTTGACCATTGGCTTGTGGATGATAAGCGATAGATACACGATGTCTTATCCCATATTTCTCAAGAACTGTCTTCAAATATTTGTTCACGAAATGTGAACCTCCATCACTGATAATAACTCTAGGTGTACTATGTCTAGTGAAAATATGTGACTTCAAAAATTTAATCACTACTCGCGAATCATTAGTTGGTAGAGCTACAACCTCTACCCATTTAGAAACGTAATCAACATCTTATAGGATGTATTGATTTCCATTGGATGGTACAAAGGGACCCATGAAATCAATACCCCAAACATCGAATATTTCCACTTCAAGAACATTATTACGTGGCATCTCATCCCTCTTGGATATATTACCAGTAAACTAGTATCTATGACATTTCTTAACATATTAATGACAATCCTTATGTTACGTAGGCCAATAAAAACCAGATTGTAGTACCTTAGCAGCTGTGCGATCGCCTATGAAATGTCCTCCATAGGGTGAATCGTGACAACCCACAACTACTTGCAAAACATCTTTCCCAGGTATGCATCTTCTTACCATTTGGTCACCACATACTTTGTAAAGAAAAGAATCCTCCTAGAAGAATTGTTTAGCATATGAACCAATCTCTTTCTATCTTGAGAAGTAGCCTCTTCAGGAAAAGAACCACTCACTATAAGATTTGCGATGTTTGCATACCAAGGAGCATCATCATAAATAGCAAATAAACTCTCATCTGGAAACTCCTCTCTAACTAACTCACTATAAGATTTATAAGTGTATAGTATATGAAGCATAAAATGATTTCAATAAAGGATGTTTCATAAGATTTTTTTAGTAACATCATTTTGAGGAGAAAATCACTAAAGAGCACGTTTTCAAATGTTGACCATCGTAGTAGGAAGTTAAAAAATAATAAATGAGATAAAACAATCAAACTAAGAAATTATTTTCTAAACAAAAATGACTATCAAGATCAAAAATAAAAATCTAGTATTTAAAACAAGTTTTGAGAGTTATGAATGCAACAATTACAACACAAGGCATAAAGCAACAAGGAAATGGAAAAAGATCAAAGAGACTAAGATATAATTATTATCCCATGAGTTTGATTTGAGTATCCTCTATTCAAGATTACAAGTAATTCTCTATATTAAAAAAGCTTTGATCCAAGTGATCATTCAATTCCAACCCGAACTAGTATCATCTTCTTTCTTTTATGCCTCAACATTTTCCTTAGCATTGACTGGAGATATCTTAGGCTCAACTTGGGATTATTCGTAAAATACGATTAATACATTCCAAGCCTTTAAAGTTTTTTTCACACACAAATAAATATAATTAATAGATTTTGGAAAAAATAATTAGATTCCAAAATAGTTAACTCTAGAAATGGTTAGCCTATTTACGTAGAGTTAGACACTGATACCACTTGTTAGTTCCTAGAGAGAAAGGGGAATAGGACACTTGAGAATAATTTCCTTATTGAAAACTTAATCAAGGAAACCTATTAGTTATAGATAAAAAAAAGTCCATTTAACAAGCTCTGGAGGATTATACACTTGGAATCAAGATAAGTTCGTTAAAAGGGAGATGGAATTAATTCGAACATAAAGATTGTTTTTGCAAACCGACATTAGTTCGAAAACATCAATTAGGCTAATTATCAAACACTAGGGGATCAATCAATGGGATATATTATTACTTAATAATATATATAAGGATACATATAAAAACCATATAAAAAGAGCTTAACTAATAGATGGTACACCATCGTTTTCATGTGGTTCAACTTTCGGAGTGCCTAATCCACCACCTAAGGAAGCCACCTTACATATATATTAGACTTCTTATATTTCTTCAGGTTGAAATAATAAACCTTTACATAAACCGAGATTTTAATAAGTTCTGTTTTAAGCGTTATTTTTTACAGGGTCAATCATAAAACCTAACTGGGATTTTTATGGGTCAACCTCAACCCTTAATGAGATTTTTCTCGGACCAATATCAACCTCTACAACCACTCTTGTCTAATATAGAGTAAGATCTAAACCCTTGTGTTTGGTTGAATATTACAATAAGAACAATAAACTCCTAATTAAACACATAATACAATAATAATTTTTGAATCCTTCTTGAGTAGATAGATTAATAATGGATTAATTTTTTAACTCCTCTTGAGTAGATTATACAATTAAAATTGTTTGACTCCTCTTGAGTCTATAAGAACAATGATGTGCACCAAGCTATTCTCGTGATGATAAAGTGAAGAACATAGCTTTTGATTTCTTGTGAAATGACCCCTTTGATGATGTGAAATTTAATGCTTCAAAATACGTCTTCTAATATCCAATGGTGTGTGTAGACTTCAAAGGCTTCATTGGTCTTACTAAGAAATTTTTATTGGCTGAAATTGGATACCCAGTTTCGAAAAATGTACTTTCCTCCAGTTGAGTCTTTAATGACTTTCAATGTATTTAATCCTACAACTAATATTATTAGAGTGGTCTCTCAATTTTTTTTAATTTGGGATTCATTAGAAGCGGGATTTCATTTTTGAACCATTTTGGAATTTTGAAACGAAGCTACCATAAGCCATTTTTGGGAGTTTGACTTTTGATTCATTGTTCAAATGCATAAACTTCATTCACAAGATCTATTGAATATACAGTTCTAAGAAAGATGTTAACATGTGTGATTTCCAAATTTATAGCAAACAAGAAGTTATGATGCAAAACATGTCTGGTAGTATGAAAAAGAAAATACCTATTTTTGCGTAAGTAAAGATGTCTGGATATTTTTTCACTTAACATATAGAATGTTCTAATAATGCATATTAACAAACTTCTAGCACATCACTTTAGCAAATTCAGCACACAATCAAAAGTAATGATTTGTGTTTAACTCATGTAACACATATAATGATATTTAGGATACTTGTACTTCAAGCATATGATGTATTATGAATATAAATCATAACAAGTCTATAGTTGATCAATTTGGCATACACAATACACATAAAAAGATATAATTTAAATGTGATCAACTCATACAAATGTACATATAGTATAAAACATGTTTAAGATAGGTGAAAATGTAACTACATGTTTCATAAAGTATATGATACTTAGAATGATGTTAGATATATTGAAATAGAAAATCATACAATCATGCAATCAACACACAAGCACACAAAGATTTGTCACATTAAAAACTAAAAATGGGCAATTTGTCGAATCTATGTTGTAGGAGAACCTTCAAGAGGCACTCTTTGAACCCTACTAAACTAGTGCATTGTCTAGTTTTTCCTGCTCCTGCTCGACCACGCCGTCAAAGATGTCAAAACATCTACAAATCCAAGCAGTCAGAGATGTTGTTGAGTGGGTCGTAGAAAAATAATGTGGATGAAATACTGGTATAGGCCCAGGCATAAAGGGTAAAAGCAAACTTTGCACGAGAAGGACAGGGAGTTCGCGAGGTATGTTGCTCACATGAACAACATAATTGTTTAGTTTAGATACGAGCCACTCTTAATTCCATCCATCCATTCTGCTAGCTCCACAGCGGTGCCAACACCCTCCTTTGACCTGAGGAGTTATTCGAATTTTGTGTATCACGTGAATAATATTTTGGGTTAAAAAGATTTACCTGTGTATCGTTCCGGACCCACTCTGGATCCTTCTTTCACCGGCAACGATAAGGATGAAGATGATGATTCCCTCCTTCCTGTTTTCGGACTGTAGTGCTTTGGTTTGTGTACTTGATTATTATATTCATTCACTCTTATATTTATTTGATTATTACTCGACTTTATGGATTTATTAACGATGATATGACGGTGTATAATATTATGTTTTTATGTCGAGTTGGATAATTATCTGTTATTGAACTTATGTTTTGGCACAGGTAATATTGTACTAATGGTAAAACTATTTAACAATTTTTTAGTTTTTTTAGGAAGACCATTTGCGGCCTGGGGGTGCTCGCTAAATCCATAGCATTTGCGGTTATGGATATCGCTAAAGAAGTGTGTCGTAGCCGTTAATGAAAGTTATGTATTTCCATTAAAAGTTAGTCAATCAGTAACAACCACGTGTCAAAAGGTAGTCCCAACACCGTGTCATTAGCGTACAGTTTTTAGTGGTCAAACGTGACCGCAATTGCTAAAAAAAAAATATAGCCAATTGACCGTTAACTGGTAGGTCTCTAAAGACCCCTAATGTTGTAGTGTAGGAACGCAGATACATTAATTTTCCTGAGTAATGATATATACCATCCAAAAGTATACCACCCAATTATCCGCATGACTTGACGTAAATTGGTTGGCAATAAATCGTTAATCTGATCAAGAAAATAAATAAAGTAACGATTTATAGCCAACAAATTTATGCCACGTTATGAATAGTATAATTTTGGGTGTATATATCATTACTCAATTTTCCTACTACAACAAAAAAAAAAATTAACGCAAATTCAAATACTACTTTTCTTCTTTAATTAAATAAATCACATTTGAAATGTTAAACATTATATTTAAAGACATAGAACTATGTTTATATAAAAAGTTAAATATATAATTATTCATGGCAAGTAATCAGATAATAAATTTGCATAGAACCAAAAAACTTAATTAAACGTATCGTAGTTCAAATACATTAATAGGAGTAGATTCGGTTGTGCTTTAAAGTAAGTTGATTGGTTAGATGCATAGGAAGGCTATTCGAACGGTTACGGAGACTTTATCCACATGCACCTCATTAATCTCTCTCTATAAATAGAGTTGCTTAAGCCAAGGTTTTTAGTGTACCAGTTTGTAAGCAAGATCAAGAAAGAGAAAAAACAAAAAAGGATGCGAGATCAAGAAATAGATAAAGAAGATGACGGAAAACCGAAAAAGCATCACCTTGGAAGCGATCAAGAAAGAGATAACGTTGATCTTGTACGAATTACTATAACATTGATCATAATTTGTTTTCTTTGCGTGTAGTTTAGAAATCTGTATGTGAACTAAATTAATTTATATACATGCATGCATTATGCATATGATTGTATAATTGTATATTCATCTACGCGTATAGTATATGTTTGATATCTATACTTGAGATTAAACATGTATCATTTCGTAAATCTGTGTATCTGTTGATAATTTATGCACGTAGTATTTGGTATCTAGATTGACTCTTTTTTTCTTCTTCAAGATAAATTTCAGTATGTATATAATTCTTGAATGGTTTAATAAATAAATAAGGTAAAGATTAATGGGTGTGAATATAGAAAATTTGAATAGTGCATGTTTAGTTCCTGGTTTTTCGTCTGATATATAAATCGTTGGGTAAAACATGCATTTACTCCATGTATGATTAAAAATGAGACCTGTTTGTAGGAACATGTACCAATAGAAGAAGTATTTGAGCAACTGACAGAGGAGAAAAATAGGTCCCAAAGGTGGGTATTAATATATAGGTGGTAATTGAGGTTGAATTACGGGCCTAAATGCGGGCCATACATGAATGGAGCTGACATATCTGAGTAAAGTATGAGAAAGTAAGACATTGTTTAATATCATGGTACAAGAGTAGTATAATTTAGTACAGACTTACCACAACCCATTGGAGCAGAATAAGGTCCCATAGAGAGCTTGAGCTTGAGCTTGTTCGTGTCTTCTTTCATGGTTATTGTGATATGAATTATCACCTCGAGGACGAGGTATAAAGTTATTATTAATATTACCTCTTCTTGATGGGTTTCTTTGAGAAGAATTGTCCATTGGTGATCTTATGGAAGAATCGATTGCTACTGGAAATGGTGTTGCCTTGTTGATCTAGTTCGACCATAGTTTGCATTACCATTTGGTATTACTTGTTGAGTAGCATTAGCATTAGTATTAGCTATCCCTACCTACCTGTTGAATATGAAAGCATTAGTATTACATTTACAGATAACGAATGTAAATGCTTTTCTTACTTTATTTATTTCTTGTTTTGCAGATGACCATTGATCGTCACAAGCTCAAGGAAAGTGATGCAACTTTTTCACCTCCACCACAAGCTCCTCGTAAAACTGTAGCGAAACCCCAAGAACAAGTTAACACTAACGAAACAGTTTCGAATCCAGATTTGATTGAGGATGGAAATAAGCAAGAAGAAGGTATTTTATAAGGGGTTTCAATTTGGAGTTTTCTTTGGTAGTGAAGTTTAATGTGTTATAATATTTCAGTAACAGAGGGGTACTCGATTTATATAAAAGATCTACCGATAAATGCTACTCATGTGATGTTTCAAGAGAAGTTTAAGAAGTTTGGGGCGATTAAAGTTGGAGGGATTCAAGTGAGGAGAATCAAAGTAAGTATTGAAGAATTACTGAATATTAATTGTTTTGTAAATTGCATAGTTGATCTTTGATGTTTGATAAATTACTGAACCAGGAAAACAAGCTTCTCACATTCTTGGGTTTTATGTGGAATCCCTTGTCATGGGTTATGAAGATAGTTTCTATCATGGCGATTGCTCTTACCAATGGACATGTATAGATGATCTCACTTACCCCAACAACTTGTTTCGTTTTCTTTCCCAAACAGGGTATAATATTTCCTTTAATTGCAGAAAAGACCCCGGGAGGGGTTGGGCAGTATTATCAACTATATACCTCTCAATATTTCAAATTTGCCTTGACTGTTAAAGCTTGGAACAATATGATGGATAATAAGGTAATAATACCTTATTACTTTTATCTACTGTTGCTAATTACATTTAATTACGTTAAGTTAAGCTAATCGTTATTTCAAACTATTTATAGACGGCTTTTACTACAAAGAAGGATTGTCTGAAATTGCTGAACAGGAGAAGAGACGAGCTGAAGTTGCAAGGCTAGGGGAGCTTGATACGCTTAACACGTGAAATCGGTGGTTAAGCTCAAGGGTCTTGATATTAACACGATACAACAAAACTATACAGTCTAGTCTAGTAGAGCAAAAAGATAGTCTATCTTTTTTTGGGTTGGTACGTTTGGTAGAGATAGTAATGATTTTGTTATATTTAGTATGTAAAAATTGTTGAGCTTATTTCTCCTCGATATGTTTGTTTGGGAATCATAATAATAAATTCTTCTAATTGCTCATGCGACAAATGTTTACTTTTTATACACAAAATAATAGTTCATTAAATATGCAAAAGGAAAAGGTAAATGGAAAAAAAAAAAACAGATCTTTCTCGATAAACAAATCTTACAAACTTAAAAATGTCTCATAAATGGTAATTATTGGGAAGTGAGGGGTGAAATATCGGAAACTTTTAACGATCCTCCAAGCTCAACATGCACGAGAGGATTGAAGGAATGTAAGACATCGGTTATCAATGGTCGGTAACTTGGTTATGGTTGTACACATAACACGGCTACTGCGGCAACCTATAGAATATAATGCAAATTAAGTATCGATTAAGGGTAAATTAGTAAATTTAATAGTAGTCAAGAAAAATTTGGTATAAATGCTTTAGGTCAATCGTGTTTTTGATGACGGGATCCACAATGTTGAACAACTATAATTTGTTTGTAAGCTGAGGCATTGCCTGTTTGTTTGTTATAAAAAATTTAGTCAATTTTCAAGAACTTATAAAACTTGTTGTGTGTAGCAATTAGTAAAGGTGAATGTTTTACCCATGTGGTTATCGATTGACATTGAGAAGATTCTGTAACTTTCTCTTAGGACTGAGCAACGACCATTCAACCCGAATATAAAAATCCAATTCGGTCTTGTCTAACCCGAAAATAGGTCATCCTGCATAAAATTTAATTAACGCGCCAGATTAAAATTAGGAAAAGCTGGCCCGAAGATTTGGCCTTCGGGTGAAAAAACAAAAGTAACTCTCGAGTTTAACCCGAGACCCGAGTGATGTAACAGAAAAATATATAAAACTCCCACAAACCTACTGTTCTACTTTTACTCTTAATCTTATCCTCATTTCTATACCCTCTCTCATCTCAAAGAAACCTTAATCTATCCAACTTTCAGGTATTCCGAAATCCTTGCAAGTGTCACATAACTCATCTCTTATTGAGGTGGGAAAAAAATTGCGAAGACAATTCGAGGATATACTTGAACAACAGAAAATACATTGGTTTGAGCGTTCTCGCACAGATTGGGTAAATTTGGGGGAAAGGAATATTGAATTTTATCACCGAGTTGCGCAAGTTAAGAACGGGAAGAATAGGGATTTGAGACTTCGTGATGGGAATCATGAGTGGATTGAGGACAGTGTTACAGAAATAGATTGGGTGCACAGATTTTTCATGGAACTTTTCTCGCTAGAAGATGATAGTTAGGGATACTTTGATTCACCGCAACTGCCAGCCTTCAAAGTTGATGAGATTGAGTGCCTTGGAGAGCCTATTTCGGATGAGGAGGTTCGAGTAGCCGTTTTCCAAATGGTCCCTCACAAGGCCCCGGGCCCAGATGATCTAACGGAAGGTTCTTACCAGAAATGCTGGGACATTGTGGGTCCAATAGAGTGTGATATGATTCGAAAAAGCTTTGGCTGAGGGGCGCTTTCCAAAGGAGGTTCTGGGTACTCTTATTCACTTAGTTCGTAAGATTGGAACGCCTGAATTCGTAACACAATTTAGACCCATTAGCTTGTTTAACGTGTGTTACAAGATATGTATGAAGGTTCTAGTTACCTGGATGAGACCTATCTTGGCATATTACATTGGTCCACACCAAAGAAGCTTCTTACCTCAGCGGTCCACTATTGATAAGATCGTCTTGGTTAGCAAAGTTGACCACGTTCTTAGACATCTTAATGGAAACTGTATTTTCATGGCAATAAAGGTTAATCTTGAGAAAGCCTATGACAAAGTGTGATGGGACTTCATCAAGGACTCATTACAATCGCTTGGAATCCCTACTATGTGGATATCAATCATAATTAATGAGATGGAAGAGAATGAACTGAGTATTCTATGGAAGGGTACACCACTGACTCCTTTTAAGCCTAAGAGAGGAATAAGATAAGGAGACCCCATATCATCTTACCTTTTCACGATTTGCATGGAGCGATTGTCTCTACTCATTCAGCAGCGAGTTAAGGATGGAGTTTGGTGACCCTAATGGCATAGCCCAGGGGGGATTCCTATCTCTCATATTTTCTTTCCTGATGAACTTATTCTATTATCGAAAGTATCTTCTCATAATTTGTCTATTTTGCAGGATACTTTGAACATCTTTTGCAAGGACGCTGGGCAAACAGTTAGCAAGGAAAAATCAATCATTTACTTCTCAAAAAACGTAGATGAGAACTTGGCTTCCCAGATAACTGCTCTAAGTGGATTCAGTAGGAGCGATGGGTTGGTAAAATATCTTGGTGTTCCCATCCTCTCGGGAAGAATTCCTAGTAGGTTTTATGGATAATTTATTAACGATCTTCGAGGAAAGCTCACGAAATGGAAGGGGAACGCGGTATCAATGGCTAGTCGCATTGCTCTAGCACAATATATTCTTAGTGTCGCGCCGATGTATTTAATGCAAGTAGAGAAATTGTCAATATATGTATGTCAAGAGATAGACATGATTAGACGAGAGTTCATTTGGGGTATCACGGAAGAGCAAAAGCGGATTAATTGGTTAGCTTAGACAGATGTTTGTAGGCCTAAGAAAGAAGTTTAGCTCATAATGGAAAATAAAAATAAAAAAAATAAATTAAAAGACATAATGTTTTACAGAAAGAAAATAAATAAACCTAATTAAGAGGTTGCGTTTGGCTTTGAATCGGAGATTTAGACAGTCTCCAGCTCTCAGCTTTCTTCCTTCCTGCTTGCTCTGACTTGAATCCTTAAGCCTCTTTGATAATGATATGAAGTGTGTGTAAAAGAGGAGGCTAAGGGGTGTATTTATAGGTGTTAGGAGCCTCTAGGTCGAATTTACTTGGAGTGGAAGACAAGTCAAGGACTCTCAAATTCGTAACTCTAAATTCTAGGAAAGGTAAGATTCTTCTGCTGATTTGATTTGGTCATATCTTTTTCAATACTTATCCGTTTGAGAAGTTCCAATATATGAAACCACTTGTCTTGGAAAGATCTTTCTATTGGTGCAGACCATTCGTCCAGAATCCTTGCCAATATTTAATTATGAATTAATCTTTAAAACGTGGCTGGAATTTCAGATTTCAAAAGGCAGCTTTATCTTTTCCTCCTTTGAATAAATCTTTCCTAAATCTTCTTATTTCCATGTAAATCTTCTTTCCTTTCATCTTTATCTTGACTTGGTCTCTAAGTAATTACCATTTATCTCTTAAAGCTTCACATTAAATAAATAATCAAACCGCATATGCTTTAAAAGAATAAATCAACAAATCAAGAAACCGAAATAGGAAAGTGTACTCTAAAAATAGAAACTTGACGTAAAAACATTTCCTAACACTCTAAAATACACTAAGACTTTATTCTCACTTCCCCACCTTGGATTGGTCTTTCATGAAATTCAAGAACCTATTTAACTTTGCATCAAAAATAGTCAAATTTACGCACAAAAGCTCAGAAAATGCAAATAGTTAAATTCCAAAGGGGAAAAGTGTAATATGACAAATTATGCATAAAAGTCTATCTAATAAGTCAATAAGTCACCTAAAATGATGTCTCCAGAAGGCTAATAATTAGAACAAATAGGGAGACATCAAGACCCCCAACTCAAACCTTTGTCGTCTCGACAAAGTAAAATTAAAACAAAGGCCCCTTTTAGGTGAATGCAGAAGGTAGAATCTAGAAAATATTCCCAAAGCACAACTTAAAACAAATCTCATATAGTCTAATCTAGGAATTAATATACATCTACACTTATCATGCAAAATCAAATACAAAACAGTATCAATCCAAAATTTATTTCACAATGCTAGAAGGTTACGCTTAGTACTTATCTCAAGATGGTGGCTATAGGGTGTTCTTCGATCTTTACTTGCTTTGAACGCTCCACTTAGAATACTCCCTATTAACTCACTGTGCCTCTAGGAATCACGAGGTCTTTACGGTTTTAGCATAGGCTGAAGGACGGTATGGTATGTATATTTGGTAAATTTGAAGTGAGCTTTTGGCTCTCTCCTCACTTACCATCAACAACTGTCCAAGAGCTTGAGTTTACACTCGAATAACGTTCTCACTCAACCCAATTGACGCGCTTAATTAGCGTCCCCAAATTAACCCAATAAGCACTAAGGATGATTCACTTAAAAATTTCCACTTTGCCGGTCCGAATATATTCTTTTCAAATCATTTATTCAATTCTTTTCTTTTTGTATAGCCATGACTCTCTTTTTGATGTTGAGATATCATGCTATTTTTCATAGTTATGCCTATTCATAACTTGAGCTCGAAGCTTCTTTTCCATTCACTATTACCCCGGCAAAGGATTACAATATCATAAACCTGTGAATCATCAATATATATAGCACAAAGCACAATTGATAAGCTCAAAAATCCCAACCCAATAAATTCCAATAATGGTTGACCCACCACCCCAAACTCAAGCTCAAGACAGGAAGTCTCAGGATCGTGATTCAAGTGCGGGTCATATGGTCATGCCTAACAATCTAAAGGGATATTGGCTTATAATGTGGCGACAAAAGAAAGGCTTAAAGGCTAAAAATTTGGCAACGAAGGATACAATTAATTCAGGGATAGAAGGCCAAAAAGGATTCAAAGGGCTAACAAAGAACTGCCTCTATCATTTTCCTATCTACACAACTTGCCTCTAGTTCATACCTAAGTGGGTTCTCTACTCACGTTCTACAAACCACCCATTATCCTTAAGCACAAGTTTACTTCTTTTGCATTGTTTATAAATTCTTCCTATCAATTATCTCATATTTGCATGCAATCAAAGTGTGTTTAATACTAACTCCTAAAGTCAACTATTTTCTATCATAGATTCATAAAAAGCATGCTTGATGGGGGCATTTAAAACACTCTACAGTCAAGTACAACCCTAAAAACATTCTTTCTGAAAAGCATGTAAAACAAAAAATTGGGATGAGGCAACGAACCCCACCCCAAACTCAAAAGTGAGTCGTGTCCCCACGACTTGAAAAAGACTCAATAAAGCAATAAAAACTAAACTACCTAGTTAGTGCCTACCATTAATTAAGAAGAAGAATTAGAACTGGGTACCTGGCCATGAAGATCCACCGTGTCCTCCTCCGAAGGGGAGGAATAATTATCAATATCCATGAACAAATTTACCTCTTCCAATGTTGACTTAATCTGTGTAATTTCCTTCCAAAGTGCTCCGATGTCTAGTCGTAAAAGTTTGAATTCTTGTTGCAAATTGTGAGCCCATGGAGGAATACCAGAATTAGTTTGAGAAGAAGAAGAACCTTGAACTTGAATTTGTATCTTGTCTCTAGGCTTTGATGATACCCTCATCCTTGCTGTTAATTTCCCGTGTTGTGGTGGTGCAGGTGCCTTTTCTTCTTGTGTTTCGTTAATAGGCTCATCAAGATTGATGGCCTTTTCAATTGTAGAACCAGGAAAATTCTTGTTCTTCCCTAGGATACAACACCTCTTCTTGTAATCCAAAGCATCTGTTTTGTTCGTCATGGTTGATTTGACCCCAAACTCAAGTTATACCAAGGATAGAATAAAGTTAAGAAAACTTGGTATAGCTTGAGTTTCTTGCTTGGATTAGATGAAGGAAGTTGGTTTCTTGACAAATCTTGGAAGAACTCTTGAAAGCTTGATGATCTTGATTGTGTTTAATGGTGTTTTGTGATGAATTTGATGAAGAGGTTATGTTTATGGAGGATGGAGGAGAGATTTAATGATGTTATTGTGTTTGTTGTAGAGGTTTAATCAAGCTTCAAGGTGTTTTTATAAGGTTGGGAGCTGGAAAATTCGTATGGAAGAGGCTAGGGTTTATCTCTTTAAGGTTAGAAGTTGACTGGGCTTTGATCTCTTCACAAACCGCCTGGCGCGGTGCATCCCTGCGGTGCATGGGTAGTCCGCAGGGGTAGTCCGCGGGGGTAGTCCGCGGGCAACAGCCGTTGAAGTTTTTGTCCTCTGCCTTGTACCCGTGCTAGCACCCCGTGGCACGTGTTTTGTGCCTGCGGTATAGGGGTGCGGTGCATGGGTAGTCCGCACATGCTCCGTGAAAAAACCCGCGGTGCATACCCCGTGGTACGCGTTTTGGGCGTGCGGTGCACCGCGCCTATCAACTTCTCTTTTTCTCACCTCTAGATAAGACCCGTGGTGCGCGACCCGTGGTACGGTTTTTTTGGGCGCGGTACAATTCTGCGGTACACCGCGGGGGTAGTCCGCACCAGACTTTGAATCTCTCAAAAAAATTTCATCGCGTTTCCTAGCACCTCAAACTCGATTCCTGCACCATTAACACAATACCCTTCTCATTTCTTTAAAAGTAGACACTAAAAATTGAAACTAACTTAGAATTATACACTAGGAATAATAAAAAAAACTTAAAGCAATAAACTAATATACAATTAAATGGATTTTGGTTGACGTCGTTAAGCTCGACGGGTTACCTCTCGCGATTATTCGGCTTCAAGGAGGTACATGACCTCCCCAGGATGTGGATCCACCATGCGATTAGTATCCTTGCCCCCATGATAAACTTTCAATCGATGACCATTCACCATAAAAGTGCGGTGCTCGATTGGATGTTCAATCTCTATAGCTCCATGAGGCGTAACTTTGGTCACCACGTAAGGACCAGACCACTTCGCTCTCAACTTTCCCGGATAGTTACTGAACTTGGAATTGTATTTCAGAACCTTCTGTCCAACTTCAAACTTTTTCACGCGAATACGGTTGTCATGCCATCTATTAGTGTTCTCCTTATAGAGTTTAGCGTTTTCATAAGCATGTAACCGAAACTCATCAAGTTCATTCAATTTCATCATACGATTCTCACCGGCCAAAGTAGGATCTAAGTTCAACTGTGCTATTGCCCAATATGCACCCAATTCAAGTTCAAGAGGTAAGTGACAAGCCTTACCATAAACCATACGATACGGAGATGCACCAACGGGAGTTTTGAATGCAGTACGATAGGCCCATAAAGCATCCTCTAACTTTGTTGACCAATCTTTTCTTGTAGGACCAACAGTCTTCTCTAGGATAGATTTTACTTCTCGATTTGAAACCTCAGCTTGACCGTTGGCTTGTGGATGATACGCGGTAGAAACTCGATGTCGTATCCCATTCTTCTCTAGCACTGTCTTCAGATATTTGTTCACAATGTGTGAACCTCCATCACTGATAATAACTCAGGGTGTACCATGTCTAGTGAAAATATGAGATTTCAAGAATTTAATCACTACTCGCGAATCATTTGTTGGTAGAGTTTTAGCCTCTACCCATTTGGACACGTAATCAACAGCTAGTAGGATGTATTGATTTCCGTTGGATGGTACAAAGGGACCCATGAAATCAATACCCCAAACATCGAATATTTCAACTTCAAGAACGTTGTTACGCGGCATCTCATCCCTCTTGGATATATTACCAGTAAACTGGCATCTATGACACTTCTTAACATACTCATGACAATCCTTATGTAATGTAGGCCAATAAAAACCGGATTGTAGTACCTTAGCAGCTGTGCGGTCGCCCTCCATAAGGTGAATCGTGACAACCCGCAACTACTCCTAAGACTTCCTTCTCAGTTATACATCTTCTCACCATCTGATCAGCACATACTTTGTAGAGGAAAGGATCCTCCCAAAAGAACTGTTTAGCGCGACTCATTAATCTCTTCTTGTCTTGTGAAGTGGCACCTTCGGGAAAGTTACCACTTACAATAAGATTTGCAATATCAGCGTACCATGGGGTAGCATCATAAATTGCAAATAGGCCTTCATCGGGGAATGTTTCATTAACTAGCGCAGGACTGCTATTCGACTCCGAACCTTCAAGACGTGACAAACGATCAACAACTTGATTTTCACACCCCTTTCTATCTCGAATCTCCATCAAGTACTTAATAGCGGTATGGTCGGTGAATACAACAATTTTCGCCCCAAAGAGATAGGAACGAAATTTGTCAAAGGCATAAACAACTGCTAACAACTCCTTCTCGGTTACCGTGTAATTAATCTAAGCACTGGTGAAGGTCTTGCTTGCATAATATATCGAATGGAACACTTTATCTTTTCTTTGACCCAACACCGCACCCATAGCAGAATCACTAGCATCACACATAACTTCAAAGGGAAGTTTCCAATCAGGTGGTAGCACAATCGGCGCAGTAATAAGTTTCTCTTTAAGCTCTTGGAATGCCTTCATTCAAGCTTCATCAAAAAGGAATTTGGTGTCCTTCTCGAGTAAATTGCACAAAGGTTTTGAAATCTTTGAGAAGACTTTGATGAAACGGCGATAAAACCCAGCATGGCCTAGAAAACTCCTTACCCCTTTTACAGAAACAGGTGGGGAAGAGTTTTGATAACTTCAATCTTCGCACGATCAACTTCTAACCCAGTGCTTGATACTTTGTGTCCCAATACTTTGCCTTCAGGAACCATAAAGTGAAACTTCTCCCAATTCAAGACCAAATCTGTTTCCTTACATCTAATCAATACTTTTTCAAGATTCTGCAAACAATCATCAAAGTTATCTCCAAAAACAGAAAAGTCATCCATGAATACCTCAAGAAATCGATCAATCATATCTCCAAAGATTGCCATCATGCAAAGTTGGAACGTAGCAGGTGCATTACATAGTCCAAAGGGCATCCTTCGGTATGCGGAAGTACCAAAAGAACACGTGAATGTGGTCTTGTGTTGGTCATCAGGATCCACTCAAATTTGATTGTAACCGGAATACCCATCTAAGAAACAATAGTACTCTCTACCGGCTAGCTTGTCCAACATCTGATCAATGAAAGGGAGTGGAAAATGGTCTTTTCTAGTAGCCTTGTTCAACTTTCGGTAGTCCATACAAACTCTCCAACCAACAACGGTCCTCGAGGGTATGGATTCATTCTTGTCATTCATGATGGTAGTGATACCACCCTTCTTTGGTACGCATTGAACTGGACTCACCCAATCGCTACTAGCTATGGGGTAGATAATCCCCGCATCTAGTAGCTTGATCACTTCTTTCTTTACCACTTCCTTCATCGCAGGCATCAATCTTCTTTGTCCTTCAACTGAACGTGTACTGTTGTCCTCCAGAATGATCTTGTGTTGGCAATAGGAAGGGCTAATGCCTTTAATGTCAGCAATAGTCCAACCTATCGCCTCTTTATTCGCTCTTAGTACACGCAATAGTTTGTCTTCTTGAGGACCTGTTAAAGTAGCTGAAACAATAACAGGTAGAGTGTTGTTAGTACCTAAATATGCATACCTCAAGTGGGACGGAAGTGGTTTCTCTTCTAGCTTCGGGGGAGACTCAATGGATGGTTTCTTTGGAGGCTCAATCTCCCCTGCATCCCGCAATAGTTTGTAGGCTAGACGCCTATATTTTAGATTCTCAGAGTTAAGAGCTGCCACTGTGTCGGCTAGCTCTTCCATCATCTCCGGTATATCTAATGTTAACGCAGCCTGCAAGATGTCATCATAATTAAAACAATCAAATACCTCTTGTGCGGCGTGTTCTGCTATATCCATTCGGAAACAATCTCCAGGAACATCTGGGAATTTCATGGCTCGAAATACATTGAATTTGACCTCCTCGTCTTGGATTCTCATGGTTAATTCGCCGTTCTCTACATCAATCAAGGTACGCCCCATGGCTAGGAATGGTCGTCCCAAAATGATGGGGACATTCCTATTCGCGTCGTATTCAAGGATAACAAAATCTACAGGAAAAACTAGAGTACCTGCCTTGACGAGGACATCTTCGATTCGTCCTTCTGTGTGCACGAGGGATCAATCTGCCATTTGTAGGACCATAGAGGTAGGCCGCATATCTCCAATTTTCAGCATATCAAAAATTGATTTGGGCATGAGATTAATACTCGCGCCTGAATCGCATAAAGCTTTCCCTTTCCACTCACTACCAATCGAGATGGGAAGCGTAAAACTTCCAGGATCAAGTAGCTTTGGTGGTAGTTAGCTTTGACAGATGGCACTACACTCTTCAGGTAATCCTACCATTTCATTATCACAGTATGGTCTTTTTTTGGTGAGGGCTCTCTTTAAAAACTTCACGTACTTTGGTATGTCTTTGATGGCTTCTAACAACGGAATGTTAATATTGAGACCTCTCACTCTATTCAAGAATCTTTGATATTCGACCATATCTCCTTTCTTCTGAACTCTTGAAGGGAAAGGTGGAGGAGGACGGGTTTCTGTAACATCTTTCTTTTTCGGAATTTCCGGAATCTTCTCCACTTCTATCACCTCGGGTTCTTCATCTTTCTCCTCCACCTCTTCCGACGGTTTTTCTTTTCTAGTAACTTCTTTTTCTTTCATAACCGGGAAGGGTGGTGGTTGCACAGTCTTACCGCTTCTGGTAGTGATCGCGTTACAATCCTCCCTTTGTTTAGGACTTTCTGTGTCACTCGGGAGTTTGCCTTGACCTCGAACATTCGAACTGTTAGCGATCTTCGATATTTGGGACTCTAAGAGATTTAATGAAGCGGAATGTGAGTTCAATGTTTCATTCATTTTATTTTCTCTCGTATGGGTATCGTCCATGAATCGAGATAGTTGGCTTTCGATTCTTTCTGACCTCTTATCCGAATTGGCTATGTATTGTGTCAAGGTGAGTGCTAACTCACTCGAAGTGGTTGTGCCTTCTTGAGGTCGCGAGGGAAGCGCCTTTTAGGCTAATGTGTAGGAATAAGCGTCTTGGTCAGTTCTAGGTTGATTCCCTTGGTATTGGTTTTGCGTTCGAAACTGGTAGTTGTTCCCTTGATGCCTTTGTTGATAAGTTCCAGGATTTGCTGCCCCATGTGGATTCGAATATTGAAAGCCTGGATGATTTCTGTTTTGATTTCCATACCCTTGACCACCTGAATAGTTACCTCGCTGATTAACGAAGTATACGGATTCTAGGTTGTTGGCACATTCTTCCCAGCTATGATCATCTCCTCCACAACTAGAGCATAATTCTGGTTCATTAACAACGTTTACCACAGCTTTATTCGACATAGATAATTGTTTCAGCTTGTTCTCAAGTGCGGTAATCTTAGCGTTCAAAGCAGTTTCTGTATCCAAATTCAAAGTACCTCTTTCAGGAGCTCTAACCGATGATTTCGAGGATTGCCAACTCATTTCATTCTTCACAATTCGGTCCATGAGAATCATAGCTTGATCAGTTGTGACCATCATGAGACCACCTTGGCACATAGTATCGATTTTGTCTTTCGCAGCATCACCTAAACTTCGATAGAATATTCCAAGTTGTAATTCAAGAGAGTACCCATGTAATGGGCACTTGCGTAATAATGTTTGAAAACGAGTCCATGCAGCACCTACAGTTTCTCCTGGTTCTTGGCGAAAATAAACAATATCTAATTGCCCACTGAGTCGAACACTTTGAGGATAGTACCTATCGAAAAAGGCTGTCTGAAGTTGATCCCAAGTTACAATCGCGTTGTGTGGCTGTTGATCATACCACTCACTTGCTCCTCCGGTGAGGAAGAATGGAAACATATGAAAGTACATTTGTTCTTGGGTTACTCCAGGGGTGACATATGCATCACAGATTTGCATGAACTTGTACATAGCACGTATAGGATCTTCACAAGCTGCACCACTATACTGTCCCACGGTTGTAAACTGGTTGATCATCCCTGCGTCTGGTCTGATTCGAACTCCTTGAATTGCAGGAGGACGGAGTCCTAGTGGTGGTAGAAGAAAAGGTCCATGGTTGTTCGGTTGGAAGATCTGCGGTCCATGATCGTGAAGTACTCCACCATTATTATTGACTTGCTGTTGATTTCCGGGAGGAGCTGGTAATTGGACTCCTACCGGTGGAATTGGTAATTGAACTCCTACCGATGGAGCTATTGGGAGACCGTTGTCATCCAACTGAATCACGGGATCTTGAGCATTATCTTCTGCCATTGTTTTTTCTAACCTTGCTTGTTTTCTTGCTTCTTTATCTCTTTTGTTTTTCTCTCGAACTAGGCTTTCGGGATTATCAAGGATCACGATATCTCCAAGCACATACCAAAACCTGTAAATCTGAGAAAGCAAGAACAACCCAAAGCGTAAAACTGAAAATAGAAATTAAAACTAAACTATAAACTAGCAACTAAAACACTTACGGCTAACACCGTGGTCACACGCTACCGTCCCCGGCAGCGACGCCAAAAACTTGGTGTCTCCTAGTGTGTTCTAAATAAACACACCTAAAAAGGCAAGACACGTACCGCAAGTGTACGGGTCGTCCAAGTAATATCCGGTAAACGGGATTTCGATCTCAGGGACGGATTAGGTATGATTAAAGTGTTATGCAATAAATGGAAATAGTTGCTTGAATGAAAATTGAAAGTAAAGAAAAAGATTTTTATTTTGTTTTTGATTACGGGACTAAAGTGCAATTAAAGTAAATATTAAACTAAGTTAAAACTAATGCAAGAAATTAAATATGAAGAGACTAAAAGGATGAGAGAATAGTACTTGAGTCATCCTAACTCCCGTCAGGGTGGACTTAGGAGCTATTCTCAGGTGTTACAAACCCCGCCAGGGCGATCATAATCCACCTTCGAATGTCAGGTTCTCTACCCAATTGGCTATAAGATTAACTAAGTCCGTCAGGATCAATAATTTCTATCTTACGTTTATTACCTATGTCAGTAATTAAACCCCCCCGTCAAGATGATCACTTCCCCCACCAAAGTGAATAGCCTAATTACTCAAACCTATGTCTAATTGGCCAAATTAAATATAGTGAAATTAACTTACGATAACAAACAATACTAAATTACTCAATTCGATTTAAATTATAAAAACAATCCCAAATCAGAAAGCATTCATTAAATAAATTAAGGTTCAACCCTTGCAACGATTCTCAAACACTTAAGAAGTTTAGCTCATAATGGAAAATAAAACTAAAACAAATAAATTAAAAGACATAATGTTTTACAGAAAGAAAATAAATAAACCTAATTAAGAGGTTGGGTTTGGCTTTGAATCGGAGATATAGACAGTCTCCAGCTCTCAGCTTTCTTCCTTCCTGCTTGCTCTGACTTGAATCCTTAAGCCTCTTTGATAATGATATGAAGTGTGTGTAAAAGAGGAGGCTAAGGGGTGTATTTATAGGTGTTAGGAGCCTCTAGGTCGAATTTACTTGGAGTGGAAGACAAGTCAAGGACTCTCAAATTCGTAGCTCTAAATTCTAGGAAAGGTAAGATTCTTCTGCTGATTTGATTTGGTCATATTTTTTTCAATACTTATCCGTTTGAAAAGTTTTAATATATGAAACCACTTGTCTTGGAAAGCTCTTTCTATTGGTGTAGACCATTCGTCCAGAATCCTTGCCAATCTTTAATTATGAATTAATCTCTAAAACGTGGCTGGAATTTCAGATTTCAAAAGGCAGCTTTATCTTTTCCTCCTTTGAATAAATCTTTCCTAAATCTTCTTATTTCCATGTAAATCTTCTTTCCTTTCATCTTTATCTTGACTTGGTCTCTAAGTAATTACCATTTATCTCTTAAAGCTTCACATTAAATAAATAATCAAACCGCATATGCTTAAAAAGAATAAATCAACAAATCAAGAAACCGAAATAGGAAAGTGTACTCTAAAAATAGAAACTTGACGTAAAAACATTTCCTAACACTCTAAAATACACTAAGACTTCATTCTCACTTCCCCACCTTGGATTGGTCTTTCATGTAATTCAAGAACCTATTTAACTTTGCATCAAAAATAGTCAAATTTACGCACAAAAGCTCAGAAAATGCAAATAGTTAAATTCCAAAGGGGAAAAGTGTAATATGACAAATTATGCATAAAAGTCTATCTAATAAGTCAATAATTCACCTAAAATGATGTCTCCAGAGGGCTAATAATTAGAACAAATAGGGAGACATCAGAATCCAAGATCAGCTAACACGAACAATAGGGAAGCAATTAGTAAAACGAAAGGTTTGGTTATGTCAAATAAAATCTTCTCAAAAATCTTGTCGATTACACTAATTATGATGACAAATATGTGAAATAAGGTATTATGAATGAACTCCTTGCTTCTTACCCTTACTCTCAAAGTTTCTTTCTCAAAAATATGATAAGTGATATGATTTGAGTATATATAGTACCCAACCACGTTTTAGCTCAATTTGGCCAACTTAATTGAGTCAAAAGTGGTCCAATAGACTCTTCTACATTTGTACAGCTTTGGGTCTTGTTAGTATAACATCCATACATTTTTTCAATCAACTCCAAATTGGAAATTGTTTCTTCTCACGTGATCTAAACATGAATGGATATCTTGATCTCAAATATCGATGATCAGAATATTCACTAATTATGAGTTATGGTCTTCAAAAGTCGATGGAAACAATTTTCCTACTATTCTTGTTGAGTTTCAAATAGACTTCTTGGCTTTTTTTTGTTACTTTTTTAGGGTTTCTTCATGACTGTTTGACTTTGTAGCTTCATATTTGGGTATAATATAATCCATATGCATAGGATTTTCACACTTAACACACAAATTATCTCGAACTGCTCCAAAAAATACATATATTGTCCAAGATTAGCTAAAACGTAGATAATGTCTGATAAAAGGATAAATCCCACAATGAAACATCAAAACCCAACCCAAATTATGTAACTTATGTATCTAAACTATCACAAAAGGATAGGCATCATATACTCTTTTCCCAATAATCCTAATGTGATTCTTGCGCGTGGGATTATCAACAACAGTACACCTTTGACTTTATTTGGTGTTTTTACCATGGAGGAGATATTGAATCCTGCCCTTTAGAAAAGGGTCTTTATTTCTTTTGATGCGTGTGAGGTCATATAAGTAGATTTTCATTGTGAGTGTTATTTTACGGTCAGATCTTTATATGTCTCTTCTTAGTTCATATTCGACACATTCATGATTCCCAACACCAACTGTAGTCATTTGATTAAAGTGCAAGCAGATGACACCCAACAGATGGAATTTATTCTACTAGGTTGTTGGAATTGAACTTTTGTTTTGTGTTTTTTCACTTTATTTTGTAAGAGGCAAGATCACAAAGATGGATGTTAGAGTTGATAATAAGAATCAGTTTTGGAACGAAATAAGTAATACTAAAAAAATATTTTCTCGGGGAGACAGATGCTACGTGTCTAATGTCCATAGATGCATCATAGACAGTGTATATGGACGGGGCATGGGAGATGGATGAGAAATTTATCAAACATCGAGAAACTAATGTCATATAAGTTGAACAAGATGAGTAAAAAAACATAGTAGACGTGCCAAATTTATTGGAGAGAGCTGTAAAAGATGGGTGGCTAGACTAAGCTAAAACCTATTAAATAATATCAAGGCGATCATATATATAAATGGTTGAGGCGGGTGGGTCAGAGGCAAGAGCAGAATATCCTTCAATAGTAGTGGTGGCATCAACACAAACACTTTTGGCCTTTAAAATTTGGATTTAAATAGATTCCCTTGAGAATTTCTGTAGGGGTTGATGTAATACTCGTTCGATGATGTCCATATTTTACCTTTTGTGGAATTGGCATACTCGAGTCGGGCAATGCATGAAAGAGTGACTAATCTCATTTGGGGAAGTTTGATTTTTCCTTGGAGCATTATGAGGCGTTTCTAGTACCATACTAGATGATCGAGACCTATATGATCGAAGGTGAGTTTCCTCAGATATGAGTCCCTGAATAGATTGTTCCAAGGTAGGAAAGAGTGTGTGGTGGAGTAAAGAGACACATACTGGCACAAAATCATCATGAGGAACCTTGAGAAAGTACACAAGGTGCCCTCAATCTCTTCACATAGAAATTTTATTTATATCTTTATTATCACTCCAAGTGGGTTCTGTGTTGGTGGTTGCGGCGGCACATAAGACGCATGAGTGCTCATGTGGTACTGGTTTTTTGGAATCTGGAATCGTCTTTATGAGATATTTCTTCTGGTATGTTGTTTGACTATATCATGAGATAGGATGAAGACATTATACGTAATTTCATATTCAAAATTATTGGTGGAAAATTCTGAGTAACGATTTTGGCGATTTCGATGGTGGAAATAATACAATGACAATGGAGTAGTAGTTCTGATACCATGTTAAATAATTGAGAGATTTGTTTTATTATATAAATTGATAATTTTATTATATAATAGTTATGTGTTTATGTAGGAGAGTATTGGTTTGCTCAATAAGAACGTGTCTAATCTAATCGACCTATTACGATATTCACAATATACACTAGCCATAATTACAATATATTGAATATACACTAACAATAATTAAGATATACACAAATCACTTTGGACTCATATTCATTTTAACTCTAGGAAAATGCGATCACATGAATTCTTAAACTTTAACCACCGGTCCACCTATTTGATCTATTAATTAAAAGGAGTGCTTTAAAATTACGTAAACTTTTTTTTGGGTACATGGGTGGTCTAGCCAACTTGCACGCTCCTACGAGAAATATACAATCCTCCTTATGCATACTTAGGTTCATCCCCTACTTGAACATTAAATTCTCTTTATTAACAAACTAAATTTTATGTGAAAGTTAACCACTTTGACTGTCACTGCAATTGATTGTACAACTTGGACTACTATTTTGTAGAAAAAAAATCCTTAATTACTCTCTACATTTCCTGTAACAATTCACACGTAGAAGAAGATTTATTATTGTTTTCAAAATTGATTGTTCAAGAATAAGCTTAGTTTATTTTTTGTAAAATCAACTTCTGGTTGATTTGCGGATTTAGAATTTAGGAGATATATTGTTTTCTTTTTAATGACTGAAGTTTTACATTTCTAAACTTTTTATTTCACTATAACAATTAGTATCATTAGAGACGATATATATTGCAGCAACACGGCTTCTAATGATATTTTTAAGAGATTATTACCCAAAGGGTCTTGAAAAGACCACCTCGTGACCTAAGGAGACCGGCTCTATAGCCTCTTCTTACTAAAGGCCACAAACTAAATCTAACACTATAGCCTAATTTCCCAATTACTTTCCTACCCTTTTTTATTCTCTATATATATTAAATATTATCATTATATCTTTTAAATCCTAAATTACATTTTCAGAAATATTTCTCTCTCTCTCTTCCTACCTCTCTCCTCACCTCTTACAATCAACGCCTCTCTTCTCCACTCCATAGTATTCCTTCTTTCCATTGCTTCACTTGAAGCACGCAGCCACCAAACAACCGAAGAAGAGAGCGCGGAGAAGAAGACTGTTGGCATGAACTTCGATGAATACCGCAGTGAAGGTGGAGATTTGACCGATCCGAAATAGAGTTTCGATCTAGGGTTCCGCCATGGAAGGAAGAAAATGATCTGCTGCACAATAATCTCTAAGATCGGATTTGAAAGCCATGGATAAACGAAGTTGTTTTTGTGCTTATATTTGTGAAGAAGAAGCTTGGATCTCCGGTAGCAAGTCGATTCGAGATGCTCAGCAAGTTTATGTAGCAGATTTGTTCTTGCTTCGTGTTTCTGTTTATTTTTTTGGTCTTTTGCGCTCAGAACTTTTGCGCTCAGAACTTTTTGCGCTCAACACTGTTGGCGATTAAAAATTTGGCGTTAATGGAACTTTTGCACTCAGACTCAGAACTTTTGCACTCAGACTCAGAACTTTTGCACTCAGACTCAGAACTTTTGCGCTCAACACTGTTGGCGATTAAAAATCTGGCATTAATGGAACTTTTGCACTCAGACTCAGAACTTTTGCACTCAGACTCAGAACTTTTGTATTCAGACTCAGAACTTTTGCACTCAGACTCAGAACTTTTGCACTCAGACTCAGAACTTTTGCACTCAGACTCAGAACTTTTGCACTCAGACTTAGAACTTTCGCACTCAGACTCAGAATTTTTGCACTCAGACTCAGAACTTTTTTCCAGACTCAGAACTATTTTCCAAACTCATAACTTTTTTCCACGCTCAGAACTTTTTCCGGCGGTGGCCGGAGGCGGCCGGCGGTGATCGGTGGTTGTGGTCGGAGCTGGAAAATATTTGATAATTAATGAAAGAGGAGAGAGAAAAAAATGATAAAGGAGGAGAGAGATTAATGGTAATGGAGGAGAGAGAGTAATGGTAGTGGAGGAGAGAGAAATAATCTATTTTTTTGTCTTATATGCACTAGAAGGGTAGTTATGACATTTGACATTTTATTGGCCTCTAAGAAGGAGAGAGGAATTGACTAGCTCCTAAGTGGCACATTGATTTTTCTCAAGTCTCCTTAGGTAATTGACCCTATTTTTAATGGTAACGTTTATTGCGACAACACCAAAATGACCTCTAATTTGCCGCTAAAGATAAAGTTAATAGAGGCAGAAATAAATAATTTGCTACAATTAGATGTATTTAAAGACGAATTATTGCGGCAAATAAATAGCTATGACGTTTCAGTAGTAAATTTTTTTGCCGCTAAAAGTAACATTTTTTGGACTGTATACCTTATAGACCGTTATGTTAAACTTCAAAAATTCATGATTTAGGTTATATTACATTCTTAATTGAAGATAAAATAATCATTTATCACTATGATTATAACCAGAGGTTAGAAATTCTTGGGAATTATTGGTTTTTAATATTAGGCGCTTAAATTAAAATGATACATAGAATTTAATTTAATTGTAATATAAATCTACAACAAGAAAAATGTATGTACAATTCTGTATTTACTAATTTCTAGATTTCTATTTTTATGTGCATGTTGGTTAATCATATTTCTCTGGTACTTATTAAATGCAAAAAAAGCGAAATATACCCTAGAATAGTACGATATAGTTGATTAAGTAACATAACTCTAGAC
The DNA here is from genome assembly GCA_029959085.1 of Nemophila menziesii. NCBI lineage: Eukaryota > Viridiplantae > Streptophyta > Magnoliopsida > Boraginales > Hydrophyllaceae > Nemophila > Nemophila menziesii. The sequence goes on along the minus strand of JARWIR010000084.1, from coordinate 187,402 downwards.
GTGCAATTTATCATTATCTATTCTAAATTCTAAACGTAACTGAGGGTGCGATTAGTCTCATGCTCAGAGAAAGGGCTGCACAAAATTTTTGCTGTTCATTTCCAGAATTCTTGGTAGCAAAATTTGTTGGGTTAACAGGCATCTCAAGGTAAAAAAAACTTTTATGTCCATCCTTACTCAGGGATTTATCTATATGATAGACTTCTTAATCCTTTTTAAGCCTATGAATATTTTTTGTTTTGTTTAAAATTTCGATTAGCACACTGACTATATCTGTTTTACAAACTATAATTCACCGTCAGGGTCTGAAATTCTGTACTTTATCTTTATCTTATATAGATTCTTTCACAAAAAAAAAAATCTACCAAAAACAGTGAGCCCTGTTAAGTATATACTATAAATTAGATTTACATTATATCTTGTATTGATATGAAAATAAGTCCTCTTTTTTACCAAGTCAGCATCACTCCAGATTTTCCCAATACAAGACTTAAATAGAGACATTGGGAATTCAAGATCAGCGAACATGAACAATCGGCAATGATGTCGACTTACAGTTCAACAAGCAAGAGAATGGAGTTAACATTAATTTTACTTGACAAGGTAGCAATCAGTAAAATGAAAGGTTTGGTTATGTCGAATAAAATCGTTTCAAAGATCTAGTCGATTCTCAATATTGTTTCATCTCATTGTTGATCAATTCATTTGTGGTGTACTTCATTTCATATTGTAATATTGTATAGGATGATAAATTTCATCATCTTAACTCTCATGTTGTCTCCATTAATTATGGATATGTTTAATATATCTAGGCTGGAGTGTATTTATTTCGGTGACCTTTTTGAATAATAGGCAACCTTAAAGTATGAGGCGTATACGAAGATGTGTTTATAATATTTAAACTTCTCGTAATTGTGTTAATTTGAATTAAACATAATTTAGTTTTTTGGTAAACTTTTGTGCAGATAACTGCTTTTTCATCTTTTGTGCAGTTAAGTTTAGTATAAAAAAGAAAATGAACATTCAACCAAAATTTGTGCACAACCTTCGAAAATTGCAGTCATTCAAACATTTAATTTAACATCAAAACCCAAGAAAAAATCACAAAACCACTACATATTCATTACAAAAAAAAACACAAAAAATTAACAAAACCGACAAATCATTTTAATTAAACAATAAACAAACAAAAATCACAAAACCAGCTTTACTTCAATCCAGCTCTTCAAAACACGCCACTATATCTGCAGAATTAGAGAACATAAGCACATTAGCACTCACAATTGATATTTGAAATATTAATTAAGATTGCACAAAGAGTAATAAAAACACGTGAACACTGCACTCACATTAGCACTTTAACACTTTCGTGCACAAAAAAATGTGCAATAACAAAACACCTTTTTTTGGGTAAAAAATAATAAAACACCTTAAAACTATATTTTCTCGTCTATAAAAAAACTGCACAAAAGCTGTAGCAAAGATAACCTTAAAATTGCACTTTCGTGCACCTGAAAACAACACAATAGTGCAGCAATTGACGTATACTTCACCGAACCAGATACGATAAAATTTATACCAAATCATAACCAAAAATCCTAATCACAGTTTTATACAACTATTAAAAACAACAGGTGCCACAACACACCATAAAATATTATTTAACAGTATATGGGACCACAAATATTCTGGGCTTGTTTTGGATGCAAATCTAATTGGAAAATCTAGTCGAGGAAGATTTGGTCTAAAAAAGTGATGTCTTTAAAGCGAGAGATCTGAAAGGAGACAATGAGTCATGAAAAGTAAAAAGGCATCGTTATATGAAAGGGTATAATAGTAAATTGGCATTGCTCTGTTCACAACTGACGGAAAAAAACAAGTTTAAAGAGATTTTAATTGTTTATTACAGTTTATGGCCAAAATCACGTACTAGAAAATAGTTAAAGGGGGTCACGTGCACTTAGGCCATCATGAGTTACACTTGAGTTCAGTGTCTCCAACTAACGATTAGAAGCAGAGAATTGTGTATAATGACTGTCACAAATTATATAAAAAAAAGTGCACATACCTTGCGTACTACCCGTTTAGATAAACCTTCTACGGGGTCTCTTGTCTATTTCTCTTGCGTCCGCATTTGGATTTAGCGGACTGATACTTTTTTCCCACTCTCCTGCAAAAATTAAAAATCCAAATAACAAAGTTAGTTTTAATTGGATCACATTTTAAGAATTAATCGAATTATTTACTAGAAGAAAAAAAAAATTACCCTGCAGCAGGAGCGGGAGGATCCTCAGGTGTTTCCTGCAAACAAAGAGAGACATACAGAGCATGAGAAATGGTGAGTCAAATGTTTAAAATTAGATGAGATTGTATTGACTTACTTGAGAAGCATAGAGGTCGAACAGAGACGGGTCATCAGAAAACATTGAAGCAAGATCGCTGAGCTCATTGATTCTTTCGAAGTCTTTAGTAGCCTCTGGTGGAACTACAGCAAAAGGAACTGGAACATGAACCATAGCTAGAACCGGAGCAGGAGAAGGATCTGGAGTAATAGCTGGAGCTGGAGCTGGAGAAGGATCTGGAGCTTGAGCTGGAGCTGGGGAAGGATCTGGAGTAGGAGCTGGAGCTGGAGCTGGAGAAGGATCTGGAGTAAGAGCTGGAGCGGGAGCTGGAGCCCGAGCTGGGCTGTGACTTTTACCTTTCACAAAACTTTTACAGCAGGGACAAACGCCGAACTGATCTGATGGACTTGAATTCAAGTCCACCACCAAATTGATGCCATCATTCGATCTGATGGAGAACTCAACTGATGGAGTATTATTTTTCGACATATTCCGCAGATCTTCTCTCCGACACAGGTTTAAAAGCAAAAGATTTTTGATTTCCTCTCTTTCCTCCGACAAATAATATACGCCGCAGAACCTTGATTTCTATAAAGGGATATATATATGTATGGGCCTTCAGTTAACTACCGTAAACCCTAGCTATAATAGGCTTTAAGATTTTCGGTAACCCATATAACCGGCCCAATTAACCTCTATTAAATCTTAAATGCAAATTAGGACCTCGGAAAAAAAACACAATAAATTCCTCTGACCACAATATAGTGAGGATGTATTTCGGACCAAAATATAGTGATGATATATTTCCGACAACCTACAATTTGTACATCTCGACCATGAGTAGCTTTGACGTAATACTCAACACTATGCACTCAATTAGTATCACATAATGGAAGGCTTGAGATACTTTTCCATCTATTAATCAGTTATAACTTTACTGCATTCTGTTAGTTTATTAGTTGTCATGTATCTTCATTTAATAGCTATAGCTAAAAACTTCTTTTAGGCAAATAACTAAAAACTTAATGTATATACAAATATGCATTCAAGGCTGAATAAAAATCTATTTCAGCAACTCTCTTCTTCGCCATATTTATTTTTAAAGAAACAACAAGATCATCAATTAACTTGTTGTCTTTCTTTTCATAAATTTTAATCACCTTTTGTAGAATATCCTACAATTTTTTTCGCATTAGAAGAACATTGAGACTGAATACAGGGCAATGACTCACATTGTTGCCAAATTTATGTGGTTAACCTATCTTCTGAATGATCTCAAAGTGCCTCTTATCACTCCCCTCTTCTAGGTGTGGACTACTACTTTGTTGGATTTCACGTTGCTCTTACAGCTTACATACATACTTCCATTAAGTAAAATGTTAAAAGAGAATACTAAACATACTTCTCCAGCTGCAATCTGTTAGTGTATTAGTTCTTCTGTATATATATATATTTAACAGCTGTAAATCATTTTCAACAATATACCGTTATGATTGATATGTATGTATACAGACTGGGGAGCAGAAATTGTTTAGTCCTATGTTAAAACAAGTCAAGCAACTCAAAGGGGTATATACATATGTATATATATGATAATAAGTACTCTAACAAATGCTTACATCTTTGTTAGATCAGAGGTTTTACAATCTATAGACAAAAAACATGCCAAATATAGACATTCTTTATTAGCGTATTCAATAGTTGTCTACATAATCTTTTATCCTTCATTATTTGTTTTTACTCCTCTAATCCAATTCGAACACACCCATTTCCAAACCAAAAGTTACCATCTTTTACACAATAAGTGAATTAGTACAGCTAATATGAACCAATAGAGTATAATCATGCAAGAAAATCTAATCCCATATTTAAAAAAAATCACAAAATTAGATGGACCAATTTTAGGCATATACCTTTAAATGGGAAATTAATGAATCAGCTTTTTGCACATGAGATGCTAAATCACATGCTTGACACAACTCTTGAACCTATTTCTATATAGTTTCTTAATATTGAGACGGAAATCCACAGATTTCAAACTTAACACCCAATTAAGTAAGTATCTTAACATGGATATATATAAACTTGCTAACTCAATTAAATAGCCATACCTGATGAAGTACCTTCATTTTCACCAATAATAGTATCTGTTTCATATTCTCTATACTGTTTATTATTGAAGTCATGCATCATAATGTAAAAAGTTCATATATTGCTCAAAAAATTGATTAGGCTATGCTAAATATCCTGTCTTCCCATCACTTGTAAAAGCTGGAGCCACATCACATTTAGGACCCCACATTTTAAAATAAAATAAATAATCTACCCCTATACAAAAACATATATTATTAGCTTATTGCCCCACCCCTAATTTTCAGAATCTTTCTTTGCAATTTTCGCATTACATAAGGACCTATACTGCAATGAAATCGGAAATTTATTTGTGGTGCACCCCTTTCCCCAACAAAATATCCGGGCTCTGCCAATGCATATAAGGTTATGTAGTAATGTAGCTAGTTTTCCCACAACTTATCTTACCTAACTCTTTGTCATGTGTTGACAAAGCCCTTAATTTTACAAGACTTGAAGAAATAGTCAGAAACACAACATCATCAACCTTAAGCATTTTTTTCTTCGCTATATATTTAATTATTCAGTCGCATCTCCATATCAACAAGTAAAAGCTTCACTTCAATTATCCAAATCACTATCTTAATTCAAATCTTGAAAAAAAAAATCCATATATTTGAAGCTTAATTCATAAATACTCAAGAATCTCAAAATAACACACATAACATTACAACCGAGAGAGATAAGATTAAAGAAAGTACATATATACAGCAACAATTTATCGTTAACGACTTCAACTTGATGTACGGAGGAGTGTTGTTGAAGTATTTCTGCGTGTTTATCTTTGAGGCCGAAGGATTTTTTAATTTTTTTTAAGTCACCCAATTTTGTCATTTTTTTTACGTCGATAAATTTATTTTTTGTAAAACGTTCTTAACCTCTTGGTTTTTCTGGAATATTTAATCTCCTCAAATTGCTTAATGACGGTAGATTCGAAACCGTGGCTTGGTTATTTAGAAGAATTCGTACTAAACGAAGAACCCTATGAGCTTTGATTGGATTTTAGTAGGCGTTGTTTTTTCTAATTCAAACTTGTGTAATTAATAGTTGTGGAAAGGGGTTGTGTTTACTGTTATATGCCTTAAAATGCGTGTGTTTGTTGTAAAAGTCCAGGATGGTGAAAATAGTGTGTTGTTTAAATAAAAGGGGATTGACTCATTGGATTTTGGAGATTAATTTTATAGCCTATTCATTGGATTTTGGAGATTAATTTTATAGTCTATAAGAAACATGTCACTACTATTGTTTATGTCTTTAGAGAGTATTCACATTTTCGCTAAAGGCAAGCAAAAGACTTCGCTAAATACTGGTTTTGTCTTTAGCAAGGACGGGTCATCGCTAAAGTTTCGTCAAGAAAGATAGACAGTAACTCACGACGACATCTGGTGTCGTCACGTGAGACATTTTATTAATTGCGACGACTCCAGGTCTTCGCTAAAGATAAGGTTTTCGAGGAGTACTCGTTAAAGACGGGTTCAACGGGAGGACTAAGTCCTCGCCTTTGCTGGTCAACTTTTTAGCGAGAACGTTTGACTTTATTTTTAGCGAGGAAACTGTCCTCGCTAAAGATAATTTTTTTTACAATTTTATTTATTTATTTGTTTTTTGTAGATTTTATTTATTTATTTATTTAATTGTTTATTTATTTATTTGTTTTCTTTTATTTTTGTATTTTTTTCTTTTTCTATTTTCTTTTATTTATTTAATTGTATAAAAGAAACGAGATGAAATCATAAAACTGAAAACTGAATTATAAAATAAAGGGGAACAGATAATTACAAAGTCAAACAGAAAAAGAGTCAAAGTCAAAAGTCAACAAATAGTCAAATATCGTAAAAAGTCAACCTAAAGTCAAACAACACAAACTAAGGATTAGATAAATCATCTTCATTTTCATCTTCATCTTCCTGGTCCCTAAGCTGGAGTGGCACGCCGGATGGAGTGGTTCGGGATCGGGATCGGGATTGGGATCGGGAGGTACCAGCAAGAGCAGCAGAAGGATTGCCGGATGGAGGCACAAGTACTGTCTCATGTCCACGTTCTTCTCTGCATCTATTAATTAACGTGATGGCCCGACTCATCTGGGCGTCTACCGCCTCCTTCGTGGGTCGTGTACTAGCTGTGAAGGTCGAGGATCGAGTCAGGTCATCTGGCATGGGGTCCTTGCCTATGGAGACAAGGAACTCGTTTAGCAACCTCATCAGCCACTCGTGGTCCCTCAACATCGTCTCGCTGACCGGATCCCAGGCATTATCAGTCGTCCTCTTCTTCGGAAGCGGGTGGCCAACTCCCGGGATCCAGTAGCGGGTCCCTCTTCCCAACCCTACTCGCGCCGCCTCCATGACTGAGTCAACCTGATCTTGTTGCGTCAAAGAGGGTGTACACGATAAATCGTCGTTTTGACTCTGCGATTCCCGAACTTTATTTTCGAAAATTTCCTTAAGCGTGTTCTGTACATTAAATAAAATATTAAAATATAATTTGTAAGTATAATTGTTTGCTTATTTTAGTACTTACGTTCGATCTCTAGTACTCGAGGCTCCTCCACCCATTAATTTTCTTGATCCCCCAGATTTCGAAAAAGAATCTTTTTATTTTGGCTAGAGACACAGCTTCCTCTTCACCCTCGGCCACTCGAGGGGGTTGACTACTCCCCTCCCCTTGTTATAGTCAAACAGTCAAATAAAGATATTTAAATAAGTATTGTAATGATTTTATTACCTCCATCAAGGTATCCCTCCTCCGTGTGTGGCTCATAGAACCCGCCCCGCTCAAGTTCTGCAGCAACTTCCTATTGGTTTTATTTACTTCAGCTTGGTGATATTATTTAAAACAACACACACGGGAAAAAGAATGGTAGCCAATAAAGATAATATTTTATTTAATTCAATTTAAAGTACAACACTTACCGGAGCTCCCTCCGTCCCACATCTTTAAAGACAGCTCCCAGTTATCCGGTGTCTGATCATCTGGTTTCGACCGGGACTCATAATATTTTTTCTTTATTCTGTTCTTGTGGTCGCTAAATCCCTTACCGCACTTATTGGTTATCATAACCCGTATATCACTCTAATCCGGGTGGGCCTGCCACTTCTCTACTAAAAAGAATTACTGTTTACAAATAACTCAAATTCAATATAATTGTATAGTACGACAAACTAATTTTAAAAAAAATTAGTCGACTTACTCTTAATCGTATCAAAATATTTCTCCGCTCTTTGGCTGGGACATCTGACCAATGCTTGAAGTATAAGGGAACAGGCTCCCGAATAGTATGGTTGATCACTTGAGTCACGTGATGGGAGTATGGGCCCACCGGGTTCCAGGTATTGTCGTAAGTGCAAAATTCTATCGGAAGTCTCCCTCCATACTTTCGCTTCAACTCCTGCACTGAAGCAAGAGTTGTCTTTCCCCTAGGCTTTCGTGCCTTATTCCCTGTTTAATGTTACGACTAAAATAATATTTTAGTCAAAATTATGTTTACAAAGAGAGAACACCCGGTTCGTTTCAACCCCCGATCGGATTACTTAGAATCCGAGTGGGATCACGTCCATCCCCATCACCATCGTGTCCTCTGAGCATCACAGCTGCCATCTATGATCAAAATAATACAATTTTACCACTAAGGCCTTATATAATTTAAAATTACAATTTAACCCCTAAAGTTTTAAAAATTTAATTAAGGCACCTAAATTTTATAAAAAGTGCAATTTCCCCCCTATACTTTAAAAAATCCACTAAGGCCATAAATATTTTAAAAATAACAGTTTTAACCCTAAACTTTTAAAAATTTCAGTATGGCACCTAATGTTTTAAAAATTTCACTAAGGCACCTAAATTTTATAAATATTGCAATTCAACCCCTAAAGTTTGTAAAATTACAAATATTCTAAAAATTGTAACTGTTCCCCTAAAATTTATTAAAAATTCACTAAGGCACCTAGTTTATTTTAAAAATTCACTAAGGCCCTAAATAATTAAAAAAATTCAATTTAACCCTAATTTTTTTAAATTACTCTAACGCGCCTAAATATTCTAAAAACATCTATATGGCCCTAAATATATTAAAAATTATAATTGTACCCCTAAAATTTATTAAAAATTCACTAAGGCACCTAATTTATTTTAAAATTCTCTAAGGCCCTAAATAATTTAAAAATTGCAATTTAACTTATACCTTTTTCTAAACTACTCTAAGGCACCTAAATTATTTTAAAAATTACAATTCAACCCCTATAGTTTTAATACTTATACTATGTTACCTAAATTTATTTAAAATTCACTAATGCACCTAATTTATTTAAAAAATTCACTAAGGCCCTAAAATAATTTAAAATTTGAAATTTAACCCCTAAATTTTTTAAATTACTCTAAGGCACCTAAATTATTTAAAAAAATTACAATTCAACCCCTAAATTTTAATAATTACACTAAGGCGCCATGATATTAATATAATACACTAAGGCCCTAAAATTTTAAAAATTACACTGCGTCCCTAAATATTTTAAAAATTATAATTCAACCCCTAAACTTTTAAAAATTACACTAAGACATCTAAATATTTTAAATAATTCACTAAGTCAGCTAAACTTTTAATATTTGCAATTTTACCCTAAAATTATCTAAAAACTACAAAATAGCCCTACATTTGTTTTCCCAAACCAATTTTAACTACAAATTTTACCCAAAAATCATTTCATTCCTAATTATATAAAAAAAATCACAAATCCAAACTAAAATATATTCTTCTACTAATGTTTTCTTATAATTAAATACCTAATAAATTAGCTAAATCTAACCTATTGCGCTAAAAATTTAAATTAATTTCTAGAAATGGAAAAAAATTTATAAAAAGGTTGGCTTACATACCTTCTTTGCCGAGATTGTGGTTGATATCAAGTTATTGCATCACCCCATAACAAGAACGCATGAAAAAACCCAAGTTAGTTTCTAAAAAAGAAATAAATTGAAAAATCGAATGATTTTCTTGTTATTTACCTTCATTGATGATGTTGGAAGGTTGGGAGTGATAATCTTGATTCGCTGGAGCTTGAAGGTGTTGGAATTGCAGGATTGAAGTGGAGAAGAAAAGGAGCAGTTGTGGGTTTTTGATGAAGTAATGAGGAAGAAGAAGGTCTCGGCGGTTTTTTTACTAAATCGATTAGGTCTTTAGCGAGGACATGGTCCTCGCTAAAGAGGATGTTCCTCGCTAAAGATAGAAATGTTGGGAATGCACGAACTTTGACCGCCTTAACGCGTGTCTAATTTTTGGGAAAAGGCTTTAACGATGAAAAAGTCCTCGCTAAAGATCAATTAGTCTTTAGCAAGGACCATGTGGTGGGTCCTGATGTGTTATAAAATTAAGTGCGAAAATAAAGGAACCACAATTACTGCAAGTGTACGGTTGTCTAAGTAATACTCTGATAAATCGGGTTTCGTTCTCAGGGATGGATTAGGTTCAACCCAAATAATCTGATAGTAGAAATAATTGCTTGACAGGAAAGTAAAATAATATGATTTTTGTTTGGTTTTTCTAATAACTAAAGATGCAAATAAATAAAGACTAAGAATAAATTAACAGAAAATAAATAATGCAAATAAAAGACGACTTCAGATATGAGAGATACTTGAGTCTCGCAAGGAATCCTCCTAATTAATATAATCTATGCTATGTTTAAGGGTAGAATTGGTATTAGTATACTAGTCGGGACTCTAATGTCTCCTAGCCCCCTGCCGGGTGGACCTAGGAGCTATCCTAAAGTACTATAAACACGTGTATGGTCGAATATGCCTCTTGGGATGATATGATTTTACCTCTTTGGCTATGTAACTAGTTAAGCCCGTCGATCAATAACGGACATTACACGGGTATTATCTAAGTCTGTATTCAAACCCCCCTGTCGGATGATCACTTCGCCACTAAAGTGAATAGCCCAAATACTAAAACCTATTTCTAGTTGTTCCGAAAAGAAATAGTGATTAAGAACAAGGTAATATCCAATATATAAGACTCAATTCAATTTAAATCTAAACAATCCTAAATTCAAGACATAGAAATAATTAATTAAGGTTCATCCTTTTATTGTGATTCTCAAGTATATGAAAGTTTAGTTCATGATAAATTTAAAGACTAAAATTAAATAGAAATACATCATATTCCATTATAGAAAAGAAATGTATAACCTAAGGATTAGATGACTGTTGATGGAAGAACATAATTCCTCCAACTCTAGCTTCTCCTTTGCCTCCTTGCTCTGAAGTGTTTGACTCTCTCTCTAAGGATGTTAAGAATTGTGTAAATTGTGAGAGGTGCTGAATAATGAGGTCTAAGAGGTGTATTTATAGGTGTTAGCAAGCCCTAGGTCGAATTACTTGGAGTGGAAGACAAGGCAAGAACTCTTAAATTCGTAGCCCTAAAATCTAGGAAAGGTAAGATTCTCCTGCTGATTTGTTTTGGTAATATCTCATTCAATACTTATCCGTTTGACGCGTTCCAATAGTCGAAACTGTTTGTCTCGGAAAGCTCTTTCCATTGGTCCAGGCCATTCTCCGAAATTCCCAACCAATCTTAAGTTATGTGCCCGTATTTAGAACGTGGCTGGAATTTCCTTCTTTGCATATATCCTTCCTTAATCTTCTTATTTCCATGTAAATCTTCTTTCCTTTACTTCTTTGACTTGACTTGGTCTCTAATTAATTAGCATATATCTTTTAAAGCTTCACATTAAATAAATAAACCGCATATGCTTTAAAAATAATAAATCAATAATTCAAGACTAGAAATAGGAAAGTGCACTCTAAATTAGAAACTCGGACAAAAATACTTCCTAACACACTAAAATACTCTAAGACTTTAATTCCCACTTCTCTTCCTTGGATTGGTCTTTCATGAAATTCAAGAACCTACTAACTTTGCACTAAAAACAATCAAATTAACGCACAAAAGTTCTAAAAATGCAAATAGTCAATTTCCAAGGGGAGAAAGTGAAATACGATCAAATAAGCATAAAATTCTATCAAATAAGTCAAATATTCACCTAAAAGGATGTCTCCAAAGGGCTAATAATTAGAAAAAATAGGGAGACATCACCATGTCATCGCTAAAGCCTTTTTAAAAAAAAATTAATTTCCTAACTATTTTACTTATGTATTATACATAACTAATTTTTCCATTTTTTTATACTAAAATTAATTCATAATCAGTATCTGAAACAAGTATATACCATATATAACACAATTGCACGTCATAATCAAATATAATGAAAAAGATTAACTATTTAAGGGTTTAGACATATAAATTAATATGGAAGACTCTATCATAACACAATTAAATGAAATGAGATGAGAATAATTCAAACTTAGAAAAATTATGAAATACATGACAAATTACATAATAAAAAAGAGCTAAAGAACTAATCAGTCTTGTCCCCATCATCAACTATTACAGGTTCATCGTCACTATCAACATATATAGTTTCCTCATCAGTCTCGTACTCTCCTAAGGTGTCATCATAATCTTCGTCATCAACGGGATCAGCGGGTTCCGGTACAAGGTTAAAAATCGAAAGATCGATCTCTATCCCATGTCCATTAGCCAATTCAAACACTGGGTATTCTAAATCCAAGTTTGTATCAGCTAACAAAATATCAACCGGATCTAGACCAGTGGAAATAGATTTAACACCAAATAGCTCGGGACTCCATCTGTGACGGTCGTTTACTTCCCAAACTACTTTCCACCCCTTTTCCACCTTCTTTGTGTTAATTTGATCAACGTAAAAGACCTTTTTGCTTGAGTAGCTAAGATTTAGGGTTCTCTAGTCCACTAGAAAGAACTTGTGTTGATAATTGTTGCTCCGTGTTCTATTTTTCTCAGTTTCTTTTTTCCATCTTTTTTATACCACGTACACTTAAACAGCAAAACTGAACAACCACCACAGAATTCGACCTCAACAATGTTGACCAACTCACCATAAAAAGGATCTTCACCTATGAAATTACAAAATAACTAGTTTATATACAAACACCCAACTATAAAAAAACAAAAGAAACAAACCTGTGATTGTACAAACTCCGTAATCTTGAGTAACTCTCTTTTCACCCTTTTCACGAGTTATCCATTTGACCCCATTAACAACGCAAGAATCATATTGATAGACGACGCTATTCGACATGTTAGACAACGAGCGCAACTCTTCTGTAGCAGGTGGATTACCTTCTTGTTCCATTACATACACCTGCACACAAGGTCAATTATTAGTTGGAATAAAGTCAACTTATTTTGTTGGCTTGTATACCTTTTTCCTAAACCATCGATCTCTATCAGTGACAAGAATTAAGGACTTGTGTTCCTTAAAAAAACATAGTGATAATAATCGATAATATAATATTTAACCAAACCGTAAATATGATTTTAATTAAAATACTTACATCATATAGAGCTGGATCTCGTTGCAATTATGAAGGATGTACCAATCAATGTGGTCCTTCTCTACGAAGGGTATATATCCAAATTTTTTCTTACCTAAAGGCTTGCACTGGCTCTTAAACACTGATATTTCCTTGCTTTCAGGAATCGTCTCACCGTATCTGCCCTGGTCATGGAACTTTGTACTTTCTTCTAGAAGGTATCGAGATATAAAAGTCAAAGTTTCCTCTACGGCGTATACCTCGGCGATTGAACCCTCTGGCCTGGCCGGATTGCAAATATATTCTTTTAGTTTCTTCAAGTACCTCTCAAACGGGTACATTCAACGCATGTGATTCGGGCCTCCTAAACGATCTTCCTCGTACAAGTGCACAACAAGGTGGATCATTATATTAAAAAAAGTTGGAGGAAAAATAATCTCCAACTTGCACATAAGCTCGATCACCTTAGACTTTCCGGACTTCAATTCCTTTTAACTCAGGTTCTTTTTACAAACATTTCTGAACACGTTGCACAACCCAATAATCGGATGACTAATGGATTTGTTGTCGATTAACCCTGGAATACTAGCCACGAATAGAAACTACATCAGAATATGACATTCATGGATTTCATACCGATAATCTTCCCCGTGTCACTCTGAACGTTGTTCTGCAAGCTAGAAGTAAAAACCATCTGGAAACTTGTGCACCTTCAACCACTCTAGAAACTCTCATCTCTTATCGGGTGTCATCGCGTACTTTGCACGTGGTAGAATGGTCTTACACGTGAGTCGACAAATAATCACAAATCTGACCAAATGTTCATGGCTTGCAGATCTTTCCTCAACATCACGTTATCTTTGTTAATTTTCCCATCTAAACCAACAACTGTGTCGAGAAGAGCATCGCAAACATTCTTCTCACAATGCATCACATTGATGTTATGCTTCAACAAGTTTTTCGACCAATACGGTAAACGGTAGAATATACTCTAAGGCACCTAAATTATTTTAAAAATTACAATTCAACCCCTATAGTTTTAATACTTATACTATGTTACCTAAATTTATTTAAAATTCACTAATGCACCTAATTTATTTAATAAATTCACTAAGGCCCTAAGATAATTTGAAAATTGAAATTTAACCCCCTAAATTTTTTAAATTACTCTAAGGCACCTAAATTATTTTAAAAATTACAATTCAACACCTAAATTTTAATAATTACACTAAGGCACCATAATATTATTATAAATTCACTAAGGCCCTAAAATTTTAAAAATTACACTGCGTCCCTAAATATTTTAAAAATTATAATTCAACCCCTAAACTTTTAAAAATTACACTAAGACATCTAAATATTTTAAATAATTCACTAAGGCAGCTAAACTTTTAATATTTGCAATTTTACCCTAAAATTATCTAAAAACTACAAAATAGCCCTACATTTATTTTCCCAAACCAATTTTAATTACAAATTTTACCCAAAAATCATTTAATTCCTAATTATATAAAAGAATCACAAATCCAAACTAAAATATATTCTTCTACTAATGTTTTCTCATAAATAAATACCTAATAAATTAGCTAAATCTAACCTATTGCGCTAAAAATTTAAATTAATTTCTAGAAATGGAAAAAAATTTAAAAAAGGTTGGCTTACATACCTTCTTTGCTGAGATTGTGGTTGTAATCAAGTTATTGCATCACCCCATAACAAGAACGCATGAAAAAACCCAAGTTAGTTTCTAAAAAAGAAAAAAATTGAAAAATCGAATGATTTTCTTGTTATTTACTGTAAATGATTTTGTTGGGAGGTTGGGAGTGATAATCTTGATTCGCCGGAGCTTGAAGGTGTTGGAATTTCAGGATTGAAGTGGAGAAGAAAAGGAGATGTTGCGGGTTTTTGATGAAGTAATGAGGAAGAAGAAGGTCTCGGCGGTTTTTTTACTAAATCGCTTAGGTCTTTAGCGAGGACATGGTCCTCGCTAAAGATAGAAATGTTGGGAATGCACGAACTTTGACCGCCTTAACGCGTGTCTAATTTTTGGGAAAAGGCTTTAGCGATGAAAAAGTCCTCACTAAAGATCAAATAGTCTTTAGCAAGGACCATGTGGTGGGTCCTGTTGTGTTATAAAATTAGGTGCGAAAATAAAGGAACCACAATTACTGCAAGTGTACGGTTGTCCAGGTAATACTCTGATAAATCGGGTTTCGTTTTCAGGGATGGGTTAGGTTCAACCCAAATAATTAGATAGTAGAAATAATTGCTTGACAAGAAAGTAATATAATATGATTTTTGTTTGGTTGTCTAATAACTAAAGATGCAAATAAATAAAGACTAAGAATAAATTAACAGAAAAGAAATAATGCAAATAAAAGACGACTTTAGATATGAGAGATACTTGAGTCTCGCAAGGAATCCTCCTAATTAATATAATCTATGCTATATTTAAGGGTAGAATTGGTATTAGTATACTAGTCGGGACTCTAATGTCTCCTAGCCCCCTGTCGGTGGACCTAGGAGCTATCCTAAAGTACTATAAACACCTGTATGGTCGAATATGCCTCTTCGGATGATATGATTTTACCTCTTTGGCAATGTAACTAGTTAAGCCCGTCGGTCAATAACGGACATTACACGGGTATTACCTAAGTCTGTATTCAAACCCTCCTGTCGGATGATCACTTCGCCACTAAAGTGAATAGCCCAAATACTAAAACCTATTTCTAGTTGTACCGAAAAGAAATAGTGATTAAGAACAAAGTAATATCCAATATATAAGACTCAATTTAATTTAAATCTAAACAATCCCAAATTCAAGACATAAAAATAATTAATTAAGGTTCATCCTTTTATTGCGATTCTCAAGTATATGAAAGTTTAGTTCATGATAAATTTAAAGAGTGAAATTAAATAGAAAGACATCATATTCAATTATAGAATAGAAATATATAACCTAAGGATTAGATGACTGTTGATGGAAGAACAGAATTCCTCAAGCTCTAACTTCTCCTTTGCCTCCTTGCTCTGAAGTGTTTGACTCTCTAAGGATGTTAAGAATTGTGTACATTGTGCGAGGTGCTGAATAATGAGGTCTAAGAGGTGTATTTATAGGTTTTAGCAAGCCCTAGGTCGAATTACTTGGAGTGGAAGACAAGGCAAGAACTCTTAAATTCGTAGCCCTAAAATCTAGGAAATGTAAGATTCTGCTGCTGATTTGTTTTGGTCATATCTCATTCAATACTTATCCGTTTGACGCGTTCCAATAGTCGAAACTGTTTGTCTCGGAAAGCTCTTTCCATTGGTCTAGACCATTCTCCCAAATTTCCAACCACTCTTAAGTTATGAGCTCGTCTTTAGAACGTGGCTGGAATTTCAGATTCATAAGGCAACTTTATCTTTTCCTTCTTTGCACATATCCTTCCTTAATTTTCTTATTTCCATGTAAATCTTCTTTCCTTTACTTCTTTGACTTGACTTGGTCTCTAATTAATTACTATATATCTTTTAAAGCTTCACATTAAATAAATAAATAAACCGCATATGGTTTAAAAATAATAAATCAATAATTCAAGACTAGAAATAGGAAAGTGCACTCTAAATTAGAAACTAGAACAAAAATACTTCCTAACACACTAAAATACTCTAAGACTTTAATTCTCACTTCTCTTCCTTGGATTGGTCTTTCATGAAATTCAAGAACCTACTAACTTTGCACTAAAAACAATCAAATTAACGCACAAAAGCTCTAAAAACACGAATAGTCAATTTCTAAGGGGAGAAAGTGCAATATGATCAAATAAGCATAAAAGTATATCAAATAAGTCAAATATTCACCTAAAAGGATGTCTCCAAAGGGATAATAATTAGAACAAATAGGGAGACATCACCATGTCACCGCTAAAGCCTTTTTAAAAAAAAAAATTAATTTCCTAACTATTTACTTATGTATTGTACATAACTAATTTTTCCATTTTTTTATACTAAAATTAATTCATAATCAGTATCTGAAACAAGTATATACCATATATAATTAAAAAGATTAACTGTTTAAGGGTTTAGACATATAAATTAATATGAGGAGACTCTATCATAACACAATTAAATGAAATGAGATCAAAATAATTCAAACTTAGAAAAATTATGAAATACATGACAAATTACATAATAAAAAAGAGCTAAAGAACTAATCAGTGTTGTCCCCATCATCAACTATTACAAATTCATCGTCACTATCAACATATATAGTTTCCTCATCAGTCTCGTACTCTCCTAAGGTGTCATCATAATCTTCGTCATCAACGGGATCAGCAGGTTCCGGTACAAGGTTAAAAAATCGAAAGATTAATCTCTATCCCTTGTCCATTAGCCAATTCAAACACTGGGTATTCTGAATCCAAGTTTGTATCAGCTAACAGAATATCAACCGGATCTGACCAGTGTAAATAGATTTAGCACCAAATAGCTCGGGACTCCATCTGTGACGGTCGTTTACTTCCCAAACTACTTTCCACCCCTTTTCCACCTTCTTTGCTTTAATTTGATCAACGTAAAAGACCTTTTTGCTTGAGTAGCTAAGATGTAGGGTTCTTTAGTCCACCAGAAAGAACTTGTGTTGATAATTGTTGCTCCGTGTTCTGTTTTTCTCAGTTTCTTTTTTCCATCTGTTTTATACCACGTACACTTAAACAACAAAACTGAACAACCACCACAGAATTCGACCTCAACAATGTTGACCAAATCACCATAAAAAGGTTCTTCACCTATGAAATTACAAAATAACTAGTTTATATACAAACACCCAGCTATAAAAAAACAAAAGAAACAAACCTGTGATTGTACAAACTCCGTAATCTTGAGTAACTCTCTTTTCACCCTTTTCACGCGTTATCCATTTGACCCCATTAACAATGCAAGAATCATATTGATAGACGACGCTATTCGACATGTTAGACAACGAGAGAAACTCTTCTGTAGCAGGTGGATTACCTTCTTGTTCCATTACATACACCTGCACACAAGGTCAATTATTAGTTGGAATAAAGTCAACTTATTTTGTTGACTTGTATACCTTTTTCCTGAACCATCGATCTCTATCAGTGACAAGAAGTGAGGACTTGTGTTCCTTAAAAAAACATAGTGCTAATAATAGATAATATAATATTTAAATAAACGGTAAATATGATTTTAATTAAAATACTTACATCATATAGTGCTGGATCGCGTTGCAATTATGAAGGATGTACTAATCAATGTGGTCCTTCTCTACGAAGGGTATATATCCAAATTTTTTCTTACCTATCGGCATGCACTGGCTCTTAAACACTGATATTTCCTTGCTTTCAGGAATCGTCTCACCGTATCTGCCCAGGTCGTGGAACTTTGTACTTTACTCTCGAAGGTATCGAGATATGAAAGACAAAGTTTCCTCTACGGCGTATACCTCGGCGATTGAGCCCTCTGGTCTGGCCGGATTGCGAATATATTCTTTTAGTTTCTTCAAGTACCTCTCAAACGGGTACATTCAACGCATGTGATTCGGGCCTCCTAAACGATCTTCCTCGTACAAGTGCACAACAAGGTGGATCATTATATTAAAAAAAGTTGGAGGAAAAATAATCTCCAACTTGCACATAAGCTCGATCACCTTAGACTTTCCGGACTTCAATTCCTTTTAACTCAGGTTCTTTTTACAAACATTTCTGAACACGTTGCACAACCCAATAATCGGATGCCTAATGGATTTGTTGTCGATTAACCCTGGAATACTAGCCACGAATAGAAACTACATCAGAATATGAAAGTCATGGATTTCATACCGATAATCTTCCCCGTGTCACTCTGAACGTTGTTCAGCAAGCTAGAAGTAAAAACCATCTGGAAACTTGTGCACCTTCAACCACTCTAGAAACTCTCGTCTCTTATCGGGTGTCATCGCGTACTTTGCACGTGGTAGAATGATCTTACACGTGAGTCGACAAATAATCACAAATCTGACTTAATGTTCATGGCTTGCAGATCTTTCCTCAACATCACGTTATCTTTGTTAATTTTCTCATCTAAACCAACAACTATGCCGAGAAGAGCATCGCAAACATTCTTCTCACAATGCATCACATTGATGTTATGCTTCAACAAGTTTTTCGATCAATACGGTAAACGGTAGAATATACTATTTTTTTCCAATTCGACTCATGAGGCCCGGTTCTCTTTGCTACCTTGCCACCAAAGTTCTTGTGTTTTCCAGGAAACATAATCGGCAACCCATCTAACTGCGTCTGAATATCTGCGGGACTATGTTTCCGTGGGGGGCCCTATTATCGGTTTTAACACACGAAGAATTGTCTTTCCGAAAATGATGCTTCAGAGGCAACCACCGTCTGTGATCAAAATTAACAACTCCTTTATTAACCCGCACGGAAGGAGTATATTCCATGCATTCGGGAAAAGCTAAGTAGCCTTGACCCGACCATCCTAAAGTGTACGAATGATGTCTCCTTTTTTGTTCTAATTAAATGCCCTTAGGAGACATCATTTTAGGTGATTATTTGACTTATTTGTTAGACTTTTAAGCTTATTGGTTATATTGCGATTTCTTCCCTTGGATTTGGATTATTTATGTTTTAGAACTTTTGTGCGTTAATTTGCTTGTTTTTAGTGTAAAGTTCTTAGGTTTATGATTTGATGGATTATCAAGACAAGGAGAAGAAACGAGAATTAAAGTCTTGGATTGAGGGTAAAAGTCAAAGGCGAGAAAAGTTGATTCGAAGAAGATATTAGATGGGAAGAAAAACTGGAATGCTGTTACAAATCACTGTTTTTGAATGTCTTAGCCACTGATTCAGCCTTGGAGTATAAACTTAGGATAATAGATCTTGAAGCCAGGAAGATTTAGCAAGTTGAACGGAGTAATTCCGAGTCCGGACGCAAAAGTTATAGCTGTTTTAGTAACACCTACACACCAGTTACGGGATTTCACTTAAGGATTGAGCTTTTATTTCATTTAACCTTTCCCTTCCTTAGTGTAAAGCCCAATACGTTTTTCTCACTATAAATAAGCCTTAGACTTCATTTTCTAAGATACAACTCATATTACAAAGGAGAAACACGCCAGAGAGAAGTCAGAGAAGCAAAAAGGAGAGAAAAAGCTAAAGCTGGGGAATCAATTCCTCCAACAACAGCCAAATCAATCCTTCAATTAGGTTCTTAATTTTATTTCTGTAATTGACAATGAATGCTTTTAAATTAATTTCTTTCGTTTCTAATTCAGCTATGAACTAAATTTAATTGTACTTGAGAATCGCATATTGAGTTGAACCCATTCTTGATTGATTTATGTTTTTGCGATTTGGGATTTTAGAATTTAAACTGAATTAGCTATTTGTGTTGACAATTATTTTACACTTGAACTATTATCTTTGGAGTCGCGAACTAGGGATAATTATTAGTATCTAGGCTATTCAATATAGTGGCGTATTGATCACCTTGACGGGGTTTAGATACAGAACTAGGTAATTTCCGTTGGTATTCGCCAATGACCTTGACAGGCTTGACTAACCATAGCCAAAGCGGTAAGAACTTGAACTATCAGAGAGTAGTTTTAATCATCCTGACGGAGTTTAGAATACCGTAGGAGAGCTCCTTAGTCCACCCTGATGGGGGTAAGGATACTTTAGAGTCCCGACTAGCATATTTATAGCAATTCATCCCTTAACAGAAAACATTATTAGGAAAGTTGGCGGTGAAACCCTTGCGTGACTCAAGTAATACTCTCTCCCTTGCGTCTATCCTACTTATTTACATAGTTTGTATTTCAGTATTTCATTTCAGTAATTTATATTATTTGCACTTTAGTCCTAGATAGCCAAAACAAACATTATATCATTTACTTTTCTGTATTTGCAATTAAATCACCATTTGATTCACACTAGAGTTGTACCTATTCCGTCCCTGCGAACGAATCCGATTTATCGGTTTATTACTTGGACGACCATACACTTGCGGTTTGTGAGTCCTCATATTTATCATTTATTTTATAACACACAAGGACCCACCAAGTTTTTGGCGCCGCTGCTGGGGACGGTAGCGTGTGACCCCAGTGTTTATCCTTTAGTGTTTAATTGCATTTTTATTTTCAGTTTTACGCTTTGTTTGTTCAATTTCCCGCTTTTCTAACACTCACCATTTACTTTTCAATACTTTAAGGGTTATAAGATCTTTAAATGCTTGTTTATTCAAGATTTTCTTACATTAACTTCAATCCACTCTACTTTATCATTTTTTTTAGATTTGATTGTCCAATTTTCCAGACTAAATATAATTTTTTTTCTTAAAGTTGTCAAATGGAAATGATTCATGAGTCAATCACCCTCGAAAGTAATTCTTGTTATTTCTATCAAATATTCAGTGTCTAGTTTAAACCTTAAGTCGGATTTCTCAGATAGTCAATTGTAAAAGCAAACACTTGTGTTCAATTTTTTTGATAAATAGACTATTTTATGTAATTAGTTTGAGATAGTGTGTATGGATAATTTTTCTTGATGCTTCTATTTGGCTAAGCAATGAAGTTGTCCATCTTTCTTATAGTTAGAGTTTCACTATTACAATTATAACTCCACCATATAGTTTATAAATATTTGTTTCGGTAATTTAATTATTGAACAGTCTGATTAGTTTGACATCGTATATATAATATACAATTCTTGAAAGGTGAAGTAATGAATTTTTTGAACATAAGTGGAATCGACCATTTTAATAAGCTTAACACTAACATAATTATTGAATGTGTTTGCGTGAAAAATTGTTAAATAAAATAAGATTGACTTTAGTAGTAATAGTGAAAAAAATGTTTTTGGGTCTGACCATTGTAGGTGTCTATAATGGGTTAGCCCGACCCATATTATGTTAGTTATTGTTTAAATAACTATATATAAATTACTTCAAGGAATTTTTTTCATAAGAATATACATAACACATTTTTTAGCGTTTCTTGCTATTCACTACTTTATACTTGAGAGAAACAAAACCATTAGAAATTTTCTTAAGATCTCTTCAACATATAATATTAGATCTAGCGGCATTTATGCTGTGGAATAACAATTTTATTCGTCACATAAGTAGATTTAATACTTCAATTCGTAATTCGCATTAGAGGTTTGTCTGTAACGCTTCTTATACTACTAATATATAGTATCGGAGCATGGGTGGTTGGTTTTGAAATGTTATTCATACAATATATGTTTATATACATGTTTACATCTAAGATTTGATATGTTCTAAATTAATATAATTTTATGAAACTTGTTTAAATTAAATAAAATTTATATATTTGTGTTTTCCTTGTTTGATGAATACTTAATGTTTTGGACGGTTGGAGAAGTTGACTTTAAACTACATCTTTTTGGCATTTCAAAATGAAAATGATAAAAATCAACAATTTAACAATTATGTGGGTCAAAGTGTTAACCAATAAGTAGTTAGCGTAAGTGACGCTAACTGCTGGGCTATATGTGTTTTTTGGTTATTTTTACTGTCATTTTTAGGATGATGGAAAATGATATATTTTCTGGTGCCAGATTTACAATAAAATAGAAATATTAGCTAGTAGTGTATACTTCACTTGGCGACAAGAAATGCCGCATTGATAGGGATGATGATTATTCTATACTTTTGTGGTTGTTTGTAACTAGTTGGTGTATACCCCCTTTTACCTACAATATTGGGTCAATACTCATATATATGTATTTATTTATGGTGTTCATATCCACTTGTATGCATAATTTAGTGGGTACATACAAATTTGTCTGTATTAGGTATTATATTAGTTATTTCTAGTACTAAATTTAATGTTTAAGTACCAATTATCATCAATCTTCCGCATATCGGTCGGTGGATAAGGCTCATGTTTTATTAAACTATTTTTATATTTTTTGATTTTTTTAAGCCTATGTGAGGCAAATACGAAATATTATGGCCTTTTTTCATTGATACATGTAAGAATACATTTGTTTATCCTTGTTTTTTGGATGGATTAAACATCTTTTTAGCAGTGTTTAATACCATATTTACTTTTATGTTCAATGTGAGTGTTCAAACCCCCACAACTGTTAGTGACCAAGGACCTATAAACAACAATCAATATAACACTAAACACTAAGCACTACGTAAACCCACAACAAACTAAACTAAAAACTTTGTAAACTTAAGAAAAACTAAACTTAATATGTGAGAGTTTAAAATGAAAACCTAATTATCTAAGGTGGTTGGTATATGCCCACTGATTACTTGTAAACCCACAAGTTTAACATTTCCCTTGTTCAGTCCTCACTGACATCATTTTCAAGGCATTTTATAACAACATTTGTAAAAACTTGGTGTGTAATACTATACATCTAGGTAACTTATAGATTAGTGGGTACTTGTTGTCTCTCAAAACGTGATATAAAATCAACACTAGAGAGGGAGACTCCCAACAAGTGTACGGGTTGTTGACAAGTGATAACTTGATAAGTGTGAGGTTATCGTCTCCACATGAAGTTCATGTGTCCGTTTGGAAGTTTTTTTTTAGAAACACTTAAAAATGATTTTAGATATTTAAAAGTATTTTAGACCCTGAAGAGCATTTTTAGGAAAAACACCAAATAGGTGCTTCCTAAAAAAAGCACTTAAAGTGATTCTAGATTTCAAAATTATTTTTAATAATCTTTTCAAAATTTAATTTTTATTCTAAAAACGCTAGTGTACTCTAATATAAGCACTTCCAAACGGACCCTAACAAAGTTGAGATAAATGTGTTCAGGAAGTAAAATAATGTAGAGTTGCAAAATAATCAAAAAAATAAATAATATTTGTTGGAATTTTGTTTAAAGAACTAAGATGCAATAAAATATAAATGATTAACAAAAAAAATTAAATTAAATTGCTAAAAAGTTAAGAAAGGATTAGAAATATGCTTATTTTTTATGGATAATCTTCCTAATCAACTATTTAATCATTATTTGATATATAGGACGGATTGGATCTTTCACATTTGATAGGATTTAAAAGTTTTTCTTAACTTCTTTCTGTAGCTTAGCTTTGGAAGGCAATCTCAATACTATTAAGGGATTTGGTAAGGACACTTTAGGTAGTGACCTTGGCATAAATTATAACCCTATTGACTATTTAACTAGGCAAAACCTCTCGGTCCACTACCACAAAATTAGATGCTACACTGATATAGTGGTCCCGAAATCCGGCCCCCCTCTGTAGTGTAAGCTAAAAGGAGTTGTTGGTATTTCTTCTAAAACTAAGGGAACAAATTGGACTCTTTCGAAAATTATTTTAGGACCTGAACTCACTTGCGGGATGGTGTCTTTAATCCAAATCAACCAGGGACTAGATGTGAAATTATTGAATATAAGGGAGCTGCTTTTTCAAAAAATACTTATAAGGGACCTGGTGATAACAGTTATATTCATAGTGCTGCTATTACTAAATATAAGAAACCTGCTGCTTCTCCTTCAAATAACTTCTCGAAAGGGGCTATATAGGTTGTTAAAAATTCTGGCTTTGAGCTACAAAAGAAGGTTAATTTCCCTTCTGGTGGACATATTATGTCTAAACATGGGGGCCTGAGAGATCAATTCTTATATGCAGAAAGAACTCATGTGCAACAAGTTACTAGAGGAGAATTTCACTCTTATAAAACTGACTTTGAACGGGTGTATAATCCTAATCATCTTCGTTTTGAATATAACCATTTCGATGGTGAGATGATTGGCCCTAAAAGAGAAGAAGAGTCGTTCACGTTAGTTAAGAGCCGCAAAACAAAAAAGCTTGAGGTGAGAGTGAGTAAAAATACGCATTCGAAAAGGTTATTGAAAAGTTGCAGGCCTCGTAATTGGAGAAGAAGGGAAATGTTCGATCGATACAAAAATTATAAGGGTGCGAACCCCCCAATACGCGATGAGCTATACAACAATAATTATAAGGGGTTCTTGCAGGGCCCACACTCGATAGGGGATCCTCATCCTCTCCTACCACTTTGTATTTTCTTATTCAGCTGTTACTTTTTGTTGCTATCTGTGTTTCAGCACTTGATAGCTCAGATTTATTTAGCTGTTGATTATTCTGTTTTTTATTCATTAGTTCGAGATGTCGAGTTTTGGGGATTAGAGATGTCAGGCTTCAAATGTTCGAGTTGTCATACTTAGGGAGTTCGTGAGGTCATATTGTTGGAAAACTTGAAAGTCATCTGAAAGGTTTTTTGGACAATTTAAGTTCTCCCACATCGGTAGGAGAAAAGGATTTTGGCCTACTTTTATAAGGTGTAATATTAACAACGTCCAAATAGCCAATAACCATGCACATAGCAAAGCAATGATTTAGCCCACACGCGTGCACCAGCACCACCACCACCCGCCCGCCCGCCCGGCCCGGCCCGGCACCGGCGACGGCGACGGCGTGGGGGCGTGGGTCGTGGGTCGTGGGGTCGTTGGGGAGTTTGGGGAGTAGAAAAATTAAAAATGAAGTGGATTTTGTACCAGCTCTTATAGTAGTGGTTGACTACTCCAACTCAAACGTAGAGACAAACCTCCACTAATCTCGCACGCGTTAAAGGGAAAGGATATTCAGCAGCTGTTACTTAGTCAAGTCAAACACAGGTCAACATAGCTGTTACAGAATATTATAAACGTGGGGTTACAAGGCAATCAAAACGTCAACCCAATCAAGTCAATTCTGGGAGAGAATCGTGGGACTTAATGGGGACGTTTCTGAAGGCTTGGGTATTCCACTCCTCACCGCTATATATAGAGCTCCCATTCCACTCTATACAGCTACGAATTACAAAGGAAAAAAAAAAGAAAACTCTGCCTCTTCTCTCACTCTCTAAAATACTAAACTGGTTAGTTTTTCCATTCCATTAGAGATACCGGGTTCCGCCGGAATATCTTTTTAACGGCCGAGGATTAGGCTCGTTTTGCTTTTCCGTGTAAGTTTGTTTTCGTAACTATTTCCGTGTAATTTTTAATTCGATTTTGTAATCGCATTTGCGTGTATTGTTATTCGATTTTTGTAATCGCATTTCATTTTTATTGTAATAGTTAGATTACTTCAAAACTTTTTTTCTTTTCAGTCGTTTTTCGGAAACCATTTTCTTTTGTACAACTGGTGGTTATTTCTAATAACAATTTAAAAAGATATTCATTTTCTTTTCCACAGGTTATTTTTGAAAATGGCTCTTCCTATTTCGGCTGTTGGTTCTTCTTTGAACACTAAGCCTCTTCTCGACGCAAACAAGTTGGAACCCCTTAATGGTTCTAACTATAAGCGTTGGGCGCAAAAAATAATGATATGCCTTGAACAGTATGAACTCGATTTTGCTATAGTCGAGGCTCCTCCACTTTTGGAAATTGGAGCCCATACTGAACAAGAGCTAGCTAGGCATGCTGCCCTTGAATCTAGGTTCAAAAGAGCTAACACCATGGCTCGGGGCTGGATGCTGAACAACGTTACTAATCCCATCTTTGACCTCCTTGCCAAAGAGAAATCGGCAAAGGTCATATGGGAAACTCTCGAGAAGAAATATGGGGTTGATGATTCGGGTAAGAAAAAGTACGCGATTGGGAATTGGTATAACTTTAGACTTACGGATCAGAAACCCATGACTGAACAACTCCATGTGTACGAGAACCTATGCGCGGAGGTTATCGCCGAAGGCATGAATATGTGTGAAATTCTTCAAGCCAACATTTTGCTTGAGAAATTTCCCCCATCTTGGAGTGAATACCGCAACCACCTCAAGCACAAAAAGAAAGAAATGACCCTCCAAGAGCTCATCAGCCACATCCAAGTCGAAGAAGCGAATCGACTAAAGGATAAGTCAATCTCTTTCCCTTCTCATTCCTCCAAAGCAAATCTAGTCGAAGGTTCTGGCCAAGGTAACAAAGACAGGTTCAAAGGGAAGGGAAAGCAACAAGGGTCCAACAAATCTAAGTCTGGGGGAAACAAGAATCGCAGAAACTCTAACAAACAAGGTGGAGGATTCAAAACCTCTGGTAAGATTCAAAAATCTAAAGGGGCATGTTATTGTTGTGGTAAGGAAGGACATAGGGCCTTCGAATGTACCCTTAGAGCTGGCCAGGGTCCCAAAGCTTCCGCTAATCTGACTGAGACCGAAGAAATAATCGCCGCGGTAATGGTTGAGGTAAACTTGGTAGAGAATAAGAGCGAGTGGATCCTTGACACTGGAGCTTCTCGCCATTTCTGCGCAAACAATGTGATGTCTCCTTAATTGTTCTTATTTTCGACCCTTAGGAGACATCATTTTTGGTGTTTATTTAATCAATTTGATAGACTTTTGGACTAAATATGCAATAATATGATTTTCCTCTTTTATTTCTAGCATTTTTGATTTATTAAGCTTTTGCGCGTAATATTGGTATTTTTAGTGTAAAGTTTACCGGTTTTACATGTTAACTAGAAGAGGAATCCGAGGAGAAAGTCAAAGATCAAAGATAGAGTCAAGACTTGAAGAGAAATCCCGAAGATATTATTTTTAGAGCTGAAAATCCATTTTCCAGGCCATAGATTGCTGATTTCGAGGTACCTAAGCGATGATTTAGCCGCTAACCTTTAAGGATAAAACGCTCCCTATCGAGTTACGGAACTTTAGCAACTGGAATGAGGTCAATCGGAGTCATAACGAATCGGGAAAAGCCGTTTTAGTGTAGGTATATCAGCAGTTACGGGATTTCGGGCTAAGTTAGTGGACTTGGGCCTTTTATATTTCATTTAATTAAAAGCCTAGGTCCAAGTCCGAATTTGCACTTATAAAAAGAGGTCTGGACTTCTATTTTTCATATAATTCACATTCTACAAGATTAAACACCGGAGAGAAGTCAACGGAAGGAAGAAAGAAGAAGCTACAAGAGCTGGAGATGGTCTATATCTCTGTTCGTAGTCATTCCTATTCCGGAAATTAGGTTTTTCTTATCTTTAATTTTGTAATCAAATATGAATTCCTTTACATTTAATTTAGTTTTTCTTTTTAATATGAGCTAAACAATTCATAGTGCTTGAGAACAATTTATGGGTGAATCCCAATCTTATTAAATTACGAATGTTGAATTTGGGTTTCTGTTAAATTAAATTAAATTGGGTTCTTTACTCTTTTTAATAAATTGAGATTATTTACTGTTTTTGGAGTAGCTAACTAAGAACAGGTGTTAGTGTCTAGGCTATTCCAATTAGTGGCGATTGGATCATCCTGACGGAGGGTTTAGGTACAGAACCATTTATTCAATCTAGGATAGAAGCTATTGATTCTGACGAACTTAGCTAATTCTAAGGCCAATGAGGTAATAGAACTTAAACATTCAAAAGTGGATCATATTTACCGTGACGGGACTAGTGACACTCTAGGATAGCCTTATAGTCCACCCTGACGGGGGTATAAGGAATTTAGAATCCCGACCATTGTAATTGACCAATTTAGCCCATAAACAACATAAGTTAGGAAATAGGATTGGGAGGATCCTTGCGTTCTCAAGTGCTACTTCTCATATTGCGTTTACATCATTTTACTTACGTCTTAGCTTTTATTTGCATTTTAATAATTGTCTTTCATTTACTTACCAAACAAACATATTATCTTTATTTGTTTTCATAAGTGCATCAATCATTAATAGATAAGCATTGTAGTCAACCATCCCGTCCTTGGAACGAATCTGTTTTATCAGTTATACTACTTGGGACAACCGTACACTTGCGGTTGTGGTTCGATTACTTCTTGCATTTATTTTAGAACACACAAAGGACCACCACAAAGCCTTGTTCAAAAAATTAGAAAAGGCAACTGATGGTGAGTGTGTGTATATGGGTGACTCTTCCGCCGCTACTGTTCTCGGGAAAGGTCAGGTTCCCCTCAAACTCACCTCTGGTAAGACTCTTGAACTAAATGATGTTCTCTTCGTCCCCTCTCTCCGTAGGAACTTAGTTTCCGGGGCTCTCCTTAACAAAGTTAGTCTCAAACTTGTCTTCGAGGGGGGAAAAGTCATTATCACTGAAAATGACGAATTCGTGGGGAAAGGGTACCTTAATAATGACTTGTTTGTTTTAAACACTGTAACCCTTAATGAGAATGCATCTAATTCCGCTTATATTGTTGAGTCCGTTCAAACATGGCACGGTAGACTAGGCCATTTAAATGTTGCGTCTATTAAAAGGCTTAAAAAACTTGGACTAATACCCGTTAACAACGTGGATGACTTTGAAAAATGTCAAATATGTGTAGAGTCCAAACTTGCGAAAAAACCTTTTGAAACCGTTACCACGAGACAAACCAAATTGCTTGAATTAGTTCATTCGGACTTAGCTGATTTTAAAAACTCCGCTAGTAGAGGAGGAAAACTTTATTACATAACCTTCGTAGATGACTACTCTAGGTTTACTAAAGTATATCTTCTTAAAACTAAAGATGAGGCGGAAAATGCGTTTTTAAAATATAAAGCCGAAGTTGAAAACCAACTAGATTGTAAAATCAAACGACTTAGGTCCGATAGAGGAGGCGAGTATAGTTCTAATTCCCTTAAAGAGTTTTGTGAAACAAATGGAATTATCCACGAACTGAGTGCCTCTTATACACCCCAACAAAACGGCATAGCAGAAAGAAAGAATAGGTCCCTTAAAGAGACTATGATGCCATGTTAATAAGTTCAGGTTTACCAAACAACATGTGGGGGGAAGCTATCCTATCAGCCTGTTATGTACTTAATAGGGTACCTCATAAATCCCTAGAAAAAACCCCGTATGAAATGTGGAAGGGTTTTCCACCAAACCTGAAATTTTTAAAAGTGTGGGGGTGCCTAGCCAAAGCCAAACTACCTGATTTTAAAACTGTCACCGTTGGACCCAAAACCGTTGACTCAATTTTCATAGGGTACGCTCAGAATAGTGCGGCATACAGATTCTTGTCATTAAAAGATAACTCTATTTGTGAATCTAGAGACGCTGATTTCTTTGAACATGTTTTCCCTTTGAAAGATTTAAATATTGTCAATGCTTCTTTACCTATTGATAACTTAACTACTAATGATCTTGTACCTCTGTGTGATGTTTTTCCTAACCCCTCCACTTCCATGGAGCCTAGTAGTATTCCCAAGGAAGAACCTAGGAGAAGTAAGAGGCGCAGGATCGAGTCTAGCTTCGGCCCTGACTTTATAACAGCCTTTATAACAGAAGGTTCTCACATTGATATATTAGACGAATAGGTAGTCAGTTGCTTCCTCATGGAGGATGACCCAAAAACTTATGATGATGCTTTAAAATCTATAGATGCTAGTTTTTGGAAAGAGGCTATTAATAGTGAACTTGAGTCAATTAAAAGTAACCATACATGGGAATTAACCGACTTACCTAGGGGTAGCAAACCGATTAGTAGCAAATGGATTTTTAAGAAAAAGTTGAGACCCGATGGCTCAATAGAAAAATTCAAAGCCAGACTTGTTATTAAGGGCTTCACCCAAAAGAAAGGTCAAGATTACTTTGACACCTATTCCCCAGTGACCAAAATTGCCACGATAAGAACCCTTATTGCTTTAGCCGTCATTCACGAACTTGTAATACATCAAATGGATGTCAAAACCGCGTTCTTGAACGGAGATCTAGATGAAGAGATCAACATGGCTCAACCTGAAGGGTGTGTGGTCCCTGGTCAAGGGGACAAAGTGTGTAAGTTTAAAAAATCCTTGTATGGTTTGAAACAGGCACCGAAAAAATGGTATGAAAAACTAGATAGTACTCTCATTTCATATGGGTTTATAGCTAACACTTCTGACTCATGTGTTTACTCCAAGGTAACAAATTCAGAGTGTGTTATGATCTGCCTGTATGTAGATGACATGCTCATCTTCAGTACTACTATTCATATTATAAATGAGACTAAACGCTTCTTGTCTTCCAGATTCGACATGAAAGATATGGGAGAAGCTGATGTAATACTTGGGGTAAAAATCATTAGAAGCAGTAATGGTATTACCCTGAATCAGTCTCATTACGTAGAAAGGATGCTGAAGAAGTTCAATTCCTTTGAGGTAACGCCTGTAAATACTCCTTATGATTCAAGCATTAATTTATCCAAACATGTTGGGGATGCTGTATCCCAAAATGAATATGCTAAAATCATAGGAAGTGCAATGTTCTTGATGAACTATACTCGACCCGATATTGCCTATGCCGTGAGTAGACTTAGTCGCTATACTCATAACCCGAGTAGTGACCACTGGGTTGCACTTCGCCCTCTATTGAAATACTTGAGGGGTACCATCGATCTAGGTCTGCACTATAACAAATTCCCTGCAGTCCTTGAGGGTTTTTGTGATGCAAACTGGATCTCAGACAATGACGAAGTGAACTCCACCAGTGGTTATGTGTTCTCCTTAGGGGGAGGTGCTGTATCGTGGAAGTCTTCCAAACAGACTTGTATAGCACGCTCCACCATGGAGTCTGAGTTCATAGCACTAGAGTTAGCTGGGCAAGAAGCTGAGTGGTTGAGAAGTCTCTTATCGGATGTGCCACTTTGGGAAGGAAGTGCCACACCTGTATGTATCCACTGTGATTCACAAGCAGCCATTGGAGTCGCTCATAATAGCGCCTATAATGGGAAGAAGAGACATATTCGCATCAGACATGGGTCAGTAAGACAATTACTGAAGAATGGTGTGATAGCCTTGGAATATGTACGATCAGAGGAGAATCTAGCTGATCCGTTCACCAAAGGCTTGACTAGGAGACTAGTTCTGGAGACGTCGAGGGGGATGGGACTAAAACCCATTAAGTGGAAACATGAGACTAATGAGTCAATGTTATTTCCCCATCCCTAAGGCTCAGACCTAAATCGTCTTGTTCATAGCCACTTGTGGTGGTCCTTTTGAGAAGGACTTGATGAAAAAGGCGTACCGAGTGTTGAACTCACATTGAATTCATAGCCTCTATGGTGGTTCTTTTGAGAAGGACTTGATGAATTCAAGGGTAACATTGAAACCCAAATATTCATGGTAGAGTGTTGAGGAGACGTCCTTGCACAACTCTCAAATGAATAAATCCACCAAGTTCATAGCCCGTAAAGGGTGGTCCTTAGAGAAGGACTTGATGAACCAAAAGGTGATGTTAGAGGGAACCATAACCTTGAATTGGGTTGAGTATGTGCTGTGAGGGTCTCGATCGATAACCGTTAAAGTTCAAGAGTAAGTTCACTTAAACGGAATTCGGTGGTTGCCTCACTTCACTACGTGTCAATTCAAATCGTAAGATATTGACACTTACGTACAATTCACCCATTCTTCTTTTTGGAACCTTCTCTCCAAACCTTTTGTTGACATTCAAGTGTGTGGGGGATTGTTGGAAAACTTGAAAGTCATCTGAAAGGTTTTTTGGACACTTTAAGTTCTCCCACATCGGTAGGAGAAAAGGCTTTTGGCCTACTTTTATAAGGTGTAATATTAACAATGTCCAAATAGCCAATAACCATGCACATAGCAAAGCAATGGTTTAGCCCACACGCACGCACCGCCACCACCACCAACCACCCGCCCGGCCCGGCCCGGCACCGGCGACGGCGACGGCGTGGGGGAGTGGGTCGTGGGTCGTGGGGTCGTTGGGGAGTTTGGGGAGTTTGGGGAGTCAAAAAATGAAAAATGAAGTGGATTTTGTACCAGCTCTTATAGTAGTGGTTGACTACTCCAACTCAAACGTAGATACAAACCTCCACTAATCTCGCACGCGTTAAAGGGAAAGGATATTCAGCAGCTGTTACTTAGTCAAGTCAAACACGTGGGAAATCAAAAGGTCAACATAGCTGTTACAGAATATTATAAACGTGGGGGTTACAAGGAAATCAAAACGTCAACCCAATCAAGTCAATTCCGGGAGAGAATCGTGGGACTTAATGGGGACGTTTCTGAAGGCTTGGGTATTCCACTCCTCACCCCTAAATATAGAGCTCCCATTCCACTCTCTACAGCTACGAATTACAAAGGAAAAAAAAAAAGAAAACTCTGCCTCTTCTCTCACTCTCTAAAATACTAAATTGGTTAGTTTTTCCATTCCGTTAGAGATACCGGGTTCCGCCGGAATATCTTTTTAACGACAGAGGATTAGACTCGTTTTTCTTTTCCGTGTAAGTTTGTTTTCGTAACTATTTCTGTGTAATTTTTAATTCGATTTTGTAATCACATTTCCGTGTATTGTTATTCGTTTTTTGTAATCGCATTTCATTTTTATTGTAATAGTTAGATTACTTCAAAACTTTTTTTCTTTTCAGTCGTTTTTCGGAAACCATTTTCTTTTGTACAACTGGTGGTTATTTCTAATTACACATATTTAGGGCGTTCGTGATGTCGAGTTATTGGTGGTTGACATGTCGCGTTTTGAGGTCCTTTTTGTACTTTCAGAAAAATTCTGCTGGTCATAGGTCTTTTATCCTAGGGACTACATCGCAATTTCTTAAAATTTTTGGTGCTTCTTCTCCTAATATCTCAACTTCAGAGCCGATTCTTCTTTTTGGCCTAGATGCGATTTGTGCAGCACCTTATTTTATTAACACGCGAGCTGTTTATACGATATACTTTTATTCAGCTCCTGAGGTGGGTTCTTAAAGGCATTCTTAGAAACTCCAGGTCTTGTTTTCTAAATTATTATTTTTAGGGACCGGAGATGCAATTACACTCTATCCAATGCCTGATTCTTCTTATTGCCCCAATATATACTCAGTCTCTTCTTTTGGAAAATATATCGCTCAAGATGACCTAGCTTTGGTGTTTAAATCTCTGGGGACTAATCATCAATTTTTTAAAATTGTAGCTTTTTTTAAACTATTTTTGTGCAGCTCTTGTGGCTGTTCAAAATTTCGTGCTAGAGATCCGGGTATTTGTTCAAGATTTCGTGGTTGTGGTTTGGGTTTTAGTTCGAGATTTCACGGTCATGTTTCGGGTTTTAGTTCAAGATTCGTGGTCATGATTCGAGGTTTCGCTTGAGTCGCCTTGGTCGAAATTTGATGCTTCGTTCGAGGCCTATTCTATCCTCTTTTATATTTTCAGGAGCTGCTAATTTAGATATTATTGTTGTCTCAGATGGTGACTCAGTTTTAAAGGAAATAGGAGCTTTTTCTCGTGTGACTTATGAATTATTTAGGGAGAATCTATGACGGCTTATTATTTATTGAAATTTTTCATCAGCTTTCTTTTTACGTGTAGATCTTTGTTCCGTCATGGGTTCGCTAGCTACTTGTTCTTCAACTTCTTTTTCTTCCAAGTTAGATTGTTTAGGATTAGCCACACTTGGGTTCTCTTTCCTCTTCATAGTAGTATTGACTTCTCCAACCTTGGGCGTTGAACTCGACTCCGAAATCTCAATGGCTTTGTCTAGAGTAGCTCCAGTTCAAGTTCTAGAATTACTTCTCGTCTTACGATTATAGCACAAGGAATCGATTCTATTTGTCATCTCAATGCACCCCATGCCTTTTCTAAACCATTTTCACAGATAGTCTTTGTTGACTTCTCAACGGCATACAAATAAAAGGTGGGGTTCGTGATGTCTCCCTATTTGTTCAAATTATTAGCCCTTTAGAGACATCCTTGTATGTGAATATTTGACTTATTTGAAAACTTTTATACTTATTTTTGTCATATTACACTTTCTCCCCTTGGAATTAGACTATTTGCATTTTTAGAGCTTTTGTGCGTTAATTTGATTATTTTTAGTGCAAAGTTAGTAGGTTCTTGAATTTCATGAAAAACCACTACAAGGAGGAGAAGTGAGAATCAAAGTCTAAAATTATTTTTAGTGTGTTAAGAAGTATTTTATTCGAGTTTCTAATTTTAGAGTGCACTTTCTTATTTCTAGTCTTCAATTATTGATTTATTAATTTTTAAAGCATATGCGGTTTAATTATTTATTTATTGTGAAGCTTTAAAAGATATATGGTAATTAATTAGAGACCAAGTCAGGTCTAAGAAGTAAAGGAAAGAGATATACATGGAAATGAGAATATTAAGGAAGGATATATGCAAAGAAGGAAAAGATAAAGCTGTCAAATAAATCTGAAATTCCAGTCATGTTGTAAAGACGAGCTCATAACTTAAGATTGGCTAGGAATTTGGGAGAATGGTCTGCATCAATGGATAGATCTTTTGGATACAAGTGTTTTCGACTATTGGAACGCGACAAACGGATAAGTATTGAAGGAGATATGGCCAAAACAAATCAGTAGCAGAATCTTACCTTTCCTAGATTTTAGGGCTGCGAATTAAAGAGTTCTTGACTTGTCTTCCACTCCAAGTAAATTTGAATTAGGGCTTCCTAACACCTATAAATACACACCTTAGCCTCCTCTTTGCACACACTTCAGAGAATTACACAAGAGGCTTAAGGTTTTCAAGTCAGAGAAAAAGGCAAGGAGAAGCTAGTGTTGAGGAATCATGTTCTTCCAACAACAGTCATCCTACCCTTTAGGTTATCAATTTATCTTTTGTATTTGAACATGAATTTCTTTTATTTATTTTCAGTCTTTACTTTTATCATGAACTAAATTTCCATATACTTGAGAATCGCAATAAAGGGATGAACCTTAATTAATTAATCTATGTTTTGAATTTGGGATTGTTATGATTTAAATTGAATTGAGTTTTATATATTGGATATTGCTTTGTTTTCATTACTATTTCTTTTAGGAACAACTAGAAATAGCTTTTAGTATTCGGGCTATTCACTTTACTGGCGAAGTGATCATTCGACAGGGGGGTTTGAATACAGACTTAGGTAATAACCGTGTAATGTCTGTTACTGACCGACAGCTTAACTAATTACATAGCCAAAGAGGTAAATTCATATCATCCGAAGAGGAATATTCGCCCATACAGGGGTTTATAGTACTTTATGATAGCTCCTAGGTCCACCCGACATGGGGCTTGGAGATATTAGAGTCTCGACTAATATTATAATTCCAATTCTACCCTTTAACATAACATAGATTATATTAATTAAGTGGATTCCTTGCGAGACTCAAGTATCTCTCTTATCTGAAGTTAGTCCTTTTATTTGCTTTATTTCTTTCTAGTTAATTTACTTTTAGTCTTTATTTTATTTGCATCTTTTAATTTAGAAAACCAAACAAAAATCTTTTCCTGTATTTTTCTGTTAAGCAATTATTCTTACTACTTGATTAATACTAGTGTTATACATAATCCGTCCCTGAGAACGAACTTGATTATCATATATTACTTGGGACAACTGTACACTTGCAGTTTGTGGTTCCTCTATTTTATCTTTATTATTTCTAACATCCTAGGACCCACCAAGTTTTTGGCGACGCTGCCAGTGAAGGTAGCGTGTGACCCCGGTGTTAATCTTTAGTAGTTTAATTGTTTCTTTAGTTTTATTTTTATTTTTTAGTTTTACGCTTTGGGTTGTCTTTCTTTCTCAGGTTTACAGGTTTTGGTATATGCTTGAAGATCTCGTGATCCTTGAGAATCCCAAAAACATAGTTCGAGAAGCAAACAGAAGAAAGAGAGAAGCTAAAACAAAAGAGTTAGAAGAGAGGTTGGATAGAGATGCAGAGATGGAAGGAGTCGAAAATCAAAAATTGAATCAACAGAATGGTCAAAATCTTCCACAAGTTCGACCTCCTCAGAACAATGATCCATGGTTTGTCAATGGCCCTGAACAAGCTCCATATCGAGCTCCTGCCCTCGGAATTGGCCCTGCAAATATTAACGTTGCGAGATTCAGACCCGATCCTGGTATGTTATCTCAATTTCAGAGTTATAGCAATTTCCGAGGAGCATCTGGCGAAGATCCAATCCGTGTTGTACAGAAGTTCATGCAAATTTGCGATTCCTATATTACGCAAGGAGTAATAAGAGATCAGATGTATTTTGCGAATTTCAGGTATTTCGTTATTGATGGAGCAAGTGAATGGCATGATTCTCAAGAACCTGGATCAATCACAACATGGGACGCATTACAAACTGCGTTCTTCGGTAGATACTACCCAACAAATATGAGATTAGACGCACAAGTTGAGTTGACCTCGTTCAAATAAGATATAGACGAGACTTTGGGTAGAAGTTGGACAAGATTTCAGATTTGTTTGAGAAGAGTCCCTGATCATGGCCTTACAGAATTGCAACAAATGAAGATATTTTACAGAGGCCTTGATGGACCTTCAAAAAAAGACTTAGACCTGCTTTGTGGTGGTGGATTTCTACAGGTACAACAAGTCCGTGCTAAGATTATTTTGAATAGAACAGTAATGAATGACATGGGTTGGAATACCGTGAGAACACCAATCCAAGATGGAAGAGAAAATAGTGCATTCATTGAGGAACAATTCACCGCCATGGAGAATAAACTTGAGCAACAACTGAAACAGCTTACTCTAGCTGTTACAAAAAGTTTTGTAGGTAGAAAATCATATGTTAATGTTACACAAGAAGTTTATGGGTGTTCTAACTGCGGTGTACAAGATCATGATTGGGAGCATTGTCAAAACAATCCAGAAGTCATAATGTTTGTTTCCAACCGTGGGAACTATAATTCAGGTGGTCAAGGTTATCAACCGAATAGAAACCATCTGGGTTTCCAATATTCAAATCCAAATGGGGCCGCTAATCCGACTTATGCATATCATCCTCATCCCCAAGGTAATAACTTTCAACCAAGACCACATAACAACTACCAAAGAGGACAAGGCTACGGAAATCAAGCTCAAAGACAACCTCCTAAAGATGCCTACACCGAGACCATGAACTAAAAAGCTCTACCTGCTCAACCTCAAGAAGGTGCATTAGATGTTCAGCAAACCTTGTTGACATTAATCAATAAATAAATTAAAGCTCGCCTAGAGCAACAAGCTACATCCGCAGCACTTAAAATGTTAGAGAATCAGCTAGCTCAAGTGTCAAAACAATTAAGTAAATGTCAACAAGGACAATTGCCAAGTGACACTAAAGAACCCAAGCAAAGAGAAGATTGTAACGCAGTGACACTTAGAAGCGGTAAGAAGCTCCCACCACCTCCTTTTCCTGTGATGAAAGAAAAAGAAACAACTGTGAAAGAAAAACTGGTAAAAGATGTGGTGGAGAAAGAAGATGAACCTGAAGTAGTGGAAGTGGAGAAGATTCCGGAAAAGCCAAAGAAGCAAGATATTACAGAAACCCGTCCTCCTCCACCTTTTCCCTCAAGAGTTCAGAAGAAAGGAGACATGGATGACTATCAGGTGTTCTTAAATATGGTACGTGGTCTCAATATTAATGTTTCGTTCTTAGATGCTATCAGAGATGTGCCAAAGTACGTTAAATTCTTGAAAAGAGCCCTCACCAACAAGAGACCATACTGTGAGAATGAGATGATAGGATTGCCAGAAGAATGCAGTGCCATATGCCAAAGTAAGTTGCCACCTAAACTACTTGATCCTGGGTGTTTTACGATTCCTATTTCTATTGGTAATGAGTGGCAAGGAAAAGCTTTGTGTGATTTCGGTGCAAGTATCAATTAGATGCCCAAATCAATTTTCGAAAAAATTTAAGATAGGAAACGCAAGACCTAGTTACATGATCCTACAAATGGCTGATAGATCCCTCGCACATCCTGAGGGACGAATAGAAGATGTCCTCGTCAAGGCAGGTACTTTAATTTTTCTCGTTGATTTTGTTATACTTGAATACGCCGCGGATAGGAATGTCCCCATCATCTTGGGTCGACCATTCCTAGCCACGGGGCGTACTGTTATTGATGTTGAAAACAGAGAATTAACCATGCGAATCCAAGACGAGAAGGTAAAGTTCAATGTGTTTAGGGCCATGAAGTCTCCAGACCTCCGGGAAGAGTGTTTCCGAATGGATGTACTTGACTTAACTACTCAAGAGGTATTTGATTGCATGAATTTTAATGATATCTTGTAGGCGGCCCTAACACTTGACTTATCGGAGGTGATGGAAGAACTAACCGAAACTGTAGCTACTTTAAATTCCAGAAACATAAAGCATAGGCATCTCTTCTATGAGCCAGTCCGAGAACCAGGGGAGATAGTGTCTAAAAATAAACCATCTATCGAATCTCCCCCACAACTAGAAGAAAAGCCGCTTCTGTCACACTTGAGGTATGCTTATTTAGGTACTAACAACACTCTACCTGTTATTGTTTCAGCTACTTTAACAGGTCCTCAAGAAGACAAACTGCTGCGTATACTGAGAGCTAATAAAGAGGCGATTTGTTGGACTATCGCTAACATCAAAGGTATTATTCCTTCCTATTGCCAACACAAAATCATTCTGGACGATGAAAGGGCGCGCTCAGTTGAAGGGCAAAGAAGATTGATGCCAGCGATGAAGGAAGTGGTGAACAAAGAGGTGATCAAATTGCTAGATGCGGGAATCATCTATCCTATAACTAGTACCGAATGGGTGAGTCCAGTTCAATGCGTATCAAAGAAGGGTGGCACCACCACCATCTTAAATGAACAGAATGAAGCCATTCCCTCAAGAACCGTTGTTGGTTGGAGAGTGTGTATGGATTATCGTAAGTTGAACAAGGCCACCAGAAAAGATCACTTCCCTCTTCCATTTATAGATCAGATGTTAGACAAGCTAGCTGGGAGAGAATATTATTTCTTTTTGGATGGGTATTCAGGATACAATTAGATATATGTAGATCCGAAAGACCAACACAATACAACCTTTACATGTCATTTTTGTACCTTTGTTTTCTGAAGGATGCTATTTGGATTATGTAATGCACTTGCTACTTTTCAGAGATGTATGATGGAAATCTTCTGGGACATGATTAATGATTCCTTGAGGTATTTATGGATGACTTTTCTGTTTTTGGTGATAACTTTGAGGAGTGTTTACGGAACTTGGAGAAGGTATTGATTAGATGCAAGGAGACTAATTTGGTTTTGAACTAGGAGAAATGTCACTTTATGGTCCGTGAAGGTATAGTGTTGGGTCACAAGGTTTCAAGTTCTGGTTTAGAAGTTGATTGTGCGAAGATTGAGGTAATCAAGACTCTTCCCCCTCCTATTTCTGTAAAAGGGGTAAGAAGCTTTTTGGGTCATGCTGGTTCTTACCGACGTTTTATCAAGGACTTCTCTAAGATTTCTAAGCCGTTGTGTAACTTACTTGAAAAGGACACCAAATTCCTTTTTGATGAAGCTTGGATAAAGGCATTCAATGAGATCAAATAGAAGCTTATTTCTGCACCTATTGTATTACCTCCCGATTGGAAGATTTCGTTTAAGATTATGTGTGATGCTAATGATCTTGCAATGGGTGTCGTTCTGGGTCAGAGAAAATATAAGGTATTTCATTCCATTTATTACGCTAGTAAGGTCTTTACAAGTGCTCAAATAAATTATACCGTAACTGAGAAGGAATTACTAGTTGTTGTGTATGCATTCGACAAATTTCGTTCCTACCTCCTTGGGGCAAAAGTTGTTGTGTTTACTGACCATCCCGCAATTAAATACCTTATGGAAAAGAAAGATGTGAAGCCGCGTCTGATCAGATGGGTACTATTATTACAAGAATTTGAATTAGAGATTCGATATCGAAAGGGTTGTGATAATCAGGTTGCAGATCATTTGTCGCGTCTTGAAGGTTCTGAGTCTAATGGGGGACCTTAGTTGGTAAGAGAAGAGTTTCCTGATGAGAGTTTGTTTTCAGTTTGCGCAATGGGAACTCTGTGGTACGCAAATATAGCAAATCTTATTGTGAGTGGTTCTTTTCCTCAAGGAGCTACCTCACAAGAAAAAAAGAGACAAGTCCATCGCGCTAAACAATTCTTTTGGGAGGATCCTTTCCTCTACAAAACATGCAGTGATCAGATGGTAAGAAGATGCATATGAGATAGGGATATTCTGTTAGTGGTTGCAAGTTGTCATGATTCACCATACGGAGGACACTTCAAAGGTGATCGTACAGCTGCAAAGGTAATACAATCCGATTTTTATTGTCCTACTTTACATAAGGATTGTCATGAATATGTCAAGAAGTGTCATAGATGCCAATTTACTGTAATATATCTAACAGAGATGAGATGCCTCGTAACAATGTTCTTGAAGTTGAGATATTCGATGCATGGGGTATTGATTTCATGGATCCTTTTATACCATCTAATGGAAATCTGTACATCCTACTAGCTGTTGATTACGTGTCCAAATGGGTAGAGGCTGTTTCTCTACCAACCAATGATTCGCTAGTGGTGATAAATTTCTTAAAGTCACACATCTTTACTAGACATGGCACGCCTAGAGTTATTATCAGTGATGGAGGTTCACATTTTGTTAAAAGATACTTGAAGGCTGTGTTAGAGAATTATGGGGTGAGACATCGTGTATCTACTGCTTATCATCCACAAGCAAATGGTCAAGCTGAGGTATCTAATCGAGAGATCAAATCCATTCTAGAAAAGACAGTTGGTTCCACACGCAAGGATTGGTCAATGAAATTAGATGATGTGTTATGGGCATTTCGTACTGCCTTCAAGACGCATGTTGATGCATCTCCGTATCGCATAGTTTATGGTAAGGCTTGTCACTTACCTCTAGAGCATGAAATAGGTGCCTATTGGGCGATAGCGGAGATGAATATGGATCCTACTTTAGCCGCGGAGAATCGTATGATGAAACTGAATGAACTTGATGAGTTTCGATTTCATGCCTATGAGAATGCTAAACTTTACAAAGAAAAAACGCAAATATGGCATGATAATCGCATTCATGAAAAGAAATTCAAAGTTGGACAAATGGTCCTCAAGTGCAACTCCAATTTCAGCAATTATCCGGGTAAGTTGAGGTCAAAGTGGTCTGGTCTGTTCGTGGTGACCAAAGTTACGCCTCATGGAGCTATATAAATCGAGAATCCAGACGAGCAACACACCTTTATTGTGAATGGGCATCGTCTGAAACTTTATCATGTAGGCGAGGATACCAATCGCAGGGTTGATCCACACCCTGTGGAGGTCAGGTACCTCCTTAAAGCCAAATAGATGCGAGAGGTAACCCGTCGAGCTTAACGACGTTAAACAAAATCCTAGTTTATAATTGATGGTCCTTTGTGTGTTCTAAAATAAATGCGAAAAGTAATTGAACCACAACCGCAAGTGTACGGTTGTCCCAAGTAGTAATAAGTGATTCTAGGATCGTTCGCAGGGACGGTTTGGTTAACTACAATGCTTATCAAATAGTAAATGGTTGCACTTAGGAAAGCAAATAAAGATATAAAGATTGATTTGGTTTTATATTATTTCTAAGTAAATAAAGACTAAATGGTAAATGCAATTAAAAGCTAAGATGCAAGTAAATAAATGTAAAACGCAGTATGAGAAGATAGCACTTGAGAACGCAAGGGATCTTCCGAATTCTATTTCATAACCTATTCTGTTTAAGGGTCAAATTGGTCAATTGACATTGGTCGGGATTCAATAATCCTTGTACCCCCGTCAGGGTGGACTACAAGGCTATTCTAGAGTGTCACTAGTCCCGTCAGGGTAAATATGATCCACTTTCGAATGATCAAGCTAAATTACCTCATTGGCCATAAAATTAACTACGCTCGTCAAAGTCAAATAGTTTATATTTTATATTCTGTAATTATTTCTGTACCTAAACCCCCCGTCAAGGTGATCCAATCGCCACTAATTGGAATAGCCTAGATACTAAACCCTATTATTAATTGACCAGGTCAATAATAGTAAATAAGCACAAAATAGAGAAAAATGTAAAAGACCCAATTCGATTTAATTAACAGAAGCCCAAATTCAGGACATGAAATTCAATAGAATTGGGATTCACGCATAAAGCATTCTCAAGCACTAATAAATGTTTAGCTCATACTAATTAAAACGAAAACTAAATTAAATGTAAAAGAATTCATATTATCTTACAAATAAAAGATAAAAGAAACCTAATTTCCGGAATAGGAATGACTGCGAACGGAGATATAGACCCTCTAGAGCTCTTGCAGCTTCTTCTTTCTTCCTTCTGTTGCTTCTCTCTGATGTTTTTAATTGTAAAGAATGAATTGTATGAAAAATAGAAGTCAAGACCTCCTTTTATAAGTAGAAAAACGGATTAGGGCTTGGACCTAATAATAAAACACTAATTAAATGTCCAAGCCCAAATTCTAAGCCCAAAATCCCGTAACTGCTGATACACCTTTACTAAAACGGCTTTTCCTGCTTCGTTACAACTCCGATTGACCTGAAATCAGTTGCTAAATTTTCGTGACTCGATAAGGAATGTTTTCTCTTCAAAGGTCAGCGGCTAAATCAGCTCTTGAGCACCTCGAAATCAGCAATCTTTGGCCTGGAAAACAGATTTGCAGCTCTAAAAACAACTTCTTCGGGCTTTCTCTTCAAGTCTTGACTCTATCTCTTGATCTTTGACTCTTCTCTCGGATTCCATTCCTAGCTAATATTTAAAACCTACAAACTTTTCACTAAAATACACAAGATTACGCGCAAAAGTTTAATAAATCAAAAATACTAGAAATAAAATAGGAATTCCGGATTTTTGTATTTTTAACTCAAAAGTCTATCAAATTATTCAATTAAACATAAAAAATGATGTCTCCTAAGGGTCGAAAATAAGAACGATTAAGGAGACATCAATAATTCTAAGTAATTGTCGAGCGGTAGTGTCTACTTTTAAAAGAAATGGGAAAGGTAGTGTGTTAATGGTGCAGGAATTGAGTTTGGG
Source organism: Nemophila menziesii (assembly GCA_029959085.1). Lineage (NCBI taxonomy): Eukaryota > Viridiplantae > Streptophyta > Magnoliopsida > Boraginales > Hydrophyllaceae > Nemophila > Nemophila menziesii. The sequence continues at coordinate 143,782 of JARWIR010000084.1, read as the reverse complement.
GTGCTAAGGAACGAAAAGGAAAAATCGGATGCACTGACCGGTATGTCGGTGGAGGAAAAACACGAGCCCTGTGTCTAAGGCTCGGGTCGTTCGCCGAGAGGGAGAAAAAATTAAGTAGTCGCACTGGTATATCGGCCAGATTTCTGGTATGCTGTCCAGAAGGAAAACACGTGCCCTCGGGTTGCTCGACTCGGGTATTTTGACGGATCGATATTTTTCGAGAAACAGCGCACCGGTATGCCGGTGATACGGCCAGTGTGCCGGCGCCCAAGAACACGAGGCCTCGGGTCGTGGATTCGGGTTTAATGCGGAGAGTTACAAGAAGGGGAGACCTCCAGCACCGGTATGCCGGCGATTCCACCGGTATGCCGGTCCGTAGGTCGGTTTTGAAGAGTTTGTTGCCTTATACACTTCTTAACTTATCAAGAGCAAACCCTAGCCTCTCCAATACAAATTTTCCAGCTTCTAACCTTATAAATAGACCTTGAAACTTGATTAAACCTCTACAACAAACACCATAACAATAATAATCCTCTCCTCCTTCCTCCATAAACACATATTCTTCATCAAATTCATCACATTACACCATAAAACACCATCAAGCTCATCAAGCTATCAAGAATTCTTCCAAGAATCATCAAGAAACCTTCTTCTATCATCAAGTCCAAGCAAGAAACTCAAGCTACACCAATCTTTCTTAACTTTATTCCATCCTTGGTGTAACTTGAGTTTGGCGTCAATCAAACATGACAAACAGAGCAGATGCTATGGATTATAAGAGGAAGTGTTCAATCCTGGGGAAGAACAAAGATTTGCCTGGATCCATAATTGAAAAGGCCATCAATCTTGATGAGCCTATTGAAAAGAAGAAAAAGGTAGAGGCACCAACACAACCACTACACAAGAAATTAACAGCTAGGATGAAGGTACCATCAAGGCCCAAAGAAAAGAAACAAATTCAAGATCAAGGTTCTTCTTCTTCCTCTTCATATCAGAATAAGTCTTGCACACCCCCATGGGCTAAAAAAATTGCAACATAAATTCAATTATTTAAGAAAAGAAAACAAGGCACTTTGGGAGGAAATTGCACAGATTAATTCACAATTGGGTGAGGTAACTGAGATCATGGATATTGATAATTATTCTTCTTCGGAGGAAGACATGATGGATCTTTATGGCCAGGTACCCCGTTCTAATTCTTCTTCGTAATTGATGGTAGGCACTAGGTAGTTTAGTTTTTTATTTTATTGCTTTATTGAGTCTTTTTCGAGTCATGGGGACACGACTCACTTTTGAGTTTGGGGTGGGGTTCATGGCCTCATCCAAATTTTTTATGTTTTACATGCTTTCAATAAAATTAATATTAGGGTTGTGTTGACTGTAGAGTATTTTAAATGCCGCCATCAAGCATGCTTTTTATGAATTTATGATAGAAAATAGTTGACTTTAGGAGTTAGTGTAAACCGCACTTAGATTGCATGCAAATATGAGATAATTGATAGGAAGGATTAATGAACAATGCAAAAGAAGTAAACTTGTGCTTAAGGATAATGAGTGGCTTGTAGAACGTGAGATCTGAATGAGTAGAGAACCCACTTAGGTATGAACTAGAGGCAAGCTGTGTAAATAGGAAGATGATAGAGGCAGTTCTTTGTTAGCCCTTGGAATCCTTTTTGGCCTTCTATTCCTGAATTTAATTATATCCTTCTTAGCCAAATTTTTAGCCTTTAAGCCTTTCTTTTGTCGCCACATTATAAGCCAATATCCCTTAAGTTTGTTAGGCATTACCATATGACCCGCACTTGAATCACGATCCTGAGACTTCCTATCTTGAGCTTGAGTTTGGGGTGGTGGGTCCACTATTATGGGAATTTACATTGGGTTGGGATTTTTTAGCTTATCAATTGTGCTCTGTTTATATTTTGATGATGATTCACATGTTTATTATATTGTAACCTTTTGCCGGGGTAAGAGTAAATGAAAAAAAAAAGAGAAATATGAAAAGTTCTGAAAAGAAAAAAAATTAAATGAAAAAATAGCATGATATCTCAACATCAAAAAGAGAGTCATAGCTATACAAAAGAAAAAAGAATAAGAAATTTCATATGAAAAGAATATATATTTGGACCGGCAAAGAGAATTTTTTTAGGTGAATCATCTTTAGTGCTTATTGGGTTAATCTGGGGACGCTAAATTAGCGCGTCAAATGGGTTGAGTGAGAATGTTATCCGAGTGTAAACTCAAGCTCTTGGACAGTTTGTTGATGGTAAGTGAGGAGAGAGCCAAAAGCTCACTTCAAATTTACCAAATATACATATCATATGTCCCTCAGCTGATATTAAAACCGTAAAGACCTCGTGATTCCTAGATACATAGTGAGTTAATAGGGAGTATTCTAAGTGGAGCGTTCGAAGCAAGTAAAGATCGAGGAACACCCTATAGCCACCATCTTAAGATAAGTAGTAAGCGTAACCTTCTAGCATTGTGAAATTAATTTTGGATTGATATTATTTTAAGTTTGATTTTGCATGATATGTGCATGTGTATATTAATTCTTAGATGAAACTATATGAGATTTGTTTTAAGTTGTGCGTTGGGAATGTTTACTAGATTCTATCTTCTGCGTTCACCTAAAAGACCTTTGTTTTTATTTTACTTTGTCGGGACGACAAAGGTTTGAGTTTTGGGTCTTGATGTCTCCCTATTTTTTCTAATTATTAGCCCTTTAGATACATCCTTTTAGGAGAGTATTTGACTTATTTGATAGACTTTTATGCTTATTTTGTCATATTACACTTTCTCCCCTTGGAATTAGACTATTTGCATCTTTAGAGCTTTTGTGCGTTAATTTGATTATTTTTAGTGCAAAGTTAGTAGGTTCTTGAAGTTCATGAAAAACCACTACAAGTAGGAGAAGTGATAATTAAAGTCTTAAAGTATTTTTAGTGTGTTAGGAAGTATTTTATTCAAGTTTCTTATTTTAGAGTGCACTTTCTTATTTCTAGTCTTGAATTATTGATTTATTAATTTTTAAAGCATATGCGGTTTAATTATTTATTTATTGTGAATCTTTAAATGATATATGGTCATTAATTAGAGACCAAGTCAAGTCTAAGAAGTAAAGGAAAGAGATATACATGGAAATAAGATGATTAAGGAAGGATATATGCAAAGAAGGAAAAGATAAAGCTGCTAAATAAATCTGAAATTCCAGCCACGTTCTAAAGACGAGCTCATAACTTAATATAGGCAAGGTATTTGGGAGAATGGTCTGCACCAATGGATAGATCTTTCCGAGACAAGTGGTTTCGACTATTGGAACGCGTCAAACAGATAAGTATTGAAGGAGATATGACCAAAACAAATCAGTAACAAAATCTTACATTTCCTAGATTTTAGGGCTGCGAATTAAAGAGTTCTTGACTTGTCCTCCACTCCAAGTATATTCGAATTAGGACTTCCTAACACCTATAAATACACCCCTTAGCCTCCTCTTTACACACACTTCAGAGAATTACACAAGAGGCTTAAGGTTTTCAAGTCAGAGCAAGAAGGTAAGGAGAAGCTAGTGCTCGAGGAATCATGTTCTTCCAACAACAGTCATCCTACCCTTTAGGTTATCAATTTATCTTTTGTATTTGAACATGAATTCATTTTATTTATTTCCAGTCGTTACTTTTATCATGAGCTAAATTTCCATATACTTGAGAATCGTAATAAAGGGATGAACCTTAATTAATTAATCTATGTTTTGAATTTGGGATTGTTATGATTTAAATTGAATTGAGTTTTATATATTGGATATTACTTTGTTTTCATTAATATTTATTTTAGGAACAGCTAGAAATATCTTTTAGTATTTGGGCTATTCACTTTAGTGGCGAAGTGATCATCCGACAGGGGGGTTTGAATACAGACTTAGTTAATACCCGTGTAATGTCCGTTATTGCCCGACATGCTTAACTAATTACATAGAAAAAGAGGTAAATTCATATCATCCGAAGAGGCATATTCGCCCATACAGGGGTTTATAGTACTTTAGGATAGCTCCTAGGTCCTCCCGACGGGGGGCTAGGAGATATTAGAGTGCCGACTAATATTATAATTCCAATTCTACCCTTGAACATAGCATAGATTATATTGATTATTTGGATTCCTTGCGAAACTCAAGTATCTATCTTATCTGAAGTTAGTCCTTTTATTTGCTTTATTTCTTTCTAGTTAATTTACTTTTAGTCTTTATTGTATTTGCATCTTTTAATTTAGAAACCCAAACAAAAATCTTTTACTTTATTTTTCTGTTAAGCAATTATTCTTACTACTTGATTAATACTAGAGTTATACCTAATCCGTCCCTGAGAACAAAGTTGATTATCATATATTACTAGGGACAACTGTACACTTGTAGTTTGTGGTTCCTCTAGTTTATCTTTATTATTTCTAACATCCTAGGACCCACCAGTTCGTCACATTATCCAAGTTCCATCACCTAACCGCTAAAATAGTTTTTTGAACCTAACTTCGAGAGCCAGAAACCTAGCATATAGTTCTTTGGTATATTCCCCATTGGCCTCAATGGCGGGAAGTACCTCGAGAACGGCAAGGTCTAGTTCATGTTGTTCAAGTCATATCAGTGGCTTTTGTTCCCAGCGTTTGTAGTTGGAACTATTAAAAGGCTCCAACTTAGTCACGTCGGGATAAGGCCTTTGCGTTCAATTATGAAGCAACTGCCAAGATAGGAAAAACCATTTCTGAAAAAACAACCAGTGATATTAAAAGAATATCTTCTTAAATTGTTGGAAAAATCTAACAATATCACTAGAACACAAAAATGGATTTTATATAAATATATTGCAAAAAAAGTAATACAACCACTATTACACGAAAGTGGAATAACAAAAATATAAAAGTATCCAAAGTTTGTAATACTACAACTATTACATAGAAAAATAGACAATCAGAACTTACATGGAAATTTAGAGAAAAAGAAATAGATACAAATACACATAAAAAAGTGTAGTGGCGTTAAAAAATATATTTGAAGAGATCTAGTATCTCTAACAATTTTATCACTCTAATCTCTATGTCAAAAATGATTTAACTAATCATAGAGAAAAGAGTTTCCTATTTTTCTAAATTCTTACATCTTTATATTCTATTTTTTATTCTCTCTAGAATAGTTTTTTCATATTCTCTCTAGAATAATTTTTTCATTCTCTCTAGAATTATTTTTTCTTCTTCTCTAAAAATGAAATTGACAAAGTCACTGTTTATGGAGAAATTGACAAGACAAAAACTATCACATAAATGCCTCTTCAATGCTCATTAAAGCTAGCCGTTTCTTTTACCAAGTTTTAGTAACTCCCGTAACAGCTGAAATAAAATAATATTATTATGTAATCAAGAATCATTAATCCTTCATCAAGAAAAATGAATTATTTAATATTAAGTCATTTCCAACTGTTTTTCCCCAAATTCTAATGTGTGACTTGAAAGAATTAATAAAATAAATTGCCTATTATTTAATAATTCCAACCATTTTTCCATAGCTTGGTTTGCAATATGTATAACCCTTGATTTCAATTTTCCTATTGTATGTTATTTGTGACTGAATTTAATTTATTTGAGATTTTACTTTATAATTGTTTTTGTGTTTGCCTTTATTCCAACTCTAATATTGATCACGTTAGGACTGTTCTTAGTAGTTGGATTATCACCCTTCAGGGGATTCAATACAAACTATATTCCTAGTGCTTCGTACTATCAACCTAGTTAGTCAAGATTTTTAAGCTTGATAACCCACCATATATATATATATATATATTTTCACCAGCAAATAATACAAAAAACTAGCAAATTCAGTTAGCTCTTGTTAAGTTTATACTAGAAATCAGACTTAATTTGTACATAATGCTTGCTTAAACATTATATCTCGTATAGATAGGAATATAAGTCCTCTTTTTACCGAGTCAGCATCACTCCAGATTTTCCCTGAGCTGTAGAAGACCTAAATAATGGCATTGGGAATTTAAGATCATCTAACACGGAAAAACGGCAATAATATCCACTTACTTTGGAACATGCAAGAGAAATAGGAGTTAATTGACAAGGCACCAATTAGTAAAACGAAAGGTTTGGTTATATCTAATAAGATCTTTCCAAAATCTAGTCGGTTATCATGACTCTTGGTATTGTTTCATCTCATTGTTGACCAATTCGTTTGTATTGTACTTCATTTCGAGGCAGGAGTTTCTATCTATCTTTGAGAATTAGGCAACCTTTATAGTGATGAAAGAGAAAGAGTTAGCCTCTAAGCCTAAAGAAGTAGAGGAGGTTGAAGAAGAAGTGATTGAGCCAGTGATCGTGAAAGTTAATCTTGAGAAGATACCGTTAGTTCAGAAGAAGAAGAAGAAGAAGAAAGAAGTTGTTAGTGAGAATCGTCCTCCCACGCCTTTTTCTTCACGTGTCCAATATAAGGACAATGACAAAGAGAACAAAAAGTTCATAGTCACGGTGAAGAAGTTGCACATCAATTTGCCGTCTGTGAACCTATTATCTGTACTTTATCTTTATCTTATATATATTATTTCACTAAAAAAAGATCTAACAAATTCAGTAAGCCCTGCTAAGTATATACTATAAATCAGATCTGTACATAATTCGTGCTTAAACATTATATCTTGTATTGATATGGATATAAGTCCTCTTTTTTACCAAGTTAGCATCACTCCAAATTTTTCATGAGCTATACAAGACTTAAAAAGGTCATTGAGAATTCAAGATCAGCTAACAAGAATAGTTGGCAATAATGTACACTTACTGCTGAACAAGAAAGAGAAATGGAGTTAACATAAATTTTACTTGATAGGGAAGCAATTAGTAAAACGAAAGGTTTGGTTATGTCTAATAAAATCTTCTCAAAAATCTAGTCGATTACACTAATTATGACGACAAATATGTGAAATAAGGTATTACGAATGAACTTTTTGCTTCTTACCCTTACTCTCAAAGTTTCTTTCTCAAAAATATGATAAGTGATATGATTTGAGTCTAAAAACATGTCTATATAGTACTCAACCACGTTTTAGCTCAATTTGGCCAACTTAATTGATTCAAAAGTGGTCCAATAGACTCTTGTAAATCTGTACAGCTTTGGGTCTTGTTAGTATAACATCCATACATTTTTTCAATTAAACTCCAAATTGGAAATTGTTTCTTCTCATGTGATCTAAACATGAATGGATATCTTGATCTCAAATATTGATGATCAGAATATTCACTAATTATGAGTTATGGTCTTCAAAACTCGACGGAAACAATTTTCCTACTATTCTTGTTGAGTTTCAAATAGACTTCTTGGCTTTTTTTGTTACTTTTTTACGGTTTCTTCGTGACTGTTTGAATTTGTAGCTTCATATTGGGGTATAATATAATCCATATGCCAAGGATTTTCACACTTAACACACAAATTATCTCGAATTGCTCCAAAAATACATATATTGTCCAAGATTAGCTAAAACGTAGATAATGTCTGATAAAAGGATAAATCCCACAATGAAACATCAAACCCCAACCCAAATTATGTATCTTAAGTATCTAAACTATCACAAAAGGATAGGCATCATATACTCTTTTCCCAATAATCCTAATGTGATTCTTGCACGTGGGATTATCAACAACAGTACGCCTTTCACTTTATTTGGTGTTTTTACCATGGAGGAGATATTGAATCCTGCCCTTTAGAAAAAGGTCTTTATTTCTTTTGACGCGTGTGATGTCATATAAGTAGATTTTCATTGTGAGTGTTATTTTACGGTCAAATCTTTATATGTCTCTTCTTAGTTCATATTCGACACATTCATGATTCCCAACACCAACTGTAGTCGTTTGATTAAAGTGCAAACAAATGACACCCAACAGATGGAATTTATTCTACTAGGTTGTTGGAATTGAACTTTTTTTTTGTGTTTTTTCACTTTATTTTGTATGAGGCAAGATCACAAAGATGGATGTTAGAGTTGATAATAAGAATCAGTTTTGGAACGAAATAAGTAATACTAAAAAAAGAATTTCTCGGGGAGACAGATGTTATGTGTCTAATGTCCATAGATGCATCATAGACAGTGTATATGGACGAGGCATGGGAGATGGATGAGAAATTTATCAAACAGCGAGAAACTAATGTCATATAAGTTGAACAAGATGAGTAAAAAAACATAGTAGACGTGCCAAATTTATTGGAGAGAGCTGTAAGATGGGTGGCTAGACTAAGCTAAAACCTATTGAATAATATCAAGGCGATCATATATATAAATGGTTGAGGCGGGTGGGTCAGAGGCAAGAGCAGAATATCCTTCAATAGTAGTGGTGGCATCAACACAAACATTTTTTGCCTTTAAAATTTGGATTTAAATAGATTCCCTTGAGAATTTCTGTAGGGGTTGATGTAATACTCGTTCGATGATGTCCATATTTTACCTTTTGTGGAATCGGCATACTCGAGTCGGGCAATGCAAGAAAGAGTGACTAATCTCATTTGGGGAAGTTTGATTTTTCCTTGGAGCATTATGAGGCGTTGCTAGTACCATACTAGATGATCGAGACCTATATGATCGAAGGTGAGTTTCCTCAGATATGAGTCCCTGAATAGATTGTTCCAAGGTAGGAAAGAGTGTGTGGTGGAGTAAAGAGACACATACTTGCACAAAATCATCATGAGGAACCTTGAGAAAGTACACAAGGTGCCCTCAATCTCTCCACATAGAAATTTTATTTATATCTTTATTATCACTCCAAGTGGGTTCTGTGTTGGTGGTTGCGGCGGCACATAAGGCGCATGAGTGCTCATGTGGTACTGTTATTTTGGGATCTGGAATCGTCTTTATGAGATCTTTCGTCTGGTATGTTGTTTGACTATATCATGAGATAGGATGAAGACGTTATACGTAATTTCGTATTCAAAATTATTGGTGGAAATTTTTTAGTAACGATTTTGGCGATTTCGATGGTGGAAATAATAAGATGACAATGGATTAGTAGTTCTGATACCATGTTAAATAATTTAGAGATTTGTTTTATTATATAAATTGATAATTTTATTATATAATAGTTATGTGTTTATGTAGGAGAGTATTGGTTTGCTCAATAAGAACGTGTCTAATCTGATCGACCTATTACGATATTCACACTATACACTATCTATAATTACAATATATTGAATATACACTAACAATAATTAAGATATACGCAAATCACTTTGGACTCACATTCATTTTAACTCTAGGAAAATGCGATCACATGAATTCTTAAACTTTAACCACCGGTCCACCTATTTGATCTATTCATTAAAAAGAGTGCTTTAAAATTACGTAAACTTTTTTTTGGGTACGTGGGTGGTCTAGCCAACTTGCACACTCCTACGAGAAATATACAAACCTCCTTATGCATACTTAGGTTCATTCCCTACTTGAACATTAATTTCTCTTTATCTTCGGGCTAATTATTAACAAACTAATTTTTATGTGAAAGTTAACCACTTTGACTGTCACTGCAATTGATTGTACAACTTGGACTACTATTTTGTAGAAAAAAATCCTTAATTACTCTCTACATTTCCTGTAACAATTCACACATAGAAGAAGATTTATTATTCTTTTCAAAATTGATTGTTCAAGAATAAGCTTAGTTTATTTTTTGTAAAATCAACTTCTGGTTGATTTGCGAATATAGAATTTAGGAGATATATTGTTTTCTTTTTAATGACTGAAGTTTTACATTTCTAAACTTTTTTTTCACTATAACAATTAGTATCATTAGAGACGATATATACTGCGGCAACACTAAAATGGCTTCTAATAATATTTTTAACGGTAACATTTATTGTGGCAACACCAAAATGACCTCTAATTTGCAGCTAAAGATAAAGTTAATAGAGGCAGAAATAAATAATTTGCTACAATTAGATATTTTTAAAGACGAATTATATATTGAGGCAAATAAATAGCTGTGATGTGATGTTTCAGCTAATATTAGTGGCAAAATTGAGACTTTCAGTAGCAAATTTTTTTTACCGCTAAAAGTAACATTTTTTGTAGGGTATACCTTGTAGACCGTTATGTTAAATTTCAAAAATTCATGATTTAGGTTATATTACATTTTTAATTGAAGATAAAATAATCATTTATCACTATGATTATAACCATAGGTTAGAAATTCTTGGGAATTATTGGTTTTTAATATTAGGCGCTTAAATTAAAGTGATACATAGAATTTAATTTAATTGTAATATAAATCTACAACAAGAAAAATGTATGTACAATTCTGTATCTACTAATTTCTAGATTTCTATTTTTATGTGCATGTTGGTTAATTATATTTCTCTGGTACTTGTTGAATGCAAGAAAAGCGAAATATACCCTAGAATAGTACGATATAGTTGATTAAGTAGCATAACTCTAGACGTGCAATTTATCATTATCTATTCTAAATTCTAAACGTAACTGAGGGTGCGATTAGTCTCATGCTCAGAGAAAGGGCTATTGTTTTGGTATGTAGTAGTATTAGTCTGCACAAAATTTTTGCTGTTCATTTCCAGAATTCTTGGTAGCAAAATTTGTTGGGTTAACAGGCATCTCAAGGTAAAAAAAACTTTTATGTCCATCCTTACTCAGGGATTTATCTATATGATAGACTTCTTAATCCTTTTTAAGCCTATGAATATTTTTTGTTTTGTTTAAAATTTCGATTAGCACACTGACTATATCTGTTTTACAAACTATAATTCACCGTCAGGGTCTGAAATTCTGTACTTTATCTTTATCTTATATAGATTCTTTCACAAAAAAAAAAATCTACCAAAAACAGTGAGCCCTGTTAAGTATATACTATAAATTAGATTTACATTATATCTTGTATTGATATGAAAATAAGTCCTCTTTTTTACCAAGTCAGCATCACTCCAGATTTTCCCAATACAAGACTTAAATAGAGACATTGGGAATTCAAGATCAACGAACATGAACAATCGGCAATGATGTCGACTTACAGTTCAACAAGCAAGAGAATGGAGTTAACATTAATTTTACTTGACAAGGTAGCAATCAGTAAAATGAAAGGTTTGGTTATGTCGAATAAAATCGTTTCAAAGATCTAGTCGATTCTCAATATTGTTTCATCTCATTGTTGATCAATTCATTTGTGGTGTACTTCATTTCATATTGTAATATTGTATAGGATGATAAATTTCATCATCTTAACTCTCATGTTGTCTCCATTAATTATGGATATGTTTAATATATCTAGGCTGGAGTGTATTTATTTCGGTGACCTTTTTGAATAATAGGCAACCTTAAAGTATGAGGCGTATACGAAGATGTGTTTATAATATTTAAACTTCTCGTAATTGTGTTAATTTGAATTAAACATAATTTAGTTTTTTGGTAAACTTTTGTGCAGATAACTGCTTTTTCATCTTTTGTGCAGTTAAGTTTAGTATAAAAAAGAAAATGAACATTCAACCAAAATTTGTGCACAACCTTCGAAAATTGCAGTCATTCAAACATTTAATTTAACATCAAAACCCAAGAAAAAATCACAAAACCACTACATATTCATTACAAAAAAAAACACAAAAAATTAACAAAACCGACAAATCATTTTAATTAAACAATAAACAAACAAAAATCACAAAACCAGCTTTACTTCAATCCAGCTCTTCAAAACACGCCACTATATCTGCAGAATTAGAGAACATAAGCACATTAGCACTCACAATTGATATTTGAAATATTAATTAAGATTGCACAAAGAGTAATAAAAACACGTGAACACTGCACTCACATTAGCACTTTAACACTTTCGTGCACAAAAAAATGTGCAATAACAAAACACCTTTTTTTGGGTAAAAAATAATAAAACACCTTAAAACTATATTTTCTCGTCTATAAAAAAACTGCACAAAAGCTGTAGCAAAGATAACCTTAAAATTGCACTTTCGTGCACCTGAAAACAACACAATAGTGCAGCAATTGACGTATACTTCACCGAACCAGATACGATAAAATTTATACCAAATCATAACCAAAAATCCTAATCACAGTTTTATACAACTATTAAAAACAACAGGTGCCACAACACACCATAAAATATTATTTAACAGTATATGGGACCACAAATATTCTGGGCTTGTTTTGGATGCAAATCTAATTGGAAAATCTAGTCGAGGAAGATTTGGTCTAAAAAAGTGATGTCTTTAAAGCGAGAGATCTGAAAGGAGACAATGAGTCATGAAAAGTAAAAAGGCATCGTTATATGAAAGGGTATAATAGTAAATTGGCATTGCTCTGTTCACAACTGACGGAAAAAAACAAGTTTAAAGAGATTTTAATTGTTTATTACAGTTTATGGCCAAAATCACGTACTAGAAAATAGTTAAAGGGGGTCACGTGCACTTAGGCCATCATGAGTTACACTTGAGTTCAGTGTCTCCAACTAACGATTAGAAGCAGAGAATTGTGTATAATGACTGTCACAAATTATATAAAAAAAAGTGCACATACCTTGCGTACTACCCGTTTAGATAAACCTTCTACGGGGTCTCTTGTCTATTTCTCTTGCGTCCGCATTTGGATTTAGCGGACTGATACTTTTTTCCCACTCTCCTGCAAAAATTAAAAATCCAAATAACAAAGTTAGTTTTAATTGGATCACATTTTAAGAATTAATCGAATTATTTACTAGAAGAAAAAAAAAATTACCCTGCAGCAGGAGCGGGAGGATCCTCAGGTGTTTCCTGCAAACAAAGAGAGACATACAGAGCATGAGAAATGGTGAGTCAAATGTTTAAAATTAGATGAGATTGTATTGACTTACTTGAGAAGCATAGAGGTCGAACAGAGACGGGTCATCAGAAAACATTGAAGCAAGATCGCTGAGCTCATTGATTCTTTCGAAGTCTTTAGTAGCCTCTGGTGGAACTACAGCAAAAGGAACTGGAACATGAACCATAGCTAGAACCGGAGCAGGAGAAGGATCTGGAGTAATAGCTGGAGCTGGAGCTGGAGAAGGATCTGGAGCTTGAGCTGGAGCTGGGGAAGGATCTGGAGTAGGAGCTGGAGCTGGAGCTGGAGAAGGATCTGGAGTAAGAGCTGGAGCGGGAGCTGGAGCCCGAGCTGGGCTGTGACTTTTACCTTTCACAAAACTTTTACAGCAGGGACAAACGCCGAACTGATCTGATGGACTTGAATTCAAGTCCACCACCAAATTGATGCCATCATTCGATCTGATGGAGAACTCAACTGATGGAGTATTATTTTTCGACATATTCCGCAGATCTTCTCTCCGACACAGGTTTAAAAGCAAAAGATTTTTGATTTCCTCTCTTTCCTCCGACAAATAATATACGCCGCAGAACCTTGATTTCTATAAAGGGATATATATATGTATGGGCCTTCAGTTAACTACCGTAAACCCTAGCTATAATAGGCTTTAAGATTTTCGGTAACCCATATAACCGGCCCAATTAACCTCTATTAAATCTTAAATGCAAATTAGGACCTCGGAAAAAAAACACAATAAATTCCTCTGACCACAATATAGTGAGGATGTATTTCGGACCAAAATATAGTGATGATATATTTCCGACAACCTACAATTTGTACATCTCGACCATGAGTAGCTTTGACGTAATACTCAACACTATGCACTCAATTAGTATCACATAATGGAAGGCTTGAGATACTTTTCCATCTATTAATCAGTTATAACTTTACTGCATTCTGTTAGTTTATTAGTTGTCATGTATCTTCATTTAATAGCTATAGCTAAAAACTTCTTTTAGGCAAATAACTAAAAACTTAATGTATATACAAATATGCATTCAAGGCTGAATAAAAATCTATTTCAGCAACTCTCTTCTTCGCCATATTTATTTTTAAAGAAACAACAAGATCATCAATTAACTTGTTATCTTTCTTTTCATAAATTAAAATCACCTTTTGTAGAATATCCTACAATTTTTTTCGCATTAGAAGAACATTGAGACTGAATACAGGGCAATGACTCACATTGTTGCCAAATTTATGTGGTTAACCTATCTTCTGAATGATCTCAAAGTGCCTCTTATCACTCCCTTCTTCTAGGTGTGGACTACTACTTTGTTAGATTTCACGTTGCTCTTACAGCTTACATACATACTTCCATTAAGTAAAATGTTAAAAGAGAATACTAAACATACTTCTCCAGCTGCAATCTGTTAGTGTATTAGTTCTTCTATATATATATATATATATATATATATATATATATATATTTAACAGCTGTAAATCATTTTCAACAATATACCGTTATGATTGATATGTATGTATACAGACTGGGGAGCAGAAATTGTTTAGTCCTATGTTAAAACAAGTCAAGCAACTCAAAGGGGTATATACATATTTATATATATGATAATAAGTACCCTACAAATGCTTACATCTTTGTTAGATCAGAGGTTTTACAATCTATAGACAAAAAACATGCCAAATATACGACATTCTTTATTAGCGTATTCAATAGTTGTCTACATAATCTTTTATCCTCCATTACTTGTTTTTACTCCTCTAATCCAATTCGAACACACCCATTTCCAAACTAAAAGTTACCATCTTTTACACAATAAGTGAATTAGTACAGCTAATATGAACCAATAGAGTATAATCATGCAAGAAAATCTAATCCCATATTTTAAAAAAATCACAAAATAAGATGGACCAATTTTAGGCATATACCTTTAAATGGGAAATTAATGAATCAGTTTTTTGTACATGAGATGCTAAATTACATGCTTGACACAACTCTTGAACCTATTTCTATATAGTTTCTTAATATTGAGACGGAAATCCACAGATTTCAAACTTAACACCCAATTAAGTAAGTATCTTAACATGGATATATATAAACTTGCTAACTCAATTAAATAGCCATACCTGATGAAGTACCTTCATTTTCACCAATAATAGTATCTGTTTCATTTTCACTATACTGTTTATTATTGAAGTCATGCATCTTAATGTAACAAGTTCATATATTGCTCAAAAAATTGATTAGGCTATGCTAAATATCCTGTCTTCTCATCACTTGTAAAAGCTGGAGCCACATCACATTTAGGACCCCACATTTTAAAATAAAATAAATAATCTACCCCTATACAAAAACATATATTATTAGCTTATTGCCCCACCCCTAATTTTCAGAATCTTTCTTTGCAATTTTCGCATTACATAATGACCTATACTGCAATGAAGTCGGAAATTTATTTGTGGTGCACCCCTTTCCCCAACAAAATATCCGGGCTCCGCCAATGCATATAAGGTTATGTAGTAATGTAGCTAGTTTTCCCACAACTTATCTTACCTAACTCTTTGTCATGTGTTGACAAACCCCTTAATTTTACAAGAGTTGAAGAAATAGTCAGAAACACAACATCATCAACCTTAAGCATTTTTTTCTTCGCGATATATTTAATTATTCAGTCGCATCTCCATATCAACAAGTAAAAGCTTCACTTCAATTATCCAAATCACTATCTTAATTCAAATCTTGAAAAAAAAAATCCATATATTTGAAGCTTAATTCATAAATACTCAAGAATCTCAAAATAACACACATAACATTACAACCGAGAGAGATAAGATTAAAGAAAGTACATATATACAGCAACAATTTAACGTTAACGACTTCACCTTGATGTACGGAGGAGTGCTGTTGAAGTATTTCTGCGTGTTTATCTTTGAGGCCGAAGGATTTTTTAATTTTTTTTTAAGTCACCCAATTTTGTCATTTTTTTTACGTCGATAAATTTATTTTTTGTAAAACGTTCTTAACTTCTTGGTTTTTCTGGAATATTTAATCTCTTCAAATTGCTCAATGACGGTAGATTCGAAACCGTGGCTTGGTTATTTAGAAGAATTCGTACTAAACGAAGAACCCTATGAGCTTTGATTGGATTTTAGTAGGCGTTGTTTTTTCTAATTCAAACTTGTGTAATTAATAGTTGTGGAAAGGGGTTGTGTTTACTGTTATATGCCTTAAAATGCGTGTGTTTGTTGTAAAAGTCCAGGATGGTGAAAATAGTGTGTTGTTTAAATAAAAGGGGATTGACTCATTGGATTTTGGAGATTAATTTTATAGCCTTTCATTGGATTTTGGAGATTAATTTTATGGTCTATAAGAAATATGTCACTACTATTGTTTCTGTCTTCAGAGAGGATTCACATTTTCGCTAAAGGCAAGCAAAAGACTTCGCTAAATACTGGTTTTGTCTTTAGCAAGGACGGGTCTTCGCTAAAGTTTCGTCAAGAAAGACAGACAGTAACTCACGACGACATCTGGTGTCGTGAGATATCTTATTAATTGCGACGACTCCAGGTCTTCGCTAAAGATAAGGTCTGCGAGGAGTACTCGTTAAAGACGGGTTCAACGGGAGGACTAAGTCCTCGCCTTTGCTGGTCAACTTTTTAGCGAGAACGTTTGACTTTATTTTTAGCGAGGAAACTGTCCTCGCTAAAGATAATTTTTTTTACAATTTTATTTATTTATTTGTTATTTGTAGATTTTATTTATTTAATTAATTGTTTATTTATTTATTTGTTTTGTTTTATTTTGTATTTTTTATTTTTTTATTTTCTTTTATTTATTTAATTGTATAAAAGAAACGAGATGAAATCATAAAACTAAAAACTGAATTATAAAATAAACGGGAACAGATAATTATAAAGTCAAACAGAAAAAGAGTCAAAGTCAAAGTCAAAAGTCAACAAATAGTCAAATATCGTTAAAAGTCAACCTAATGTCAAACAACACAAACTAAGGATTAGATAAATCATCTTCATTTTCATCTTCATCTTCCTGGTCCCTAAGCTGGAGTGGCACGCCAGATGGAGTGGTTCGGGATCGGGATTGGGATCGGGAGGTACCAGCAAGAGCAGCAGAAGGATTGCCGGATGAAGGCACAAGTACTGTCTCATGTCCACGTTCTTCTCTGCATCTATTAAGTAACGTGATGGCCCGACTCATCTAAGCGTCTACCGCCTCCTTCGTGGGTCGTGTACTAGCTGTGAAGGTAGAGGATCGAGTCAGGTCATCTGGCATGGGGTCCTTGCCTATGGAGACAAGGAACTCGTTTAGCGACCTCATCAGCCACTCGTGGTCCCTCAACATCGTCTCGCTGACCGGATCCCAGGCATTATCAGTCGTCCTCTTCTCCGGAAGCGGGTGGCCAACTCCCGGGATCCAGTAGCGGGTCCCTCTCCCCAACCCTACTCGCGCCGCCTCCATGACTGAGTCAACCTGATCTTGTTGCGTCAAAGAGGGTGTACACGATAAATCGCCGTTTTGACTCTGCGATTCCCGAACTTTATTTTCGAAAATTTCCTTAAGCGTGTCCTGTACATTATATAAAATATTAAAATATAATTTGTAAGTATAATTGTTTGCTTATTTTAGTACTTACGTTCGATCTCTAGTACTCGGGGCTCCTCCACCCATTAATTTTCTTGATCCCCCCAATTTCGAAAAAGAATCTTTTTATTTTGGCTAGAGACACAGCTTCCTCTTCACCCTCGGCCACTCGAGGGGGTTGACTACTCCCCTCCCCCTGTTATAGTCAAACAGTCAAATAAAGATATTTAAATAAGTATTGTAATGATTTTATTACCTCCATCAAGGTATCCCTCCTCCGTGTGTGGATCATAGAACCCGCCCCGCTCAAGTTCTGCAGCAACTTCCTATTGGTTTTATTTACTTCAGCTTGGTGCTATTATTTAAAACAACACACGGGAAAAAGAATGGTAGTCAATAAAGATAATATTTTATTTAATACAATTTAAAGTACAACACTTACCTGAGCTCCCTCCGTCCCACATCTTTAAAGTCAGCTCCCAGTTATCCGGTGTCTGATCATCGGGTTTCGACCGGGACTCATAATATTTTTTCTTTATTCTGTTCTTGTGGTGGCTAAATCCCTTACCGCACTTATTGGTTATCATAACCCGTATATCACTCCAATCCGGGTGGGCCTGCCACTTCTCTACCAAAAATAATTACTGTTTACAAATAACTCAAATGCAATATAATTGTATAGTACGACAAACTAATTTAAAAAAAATTAGTCGACTTACTGTTAATCATATCAAATTATTTCTCCGCTCTTTGGCGGGGACATCTGACCAATGCTTGAAGTATAAGGGAACAGGCTCCCGAATAGTATGGTTGATCACTTGAGTCACGTGATGGGAGTATGGGCCCACCGGGTTCCAGGTATTGTCGTAAGTGCAAAATTCTATCGGAAGTCTCCCTCCATACTCTCGCTTCGACTCCTGCACTGAAGCAAGAGTTGTCTTTCCCCTAGGCTTTCGTGCCTTATTCCCTGTTTAATGTTATGACTAAAATAATATTTTAGTCAAAATTATGTTTACAAAGAGAGAACACCCGGTTCATTTCAACCCCCCGGTCGGATTACTTAGAATCCGAGTGGGATCACGTCCATCCCCATCACCATCGTGTCCTCTGAGTATCACAGCTGCCATCTATGATCAAAATAATACAATTTTACCACTAAGGCCTTATATAATTTTAAAATTACAATTTAACCCCTAAAGTTTTAAAAATTTCACTAAGGCACCTAAATTTTTTAAAAAGTGCAATTTTCCCCCTATACTTTAAAAAATCCACTAAGGCCATAAATATTTTAAAAATAATAGTTTTAACCCTAAACTTTTACAATTTTCAGTATGGCACCTAATATTTTAAAAATTTCGCTAAGACACCTAAATTTTATAAATATTGCAATTCAACCCCTAAAGTTTTTAAAATCACACTAACTCACATAAGTTTTCTAAAAAAGTCTCTACGGTCCTAAATATTCTAAAAATTGTAACTGTTCCCCTAAAATTTATTAAAAATTCACTAAGGCACCTAGTTTATTTTAAAAATTCACTAAGGCCCTAAATAATTTAAAAATTGCAATTTAACCCTAATTTTTTTAAATTACTCTAACGCGCCTAAATATTCTAAAAACATCTATAAGGCCCTAAATATTTTAAAAATTATAATTGTACCCCTAAAATTTATTAAAAATTCTCTAAGGCACCTAATTTATTTTAAAATTCTCTAAGGCCCTAAATAATTTAAAAATTGCAATTTAACTTATAACTTTTTGTAAACTACTCTAAGGCACCTAAATTATTTTAAAAATTACAATTCAATCCCTATAGTTTTAAGACTTATACTATGTTACCTAAATTTATTTAAAATTCACTAATGCACCTAATTTATTTATAAAATTCACTAAGGCCCTAAAATAATTTAAAATTTGAAATTTAACCCCTAAATTTTTTAAATTACTCTAAGGCACCTAAATTATTTTAAAATTACAATTCAACCCCTAAATTTTAATAATTACACTAAGGCGCCATGATATTATTATAAATTCACTAAGGCCCTAAAATTTTAAAAATTACACTGCGTCCCTAAATATTTTAAAAATTATAATTCAACCCCTAAAATTTTAAAAATTACACCAAGACATCTAAATATTTTAAATAATTCACTAAGGCAGCTAAACTTTTAATATTTGCAATTTTACCCTAAAATTATCTAAAAACTACAAAATAGCCCTACATTTATTTTCCCAAACCAATTTTAACTACAAATTTTACCCAAAAATCATTTAATTCCTAATTATATAAAAAAAATCACAAATCCAAACTAAAATATATTTTTCTACTAATGTTTTCTTATAATTAAATACCTAGTAAATTAGCTAAATCTAACCTAATGCGCTAAAAATTTAAATAAATTTCTAGAAATGGAAAAAAAATTAAAAAAAGGTTGGCTTACATACCTTCTTTGCCGAGATTGTGGTTGATATCAAGTTATTGCATCACCCCATAACAAGAACGCGTGAATAACCCCAAGTCAGTTTCAAAAAAAGAAAAAAATTGAAAAATCGAATGGTTTTCTTGTTATTTACCTTAAATGCTGATGTTGGAAGGTTGGGAGTGATAATCTTGATTCGCTGAAGCTTGAAGGTGTTGGAATTGCAGGATTGAAGTGGAGAAGAAAAGGAGCAGTTGTGGGTTTTTGATGAAGTAATGAGGAAGAAGAAGGTCTCGGCGGTTTTTTTACTAAATCGATTAGGTCTTTAGCGAGGACATGGTCCTCGCTAAAGAGGATGTTCCTCGCTAAAGATAGAAATGTTGGGAATGCACGAACTTTGACCGCCTTAACGCGTGTCTAATTTTTGGGAAAAGGCTTTAACGATGAAAAAGTCCTCGCTAAAGATCAATTAGTCTTTAGCAAGGACCTTGTGGTGGGTCCTGGTGTGTTATAAAATTACGTGCGAAAATAAACGAACCACAATTACTGCAAGTGTACGGTTGTCCAAGTAATACTCTGATAAATCGGGTTTCGTTCTCAGGGATGGATTAGGTTCAACCCAAATAATCAGATAGTAGAAATAATTTCTTGGCAGGAAAGTAATATAATATGATTTTTGTTTGGTTTTTCTAATAACTAAAGATGCAAATAAATAAAGACTAAGAATAAATTAACAGAAAAGAAATAATGCAAATAAAAAACGACTTCATATATGAGAGATACTTGAGTCTCGCAAGGAATCCTCCTAATTAATATAATCTATGCTATGTTTAAGGGTAGAATTGGTATTAGTATACTAGTCGGGACTCTAATGTCTCCTAGCCCCCTGTCGGGTGGACCTACACTACTACAGATCGGGGATTTACCCACGACTGTTTATCGACGACGCGCAAAGTCGTCGGCAAACTTTTGTTATTTACCGACGACAAGTAATTACCCACGAGAAACCTTTCGCCGGTAATTTACCGACGACTGGTCTCGTGGGTAAAAGACAAAACGCCGTCGTTAATTCTTTTTTTTTTTTGCTTGGAATTGTCGTCGGTAATTTACCGACAAATAGAAACGTCGAGGGTAAATTCTAGATTTTAGCGACGACGTTTACCGACGGCTTTACGTGTCATCGGTATATTTGACGTGCATATATGCTGGACAGTCTGTATTTTTATCTCCTTAAATCCCAAAACCCCATTTTTTTCTCCCAATTTCTCCCAAAAACATCAATCAAACTCATTCAAATCTTTTGCAATACCTTCTCCAATTCATCTCTAACCATTTGCAAGCTTATAATCAAGGTGGGGCATCATCAACACACAATTTCATCTACAAATATTAGGTAAATTCTTGAATATTTTTTTTAATTATTATGATCATATTTGGTGTAATTCTTGCAATATTATGGGTTTAGGTTTATTATTACATTATCAAGGTTGAGACTTCATCATCAATATCCAATTTCTTCCACCAATTCAAGGTATTTTCTTAAAATTTCAAACTTTTTAATTTTTTTTTATGCATGAATTTTGAATTGTGTATTAGTTGCTATAGGTTATTATTTTGTATATTTTTTTATTGTCTTGTTATATATTGTGTATAAATCATGCATACATTCATTTATTTCATATATTATGTTTCATATATTTTTGTATTTGTGTATTTATTTATGTGAAATTGTTTATATATTTATTGTGTTGTAATTTTATTTATTTATTATGATGTAATTTTATTTATTTATTTATTTGTGATGTAATTTTTTTTATTTATTGGTTTGTAATTATATTCAAGCCATTGGTTTGTAATTTGTGTTATTTATATTCATTGTGTTGTAATTTTTTTTCATTTTATCAATTGGGTTGTAATAATTATTTATTTTATTTTCATATGAATGTAGTTGTTTAGTTATCTAAAATTGTTGTAAAGAGATGGATTTGGATAAGAGTTGGATGGATGCTACGAATTTATTTGATCCAAACTATCTTGTTGGGGTTTTGGATTTTATCGCATATGCAAAACAACATTCGAAATATAAAGATCTTATTTATTGCCCGTGTAACTATTGTAAAAATAATAGTCGATTAGCCTCTCGGACGGTTACGAACCACCTTTATAATGAAGGGATTATGAAGTCGTATCGGGTTTGGATAAAACACGGTGAGCAGCCGGTCGTTCCCGAAGAAAACCCTATGCCGAATATAGTTAATGAAATTGCCGAGGTTTATGACGATGTGAGACACAGTTACGATGTTGGCGGTCATCAGGGTGACACCGAGATGAGAGACGCAGAAATTCCAAGTAGTTTCGAAAAACTGTTTAACGAATTGGAGACAGAATTATATCCGGGTTGAAAAGCGATGAGTTCATTGAACTTCATTGCCAAGCTTATGCACGTAAAAGTAAAGAACAAGTGGACTAACACGTCATTCACCGAGCTATTGGAGTTGATTGGTCGTATTTTGCCCAAACCTCACACTTTGCCCTATTCGTATGATGCATGCAACAAGAAGTTGAAAAGCTTGGGTATGGGGTATATTACCATCGATGTTTGTTTGAACGATTGTGCAATATTTTATAAAGAGTATAAAGACCTCGATAAGTGTCCAGTTTGTAGAGAGTCTAGATGGCACCCAAAGAAGGGTATCAAAGTACCGCATAAGAAGCTCCGCTATCTTCCGATTGCTCCCAGGTTACAGCGACTATACGCTTCAAAGCACACCGCTAAAGACATGATTTGGCACCATACCGGTAAGAGTGCCGATCCGGATGTCTTGCGTCATCCGGTTGATGGTGATAGTTGGAAGAGATTTGCAGCGCTACACCCTGAGTTTGCTAGCGAACCTCGTAATGTATTTTTGGGTGTCGGTATCGACGGGTTTTGTCCTTTCTCTATGCAAAACAACTCGTATAGCATGTGGCCTGTTATATTAACCGTCTATAACTTGCCACCGTGGGTATGCATGAAGGAAACCACATTTCAGCTTTGTTTGTTGATTCCGGGTCCTCGTTCGTCCGGTAAGGACATGGATGTTTACCTCCGCCCTATGATAGATGAGTTGGACGAGTTGTGGAGTAAAGGGATCCTTACGTATGATGCCCATACAAAGCAAGAGTTTACTATGAAGGTTTGTCTGTTGTCCACGACCAATGATTTTGGAGGAAAGGTGACGAAGACTACAGGTCCTCGCGAGACGAATTGGAAGAAAAAGAGTATTTTCTATCGTTTACCTTATTGGTCCGAAAATTTGTTGAAACATAACATTGATGTCATGCACTGCGAGAAAAACGTGTGTGATGCTCTTCTCGGTACAGTTATAGCAGTCGATGGGAAACCAAACAAAGATAACGTTAAGGCGCGGGAGGATCTTAAGAAAATGAGTTTCAGGAAAGAATTGTGGTTGACAACAGTAGGAAATAAAACGATTCTAAAACGTAGAAAGTATACGTTGTCAGCAGAGAAGAGGAAGTTGTTTCCTTTATGGTTACAGGAACAGAGGTTTCCCGATGGATTCGCGTCTAGTATGAGGATTAACGTTCAAGCCGATACGGGGAAGATCGTTGGAATGAAATCACATGATTGTCATGTTATGATGCAGTACCTTTTTGTTTGTTGTCTCCCCGGGCTTCTAGATGATAAATCGATTAGCGACGCAATTATTGGGTTAGTTAACGTGTTTAGAGTCGTTTGTAACAAGAACCTGAGTAGGAAAGAGTTGGTGGATGGTAAGGCGAAAGTGGTTGAAGTGATGTGCAAGTTAGAAATGATCTTACCTCCCGCTATTTTTGATATCATGATCCACTTAGTGATTCACTTATATGATGAAGCGTTGTTAGGGGGCCTGGTTCAAATGCAGTGGATGTACCCATTTGAAAGGTATTTGAAGAAGTTGAAAGAGTATATTCGAAACCCGGCTAGGCCTGAGGGTTCCATAGCCGAGGGTTACGTGGCGGACGAGACGTTGACTTTCATATCGCGGTATCTTAGTGAAGAAAAAACAAAGTTCAACGATCCAGGGAGATACAACGAACAATCGCCAGAACCGAAAGAGCTATCCGTTTTCAGTTCTCAGTGTACTCCAATTGGCAAGAAAGAGTCAGTTGCTTTACCAGCTCTTCAAAAGGAGCACGTCAGTTGGTATATTTTGAATAACTGCGACGAGCTCGAACCATATAGGACATAAGTAACGTTTACTTATTTATATATTTATATTTTTATATATATATATATATTTATATAATTATATATATTTATATATTTATATATATATATATTTATATCTATTTATATATATATTTATATGTTTATATATTTATATATATATATATTTATATATATATATATTTATATATACATTTATACATTTATATCAACTTATTTATATTCATTTATGATTTTAGTGAACACAAATCCACACTTAAGGGAACGGGTGACGAAATAGAGATTATGCATCGTCAAAGGTTTAAGAGTTGGTTTTTGGAAAAGGTATGTACTTTAGACGTTGGTTTAAACATAATCTACTTATTTCCAAAGTTCTAAGTATTATTTATGTATGACAGGTTCATGGAATGAAAGAGTCAGGTGATGTATTAGCTACCACTGAGATGGTATCCTTGGCAAGCATGTCTTTTGGTGCGGTGGACAGATACGATTCATGTGTCGTGAATGGTGTCAAGTGGGTAACTAAGGGTAAAGGAGAAAAAAGAGTGACGCAGGATTACGGAGTTTGTACCACGTACGAAGATAGACCATGTTATGGAGAATTAGTGGAAATATTGGAGGTTAATTATCCTAAAGGGTGTTCAGTTGTCTTATTCGTTTGTAAGTGGTACAAAATGGCTGAATCGAGGACAGAACATGGGTAACCTTTATTAACACGACAAACTTTGAGTGGGAAGACGAAAAATACATTTTAGCATCGCAAGCCAAGAAAGTAGTCTACATTGACGAGATTAGTGCGAAGAAATCAATGAAGGGTTGGAAAGCCGTTTGGGAAATAAATGATTGTCACGGATGGAGTCCCGAGTTATGGGGTTCGGAATCACTGTCTACTAACAACGAGAGCATTAGTATACCTTTGGGTAACACTGGGACGGTTTCCGAACCGGAGAACTTGGCAACTACCGAGGAGATCGAGATTGACCCAGCTCATTTTCGTATTGAGATGGCTTTTGAAATGGTTATTGATGAAAACCAGGAAATCGAAGACGACACGTGGGACGAATATGGTGATGAAGAAGAACCTATAGAGGTTAATAGCGATGATGAACCTATAGATATTATTGGATATGAAACTGATTAGGATATTTTGTATTTTTTTTTTAGTCTTAGAACATTTTGATGGTCCTCGGAGTTGAACTTTAATTTATTTGACTAAACACCCCTAACACTCAAGTTTGACCCTAACTGTTAACTAAACACCCCTAACATTCAAGTTTGACCCTAACTGTTGACCAAACACCTCGAACACTCAAGTTTGACCCTAACTATTGACCAAACACCCCAAACACTCAAGTTTGACCCTAACTCTTGACCAAACACCCCTAACACTCAAGTTTGACCCTAACTGTTGACCAAACACCCAAACACTCAAGTTTAACCCTAACTCTTGACCAAACACCCCGAACACTCAAGTTTGACCCTAACTGTTGACCAAACACCCCTAACACTCAAGTTTGACCCTAACTATTGACCAAACACCCCAGACACTCAAGTTTGACCCTAACTGTTGACCAAACACCCCGAACACTCAAGTTTGACCCGAACTATTGACCAAACACCCCTAACACTCAAGTTTGACCCTAACTCTTGACCAAACACCCCTAACACTCAAGTTTGACCCTAACTGTTGACTAAACACCCCTAACATTCAAGTTTGACCCTAACTGTTGACCAAACACCCCGAACACTCAAGTTTGACCCTAACTGTTGACCAAACACCCCTAACACTCAAGTTTGACCCTAACTGTTGACCAAACACCCCTAACACTTAAGTTTGACCCTAACTGTTGACCAAACACCCCAAACACTCAAGTTTGACCCTAACTCTTGACCAAACACCCCAAACACTCAAGTTTGACCCTAACTGTTGACCAAACACCCCTAACTTCAAGTTTGACCCTAACTGTTGACCAAACACCCCGAACACTCAAGTTTGACCCTAACTGTTGAACAAACACCCCGAACACTCAAGTTTGACCCTAACTGTTGACCAAACACCCCAAACACTCAAGTTTGACCCTAACTGTTGACTAAACACCCCGAACATTCAAGTTTGACCCTAACTGTTGACCAAACACCCCGAACACTCAAGTTTGACCCTAGCTGTTGACTAAACACCCCAAACACTCAAGTTTGACCCTAACTCTTGACCAAACACCCCTAACACTCAAGTTTGACCCTAACTGTTGACCAAACACCCCAAACACTCAAGTTTAACCCTAACTCTTGACCAAACACCCCGAACACTCAAGTTTGACCCCAACTGTTGACCAAACACCCCGAGCACTCAAGTTTGACCCCAACTGTTGACTAAACACCCCGAACACTCAAGTTTGACTTTAACTGTTGACTAAACACTTCAAACACTCAAGTTTGACCCTAACTATTGACTAAACACTTCAAACACAAATTTGTGTGTGTATATCTTAATCCCAACAAGAATAAAAAAAGAAAATAAATCAGGGAAAATATAATTCAAAAAAAAAATATTACGGACGACATTTAAAGTTTACCGACAACATTCTTGACTTGAATGTCGTCGTTAAAAGTTTACCGACGACATTCAAGTCAAGAATGTTGTCGGTAAACTTTTAACGACGACATTCAAGTCAGCAAGTCGTCGGTAAACCAAAGTAAAAAATTTATTGGCCAAAATAGGCGGTCAATTTTCCCGCCCAGGGGGGTTTATCGACGACTTGCGAAAAGTAGTCGTCGGTAAACCAGGACACGCAACAGTCATGCGTACGACTGTTTGACGCGTGTCACGTTTACCGACAAGATTGACCTGTTTACCGACGACTTGCGTGTCGTCAGTAAACAATTGTTCTATTAAACCCTACCGAGCTTCATTTCTGAAACACAAACACATCAAAACACTCTCAAAAAGTTCGATTCCGAGAAAGAAGGAGCTGTTCCGAGCCATTCCAACACCCCAATAACATCAAATGTAAGTGATTCCATGCCAAAACTTAATTGATTCTTCAATTTTTTTATCATTTTTCTAAATTAAATCCTAACTTTTTTTTGTTTTTGTTTTTCCTCTACTCTTGCTTGGCATGGATTGCTGGATATGTTCAACACAATCTCCACGTAACAGGTACCACAAATCCGAGACTAAACCTTTTTTTTTTTTTTTTATTTTTCGATTTTTTTTTTTGTAATGTTGTATTGTATTTCTTGTTAATTCCAAGATTTTGTGATTGATTATGTATTCTGAATATGTTTTTTGTTGTTAAATATACCATGTAACATGATTTTTTTGTTAATTTTTAGAAAAATTAGGGTTTGTATAGTTTTTTGTATTTTTGAGTTTTTGATGTATAGAAATGTAATGCTTTTTGATGTTTAGAACTTTAAGGATTATTTGTTAATTTGTGTATGTTAAATATTTTGATATTGGTGAAATTTAGGGTATTTTATGCAAATATGAAAACTCTAGGGACTAAAAATGCAATTTAGGGAATTAAAATGCAATTTAAAAAACTTTACATTATTTATGAATTTAGGGTGTTTTTTGTAAATATATATAATATAAGGACCAAATGACAAATTAAAAAAAAAAAATTAAAAAAATATTATGGACTTTAGGGTATTTTAGTAATTTTTGAAAATACAAGGACTAAAATGCAATTTATAATATAAAATTTAAAAACTGTGAAAAAATTATTTTTTAAAAATTTATACGGGTATTTTTGTAATTTTTAATAAAAAAAGGTCTAAAATGCAATTTATAGTATATAGTCTTTAAAAAACTAATTTATTAATTTTATTTAAATTACAGATGGCCGATGTGATGTCCAATTACCACCGGGGTGATGGTAGCGGTGAAGACCCGAACCGGAATCAACCCCCAAACCTCAATGACTGTAACCAGCCACCCATTAATATAAATTAATTTATAAAATTCAATTAATATAAGTTAGTAATTTATTTAATATAATTTTATTAAACAGTTAGGCGAAGGAGGAGACCCCGAAATGTCTCGACCCTCAAAACCGCAAACGATGGTAAGGAGAAGCTAGGTGGGCCCCTTCTAGTGGACTTCTGCATTTTAGATGACACGTGGAACCCATACGGAGAATATGGGAAACACGTGGCCCAAGTGGTGGGTCTCGCGGTTCGAGAAACAGTCCCTCCCTACTACAGATCGTGGAGTGCTGTGCCGAGGGGACTAAGAGTCACGATTCTCGGGAAACTGGAGGAGTTCTTCAACCTCGAGGAGTGGAAGGCCCGCGAAGATTGGCCCTTTATCAGCGGGAAGCTACAGCAGTCTCAGTCCGCTACCTACAGGCGGTGGAAGAGCAACCTGAATGCCGATTACTTGGGCACGGACGAGTATCCCCCGGATGTGCTTCCCGATGACTGGAAGCTGACCCAAGAGATGATAAATGACCCTCAGAAGAAGGTAAAATCTTTAATTAATTATTTTATTATTAAATTAGTGTTTAATTATTTTTTTATCTTGAATTGTAACAGGCTCATGCGGAGATTAATAAGAAGAATCGTCAGAACCAGAAGAAGCCGAACAAGTCAGGTTCACGGAACCAAACCCAGACCCGCCACGAGATTATCGAGGTATAATTTATTAAAGTAAAAATAAAAGGTATTAGTTATTTAATTTAATTTTTTAATAATTATAATTTTTTATGTATATTTTATAGGGTAAGCTGAAGATTAACACGAAGTAGCCCCTGAGCTTTATCGACGAGCAGACCCAAGAGGAGGTCCCACTTCCACTGATGGGCGGATACTTCGAGTACTTGGGCTATGACGGGGCGAAAGGCAAATGGGTCGATGATAGATGGGAGCAGGCTAGTGTAAGTGTTTTATTTTACTTTTTATTGTTTAAAATTAATTATTTAACTTTAAATTTATTTCTTTGTTAGTTTTATTAATTATTTATTTGAAATTTTATTACAGGGAGTTTATCGGGAGAAGCTTAAGGAGCGGGTTATCGAGACGGGGTTCCAATCGGCTGATGATGTTCCAGTAGAGGAGCAGATAGGAGCGTTAAAGGAGACGGTTCAGGAGGTGATGAAACCGGCTAAGAGTAGACACTGGATCCCGTCAATCGGAGGTGTCTTCAAGAAAAAGAAGGACCCGAAGCCGCCTGTTTTGGACGAGACCGCAAAGAAGAACGCGAAAAAGATCTAGCGGATATTCGACGGGATGAACGAGCTCCGCGCAATCCAAGGATTACCTCCTATGCCGGATGACGATGCTCCACCGAGCTCCTCCTCTAGGGCGAATTAGATGGCTTCAGCAACTCTATCTATATCAATCAACTCCGCCTCTAGGTTGCTTAACCTATCTTTGTATCTTTTGGAATCACTAATTTGTATCCTTTGGGAAGCAGGTGGTTGTGTCATTAAGCAGGACTGGAGGGCTCTAATACCATACCAGGTGTTCGATCAAATGTCTGATAGAATCTTGACTTGAAAAATTGCCAACCTTGGAATCGTTTCCTTTAGGTAAAACTTTTTTACCAGCTACATTTGTTGATTTAAATCTCTAATATAATATTAAATTGTTTGAAATCTCAAATCTTATTTTCCTTAATTTTTGCAGATACATTTGATAGAATGGGGAAAGATGGATTATTTGCTCACCCGCCACCGCCACACCTCCTCCACCTTGCCGCTCCTGCACAAGAAAACCGCCGCAACTCGAGACCTTTCTCCACCATCATCAACCCGGTTGGCAAAGAACCCAAATTAAGGTAAAAATTTGAATTATTTTTAACCTAATCTCATCACTTTTACAATTCTTCAGAATTATCTGATTTAAATATATATTATATTTTTATACATATCCTACAATGGCCATTAATATGACCGTTGGAATCCTTTTACCGTATGAGAAGTGATGTGCTAAGAATAACCTTTTCCTTTTCCTGTTAGAGTGAGCAATTTGGTCTTATACTGCATTTTTTGAATTGTTTTGCAGTAAATTTCCACAACTGCTGGAGATGGTACAATATATAGTCGGTTGATTATATGCTGGATTGTTGTGTATTTGTTTATAGTTGAAGTACCCTAAGTTTTGCTTTCGAATTGAATAGCTCAATAGTTATGCTAGCTACTTGAGAAGGAATAAATGGCTTTCCGGCTAAAGTAAGCATGTTTTGTCATACAGGGAGTGTATTTTTTGCATAATATAGGGTCCTACAGTGCAGTTTTTGCATGTTTTAGGGTCATACAGTGCAATTTTTGCATAATATAGGGACCTGCAGTGCAATTTTGCATAATATAGGAACTTCAGTGCACTTTTTGTATGTTATTTGAGAAGTATAGGGGTATATTTGCTATCTATATAATAATTTAGGATGGTAGTCCATAGTGATCGAAATTTGGTCGAAGCCATTAAATTTGGCAATTTAAGAAGGATCCAAAACAGGATGTGAACTCTGTTTACAAACTTTCCAGTCCTTGACAAAATCAGTCTACAATGGGCCATGGTTACTAGAGATAAAAACTGGAAATAACAGTTTCTTCATGAAGCAAATATCCTGAAGAAACTGGATAGAAAATTACCTTTCATAAACGTGATTTTCTAGATAAAGAATTGTATGATTTAGCTGTTCGTATAGCTTTAGGAGAAACTCAAGTTATAGACGAGACAAAAAAGGCTCTTGCAAAATCTGGAATAAATGTTGCTTCGTTAGAAGATTTTGCTAAGCAATCATGTTATATTAGCGAACAATTTAGTTTATGCTAATTTATTTGGGAAATTTGGTAGTTTGGATAAAGTTATATTTCCTAATACAAAAACTTTGGCTCTGGTATTTGCGTATCTTCTTAGTTTTATGTAAAATATCAATTGTATATTTTATTCATTTTATTTAATGTCATATTTCTTGAATTGAATGACGCACGTTCAGGTTTTAGGTGTTTAGCTTATAAACGTTACAAGTAAGGTTTTGTTATTTTGTTTCTTTTTCTTTATACAGGGATGTTCCTTTGTCTTTAGAGTTAGAGTGGGCCCCTGAGGATATTTTAGATAAGAACTTCTCTACGGATAATTTAAACGATGAAAATGAATCTGAATCAAGAAGAGCTTTACTTGATCATCAAGTCAAAGAATTTAACGAAGAATTTGATCCAGATCGAATCGAGGTTTTTTATGCATTCTCTCTTTATCTGTTTTTAGTTTAACTTAATTTACTTCATCTTATATTTCTATATTTTTATTTTTAATTACAGTCACAATCGATTATGTGAAGAATTTGAATTTTTAAACAACTTATGAGAGTTTGAAAAAGCAATTTACTGATAATATGAAGGAAGGGAAGTTATTAAGTGCTAGAGTGCAGAATCATTTTAAAAATGGGAAGAATATTTCGATGGGTTTCGGATTTATCGAGTGCTAACTATTTGCAAGGACCTAAAGGTAAATTATATACTATATTGCAAAGAACTAAAGGTAAAAATTATAGTAAATGTTTGGACCCGGTTTTAGGGATCTGTTTTGGACAAGCATGGGCTTATATTACAACTTTGCTATGCTAAAGAAGAAAAAATAGCTAAGAGAAAAGCTGAAAGTGATTGTGAAGTTGGAAAATGTTATATAGATTAGATATAAACTCAGAGAAATGTTGCTTTAACTGTATGAAGAATGATATCAATTAAATCTTTGTGAATGCTGATATTAATTATAGCTTGAGTAGTAGAGTTTTAATCTCAGGTATCTATGGTGCAATTTTTGTATAATATAGGGAGTCAAGCTCCAGTTTTTGCATAATATAAGTAATTATAGTGAATATAATGAGTAATCAGGGACTGTGCAATTTTTTACGTAGTCAGGGACATATTGGGAAATATTTGAGTGCAATTTGTATAGTGCTTTTTCTACATATCAGGGATTATATGGTGTAATGTGTCGCATATCCAAGGGGTTAATAGTGCAATTTCGCATAGTATAGGGAAGTGCAGTTCAATTTTGCATAAACCTATGATCCCGAGGAGGTTGCTGATTACTTCAATTTAAGCCTCATTCAATCACTCTCTAACGTACATTCTTATATATTATGGATTATTTTCACTTAGGTTTTATCTTTTTCTTACAAAAGAATGGAGGAATATTTATTGGTGACTGTAGCTAGACTGGGTCAAGACTCATAGCTGCTCATGTTTAGAGCATTGATGAAGGTTAAGCTAGAAATTTGGCTCTGATTTGAGAACATGAGCTCAATCGAATAGGGTTGGGTTATCGTGAGTTCTTTTGCTTTATACATTTTCTACCAATATGCGCCTTGGCCGTCACCTATTCAACAACTAATTCTTGCATTATAGAATCATTAGAAAAATGAGACTGCTGTATCTTCTCCTTTCGTAAGATGGAAGAAGTGGATTTAAAACGGGCCATTCTGATTCAACCTGCAAATGAAATCATCTAATTTAATTTCACTAAATGAATACTACATTTAATTATGTATCCTTTTATGGTAATTGAAAGGGTGTTGTCACACCTGCGATGCGAGCAAAACAACCCCTACAACACATGCGATGCGAGCAAAACAACCCCTTCATCTAAATAGAGTGTGAAATGGCTGGTGAGATTGAAAGGTACAATCAGTATTTGATGCTAACTTACTCAGTTTATGAATAACAGATTTGAAGACTTCAGTTTTGGAGGTCTTTTCATCACCTTTACCTCCAAAATATATCAAAAGAGCGCTATGTTTCCTACAATTAATCGATGAATATTGAGATGATTCTGCTCCTCTTTCAACACTCACAACAATAAAAATATCGATATAGTCTATAAGAAAATCAAAAGCAAAAAGTAATCAGGAAATCGATCAAATCAAGCCTTATTTGATCCACTAAATGAATCGTTCCAAAAAATGCTAACATTTTTTGTTTAGAACAATAATTAGACATTGTCACGTATAGGAGCAAGGCGGCTACAAACTTTACGAAAAAAAAAAAATATTACAAATAACGAAGCCATCTCGATTTTTGGTAATGATTTTAGTCATCATAGAGACAATTTTCCTTTTTAAAATTCATGTAATTAGTAAATACTACTTAAAGTTTAGTTATACATCTATAACTTCTTTCCTACTTTAAGCAATAAGTCATGGTATATAATCGTGAATTATTTGTAATTAGTAAAATTTAATTAATCCACATTGTCATATGCATAGCAAAGTACACGAAATTTTACAATTACTTGATTTATGTAACCTTATAACTTGCATAATAATAATAGTCAACTTTTCATTATTTCTTTTGTTCTAAAATAATTGTACACTTAATTTTTCACATATATTAAAAAATATACATAGTTGCTCAAAAAATCCTAACTCATAATATCATTTTTCTAGAAAAATATTTCACTTTATTTATAAATTCATTTTGGCCCAAGTACCTTCAGGTATGGGACATTTTCTAGACGATTGATTGATTTTTTTTCCGAAGTGACTTCACGCACGGACAATACCTAGTTTTATTATATAATAGTTATGTGTTTATGTAGGAGAGTATTGGTTTGCTCAATAAGAACGTGTCTAATCTAATCGACCTATTACGATATTCACAATATACACTAGCTATAATTACAATATATTGAATATACACTAACAATAATTAAGATATACGCAAATCACTTTGGACTCACATTCATTTTAACTCTAGGAAAATGCGATCACATGAATTCTTAAACTTTAACCACCGGTCCACCTATTTGATCTATTAATTAAAAAGAGTGCTTTAAAATTACGTAAACTTTTTTTTTTGGTTACATAGGTGGTCTAGCCAACTTGCACGCTTCTACGAGAAATATACAATCCTCCTTATGCATACTTAGGTTCATCCCCTACTTGAACATTAAATTCTCTTTATCTTCGGGCAAATTATTAACAAACTAAATTTTATGTGAAAGTTAACCACTTTGACTGTCACTGCAATTGATTGTACAACTTGGACTACTATTTTGTAGAAAAAAATCCTTAATTACTCTCTACATTTCCTGTAACAATTCACACGTAGAAGAAAATTTATTATTGTTTTCAAAATTAATTGTTCAAGAATAAGCTTAGTTTATTTTTTGTAAAATCAACTTCTGGTTGATTTGCGGATTTAGAATTTAGGAGATATATTTCTTTTTAATGACTGAAGTTTTATATTTCTAAACTTTTTTTTATCACTATAACAATTAGTATCATTAGAGACGATATATATTGCAGCAACACGGCATGATATTTTTAATGGTAACATTTATTGCGGCAACACAAAAATGACCTCTAATTTGCCGCTAAAGATAAAGTTAATAGAGGCAGAAATAAATAATTTGCTACAATTAGATGTTTTTAAAGACGAATAATTGCGGCAAATAAATAGCTGTGACGTTTCAGTAGTAAATTTTTTTGCCGCTAAAAGTAACATTTTTTGTACTGTATACGTTATAGACCGTTATGTTAAACTTCAAAAATTCATGATTTAGGTTATATTACATTCTTAATTGAAGATAAAATAATCATTTATCACTATGATTATAACCAGAGGTTAGAAATTCTTGGGAATTATTGGTTTTTAATATTAGGTGCTTAAATTAAAATGATAGATAGAATTTAATTTAATTGTAATAAAAATCTACAACAAGAAAAATGTATGTACAATTCTGTATTTACTAATTTCTAGATTTCTATTTTTATGTGCATGTTGGTTAATTATATTTCTATGGTACTTGTTGAATGCAAAAAAAGCGAAATATACCCTAGAATAGTACGATATAGTTGATTAAGTAGCATAACTCTAGACGTGCAATTTATCATTATCTATTCTAAATTCTAAACGTAACTGAGGGTGCGATTAGTCTCATGCTCAGAGAAAGGGCTATTGTTTTGATATGTAGTAGTATTAGTCTGCACAAAATTTTTGCTGTTCATTTCCAGAATTCTTGGTAGCAAAATGTGTTGGGTTAACAAGCATCTCGAGGTAAAAAAAACTTTTATGTCCATCCTTATTCAGGGATTTATCTATATGGTAGACTTCTTAATCCTTTTTAAGCCTATGAATATTTTTTGTTTTGTTTAAAATTTCGATTAGCACACTGAATATATCTGCTTTACAAACTATAATTCACCGTCAGGGTCTAAACTTCTGTACTTTATCTTTATCTTATATAGATTCTTTCACAAAAAAAAAAAAATCTACCAAAAACAGTGAGCCCTGTTAAGTATATACTATAAATTAGATTTACATTATATCTTGTATTGATATGAAAATAAGTCCTCTTTTTTTACCAAGTCAGCATCACTCCAGATTTTCCCAATACAAGACTTAAATAGAGACATTGGGAATTCAAGATCAGTTAACACGAACAATCGGCAATGATGCCGACTTACTGTTCAACAAGCAAGAGAATGGAGTTAACATTAATTTTACTTGACAAGGTAGCAATCAGTAAAATGAAAGGTTTGGTTATGTCGAATAAAATCGTTTCAAAGATCTAGTCGATTCTCAATATTGTTTCATCTCATTGTTGATCAATTGATTTGTGGTGTACTTCATTTCATATTGTAATATTGTATAGGATGAAAAATTTCATCATCTTTACTCTCATGGTGTCTCCATTAATTATTGATATGTTTAATATATCTAGGCTGGAGTGTATTTATTTCGGTGACCTTTTTGAATAATAGGCAACCTTAAAGTATGAGGCCTATACGAAGATGTGTTTATAATATTTAAACTTATCGTAATTGTGTTAATTTGAATTAAACATAATTTAGTTTTTTGGTAAACTTTTGTGCAGATAACTGTTTTTTCATCTTTTTGTGCAGTTAAGTTTAGTATAAAAAAGAAAATGTACATTCAACCAAAAATTTTGCACAACCTTCGAAAATTGCAGTCATTCAACCATTTAATTTAACATCAAAACCCAAGAAAAAAATCACAAAACCACTACATATTCATTACAAAAAAAACACAAAAAATTAACAAAACCGACAAATCATTTTAATTAAACAATAAACAAACAAAAATCACAAAACCAGCTTGCCTTCAATCCAGATCTTCAAAACACGCCACTATATCTGCAGAATTAGAGAACATAAGCACATTAGCACTCACAATTGATATTTGAAATATTAATTAAGATTGCACAAAGAGTAATAAAAACACGTGAACACTGCACTCACATTAGCACTTTAACACTTTCGTGCACAAAAAAATGTGCAATAACAAAACACCTTTTTTTGGGTAAAAAATAATAAAACACCTTAAAACTATATTTTCTCGTCTATAAAAAAACTGCACAAAAGCTGTAGCAAAAATAACCTTAAAATTGCACTTTCGTGCACCTGAAAACAACACAATAGTGCAGTAATTGACGTATTCTTCACCGAACCAGATACGATAAAATTTATACCAAATCATAACCAAAAATCCTAATCACAGTTGTACACAACTATGAAAAACAACAGGTGCCACAACACACCATAAAATATTATTTAACAGTATATGGGACCACAAATATTCTGGGCTTGTTATGGATGCAAATCTAATTGGAAAATCTAGTCGAGGAAGATTTGGTCTACAAAAGTGATGTCTTTAAAGCGAGAGATCCGAAAGGAGACAATGAGTCATGAAAAGTAAAAAGGCATCGTTATATGAAAGGGTATAATAGTAAATTGGCATTACTCTGTTCACAACTGACAGAAAAAAACAACTTTAAAGAGCTTTTAATTGTTTATTACAGTTAATGGCCAAAATCACGTACTAGAAAATAGTTAAAGGGGGTCACGTGCACTTAGGCCATCACGAGTTACACTTGAGTTCAGTGTCTCCAACTAACGATTAGAAGCAGAAAATTGTGTATGATGACTGTCACAAATTATATAAAAAAAAGTGCACATACCTTGCGTACTACCCGTTTAGATATACCTTCTACGGGGTCTCTTGTCTATTTCTCTTGCGTCCGCATTTGGATTTAGCGGACTGATACCTTTTTCCCACTCTCCTGCAAAAATTAAAAATCCAAATAACAAAGTTAGTTTCAATTGGATCACATTTTAAGAATTAATCGAATTATTTACTGGAAGAAAAAAAAATTACCCTGCAGCAGGAGCAGGAGGATCCTCAGGTGTTTCCTGCAAACAAAGAGAGACATACAGAGCATGAGAAATGGTGAGTCAAATGTTTGAAATTAGATGAGATTGTATTGACTTACTTGAGAAGCATAGAGGTCGAACAGAGACGGGTCATCAGAAAACATTGAAGCAAGATCGCTGAGCTCATTGATTCTTTCGTTGTCTTCAGTAACCTTGGAACTACAGCAATAGGAACTGGAACAGGAACCAGAGCAGGAGAAGGGTCTGGAGTAAGAGCTGGAGCTGGAGCTGGAGAAGGATCTGGAGTAAGAGCTGGAGCAGGAGCGGGAGCTGGACTGTGACTTTTACCTTTCACAAAACTTTTACAGCAGGGACAAACGCCGAACTGATCTGATGGACTTGAATTCAAGTCCACCACCAAATTGATGCCATCATTCGATCTGATGGAGAGCTCAACTGATGGAGTATTATTTTTCGACATATTCCGCAGATCTTCTCTCCGACACAGCTTTAAAAGCAAAAGATTTTTGATTTCCTCTCTTTCCCTTTCCAGCTACCAAAATCACAGATCTGACTCCGACAAATAATATACGCCGCAGAACCTTGATTTCTATAAAGGGATATATATATGTATGGGCCTTCAGCTAACTACCGTAAACCCTAGCTATAATAGGCTTTAAGATTTTCGGTAACCCATATAACCGGCCCAATTAACCTCTATTAAATCTTAAATGCAAATTAGGACCTCGGAAAAAAACGCAATAAATTCCTCTGACCACAATATAGTGAGGATGTATTTCGGACCAAAATATAGTGATGATATATTTCCGACAACCTACAATTTGTACATCTCGGACATGAGTAGCTTTGACGTAATACTCAACATTATGCACTCAATTAGTATCACATAATGGAAGGCTTGAGATACTTTTCCATCTATTAATCAGTTATAACTTTACTGCACTCTGTTAGTTTATTAGTTGTCATGTATCTTCATTTAATAGCTATAGCTAAAAACTTCTTTTAGGCAAATAACTAAAAACATAATGTATATACAAATATGCATTCAAGGCTGAATAAAAATCTATTTCAGCAACTCTCTTATTCGCCATATTTATTTTTAAAGAAACAACAAGATCATCAATTAACTTGTTGTCTTTCTTTTCATAAATTATAATCACCTTTTGTAGAATATCCTACAATTTTTTTCGCATTAGAAGAACATTGAGACTGAATACAGGGCAATGACTCACATTGTTGCCTAATTTATGTGGTTAACCTATCTTCTGAATGATCTCAAAGTGCCTCTTATCACTCCCCTCTTCTAGGTGTGGACTACTACTTTGTTAGATTTCACGTTGCTCTTACAGCTTACATACATACTTCCATTAAGTAAAATGTTAAAAGAGAATACTAAACTTACTTCTCCAGCTGCAATCTGTTAGTGTATTAGTTCTTCTGTATATATATATATATATATATATATATATATATATATATATATATATATATATATATATATATATATATATATATATATATATATATATATATTTAACAGCTGTAAATCATTTTCAACAATATACCGTTATGATTGATATGTATGTATACAGACTGGGGAGCAGAAATTGTTTAGTCCTATGTTAAAACAAGTCAAGCAACTCAAAGGGGTATATACATATGTATATATATGATAATAAGTACCCTAACAAATGCTTACATATTTGTTAGATCAGAGGTTTTACAATCTATAGACAAAAAACATGCCAAATATACGACATTCTTTATTAGCGTATTCAATAGTTGTCTACATAATCTTATCCTCCATTACTTGTTTTTACTCCTCTAATCCAATTCGAACACACCCATTTCCAAACTAAAAGTTACCATCTTTTACACAATAAATGAATTAGTACAGCTAATATGAACCAATAGAGTATAATCATGCAAGAAAATCTAATCCCATATTTTAAAAAAATCACAAAATTAGATGGACCAATTTTAGGCATATACCTTTAAATGGGAAATTAATGAATCAGCTTTTTGTACATGAGATGCTAAATCACATGCTTGACACAACTCTTGAACCTATTTCTATATAGTTTCTTAATATTGAGACGGAAATCCACAGATTTCAAACTTAACACCCAATTAAGTAAGTATCTTAACATGGATATATATAAACTTGCTAACTCAATTAAATAGCCATACCTGATGAAGTACCTTCATTTTCACCAATAATAGTATCTGTTTCATATTCTCTATACTGTTTATTATTGAAGTCATGCATCTTAATGTAAAAAGTTCATATATTGCTCAAAAAATTGATTAGGCTATGCTAAATATCCTGTCTTCTCATCACTTGTAAAAGCTGGAGCCACATCACATTTAGGACCCCACATTTTAAAATAAAATAAATAATCTACCCCTATACAAAAACATATATTATTAGCTTATTGCCCCACCCCTAATTTCAGAATCTTTCTTTGCAATTTTCGCATTACATAAGGACCTATACTGCAATCAAGTCGGAAATTTATTTGTGGTGCACCCCTTTCCCCAACAAAATATCCGGGCTCCGCCAATGCATATAAGGTTATGTAGTAATGTAGCTAGTTTTCCCACAACTTATCTTACCTAACTATTTGTCATGTGTTGACAAAGCCCTTAATTTTACAAGACTTAAAGAAATAGTCAGAAACACAACATCATCAACCTTAAGCATTTTTTTCATCGCGATATATTTAATTATTCAGTCGCATCTCCATATCAACAAGTAAAAGCTTCACTTCAATTATCCAAATCACTATCTTAATTCAAATCTTGAAAAAAAAATCCATATATTTGAAGCTTAATTCATAAATACTCAAGAATCTCAAAATAACACACATAACATTACAACCGAGAGAGATAAGATTAAAGAAAGTACATATATACAGCAACAATTTAACGTTAACGACTTCACCTTGATGTACGGAGGAGTGCTGTTGAAGTATTTCTGCGTGTTTATCTTTGAGGCCGAAGGATTTTTTAATTTTTTTTTAAGTCACCCAATTTTGTCTTTTTTTTTACGTCGATAAATTTATTTATTTTTAAACGTTCTTAACCTCTTGGTTTTTCTGGAATATTTAATCTCCTCAAATTGCTCAATGACGGTAGATTCGAAACCGTGGCTTGGTTATTTAGAAGAATTCGTACTAAACGAAGAACCCTATGAGCTTTGATTGGATTTTAGTAGGCGTTGTTTTTTCTAATTCAAACTTGTGTAATTAATAGCTGTGGAAATGGGTTGTGTTTACTGTTATATGCCTTAAAATGCTTGTGTTTGTTGTAAAAGTCCAGGATGGTGAAAATAGTGGGTTGTTTAAATAAAAGGGGATTGACTCATTGGATTTTGGAGATTAATTTTATGGCCTATTTATTGGATTTTGGAGATTAATTTTATGGCCAGTAAGAAACATGAAACATGTAACTACTATTGTTTCTGTCTTTAGAGAGGATTCACATTTTCGCTAATGACAAGCAAAAGACTTCGCTAAATACTGGTTTTGTCTTTAGTAAGGACTGGTCTTCGCTAAAGTTTCGTCAAGAAAGATAGACAGTAACTCACGACGATATCTGGTGTCGTCACGTGAGACATCTTATTAATTGCGACGACTCCAGGTCTTCGCTAAAGATAAGGTCTTTGAGGAGTACTCGCTAAAGACGGGTTCAACTGGAGGACTAAGTCCTCGCCTTTGTTGGTCAACTTTTTAGCGAGAACGTTTGACTTTATTTTTAGCGAGGAAACTGCCTTCGCTAAAGATAATTTTTTTTACAATTTTATTTATTTATTTGTTTTTGTAGATTTTATTTATTTATTTATTTATTTAATTGTTTATTTATTTTATTTATTTTATTTATTTATTTGTTTTCTTTTATTTTATATTTTATATTTTTTTATTTTCTTTTATTTATTTAATTGTATAAAAGAAACGAGATGAAATCATAAAACTGAAAACTGAATTATAAAATAAACGGGAACAGATAATTACAAAGTCAAATAGAAAAAAGTCAAAGTCAAAGTCAAAAGCCAACTAACAGTCAAATATCAGAAAAAGTCAACCTAAAGTCAAACAACACAAACTAAGGATTAGATAAATCATCTTCATCCTCCTGGTCCCTAAGCTAGAGTGGCACGCCAGATGGAGTGGTTCGGGATCGGGATTGGGATCGGGAGGTACCAGCAAGAGCAGTAGAAGGATTGTCGGATGGAGGCACAAGTACTGTCTCATGTCCACGTTCTTCTCTGCATCTATTAAGTAACGTGATGGCCCGACTCATCTGGGCGTCTAACGCCTCCTTCCTCGGTCGTGTACTAGCTGTGAAGGTCGAGGATCGAGTCAGGTCATCTGGCATGGGGTCTTTGCCTATGGAGACAAGGGAACTCGTTTAGCGACCTCATCAGCCACTCGCTGACCGGATCCCAGGCATTATCAGTCGTCCTCTTCTCCGGAAGCGGGTGGCCAACTCCCGGGATCCAGTAGCGGGTCCCTCTCCCAAGCCCTACTCGCGCCCCCTCCATGACTGAGTCAACTTGATCTTGTTGCGTCAAAGAGGGTGTACACTATAAATCGCCGTTTTGACTCTGAGATTCCAGAACTTTATTTTCGAAAATTTCCTTAAGCGTGTCCTGTACAATAAATATAATATTAAAATATAATTTGTAAGTATAATTGTTTGCTTATTTTAGTACTTACGTTCGATCTCTCGTACTCGGGGCTCCTCCATCCATTAATTTTCTTGATCCCCCCGATTTCGAAAAAGAATCTTTTTATTTTGGCTAGAGACACAGCTTCCTCGTCGCCCTGGGCCACTCGAGGGGGTTGACTACTCCCCTCCCCCTGTTATAGTCAAACAGTCAAATAAAGATATTTAAATAAGTATTGTAATGATTTTATTACCTCCATCAAGGTATCCCTCCTCCGTGTGTGGCTCATAGAACCCGCCCCGCTCAAGTTCTGCAGCAACTTCCTATTGGTTTTATTTACTTCAGCTTGGTGCTATTATTTAAAACAACACACAGAAAAAAGAATGTTAGTCAATAAAGATAATATTTTATTTAATACAATTTAAAGTACAACACTTACCTGAGCTCCCTCCGTCCCACATCTTTAAAGTCAGCTCCCAGTTCTCCGGTGTCTGATCATCGGGTTTCGCCCGGGACTCATAATATTTTTTCTTTATTCTGTTCTTGTGGTCGCTAAATCCCTTACCGCACTTATTGGTTATCATAACCCGTATATCACTCCAATCCGGGTGGGCCTGCCAATTCCCTACCAAAAAGAATTCTTGTTTACAAATAACTCAAATTCTATATAATTGTATAATACGACAAACTAATTTAAAAAAAAATAGTCGACTTACTCTTAATCGTATCAAAATATTTCTCCACTCTTTGGCGGGGACATCTGACCAATGCTTGAAGTATAAGGGAACAGGCTCCCGAATAGTATGGTTGATCACTTGAGTCACGTGATAGGAGTATGGGCCCACCGGGTTCCAGGTATTGTCGTAAGTGAAAAATTCTATCGAAAGTTTCCCTCCATACTTTCGCTTCGACTCCTGCACTGAAGCAAGAGTTGTATTTCCCCTAGGCTTTCATGCCTTATTCGTTGTTTAATGTTACGATTAAAATAATATTTTAGTCAAAATTATGTTTACAAAGAGAGAACACCTGGTGCGTTTCAACCCCCGATCGGATTACTTAGAATCCGAGTGGGATCACGTCCATCCCCATCACCATCGTGTCCTCTAAGCATCACAGCTGCCATCTACTATCAAAATAATACAATTTTACCACTAAGGCCTTATATAATTTTAAAATTACAATTTAACCCCTAAAGTTTTAAAAATTTCACTAAGGCACCTAAATTTTATAAAAAGTGCAATTTTCCCCCTATACTTTAAAAAATCCACTAAGGCCATAAATATTTTAAAAATAACAGTTTTAACCCTAAACTTTTAAAATATTCAGTAAGGCACCTAAAGTTTTAAAAATTTCACTAAGGCACCTAAATTTTATAAATATTGCAATTCAACCCCTAAAGTTTTTAAAATTACACTAACTCACCTACGTTTTCTAAAAAAGTCTCTAAGACCCTAAATATTCTAAAAATTGTAACTGTTCCCCTAAAATTTATTAAAAATTCACTAAGGCACCTAGTTTATTTTAAAAATTCACTAAGGCCCTAAATAATTTAAAAATTGCAATTTAACCCTAATTTTTTTAAATTACTCTAATGCGCCTAAATATTCTAAAAACATCTATAAGGCCCTAAATATTTTAAAAATTATAATTGTACCCTTAAAATTTATTAAAAATTCACTAAGGCACCTAATTTATTTTAAAATTCTCTAAGGCCCTAAATAATTTAAAAATTGCAATTTAACTTATAACTTTTTCTAAACTACTCTAAGGCACCTAAATTATTTTAAAAATTACAATTCAACCCATATAGTTTTAATACTTATACTACGTTATCTAAATTTATTTAAAATTCACTAATGCACCTAATTTATTTAAAAAATTCACTAAGGCCCTAAAATAATTTAAAAATTGAAATTTAACCCCTAATTTTTTTAAATTACTCTAAGGCACCAAAATTATTTTAAAA
The DNA here is from genome assembly GCA_029959085.1 of Nemophila menziesii. Lineage (NCBI taxonomy): Eukaryota > Viridiplantae > Streptophyta > Magnoliopsida > Boraginales > Hydrophyllaceae > Nemophila > Nemophila menziesii. The sequence goes on along the minus strand of JARWIR010000084.1, from coordinate 99,942 downwards.
ATTACAATTCAACCCCTAAATTTTAATAATTACACTAAGGCACCATAATATTATTATAAAGTCACTAAGGCCTTAAAATTTTAAAAATTACACTGCGTCCCTAAATATTTTGAAAATTATAATTCAACCCCTAAACTTTTAAAAATTACACTGCGTCCCTAAATATTTTAAAAATTATAATTCAACCCCTAAACTTTTAAAAATTACACTAAGACATTTAAATATTTTAAATAATTCACTAAGGCAGCTAAACTTTTAATATTTGCAATTTTACCCTAAAATTATCTATAAACTACAAAATAGCCCTAAGTTTATTTTCCCAAACCAATTTTAACTACAATTTTTACACAAAAATCATTTAATTTCTAATTATATAAAAAAAATCACAAATCCAAACTAAAATATATTCTTCTACTAATGTTTTCTTATAATTAAATACCTAATAAATTAGCTAAATCTAACCTATTGCGCTAAAAATTTAAATTAATTTCTAGAAATGGAAAAAAATTTAAAAAAAGGTTGGCTTACATACCTTCTTTGCTGAGATTGTGGTTGTTATCAAGTTATGGCATCACCCCATAACAAGAACGCATGAAAAAACCCAAGTTAGTTTCTAAAAAAGAAAAAATTGAAAAATCGAATGATTTTCTTGTTATTTACCTTAAATGATGATGTTGGGAGGTTGGGAGTGATAATCTTGATTCGCCGGAGCTTGAAGGTGTCGGAATTGCAGGATTGAAGTGGAGAAGAAAATGAGCAGTTATGGGTTTTTGATGAAGTAATAAGGAAGAAGAAGGTCTCGACGGTTTTTTTTACTAAATCGATTAGGTCTTTAGCGAGGACATGCTAAAGAGGATGTTCCTCGCTAAAGATAGAAATGTTGGGAATGCACGAACTTTGACCGCCTTAACGCGTGTCTAATTTTTGGGAAAAGGCTTTAGCGATGAAAAAGTCCTCGCTAAAGATCAATTAGTCTTTAGCAAGGACTATGTGGTGGGTCCTGGTGTGTTATAAAATTAAGTGCGGAAATAAAGGAACCAAAATTACTGCAAGTGTACGGTTGTCCAAGCAATACTCTGATAAATCGGGTTTCGTTCTCAGGGATGGATTAGGTTCAACCCAAATAATCAGATAGTAGAAATAATTGCTTGACAGGAAAGTAAAATAATATGATTTTTGTTTGGTTTTTCTAATAACTAAAGATGCAAATAAATAAAGACTAAGAATAAATTAACAGAAAAGAAATAATGCAAATAAAATACGACTCAGATATGAGAGATACTTAAGTCTCGCAAGGAATCCTCCTAATTAATATAATCAATGTTATGTTTAAGGTTAGAATTGGTATTAGTATACTAGTCGAGACTCTAATGTCTCCTTGCCCCCTGTCGGGTGGACCTAGGAGCTATCCTAAAGTACTATAAACACATGTATGGTCGAATATGCCTCTTCGGATGATATGATTTTACCTCTTTGGCTATGTAACTAGTTACGCCCGTCGGTCAATAACGGACATTACATGGGTATTACCTAAGTCTGTATTCAAACCCCCCCTGTCGGATGATCACTTCGCCACTAAATTGAATAGCCCAAATACTAAAACCTATTTCTAGTTGTACCGAAAAGAAATAGTGATTAAGAACAAAGTAATATCCAATATATAAGACTCAATTCAATTTAAATCTAAACAATCCCAAATTCAAGACATAGAAATAATTAATTAAGGTTCATGCTTTTATTGCGATTCTCAAGTATATGAAAGTTTAGTTCATGATAAATTTAAAGGCTGAAATTAAATAGAAAGACATCATATTCAATTATAGAATAGAAATATATAACCTAAGGATTAGATGACTGTTGATAGAAAAACATAATTCCTCCAGCTCTAGCTTCTCCTTTGCCACCTTGCTCTGAAGTGTTTGACTCTCTCTCTAAGGATGTTAAGAATTGTGTAAATTGTGAGAGGTGCTGAATAATGAGGTCTAAGAGGTGTATTTATAGGTGTTAGCATGCCATAGGTCGAATTACTTGGAGTGGAAGACAAGGCAAGAACTCTTAAATTCGTATCCCTAAAATCTAGGAAAGGTAAGAATCTGCTGCTGATTTGTTTTGGTCATATCTCATTCAATACTTATCCGTTTGACGCGTTCCAATAGTCGAAAATGTTTGTCTCGGAAAGATCTTTCCATTGGTCCAGACCATTCTCCCAAATTCCCAACCAATCTTAAGTTATGAGCTCGTCTTTAGAACGTGGCTGGAATTTCAGATTCATAAGGCAGCTTTATCTTTTCCTTCTTTGCATATATCCTTCCTTAATCTTCTTATTTCCATGTAAATATTCTCTCCTTTACTTCTTTGACTTGACTTGGTCTCTAATTAAATACCATATATCTTTTAAATCTTCACATTAAATAAATAAATAAACCGCATATGCTTTAAAAATAATAAATCAATAATTCAAGACTAGAAATAGGAAAGTGCATTCTAAATTAGAAACTCGAACAAAAATACTTCCTAACACACTAAAATACTCTAAGACTTTAATTTTCACTTCTCTTCCTTGGATTGGTCTTTCATGAAATTCAAGAACCTACTAACTTTGCACTAAAAACAATCAAATTAACGCACAAAAGCTCTAAAAACGCAAATAGTCAATTTCCAAGGGGAGAAAGTGCAATATGATCAAATAAGCATAAAATTATATCAAATAAGTCAAATATTCACCTAAAAGGATGTCTCCAAAGGGATAATAATTAGAACAAATAGGGAGACATCACCATGTCATCGCTAAAGCCTTTTTAAAAAAAATTAATTTCCTAACTATTTTACTTATGTATTATACATAACTAATTTTTCCATTTTTTTATACTAAAATTAATTCATAATCAGATCTGAAACAAGTATATACCATATATATAACACAATTGCACGTCATAATCAAATATAATGAAAAAGATTAACTGTTTAAGGGTTTAGACATATAAATTAATATGAGGAGACTCTATCATAACACAATTAAATGAAATGAGATCAGAATAATTCAAACTTAGAAAAATTATGAAATACATGACAAATTACATAATAAAAAAGAGCTAAAGAACTAATCAGTCTTGTCCCCATCATCAACTATTACAAGTTCATCGTCACTATCAACATATATAGTTTCCTCATCAGTCTCGTACTCTCCTAAGGTGTCATCATAATCTTCGTCATCAACTGGATCAGCGGGTTCCAGTACAAGGTTAAAAATCGAAAGATCGATCTCTATCTCTTGTCCATTAGCCAATTCAAACACTGGGTATTCTGAATCCAAGTTTGTATCAGCTAACAAAATATCAACCGGATCTAGACCAGTAAAAATAGATTTAGCACCAAATAGCTCGGGACTCCATCTGTGACGGTCGTTTACTTCCCAAACTACTTTCCACCCCTTTTCCACCTTCTTTGCGTTAATTTGATCAACGTAAAAGACCTTTTTGCTTGAGTAGCTAATATGTAGGGTTCTTCAGTCCACCAGAAAGAACTTGTATTGATAATTGTTGCTCCGTGTTCTGTTTTTCTCAGTTTCTTTTTTCCATCTGTTTTATACCACGTACACTTAAACAACAAAACTGAACAACCACCACAGAATTCGACCTCAACAATGTTGACCAACTCACCGTAAAAAGGATCTTCACCTATGAAATTACAAAATAACTAGTTTATATACAAACACCTAACTATAAAAAAACAAAAGAAACAAACCTGTGATTGTACAAACTCCGTAATCTTGAGTAACTCTCTTTTCACCCTTTTCACGCGTTATCCATTTGACCCCATTAACAACGCAAGAATCATATTGATAGACGACGCTATTCGACATGTTAGACAACGGGAGCAACTCTTCTATAGCAGGTGGATTACCTTCTTGTTCCATTACATACACCTGCACACAAGGTCAATTATTAGTTGGAATAAAGTCTACTTATTTTGTTGACTTGTATACCTTTTTCCTGAACCATCAATCTCTATCGGTGACTAGAAGTGAGGACTTGTGTTCCTTAAAAAAACATAGTGCTAATAATAGATAATATAATATTTAAATAAACGGTAAATATGATTTTAATTAAAATACTTATATCATATAGTGCTGGATCTCGTTGCAATTATGAAGGATGTACCAATCAATGTGGTCCTTCTCTACGAAGGGTATATATCCAAATTTTTTCTTACCTATCGACTTGCACTGGCTCTTAAACACTGATATTTCCTTGCTTTCAGGAATCGTCTCACCGTATCTGCCTAGGTCGTGGAACTTTGTACTTTCCTCTCGAAGGTATCGAGATATAAAAGTCAAAGTTTCCTCTACGGCGTATACCTCGGCGATTGAACCCTCTGGCCTAGCCGGATTGCGAATATATTCTTTTAGTTTCTTCAAGTACCTCTCAAACGGGTACATTCAATGCATCTGAATCGGGCCTCCTAAACGATCTTCCTCGTACAAGTGCACAACAGGGTGGATCATTATACCAAAAACAGTTGGAGGGAAAAATAATCTTCAACTTGCACATAAGCTCGATCAACTTATACTTTCCGAACTTCAATTCCTTTTTACTCAGGTTCTTCTTACAAACATTTCTGAACACGTTGCACAACCCAATAATCGGATGACTAATAGATTTGTTGTCGATTAACCCTGGAATACTAGCCACGAATAGAAACTACATCAGAATATGACAGTCATGGATTTCATACCGATAATCTTCCCCGTGTCACTCTGAACATTGTTCCGCAAGCTAGAAGTAAAAACCATCTGGAAACTTGTGCACCTTCAATCACTCTAGAAACTCTCGTCTCTTATCGGGTGTCATCGCGTACTTTGCACGTGGCAGAATGGTCTTACACGTGAGTCGACAAATAATCACAAATCTGACCTAATGTTCATGGCTTGCAGATCTTTCCTCAACATCACGTTATCTTTGTTAATTTTCCCATCTAAACCAACAACTGTGCCGAGAAGAGCATCGCAAACATTCTTCTCACAATGCATCACATTGATGTTATGCTTCAACAAGTTTTTCGACCAATACGATGAACGGTAGAATATACTATTTTTTTCCAATTCGACTCACGAGGCCTAGTTCTCTTTGCCACCTTGCCACCAAAGTCCTTGTGTTTTTCAGGAAACATAATCGGCAACCCATCTAACTGCGTCTGAAGATCTGCGGGACTATGTTTCCGTGGGGGGGGGGCCCTATTATCGGCTTTAACGCACGAAGAATCGTCTTTCCGAAAATGATGCTTCAGAGGCAACCACCGTCTGAGATCAAAATTAACAACTCCTTTATTAACCCGCACGGAAGGAGTATATTCCATGCATTCGGGAAAAGCTAAGTACCCTTGACCCGACCATCCTAAAGTGTACGATTGATGTCTCCTTTTTTGTTCTAATTATATTCCCTTAGGAGACATCATTTTAGGTGATTATTTGACTTATTTGTTAGACTTTTAATCTTATTTGGTTATATTGCGATTTCTTCCCTTGGATTTGGATTATTTATGCTTTAGAACTTTTGTGCGTTAATTTGCTTATTTTTAGTGTAAAGTTCTTAGGTTTATGATTTGATGGATTATCAAGACAAGGATAAGAAACGGGAATTAAAGTCTTGGATTGAGCGTAAAAGTCAAAGGAGAGAAAAGTTGATTCGAAGAAGATATTAGATGGGAAGAAAATCTGGAATGCTGTTACAAATCACTGTTTTTGAATGTCTTAGCCACTGGTTCAACCTTGGAGTATAAACTGAGGATAATAGATCTTGAAGCCAGGAACATTTAGCAAGTTGAACGGACTCATTCCGAGTCCGGACGCAATAGTTACAGCTGTTTTAGTAACACCTACACACCAGTTACGTGATTTCACTTAAGGATTGAGCTTTTATTTCATTTAACCTTTTCCTTCCTTAGTGTAAAGACCAATCCGTTTTCTCACTATAAATAAGCCTTAGACTTCATTTTCTGAGATACAACTCATATTACAAAGGAGAAACACGCCAGAGAGAAGTTAGAGAAGCAAAAAGGAGAGAAAAAGCTAAAGCTGGGAATCAATTCCTCCAACAACAGCCATATCAATCCTTCAAGGTTCTTAATTTTATTTCTGTAATTGACAATGAATGCTTTTAAATTAATTTCTTTCGTTTCTAATTCAGCTATGAACTAAATTTAATTGTACTTGAGAATCGCATATTGAGTTGAACCCATTCTTGATTGATTTATGTTTTTCCGATTTGGGATTTTAGAATTTAAACTGAATTAGCTATTTATGTTGACAATTATTTTACACTTGAACTATTATCTTTGGAGTCGCGAACTAGGGATAATTATTAGTATCTAGGCTATTCAATATAGTGGCGCATTGATCACCTTGCCGGGGCATTTAGATACAGAACTAGGTAATCTCCGTTGGTATTCGCCAATGACCTTGACAGGCTTGACTAACCAATAGCCAAAGCGGTAAGAACTTGAACTATCAGAGAGTAGTTTTAATCATCCTGACGGAGTTTAGAATACCGTAGGAGAGCTCATTAGTCCACCCTGATGGGGGTAAGGATACTTTAGAGTCCCGACTAGCATATTTATAGCAATTCATCCCTTAACAGAAAACATTAATTAGGAAAGTTTGCGGTGAAACCCTTACGTGACTCAAGTACTACTCTCTCCCTTGCGTCTATCCTACTTATCTACATTGTTTTTATTTCAGTAATTCATTTCAGTAATTTATATTATTTGCACTTTAGTCCTAGATAACCTAAACAAACATTATATCATTTACTTTTCTGTATTTGCAATTAAATCACCATTTGATTCACACTAGAGTTGTACGTATTCCGTCCCTGCGAACGAATCCGATTTATCGGTTTATTACTTGGACGACCATACACTTGCAGTTTGTGAGTCCTCATCTTTATCATTTATTTTATAACACACAAGGACCCACCAAGTTTTTGGCGCCGCTGCTGGGGACGGTAGCGTGTGACCCCGGTGTTTATCCTTTAGTGTTTAATTGCATTTTTATTTTCAGTTTTACGCTTTGTTTGTTCAATTTCCCGCTTTTCTAACATTCACCATTTACTTTTCAATACTTTAAGGGTTCTAAGATCTTTAAATGCTAGTTTATTCAAGATTTTCTTACATTAACTTCAATCCACTCTACTTTATCATTTTTTTATATTTTATTGTCCAATTTTCCAGACTAAATATAATTTTTTTTTCTTAAAGTTGTCAAATGGAAACGATTCATGAGTCAATCACCCTCGAAAGTAATTCTTGTTATTTTTCTATCAAATATTCAGTGTCTAGTTTAAACCTTAAGTCGGATTTCTCAGATAGCCAATTGTAAAAGCAAACACTTGTGTTCAATTTTTTTGATAAATAGACTGTTTTATATTATTAGTTTGAGATAGTGTGTATGGATAATTTTTCTTGATGCTTCTATTTGGCTAAGCAATGAAGTTGTCCATCTTTCTTATAGTTAGAGTTTCACTATTACAATTATAACTCCACCATATAGTTTATAAAATTTTGTTTCGGTAATTTAATTATTGAACAGTCTGATTAGTTTGACATCGTATATATAATATACAATTCTTGAAAGGTGAAGTTATGAATTTTTGAACGTAAGTGGAATCGACCATTTTAATAAGCTTAACACTAACATAATTATTGAATGTGTTTGCTTGAAAAATTGTTAAATAAAATAAGATTGACTTTAGTAGTAATAGTGAAAAAAATGGTTTTGGGTCTGACCATTGTAGGTGTCTATAATGGGTTATTATTTAAATAACTATATATAAATTACTTAAAGGAATTTATTTCATAAGAATATACATAACACATTTTTTAGCGCTTCTTGCTATTCACTACTTTATACTTGAGAGAAACAAAACCATTTGAAATTTTCATAAGATCTCTTCAACATATAATATTAGATCTAGCAGCATTTATGTTGTGGAATAACAATTTTATTCGTCACATAAGTAGATTTAATACCGGAAAGTATTTCAATTCGTAATTCGCATTAGAGGTTTGTCTGTAACGCTTCTTATACTACTAATATATATTATCGGAGCATGGGTACTTGGTTTTGAAATGTTATTCATACAAAATATGTTTATATACATGTTTACATCTAAGATTTGATATGTTCTAAATTAATATAATTTTATGAAACTTGTTTAAATTAAATAAAATTTATATATTTGTGTTTTCCTTGTTTAATGAATACTTAATGTTTTGGACGGTTGGAGAAGTTGACTTTAAACTACATCTTTTTGGCATTTCAAAATGAAAATGAAAAAAATCAACAATTTAACAGTTATGTGGGTCAAAGTGTTAACCAATAAGTAGTTAGCGTAAGTGACGCTAACTGCTAGGCTATATGTGTTTTTTGGTTATGTTTATTGTCATTTCTAAGATGATGGCAAATGATATATTTTCTGGTGCCAGATTTACAATAAAATAGAATAATTAGCTAGTAGTTTATACTTCACTTGGCGGATACAAGAAATGCCGCATTGATAGGGATGATGATTATTCTATATTTTTGTGGTTGTTTGTAACTAATGGGTGTATACCCCCTTTTACCTACAATATTGGGTCAATACTCATATATATGTATTTATTTATGGTGTTCATATCCAGTTGTATGCATAATTTTGTGGGTACATACAAACTTGTCTGTATTAGGTATTATATTAGTTATTTCTAGTACTAAATTTAATGTTTTAGTACCAATTATCATCAATCTTCCCCATATCGGTAGGTGGATAAGGCTCATGTTTTATTAAACTATTTTTATATTTTTTTATATTTTTAAGCCTATGTGAGGCAAATGCGAAATATTATGGCCTTTTTTCATTGATACATTTAAGAATACATATGTTTATCCTTGTTTTTTCTATTGATTAAACATCTTTTTAGCAGTGTTTAATACCATATTTACTTTTATGTTCAATGTGAGTGTTCAAACCCCCACAATTGTTAGTGACCAAGGACCTATAAACAACAATCAATATAACATTAAGCACTACGTAAACCCACAACAAACTAAACTAAGAACTTTGTAAACCTAAGAAAAACTAAACTTAATATGTGAGAGTTTAAAAAGAAAACCTAATTGGTGGTTGGTATATTCCCACTGATTACTTGTAAACCCACAAGTTTAGCATTTCCATTGTTCAGTCCTCAGTGACGTCGTTTTCAAGGCATTTTATAACAACATACTGTAAAAACTTGGTGAGTAATACTATACATCTAGGTAACTTATAGATTAGTGGGTACTTGTTGTCTCTCAAAACGTGATATAAAATCAACACTAGAGAGGGAGACTCCCAACAAGTGTACGGGTTGTTGACAAGTGATAACTTGATAAGTGTGAGGTTATCGTCTCCACATGAACTAAGTGTCCGTTTGGAAGTGATTTTTTTTTTTAGAAACACTTAAAAATGCTTTTAGATATCTAAAAGTATTTTAGACCCTGAAGAGCATTTTTTAGGAAAAGCACCAAATAGGTGCTTCCTAAAAAAAGCACTTAAAGTGATTCTAGATTTCAAAATTATTTTTAATAATTTTTTCAAAATTTAATTTTTATTCTAAAAGCGCTAGTGTACTCTAATATAAGCACTTCCAAACAGACCCTAACAAAGTTGAGATAAATGTGTTCATGAAGTAAAATAATGTAGAGTTGCAAAATAAATGACAAAAACTAAGGGAACAAATTTGACTCTTCCAAAAATTATTTTAGGACCTGAACTCACTTGCGGGATTGTGTCTTTAATGCAAATCAACCAGGGACTAGATGTGAAATTATTGAATATAAGGGAGCTGCTTTTTCAAAAAATACTTATAAGGGACCTGGTGATAACAGTTCTATTCATAGTGCTGCTATTACTAAATATAAGAAACCTGCTGCTGCTCCTTCAAATAACTTCTTGAAAGGGGCTATATGGGTTGTTAAAAATTCTGGCTTTGAGCTACAAAAGAAGGTTAATTTCCCTCCTGGTGGACATATTATGTCTAAACATGGGGGCCTGAGAGATCAATTCTTATATGCAGAATGAACTCATGTGCAACAAGTTATTAGAGGAGAATTTCGCTCTTATAAAACTGACTTTGAACGGGTGTATAATCCTAATCATCTTCGTTTTGAATATAACCATTTCGATGGTGAGATGATTGGCGCTAAAAGAGAAGAAGAGCCGTTCACGTTAGTTAAGAGCTGCAAAACAAAAAAGCTTGAGGTGAGAGCCAATAAAAATACGCATTCGAAAAGGTTATTGAAAAGTCGCAGGCCTCGTAATTGGAGAAGAAGGGAAATGTTCGATGGATACAAAAATTATAAGGGGTTCTTGCGGGGCCCTCACTCGATAGGGGATCCTCATCCTCTCCTACCACTTTGTATTTTCTTATTCAGCTGTTACTTTTTGTTGCTATCTGTGTTTCAGCACTTGATAACTCAGATTTATTTAGCTGTTGATTATTCTGTTTTTTATTCGTTAGTTCGAGATGTCGAGTTTTGGGTATTAGAGATGTCAGGTTTCGAATGTTCGAGTTGTCATACTTAGGGAGTTCGTGAGGTCATATTTAGGGCGTTCGTGATGTCGAGTTATTGGTGGTTGACATGTCGCGTTTTGAGGTCCTTTTTGTACTTTCAGAACAGTTCTGCTGGTCAGAGGTCTTTTATCCTAGGGACTAAAGCGCAATTTCTTAAAAATTTTGGTGCTTCTTCTCCTAATATCTCAACTTCAGAGCCGATTCTTCTTTGTGGCCTAGATGCGATTTGTGCAGCACCTTATTTTATTAACACTCGAAATGTTTATAAGATATACTTTTATTCAGCTCCTGAGGTGGTTCTTAAAGGCATTCTTAGAAGCTCCAGGTCTTGTTTTCTAAATTTATATTTTTAGGGACCGGAGATGCAATTACACTCTATCCAATGCCTGATTCTTGTTATTGCCCCAATATATACTCATGAGTCTCTTCTTTTGGAAGATATATCGCTCAAGATGACCTAGCTTTGGTGTTTAAATCTCTGGGGACTAATCAGCAATTTTTGAAAATTGCAGCTTTTTTTAAACTATTTTTGTGCAGCTCCTGTGGTTGTTCAAAATTTCGTGCTAGAGATCCGGGTATTTGTTCAAGATTTCGTTGTTGTGATTTGGGTTTTAGTACGAGATTTCACGGTCATGTTTCGGATTTTAGTTCGAGATTTCGTGGTCATGATTCGAGGTTTCGCTTGAGTCGCCTTGGTCGAAATTTGATGCTAAATTTGATGCTTCGTTCGAGGACTATTCTATCCTCTTTTATATTTTCAGGAGCTGCTAATTTAGATATTATTGTTGTCTCAGATGGCGACTCAGTTTTAAAGGAAATAGGAGCTTTTTCTCGTGTGACTTATGAATTATTTAGGGAGAATATATGACGGCTTATTATGCATTTTATTGAAATTTTTCATCAGCTTTCTTTTTACGCGTAGATCTTTGTTCCGTCATGGGTTCGCTAGCTACTTGTTCTTCAACTTCTTTTTCTTCCAAGTTAGATTGTTTAGGATTAGCCACACTTGGGTTCTCTTTCCTCTTCATAGTAGTATTGATTTCTCCAACCTTGGGCGTAGAACTCGACTCCGAAATCTCAATGGCTTTGTCTAGAGTAGCTCCGGTTCAAGTTCTGGAATTACTTCTCGTCTTACGATTATAGCACAAGGAATCGATTCTGTTTGTCATCTCAACGCACCCCCATGCCTTTTCTAAACCATTTTCACAGATAGTCTTTGTTGACTTCTCAACGGCATACAAATAAAAGGTGGGGTTCGTGATGTCTCTCTATTTGTTCTAATTATTAGCCCTTTGGAGACATCCTTGTATGTGAATATTTGACTTATTTGATAGACTTTTATGCTTATTTTTGTCATATTACACTTTCTCCCCTTGGAATTAGACTATTTGCGTTTTTAGAGCTTTTGTGCGTTAATTTGATTATTTTTAGTGCAAAGTTAGTAGGTTCTTGAATTTCATGAAAAACCACTACAAGGAGGAGAAGTGAGAATCAAAGTCTTAGAGTATTTTTAGTGTGTTAAGAAGTATTTTATTCGAGTTTCTAATTTTAGAGTGCACTTTCTTATTTCTAGTCTTGAATTATTGATTTATTAATTTTTAAAGCATATGCGGTTTAATTATTTATTTATTGTGAACCTTTAAAAGATATATGGTAATTAATTAGAGACCAAGTCAAGTCTAAGAAGTAAAGGAAAGAGATATACATGTAAATGAGAATATTAAGGAAGGATATATGCAAAGAAGGAAAAGATAAAGCTGTCAAATAAATCTGAAATTCCAGTCACGTTGTAAAGACAAGTTCATAACTTAATATTGTCTAGGAATTTGGGAGAATGGTCTGCATCAATGGATAGATCTTTTGTAGACAAGCATTTTCGACTATTGGAACGCGTCAAACGGATAAGTATTGAAGGAGATATGACCAAAACAAATCAGTAGCAGAATCTTACATTTCCTAGATTTTAGGGTTACGAATTAAAGAGTTCTTGACTTGTCTTCCACTCCAAGTAAATTTGAATTAGGCTTCCTAACACCTATAAATACACCCCTTAGCCTCCTCTTTACACACACTTCAGAGAATTACACAAGAGGCTTAAGGTTTTCAAGTCAGAGAAAAAGGCAAGGAGAAGCTAGTGCTGAGGAATCATGTTCTTCCAACAACAGTCATCCTACCCTTTAGGTTATCAATTTATCTTTTGTATTTGAACATGAATTCCTTTTATTTATTTTCAGTCTTTACTTTTATCATGAGCTAAATTTCCATATACTTGAGAATCGCAATAAAGGAATGAACCTTAATTAATTAATCTATGTTTTGAATTTGGGATTGTTATGATTTAAATTGAATTGAGTTTTATATATTGGATATTACTTTGTTTTCATTACTATTTCTTTTAGGAACAACTAGAAATAACTTTTAGTATTTGGGCTATTCACTTTACTGGCGAAGTAATCATCCGACAGGGGGGTTTGAATACAGACTTAGGTAATACCCATGTAATGTCTGTTACTGACCGACAGGTTAACTAATTACATAGCCAAAGAGGTAAATTCATATCATCCGAAAAGGAATATTCGCCCATACAGGGGTTTATAGTACTTTATGATAGCTCCTAGGTCCACCCGACATGGGGCTAGGAGATATTAGAGTCTCGACTAATATTATAATTCCAATTCTACCCTTTAACATAGCATAGATTATATTGATTAAGTGGATTCCTTGCGAAACTCAAGTATCTCTCTTATCTGAAGTTAGTCCTTTTATTTGCTTTATTTCTTTCTAGTTAAGTTACTTTTAGTCTTGCTTTAATTTGCATCTTTTAATTTAGAAAACCAAACAAAAATCTTTTCCTTTATTTTTATGTTAAGCAATTATTCGTGTTATACATAATCCGTCCCTGAGAACGAACTTTATTATCATATATTACTTGGGACAACTGTACACTTGTAGTTTGTGGTTCCTCTATTTTATCTTTATTATTTCTAACATCCTAGGACCCACCAAGTTTTTGGCGCCGCTGCAGTGAAGGTAGAGTGTGACCCCGGTGTTAATCTTTAGTAGTTTAATTGTTTGTTTAGTTTTATTTTTATTTTTTAGTTTTACGCTTTGGGTTGTCTTTCTTTCTCAGGTTTACAGGTTTTGGTATATGCTTTGAGAATCCCAAAAACCTAGTTCGAGAAGCAAACAGAAGAAAGAGAGAAGCTAAAGCAAAAGAGTTAGAAGAGAGGTTGGATAGAGAAGCAGAGATGGAAGGAGTCGAAAATCAAAAATTGAATCAACAGAATGGTCAAAATCTTCCACAAGTTCAACCTCCTCAGACCAATGATCCATGGTTTGTCAATGGCCCTGAACAAGCTCCATATCGAGCTCCTGCCCTCGGAATTGGCCCTGCAAATATTAACGTCGCGAGATTCAGACCCGATCCTGGTATGTTATCTCAATTTCAGAGTTATAGCAATTTCCGAGGAGCACCTAGCGAAGATCCAATCCGTGTTGTACAGAAGTTCATGCAAATTTGCGATTCCTATATTACGCAAGGAGTAATAAGAGATCAGATGTATTTTGCGAATTTCAGGTATTTCGTTATTGATGGAGCAAGTGAATGGCATGATTCTCAAGAACCTAGATCAGTCACAACATGGGACGCATTACAAACTGCGTTCTTCGGTAGATACTACCCAACAAATATGAGATTAGACGCGCAAGTTGAGTTGACCTCGTCCAAACAAGATATAGACGAGACTTTGGGTAGAAGTTGGACAAGATTTCAGATTTGTTTGAGAAGAGTCCCTGATCATGGCCTTACATAATTGCAACAAATGAAGATATTTTACAGAGGCCTTGATGGACCTTCAAGAAAAGACTTAGACCTTCTTTGTGGTGGTGGATTTCTACAGGTACAACTAGGCCATTGGTGGTCCTTTGTGTGTTCTAAAAATAAATGCAAATGCTAATCGAACCACAACCGCAAGTGTACGGTTGTCCCAAGTAGTAATACTGATAAATCAGATTCGTTCCAAGGACGGATGGTTGATCACAATGTCTATGCAAATAGTGATTGATGCACTTATGAAAATAAAAGAGGATAATTTGTTTGTTTTGGTTTTGTGATTTATTACTAAATAAATGAAAGACAAAATAATAATGCAAGTAAAAACTAAGACGCAAGTAAAATGAGTGAAAACGCAAGTATGAGCAAGTAGTACTTGAGAGACGCAAGGGTTTTCCTAACTATCATTCATTTCATACATTGTTTAAGGGACAAATTTGTAAATTGGTATTGGTCGGGATTCTATAATCTCCTTACCCCCGTCAGGGTGGACTAAGGAGCAACTATCAAATGCTACAAACCCCGTCAGGGCGATTATAGTCCACTCTCAAGTGTTAAAATGTTCATTACCCAATAGGCCATAGGTTTAATTAAGCTCGTCAGAGTCAATAATTTCTAACCTACATTCATTAACTAGTTCGGTACCTAAACCCCCCGTCAAGGTGATCCAATCGCCACTAATTGGAATAGCCTAGATACTAAATCCTATCATTGGTTAATTACGTCAATAATAGTAATTAAAAGGCAAATTAAAGAAAAATACAATTTACCCAATTTGATTTAAATAATAAATATCCCAAATTCAAATGTATAGAATGAAATCAAATTGGGATTAACCCATTATGCGTTCTCAAGCACTATGAATTGTTTAGCTCATATTAAAAAGAAAAACTAAATTAAAATAAATGGAATTCATAATTGATTACAAATAAAAGATAAAAGAAACCTAATTTTCGGAATTGGAATGACTGAGAACGGAGCTATAGACCCACTCCAGCTCTAGCAGCTTCTTCTTCCTTCCTTCTGTTGCTTCTCTCTGGTGTTTTTAATTGTAAAGAATGAATTGTGTGAAAAATAGAAGTCCAGACCTCCTTTTATAATAAGAAAAACGGATTAGGGCTTGGACCAGAAAATAAAAGCCTAATTAAATGTCCAAGCCCACTTTCTAAGCCCAAAATCCCGTAACTGATGACAGGCCTTCACTAAAACTGCTTTTCCCGATGCGTTACAACTCCGATTGACCTCATTCCAGTTGCTAAAGTTCCGTACTTCGATAAGGAATGTTTTCTCTTCAAAGGTCAGCGGCTCAATCAACTCTTAAGTACCTCGAAAACAGCAATCAAGAGCCTGGAAAAATGGATTTTCAGCTCTAAAAATAATATCTTCGGGATTTCTCTTCAAGTCTTGACTCTATCTTTTGATCTTTGACTTTATCTTCGGATTCCTTTCCTAGCTAACATCTAAAAACCTGTAAACTTTACACTAAAAATACCAATATTACGCGCAAAAGTTTAATAATTCAAAAATGCTAGAAATAAAAAGGGAAATCCGAAATATTGCATATTTAGTCCAAAAGTCTATCGAATTAATTAAAATAACACCAAAAATGATGTCTCCTAAGGGTCTAAAATAAGAACAATTAAGGAGACATCAAGACCCCCAACTCAAACCTTTGTCGTCCCGACAAAGCAAAACAAAATAAAACGAGGGGTAGAAGCAAACGTATAAACACATAGAAGCTAGCAAATAAACCCTAAAGCAATTCTTAAGATAAATCTCATATAGAAAAACTTTAAAAACTAACATCTACATACACTAATCATGCAACATCAAACATAAATAATCTCAATCATAAAATTAAAGTCGCAATGCTTGAAGGTTACACTTGTACTCATCTCTGTATGATGGCTATAGGGTGGTCATTAATCCTAACTCGCTTTGAACGCTCCACCTAGTCTATTCCCTATCAACAGAATCATAAATTCACTATGCACTTAGGAATCACGAGGTCTTTACGGTTATAATATTGGCTTAAGGACGGGTGTGGATGTATATTTGGTAAATTTGAAGTGAGCTTTTGGCTCTCTCCTCACTTACCATCAACATTGTCCTCGAGCTTGAGTTAACGCTCAAAAAGATGTCTCACTCACCCATTACGCAACAATTTAGCGTCCCATGTCTACCCACTATAAATTAGATGATTTTTAGAAAAAATTCCACTTTGCCGGGTGTTTTATTCATTCATATTTTTCTTTTTATTTTCTTTTCTCTTTTTCTTCTTCTTTTTTTTTTTGTACAGAGGCAAACCGGGTACCCGGATTTTGGAAACCGGGTCCCCGGATCATACTGTATTGATTTTCAAAAAATTTCATTTTTTTCTTTCTTTTTCATTTTTCTTCATTCCCGGCAAAGGGTTACAAGTATATATCATCTGCAATTTGTGCTACAATACAAAGCACATCAATCCCAACCCATTAAAGTCCCCATATGTGGTCCCACCACCCCAAACTCAAGCTCGAGACATGTCTCAGGATTGTGATTCAAGTGCGGGTCATATGGTCATGCCTAACAATCTAAGGGATAATGGTTTATATCGTGGCTACAAAGAAAAGGCTAAAGGCACAACGTGGGCTAAGACGGATAATAATTCATACAAGGGATAGAAGGCTAAAAAGGCACAATTGGCTAACAAAGAACTGCCCCTATCATTTTCCTAATTACATAGCTTGTCTTTAGTTCATATCTAGGTGGGTTCTCTACTAATTAGGATTTCACGTTCTACACACCAAACATATTCCTTGAGTACAAGCTTACTTCATTTGCATTGTTCATTAATTTTTCCTATTAATTACCTATGTTCGCATGCAATTGTAAGTGCGTTTTATGTTAATCCCTAAAGTTCACTATTTACTATCATTGATTCATCAAAAGTATGCTTAAAGGGACATTTAAAATCTTCTACAGTCAAACGCAACTCCGAAAATTATTTTATTGAAAGCAGATAAAACACATAACACATAAAAACTGGGATGAGGCAACGAACCCCACCCCAAACTCAAAAATGAGTCGTGTCCCCACGACTCTAAAAGACTCAAAGCAATAAAATAATATACACTAAATGAGAAGGATTAGAAAACGTATCTGAACCAGCGCGAGGCTGGTTTTCGGTGTTGCGTCCATGAACTTTATCTCGCGTCTAGACATCGTAAGTTGTTCTTTGAACAATTAAAGTTCAACTTGTATGTAACGTTTCCCAAAATATCAATCATCGCATCCCGATTCTCTTTCAACACCTTGATTTGTGATTCCAACTCATCATCGGATTGTTTTCTTCCTCACTTTCAGGTTCTGCAATCACTTCCCTCTTCTTCGGATTAGCCTTAATTTGAACCGCTTCAGTCTTGTTTGAAACTTGAAATAGGAATCTCAATAGCTTGTTCTTGAATAGCACCAAAAGCGTTCCTGTTTCTTGGAGAATTCCTTTGATAAGTACACATGAAAACGGTTCTGATAAGCATCTCTTTCCACCCCAAACTCAAAACTTCAATTAGTGAGAAGCTAAGGCTTAGAACTTTGATGTTTTGAGGCTTAAGACTTGAAAATTATGGTGGAATATGAGATGGGTAAAGGCTAATTGATGTGGGAGAAGAGGGAATTGGATTTAATTTGAAGCTTGGATAAAGAACAATTGGAGAAAAGTGGGAATTTTATCGTATTTTGGATAGGAGATGAGTTGATTGTATGCTTTTGTGGTGAAAGAGAGTAAGATTTGAGGATTGTGTGGTTGTAGCTGATGATGTTCATGAAATTCTGGGTTTTGGGAGTGTTTGTGGAGGCTGGGTTAAGGACGGAGGTAAAAATATAGGGCTAAAAAGCTGAAAAACGGACCTGGCACAGATGCAAACCGGGTTCCCGGTTTCGAAAATCCGGGTTCCCGGTTCCGCGTCGCTGTGACGGCGCGAAAAAAATAAAAATACTCTTTTTTTTTTTTTTTTTTTTTTTTTTTTTTTTTTTTTTTTTTTTTTTTTTTTTTTTTTTTTTTTTTTTTTTTTTTTTTTTTTTTTTTTTTTTTTACCTCGAGACGCGCCAAACCGCTGGACTCCAAGACGCAGGGTCAGAAATTCTGCTCGCCGAAACCGGGTACCCGGTTTTGCCAAATGCGGGTACCCGGATTTTGTCGATGGCGCGAGTCAAAACGCGCCAAAACGCCCCCTCTGAAAACGCTGGACCAGACTTGAGGAAAATTACAGCTCCGAAACCGGGTACCCGGTTTCGCCAAATGCGGGTACCCGGATTTGTGTCGATGCGCGAATCAAAAACGCTCCAAAACGCCATCTCT
This sequence comes from Nemophila menziesii, assembly GCA_029959085.1. Classification (NCBI taxonomy): domain Eukaryota; kingdom Viridiplantae; phylum Streptophyta; class Magnoliopsida; order Boraginales; family Hydrophyllaceae; genus Nemophila; species Nemophila menziesii. The sequence continues at coordinate 81,184 of JARWIR010000084.1, read as the reverse complement.
CAACACGCTGGACCAGAGTGCTCCTGGTTTTACAGCACCAAAACCGGGTCCCCGGTTCTGAAAATCCGGGTACCCGGTTTCGACGCTGTTGTCGTGAACCAAGATGCCATTGTTGCGTTGAAGGGGTTGGTACCAGCTCCAAAACCGGGTTCCCGGTTTTGTGAAACCGGGTACCCGGTTTCTCCTGGACATCCAACCTCTTTTTCTTCTATTTTCGCCAATTCGACCCCAAACTCAAGTCCTTTTTACCCCTGAAATCATCAAAAACAACTACCCTTCCTCATTTCTTAATAATAAACACTAAAATTACGAAAATCAACTAATCTAAAATGCAAAAATTTAAAAAAAACTCAGCTAATATACAAGAATTGGCTTTTGTTTAACGTCGTTAAGCTCGACGGGTTACCTCAATCTTTAGTCATTGACATAACCTCCCCAGCAGTGAGTGAGGTTGTCAATATTTGCAAGTCGAAATTTGCATCCCTTCGCTTTTATGCCCACTAGTTTGTCTGAGATAACCTGCGCGACCATGAATGGTCCTATCCAAGAACTTTTTGATTCACGTACCTTTGGGCGGGGGTTCGGTTTCTTCATAGCTACTTCTTCACCTACTTTGAACCCCTTTTTCTTTCTCTCTTTCTTAGGTTCCTTCGGAACCTTCGTGGCACGTGCTTTCTCTTTCTTCTTCGCATGATTGAGTTGTGGATCCTTGGGGTATGGAGGAGCTTTAATTGGTGGTTTCTTTCGTAGCTCTTTCTCCTCCACCCCTAAAGTTTCCACAACACTAATTGGCTTTGTTCTTACCGGTTCCATTACATCTACACGAAAACATTCATCCTTGGAATCCGGAAACTTCATAGGCCTGAACACGTTGAATTTCACCTCTTCGTCTTGGATCCTCATAATCATTTCTCCATTTTCTACATCAATAAGGGTACGCCCCGTGGCTAGGAATGGTCTTCCCAAAATAATGGGGACATTCCTATCCGCGTCGTAATCAAGAATAACGAAATCAGCGGGAAAAATTAACGTACCTGCCTTAACGAGGACATCTTCGATTCGGCCTTCCGGATGTGCAAGAGATCGATCCGCCATTTGCAAAACCATAGAAGTGGGTCTTGCTTCAATATTAAGCTTATCAAAGACTGATTTGGGCATCAAATTGATGCTTGCACCCAAATCACATAGCGCTTTTCCTTTCCACTCATTACCAATAGATATCGGAATTGTAAAGCTCCCAGGATCAACTAACTTTGGAGGTAATTTACCTTGACAAATAGCACTACATTCCTCAGGAAGACCAATCATCTCATTATCACAATATGGCCGTTTGTTGGTGAGGGCTTTCTTCAGAAACTTAGCATACTTGGGTACATCTCGAATAGCTTCTAACAACGGAATATTTATGCTAAGACCTCTTATTTTGTTAAAGAATTTTTGATACTCACCCATATCACCTTTCTTTTGAACTCTCGATGGAAATGGTGGAGGTGGACGATTGATTATAGTCTCATCTTTCTTTTTCGGAACCTCAACAGGCTTCTCCACTTCTTCTACTTCAACTTCTTTATCTTTATTCACCACCTCTTTTTCTTTTCTAACTTCTTTTTCTTTCATAACCGGAAAAGGAGGTGGAGGAAGGTTCTTACCACTTCTAAGATTAATAACTTTACAATCTTCGATTTGTAACGGATTCTCAGTATCACTAGGAAGTTGTCCTTGCTGACGTTGATTGAGCTGTTTATTGATTTGACTCAGCTGATTTTGGAACATCTTCATATTTGCTTCAAGTGCATTTTGTCTTTCTATAGCTGCGTTCTGACGTTCGATCGCTGCATCCTGACGCTCCATCGCTGCGTTCTGCCGTTCCATTGCTTGTGCTTGTAGAGCGATTAAACTTTCAACTGTTTTCTGAAGGGTATTTGCTCCTTCTTGTGGATGGGCAGGTAAAGCTTTCTGGTTCAAATTCTCATCATAAGTATTCTGAGGAGCTTGTCTCTGTACATAATTTTGATTCTGTCCTCCTTGATAGTTATTGTGTGGTCTAGGATTATAGTTTTCACCTTGGGGGCGCGGCTGATACGCATGTGTAGGATTGGCTGCCCCATTAGGATTCGAATATTGAAACCCAGGATGGTTTCTGTTAGGCTGATACCCATTACCACTCGAATTAAAATTACCTCTGTTGGACATGAACATCACTGATTCTTGATTACTCGGACAATTCTCCTCATCATGATCATCAACTCTACAACTCGAACACATATAAACCTCTTGTGCAGCATGCACAGCTACTCTCTTACCCGAAAATCCTTCTTTTACAGCTAAAGTAAGCTGCTTCAATTGTTGCTCCAAAGTGTTTTGAATTTTTGTCTCAAAGGTAGCAAGTTTCTCTTCTATGTTAACATTATTAACACCCTTAACAGGTGTTCTCTCTGATTTCCACCCAACCTCATTCTTGACTGTTCGTTCTAAAATAATTTTGGCATGAGCGGGTTGAACTTGAAGGAAACCTGCACCACATAACGTATCTAACTTTTCTCTCGAAGCTCCATCAAGGCCTCTATAAAAAATCTTTAACTGTTGAAATTCTGAAAAACCATGATTTGGAACTCTACGCAAACACATCTGAAATCTAGTCCAACTCTTACCCACAGTCTCATCATATTCTTGACGAAAATTAGTCAACTCCAATTCAGCATCTAACCTCATATTACTCGGATAATATCTGTCGAAAAACGCGGCTTCCAATTGATCCCAATTGGTTATCTTCGTCGGATCTTGTGTATCATGCCATTCACTTGCTCCATCAATAACAAAAAATTTAAACACAGCGTAGTACATCTGTTCTTTTGAAACTCCTTGTGTGATGTAAGAATCACATATCTGTTTGAATTTTTGTATCGCTCTAAGAGGATCTTCCGCTGGTCTTCCGCGAAAATTTCCAAAGTTTTGGAACTGAGCTAGCATACCCGAATCTGGACGGAATCTCGGAACATTAATATCTGGAGCACCTACTCCTATAGCTGGAGCGCGGAATGGAACTTCTGGAGGGCCATTAGTGAACCACGGATCATGATTCATCACTATCTGGACTGGAGGATTAGGATTTAGTGGTTGAACTTGAGGAATAACGCCTGGAGCTAAAGGTTGGCCATTTGCATCTAACTGGCCTTGTCCATTCTGTTGACCTTGAATAATGATATTCTCCATTCTGTTACTTAATTCTTCTACTTCTAAAGCTTCTCGTTCTCTTCTTCTTCTGTTCGCAAGTCTGATCAACGATTCTGGATTACTAAGGATCGGAGGTGTTGGCTCTAGATCCTTGAATAGCCTTCTTCGCATACACCAAACCTAAAAAACCTGAAAAAGCTAACAAACAAAAAGCGTAAAACTGATAAAATAAAATAAATGCACTTATCACTAAAGGATAAACACCGTGGTCACACGCTACCGTCCCCGGCAGCGGCGCCAAAAACTTGGTGGTCCTTTGTGTGTTCTAAAAATAAATGCAAATGCTAATCGAACCACAACCGCAAGTGTACGGTTGTCCCAAGTAGTAATACTGATAAATCAGATTCGTTCCAAGGACGGATGGTTGATCACAATGTCTATGCAAATAGTGATTGATGCACTTATGAAAATAAAAGAGGATAATTTGTTTGTTTTGGTTTTGTGATTTATTACTAAATAAATGAAAGACAAAATAATAATGCAAGTAAAAACTAAGACGCAAGTAAAATGAGTGAAAACGCAAGTATGAGCAAGTAGTACTTGAGAGACGCAAGGGTTTTCCTAACTATCATTCATTTCATACATTGTTTAAGGGACAAATTTGTAAATTGGTATTGGTCGGGATTCTATAATCTCCTTACCCCCGTCAGGGTGGACTAAGGAGCAACTATCAAATGCTACAAACCCCGTCAGGGCGATTATAGTCCACTCTCAAGTGTTAAAATGTTCATTACCCAATAGGCCATAGGTTTAATTAAGCTCGTCAGAGTCAATAATTTCTAACCTACATTCATTAACTAGTTCGGTACCTAAACCCCCCGTCAAGGTGATCCAATCGCCACTAATTGGAATAGCCTAGATACTAAATCCTATCATTGGTTAATTACGTCAATAATAGTAATTAAAAGGCAAATTAAAGAAAAATACAATTTACCCAATTTGATTTAAATAATAAATATCCCAAATTCAAATGTATAGAATGAAATCAAATTGGGATTAACCCATTATGCGTTCTCAAGCACTATGAATTGTTTAGCTCATATTAAAAAGAAAAACTAAATTAAAATAAATGGAATTCATAATTGATTACAAATAAAAGATAAAAGAAACCTAATTTTCGGAATTGGAATGACTGAGAACGGAGCTATAGACCCACTCCAGCTCTAGCAGCTTCTTCTTCCTTCCTTCTGTTGCTTCTCTCTGGTGTTTTTAATTGTAAAGAATGAATTGTGTGAAAAATAGAAGTCCAGACCTCCTTTTATAATAAGAAAAACGGATTAGGGCTTGGACCAGAAAATAAAAGCCTAATTAAATGTCCAAGCCCACTTTCTAAGCCCAAAATCCCGTAACTGATGACAGGCCTTCACTAAAACTGCTTTTCCCGATGCGTTACAACTCCGATTGACCTCATTCCAGTTGCTAAAGTTCCGTACTTCGATAAGGAATGTTTTCTCTTCAAAGGTCAGCGGCTCAATCAACTCTTAAGTACCTCGAAAACAGCAATCAAGAGCCTGGAAAAATGGATTTTCAGCTCTAAAAATAATATCTTCGGGATTTCTCTTCAAGTCTTGACTCTATCTTTTGATCTTTGACTTTATCTTCGGATTCCTTTCCTAGCTAACATCTAAAAACCTGTAAACTTTACACTAAAAATACCAATATTACGCGCAAAAGTTTAATAATTCAAAAATGCTAGAAATAAAAAGGGAAATCCGAAATATTGCATATTTAGTCCAAAAGTCTATCGAATTAATTAAAATAACACCAAAAATGATGTCTCCTAAGGGTCTAAAATAAGAACAATTAAGGAGACATCAGCCATGCTAAGATTATTTTGAATAGAACAGTAACGAATGACATGGGTTGGAATACCGTGAGAACACCAATTTAAGGTGGAAGAGAAAATAGTGCATTCATTGAGGAACAATTCCCCGCCATGGAGAATAAACTTGAGCAACAACTGAAACAGCTTACTCTAGCTGTTACAAAAAGTTTTGCAGGTAGAAAATCAGATGTTAATGTTACACAAGAAGTTTATGGGTGTTCTAACTGCGGTGTACAAGATCATGATTGGGAGCATTGTCAAAACAATCCAGAAGCCGTAATGTTTGTTTCCAACCGAGGGAACTATAATTCAGGTGGTCAAGGTTATCAACCGAATAGAAACCATCCGGGTTTCCAATATTCAAATCCAAATGGGGCCGCTAATTTGACTTATGCATATCAGCCGCGTCCCTAAGGTAATAACTTTCAACCAAGACCACATAACAACTACCAAAGAGGACAAGGCTACGTAAATCAAGCTCAAAGACAACCTCCTCAAGATGCCTACACCGAGACCATGAACCAAAAAGCTCTACCTGCTCAACCTCAAGAAGGTGCATTAGATGTTCAGCAAACATTGTTGACATTAATCAATAAATAAATAAAATCTCTCCTAGAGCAACAAGCTACATCCGCATAACTTAAAATGTTAGAGAATCAGCTAGCTCAAGAGTCAAAACAATTGAATCAATGTCAACAAGGACAATTGCCAAGTGACACTGAAGAACCCAAGCAAAGAGAATATTGTAACGCAGTGACACTCAGAAGCGGTAAGAAGCTCCCACCACCTCCTTTTCCTGTGATGAAAGAAAAAGAAACAACTGTGAAAGAAAAACTGGTAAAAGATGTGGTGGAGAAAGAAGATGAACCTGAAGTAGTGGAAGTGGAGAAGATTCCGGAAAAGCCAAAGAAGCAAGATATTAAAAAAAAACCCGTCCTCCTCCACCTTTTCCCTCAAGAGTTCAGAAGAAAGGAGACATGGCTGACTATCAGGTGTTCTTAAATATGGTACATGGTCTCAATATTAATGTTTCGTTCTTAGATGCTATCAGATATGTGCCAAAGTACGTTAAATTCTTGAAAAGAGCCCTCACCAACAAGAGACCATACTGTGAGAATGAGATGATAGGATTGCCAGAAGAATGCAGTGCCATATGCCAAAGTAAGTTGCCACCTAAACTACTTGATACTGGGTGTTTTACGATTCATATTTCTATTGGTAAAGAGTGGCAAGGAAAAGCTTTGTGTGATTTCGGTGTAAGTATCAATTAGATGCCCAAATCAATTTTCGAAAAATTTAAGATAGGAAACGCAAGACCTAGTTACATGATCCTACAAATGGCTGATAGATCCCTCGCACATCCTGAGGGACGAATAGAAGATGTCCTCGTCAAGGCAGGTACTTTAATTTTTCTCGTTGATTTTGTTATACTTGAATACGACGCGGATAGGAATGTCCCCATCATCTTGGGTCGACCATTCCTAGCCACGGGGCGTACTGTTATTGATGTTAAAAACGGAGAATTAACTATGCCAATCCAAGACGAGAAGGTAAAGTTCAATGTGTTTAGGGCCATGAAGTCTTCAGACCTCCCGGAAGAGTTTTTACGAATGGATGTACTTGACTTAACTACTCAAGAGGTATTTGATTGCATGAATTTTAATGATATCTTTCAGGCGGCCCTAACACTTGACTTATCGGAGGTGATGGAAGAACTAACCGAAACTGTAGCTACTTTAAATTCCAGAAACATAAAGCATAGGCATCTCTCCTATGAGCCAGTCCGAGAACCAGGGGAGATAGTGTCTAAAAAAAAACCATCTATCGAATCTCCCCCACAACTAGAAGAAAAGCCGCTTCTGTCACACTTGAGGTATGCTTATTTAGGTACTAACAACACTCTACCTGTTATTGTTTCAGCTACTTTAACAGGTCCTCAAAAAGACAAACTGTTGCGTATACTGAGAGCTAATAAAGAGGCGATTTGTTGGACTATCGCTGACATCAAAGGTATTAGTCCTTCCTATTGCCAACACAAAATCATTTTGGACGATGAAAGGGTGCGCTCAGTTGAAGGACAAAGAAGATTGATGCCAGCGATGAAGGAAGTGGTGAACAAAGAGGTGATCAAATTGCTAGATGCGGGAATCATCTATCCCATAACTAGTATCGAATGGGTGAGTCCAGTTCACTGCGTATCAAAGAAGGGTGGCATCACCACCATCTATAATGAACAGAATGAAGCCATTCCCTCAAGAAACGTTGTTGGTTGGAGAGTGTGTATGGATTATCGTAAGTTGAACAAGGCCACCAGAAAAGATCATTTACCTCTTCCATTTATAGATCAGATGTTAGACAAGCTAGCTGGGAGAGAATATTATTTCTTTTTGGATGGGTATTCAGGATACAATTAGATATATGTAGATCCGAAAGACCAACACAATACAACCTTTACATGTCATTTTGGTATCTTTGTCTTCTGAAGGATGCTATTTGGATTATGTAATGCACTTGCTACTTTTCAGAGATGTATGATGGCAATCTTCTGGGACATGATTGATGATTCCTTGAGGTATTTATGGATGACTTTTCTGTTTTTGGTGATAACTTTGAGGAGTGTTTACGGAACTTGGAGAAGGTATTGATTAGATGCAAGGAGACTAATTTGGTTTTGAACTGGGAGAAATGTCACTTTATGGTCCGTGAAGGTATAGTGTTGGGTCACAAGGTTTCAAGTGCTGGTTTAGAAGTTGATTGTGCAAAGATTGAGGTAATCAAAACTATTCCCCCTCCTATTTCTGTAAAAGGGGTAAGAAGCTTTTTGGGTCATGCTGGTTTTTACCGACGTTTTATCAAGGACTTCTCTAAGATTTCTAGGCCGTTGTGTAACTTACTTGAAAAGGACACCAAATTCCTTTTTGATGAATCTTGCATAAAGGCATTCAACGAGATCAAATAGAAGCTTATTTCTGCACCTATTGTATTACCTCCCGATTGGAAGATTTCGTTTAAGATTATGTGTGATGCTAATGATCTTGTAATGGGTGCTGTTCTGGGTCAGAGAAAATATAAGGTATTTCATTCCATTTATTACGCTAGTAAGGTCTTTACAAGTGCTCAAATAAATTATACCGTAACTGAGAAGGAATTACTAGTTGTTGTGTATGCATTCGACAAATTTCGTTCCTACCTCCTTGGGGCAAAAGTTGTTGTGTTTACTGACCATCCCGCGATTAAATACCTTATGGAAAAGAAAGATGCGAAGCCGCGTTTGATCAGATGGGTACTATTATTACAAGAATTTGACTTAGAGATTCGAGATCGAAAGGGTTGTGATAATCAGGTTGCAGATCATTTGTCGCGTCTTGAAGGTTCTGAGTCTAATGGGGGACCTGAGTTGGTAAAAGAAGAGTTTCCTGATGAGAGTTTGTTTTCAGTTTGCGCAATGGGAACTCTGTGGTACACAGATATAGAAAATATTATTGTGAGTGGTTCTTTTCCTCAAGGAGCTACCTCACAAGAGAAAAAGAGACAAGTCCATCGCGCTAAACCATTCTTTTGGGAGGATCCTTTCCTCTACAAAACATGCAGTGATCAGATGGTAAGAAGATGCATACCAGATAGGGATATTCTGTCAGTGGTTGCAAGTTGTCATGATTCACCATACGGAGGACACTTCAAAGGTGATCGTACAGCTGCAAAGGTACTACAATCCGATTTTTATTGTCCTACTTTACATAAGGATTGTCATGAATATGTCAAGAAGTGTCATAGATGCCAGTTTACTGTAATATATCTAACAGAGATGAGATGCCTCGTAACAATGTTCTTGAAGTTGAGATATTCGATGCATGGGGTATTGATTTCATGGGTCCTTTTGTACCATCTAATGGAAATCTGTACATCATACTAGCTGTTGATTACGTGTCCAAATGGGTAGAGGCTGTTGCTCTACCAACCAATGATTCGCGATTGGTGATAAATTTCTTAAAGTCACACATCTTTACTAGACATGGCACGCCTAGAGTTATTATTAGTGATGGAGGTTCACATTTTGTTAAAAGATACTTGAAGGCTGTGTTAGAGAAGTATGGGGTGAGAAATCGTGTATCTACTGCTTATCATCCATAAGAAAATGGTCAAGCTGAGGTCTCTAATCGAGAGATCAAATCCATTCTAGAAAAGACAGTTGGTTCCACACGCAAGGATTGGTCAATGAAATTAGATGATGTGTTATGGGCATATCGTACTACCTTCAAGACGCATGTTGGTGCATCTCCGTATCGCATAGTTTATGGTAAGGCTTGTCACTTACCTCTAGAGCATGAAATGGGTGCCTATTGGGCGATAGCGGAGATGAATATGGATCCTACTTTAGCCGCGGAGAATCGTATGATGAAACTGAATGAACTTGATGAGTTTCGATTTCATGCCTATGAGAATGCTAAACTTTACAAAGAAAAAATGCAAATATGGCATGATAATCGCATTCATGAAAAGAAATTCAAAGTTGGACAAATGGTCCTCAAGTGTAACTCCAATTTCAGCAATTATCCGGGTAAGTTGAGGTCAAAGTGGTCTGGTCCGTTCGTGGTGACCAAAGTTATGCCTCATGGAGCTATAGAAATCGAGAATCCAGACGAGCAACACACCTTTATTATGAATGGGCATCGTCTGAAACTTTATCATGTAGGCGAGGATACCAATCGCAGGGTTGATCCACACCCTGTGGAGGTCAGGTACCTCCTTAAAGCCAAATAGATGCGAGAGGTAACCCGTCGAGCTTAACGACGTTAAACAAAATCCATTTCATTGTATATTATTTTATTGCTTTATGTTTTTCAATTCCTAGTGTATAATTCTAAGTAATTGTCGAGCGGTAGTGTCTACTTTTAAAAGAAATAAGAAAGGTAGTGTGTTAATGGTGCAGGAATTGAGTGGGTGTGGTGGTCCTTTGTGTGTTCTAAAATAAATGCAATAAGTAAAGAGAACCACAACCGCAAGTGTACGGTTGTCCCAAGTAATAATTGTGATAAACAGATTCGTTCTCATAGACGCATTGGTTGACTCTAATGCTTGTCAGATAGTGATTAATTGCACGTAAAGCAAGTAAATGATTTTAAGATTGGTTGTTTGTTTTTCTAATAACTAAGACAGTTAATTAAAAGACTAAAGTAATGCAAATAAAGACTAGACGCAAGAAAATAAAGTGCTTACGCAAGATGAGAAGGTAGTACTTGAGAGACGCAAGGATTTCACCTAATTATCATTCATTTCTTACATTGTTTAAGGGACAAATTTGTAAATTTGTATTGGACGGGATTCTATAATCTCCTTACCCACGTCAGGGTGGACTAAGGAGCAACTCTCAAGTGCTACGAACCCCGTCAGGGTGATTATAGTCCACTCTTAAGTGATTAAGTTTAAATTACCCAATTGCCCATAGGATTAATTACGCTCGTCAGAGTCAAATAACTTCTATCCTACATTCATTAACTAGTTCCGTATCTAAACCCCCCGTCAAGGTGATCCAATCGCCACTAATTGGAATAGCCTAGATACTAAGTCCTATTATTGATTGAACAGGTCAAAAATAGTAAATTAAGTGCAAATTAAAGAAAACTACAATTTACCCAATTTGATTTAAATAATAAATATCCCAAATTCAAACATTCGAAATGAAATCAATGGGATTAACCCATTATGCGTTCTCAAGCACTAATTAAGTTTAGCTCATAATTATTAAAAAGACAAAAACTAAATTAAAACAGAAAGAATTCATGTTCTTCAATTATATAAATAAAAGATAGAACCTAATTAAGAATCGGGTTTGGCTGTGATTTGGAGAAGATGACTTTCTCCAGCTCTAAGCTTTCTCCTTTTCCTTGCTTCTGACTTTCTCTCTGGACGCTCTCTTCTAAGGATGATTTAATTTGAAGAATAAAATGAGAGGTACTGAATAATGAGGTCTAAAGGCCTATTTATAATGATAAAATCGGATTAGGGCTTTTACTTAAGGATTAAGTGAAAATTAGAAAAGCCCAAGTCCACTAATTAAGCCCAAATCCCGTAACTGCTGCACCACCTCCACTAAAACAACTCTAGCCGATTCGTTATAACTCCGATTGACCTCAAATCACTTGCTAAATTTCCGTAACTCGATAAGGAACATAATCTCTTCAAAGGTCAGCGGCTAAATCAACTCGTAAGTGCCTCTAAATCAGAAATCTTTAGCCTATTTTCCAGATTTGCAGCTTCGAATAATATTTCTCTTCGGGATGTATCTTCAAGCTTTGACTCCATATCACGATCTTTGACTTTATTCTCGTGTTCCTCTCCTAGCTAATATTCAAAACCTACAATCTTTTCACTAAAATACACAAGATTACGCGCAAAAGTTTAATAAATGAAAAATACTAGAAATAAAATAGGAAATTCGGATTATTGCATATTTAGCCCAAAAGTCTATCAAATTAATCAAATAAACACCAAAAATGATGTCTCCCAAGGGCATAAAATTAGAACAATTAGGGAGACATCAGGGTGCTAAGGAACGAAAAGGAAAAATTGGATGCACTGACCGGTATGCCGGTGGAGGAAAAACACGAGCCCTATGTCTAAGGCTCGGGTTGTTTGCTGAGAGGGAGAAAAAATTAAGTAGTCGCACTGGTATACCGGCCAGATTTCTGGTATGCCGTCCAGAAGGAAAACACGTGCCATCGGGTTGCTCGACTCGGGTATTTTGACGGATCGATATTTTTCGAGAAACAGCGCACCGGTATGCCGGTGATACGACCAGTATGCCGGCGCCCAAGAACACGAGGCATCGGGTAGTGGATTCGGGTTTAATGCGGAGAGTTACAAGAAGGGGAGACCTCCAGCACCGGTATGTCAGCGATTCCACTGGTATGCCGGTCCGTAGGTTGGTTTTGAAGAGTTTGTTGCCTTATACACTTCTTACCTTATCAAGAGCAAACCTTAGCCCCTCCAATACGAATTTTCCAGCTCCTAACCTTATAAATAGACCTTGAAGCTTGATTAAACCTCCACAACAAACACCATAACAATAATAATCCTCTCCTCCTTCCTCCATAAACACATATTCTTCATCAAATTCATCACATTACACCATAAAACACCATCAAGCTCATCAAGATATCAAGAATTCTTCCAAGAATCATCAAGAAACCTTCTTCTATCATCAAGTCCAAGCAAGAAACTCAAGCTACACCAATGTTTCTTAACTTTATTCCATCTTTGGTGTAACTTGAGTTTGGGGTCAGTCAAACATGACAAAAACAGCTGATGCTATGGATTATAAGAGGAAGTGTTCAATCCTGGGGAAGAACAAATATTTGCCTGGATCCATAATTGAAAAGGCCATCAATCTTGATGAGCCTATTGAAAAGAAGATAAAGGTAGAGGCACCAACACAACCACTACACAAGAAATTAACAGCTAGGATGAAGGTACCATCAAGGCCCAAAGAAAAGACACAAATTCAAGATCAAGGTTCTTCTTCTTCCTCTTCATATCAGAATAATTCTTGCACACCCCATGGGCTTAAAAAATTGCAACATAAAGTCAATTATTTAAGAAAATAAAACAAGGCACTTTGGGAGGAAATTGCACAGATTAATTCATAATTGGGTGAGGTAATTGAGATCATGGATAATGATAATTATTCTTCTTCGGAGGAAGACATGATGGATATTTATGGCCAGGTACCCCGTTCTAATTCTTCTTCGTAATTGATGGTAGGCACTAGGTAGTTTAGTTTTTAATTTTATTGCTTTATTGAGTCTTTTTCGAGTCATGAGTACACGACTCACTTTTGAGTTTGGGGTGGGGTTCATTGCCTCATCCAAATTTTTTATGTTTTACATGCTTTCAATAAAATTAATCTTAGGGTTGCATTGACTGTAGAGTATTTTAAATTCCCCCATCAAGCATGCTTTTTATGAATTTATGATAGAAAATAGTTGATTTTAGAAGTTAGTGTAAACCGCACTTAGATTGCATGCAAATATGAGATAATTGATAGGAAGGATTAATGAACAATGCAAAAGAAGTAAACTTGTGCTTAAGGATAATGAGTGGCTTGTAGAAGGTGAGATCTGAATGAGTAGAGAACCCATTTAGGCATGAACTAGAGGCAAGTTGTGTAAATAAGAAGATGATAGAGGCAGTTCTTTGTTAGCCCTTTGAATCCTTTTTGGCCTTCTATCCCTGAATTTAATTATATCCTTCTTAGCTAAATTTTTAGCCTTTAAGCCTTTCTTTTGTCGCCACATTATAAGCCAATATCCCTTAAGTTTGTTAGGCATTACCATATGACCCGCACTTGAATCACGATCCTGAGACTTCCTATCTTGAGCTTGAGTTTGGGGTGGTGGGTCCACTATTATGGGAATTTACATTGGGTTGGGATTTTTGAGCTTATCAATTGTGCTCTGTTTATATTTTTATGATGAATCACATGTTTATTATATTGTAACCTTTTGCCGGGGTAAGAGTAAATGAAAAAAAAAGAGAAATATGAAAAGTTATGAAAAGAAAAAAAATTGAATGAAAAAATAGCATGATATCTCAACATCAAAAAGAGAGTCATAGCTATACAAAAGAAAAAAGAATAAGAAATTTCATATGAAAAGAACATATATTTGGACCGGCAAAGAGAATTTTTTTAGGTGAATCATCTTTAGTGCTTATTGGGTTAATCTGGGGACGCTAAATTAGCGTGTCAAATGGGTTGAGTGAGAATGTTATTCGAGTGTAAACTCAAGCTCTTGGACAGTTTGTTGATGGTAAGTGAGGAGAGAGCCAAAATCTCACTTCAAATTAACCAAATATACATATCATACGTCCCTCAGCCGATATTAAAACCGTTAAGACCTCGTGATTCCTAGATACATAGTGAGTTAATAGGGAGTATTCTAAGTGGAGCGTTCAAAGCAAGTAAAGATCGAAGAACACCCTATAGCCACCATCTTGAGATAAGTAGTAAGCGTAACCTTCTAGCATTGTGAAATTAATTTTGGATTGATATTATTTTAAGTTTGATTTTGCATGATATGTGCATGTGCATATTAAATATCAGATGAAACTATATGAGATTTGTTTTAAGTTGTGCGTTGGGAATGTTTACTAGATTCTATCTTCTGCGTTCACCTAAAAGACCTTTGTTTTTATTTTACTTTGTCGGGACGACAAAGGTTTGAGTTTTGGGTCTTGATGTCTCCCTATTTGTTCTAATTATTAGTCCTTTAGATACATCCTTTTAGGTGAGTATTTGACTTGTTTTATAGACTTTTATGCTTATTTTGTCATATTACACTTTCTCCCCTTGGAATTAGACTATTTGCATCTTTAGAGCTTTTGTGCGTTAATTTGATTATTTTTAGTGCAAAGTTAGTAGGTTCTTGAAGTTAATAAAAAACCACTACAAGGAGGAGAAGTGATAATTAAAGTCTTAAAGTATTTTTAGTGTGTTAGGAAGTATTTTATTCAAGTTTCTAATTTTAGAGTGCACTTTCTTATTTCTAGTCTTGAATTATTGATTTATTAATTTTTAAAGCATATGCGGTTTAATTATTTATTTATTGTGAATCTTTAAAAGATATATGGTAATTAATTAGAGACCAAGTCAAGTCTAAGAAGTAAAGAAAAGAGATATACATGGAAATACGAAGATTAAGGAAGGATATATGCAAAGAAGGAAAAGATAAAGCTGCTAAATAAATCTGAAATTCCAGCCACGTTCTAAAGACGAGCCCATAACTTAATATTGGATAGGAATTTCGGAGAATGGTCTGCACCAATGGATAGATATTTCCGAGACAAGTGGTTTCGACTATTGGAACACGTCAAACAGATAAGTATTGAAGGAGATATGACCAAAACAAATCAGCAGCAAAATCTTACCTTTCCTAGATTTTAGGGCTGCAAATTAAAGAGTTCTTGACTTGTCTTCCACTCCAAGTAAATTAGAATTAGGACTTCCTAACACCTATAAATACACCCCTTAGCCTCCTCTTTACACACACTTCAGAGAATTACACAAGAGGTTTAAGGTTTTCAAGTCAGAGCAAGAAGGCAAGGAGAAGCTAGTGCTGGAGGAATCATGTTCTTCCAACAACAGTCATCCTACCCTTTAGGTTATCAATTTATCTTTTGTTTTTGAACATGAATTCATTTTATTTTTTTTCAGTCTTTACTTTTATCATGAGCTAAATTTCCATATACTTGAGAATCGCAATAAAGGAATGAACCTTAATTAATTAATCTATGTTTTGAATTTGGGATTGTTATGATTTAAATTGAATTGAGTTTTATATATTGGATATTACTTTGTTTTCATTAACATTTATTTTAGGAACAGCTAGAAATATCTTTTAGTATTTGGGCTATTCACTTTAGTGGCGAATTGATCATCCGACAGGGGGGGTTTGAATACAGACTTAGTTAATGCCCGTGTAATGTCCGTTATTGACCGACATGCTTAACTAATTACATAGCAAAAGAGGTAAATTCATATCATCCGAAGAGGCATAATCGCCCATACAGGGGTTTATAGTACTTAAGGATAGCTCCTAGGTCCACCCGATGGGGGGCTAGGAGATATTAGAGTCCCGACTAATATTATTATTCCAATTCTACCCTTGAACATAGCATAGATTATATTGATTATTTGGATTCCTTGCGAGACTCAAGTATCTCTCTTATCTGAAGTTAGTCCTTTTATTTGCTTTATTTCTTTCTAGTTAATTAATTTAGAAAACCAAACAAAAATCTTTTCCTTTATTTTTCTGTTAAGCAATTATTCTTACTACTTGATTAATACTAGAGTTATACCTAATCCGTCCCTGAGAACAAAGTTGATTATCATATATTACTAGGGACAACTGTACACTTGTAGTTTGTGGTTCCTCTAGTTTATCTTTATTATTTCTAACATCCTAGGACCCACCAGTTCGTCACATTATCCAAGTTCCATCACCTGACCGCTGAAATAGTTTCTTAAACCCAACTTCGAGAGCCAGAAACCTAGTATATAGTTCTTTGGTATATTCCCCATTGGCCTCAATGGAGGGAAGTACCTCGAGAACGGCAAGGTCTAGTTCATGTTGTTCAAGTCATATTAGTGGCTTTTGTTCCCAGCGTTTGTAGTTGGAACTATTAAAAGACTCCAACTTAGTCACGTCGGGATAAGGCCTTTGCGTTCAATTATGAAGCAACTGCCAAGATAGGAAAAACCCTTCTAAAAGAACAACCAGTGATATTAAAAGAATATCTTCTTAAATTGTTGGAAAAATCTAACAATATCACTAGAACAGTAAAAAATGGATTTTATAAAAATATATTGCAAAAAAAGTAATACAACCACTATTACACGAAAGTGGAATAACAAAAATATAAATGTATCCAAAGTTTGTAATACTACAACTATAACATGGAAAAATAGACAATCAGAACTTACATGGAAATTTAGAGAAAAAATAATAGATACAAATACACATAAAAAAGTGTAGTGGCGTTAAAATGTATATTCCAAGAGATCCGGTATCTCTAACAATTTTATCACTCTAATCTCTATGTCAAAAATGATTTGACTAATCATAGAGAAAAGAGTTTCCTATTTTTCTAAATTCTTACTTCTTTATATTCTATTTTTTATTCTCTCTAGAATAGTTTTTTCATATTCTCTCTATAATAATTTTTCATTCTCTCTAGAATTATTCTTTCTTATTCTCTAAAAATTCAATTGACAAAGTCACTATTTATGGAGAAATTGACAAGACAAAAACTGTCACATAAATGCCTCTTCAATGCTCATTAAAGCTAGCCGTTTCTTTTACCAAGTTTTAGTAACTCCCGTAACAGCTGAAATAATAATATTTTTATGCAATCAAGAATCATTATTCCTTCATCAAGAAAAATGAATTATTTAATATTAAGTCATTTCCAACTGTTTTTTCCCAAATTCTAATGTGTGACTTGAAAGGATTAATAAAATAAATTGCCTATTATTTAATAATTCCAACCATTTTTCCATAGCTTGGTTTGCAATATGTATAACCCTTGATTTCAATTTTCCTATTGTATGTTATTTGTGATTGAATTTAATTTATTTGAGATTTTACTTTATAATTGTTTTTGTGTTTGCCTTTATTCCAACTCTAATATTGATCACGTTAGGACTGTTCTTAGTAGTTGGATTATCACCCTTCAGGGGATTCAATACAAACTATATTCCTAGTGCTTCGTACTATCAACCTAGTTAGTCAAGATTTTTAAGCTTGATAACCCACCATATATATTCTTTCACCAGCAAATAATACAAAAAACTAGCAAATTCAGTTAGCTCTTGTTAAGTTTATGCTAGAAAACAGACTTAATTTGTACATAATGCTTGCTTAAACATTATATCTCGTATAGATAGGAATATAAGTCCTCTTTTTTACCGAGTAAGCATCACTCCAGATTTTCCCTGAGCTGTAGAAGACCTAAATAGGGGCATTGGGAATTTAAGATCATCTAACACGGAAAAACGGCAATAATATCCACTTACTTTGGAACATGCAAGAGAAATAGGAGTTAATTGACAAGGCACCAATTAGTAAAACGAAAGGATTGGTTATATCTATAAGATCTTTCCAAAATCTAGTCGGTTATCATGACTCTTGGTATTGTTTCATCTCATTGTTGACCAATTCGTTTGTATTGTACTTCATTTCGAGGCAAGAGTTTCTATCCATCTTTGAGAATTAGGCAACCTTTATAGTGATGAAAGAGAAAGATTTAGCCTCTAAGCCTAAATAAGTAGAGGAGGTTGAAGAAGAAGTGATTGAGCCAGTGATCGTGAAAGTTAATCTTGAGAAGATATCGTTAGTTCAGAAGAAGAAGAAAAAGAAGAAAGAAGTTGTTAGTGATAATCGTCCTCCCACACCTTTTTCTTCACGTGTCCAATATAAGGACAATGACAAAGAAAACAAAAAGTTCATAGTCACGGTGAAGAAGTTGCATATCAATTTGCCGTCTGTGAACCTATTATCTGTACTTTATCTTTATCTTATATATATTCTTTCACCAAAAAAAAAAAGATCTAACAAATTCAGTACGCCCTGCTAAGTATATACTATAAATCAGATTTGTACATAATGCTTGCTTAAATATTATATCTTGTATTGATATGGATATAAGTCCTCTTTTTTACCAAGTTAGCATCACTCCAGATTTTTCCTGAGCTATACAAGACATAAAAAGGTCATTGAGAATTCAAGATCACCTAACACGTACAATTGGCAATAATGTACACTTACTGCTGAACAAGAAAGAAAAATGGAGTTAACATAAATTTTACTTGATAGGGAAGAAATTAGTAAAACGAAAGGTTTGGTTATGTCGAATAAAATCTTCTCAAAAATCTAGTCGATTACACTAATTATGATGACAAATATGTGAAATAAGGTATTATGAATGAACTCCTTGCTTCTTACCCTTACTCTCAAAGTTTCTTTCTCAAAAATATGATAAGTGATATGATTTGAGTCTAAAAACATGTATATATAGTACTCAACCACGTTTTAGCTCAATTTGGCCAAATTAATTGAGTCAAAAGTGGTCCAATAGACTCTTCTAAATCTGTACAGCTTTGGGTCTTGTTAGTATAACATCCATACATTTTTCCAATCAACTCCAAATTGGAAATTGTTTCTTCTCACGTGATCTAAACATGAATGGATATCTTGATCTCAAATATCGATGATCATAATATTCACTAATTATGAGTTATGGTCTTCAAAAGTCGACGGAAACAATTTTCCTACTATTCTTGTTGAGTTTCAAATAGACTTCTTGGCTTTTTTTGTTACTTTTTTAGGGTTTCTTCATGACTGTTTGACTTTGTAGCTTCATATTGGGGTATAATATAATCCATATGCCTAGGATTTTCACACTTAACACACAAATTATCTCGAACTGCTCCAAAAATACATATATTGCCCAAGATTAGCTAAAACGTAGATAATGTCTGATAAAAGGATAAATCCCACAATGAAACATCAAAACCCAACCCAAATTATGTATCTTAAGTATCTAAACTATCACAAAAGGATAGGCATCATATACTCTTTTCCCAATAATCCTAATGTGATTCTTGCACGTGGGATTATCAACAACAGTACGCCTTTGACTTTATTTGGTGTTTTTACCATGGAGGAGATATTGAATCCTGCCCTTTAGAAAAAGGTCTTTATTTCTTTTGACGCGTGTGATGTCATATAAGTAGATTTTCATTGTGAGTGTTATTTTACGGTCAAATCTTTAGATGTCTCTTCTTAGTTCATATTCGACACATTCATGATTCCCAACACCAACTGTAGTCGTTTGATTAAAGCGCAAATAGATGACACCCAACAAATGTAATTTATTCTACTAGGTTGTTGGAATTGAACTTTTGTTTTGTGTTTTTTCACTTTATTTTGTATGGGGCAAGATCACAAAGATGGATGTTAGAGTTGATAATAAGAATCAGTTTTGGAACGAAATAAGTAATACTAAAAAAATAATTTCTCGGGGAGACAGATGCTATGTGTCTAATGTCTATAGATGCATCATAGACAGTGTATATGGACGGGTCATGGGAGATGGATGAGAAATTTATCAAACAGCGAGAAACTAATGTCATATAAGTTGAACAAGATGAGTAAAAAAACATAGTAGACGTGCCAAATTTATTGGAGAGAGCTGTAAGATGGGTGGCTAGACTAAGCTAAAACCTATTGAATAATATCAAGGCGATCATATATATAAATGGTTGAGGCAGGTGGGTCAGAGGCAAGAGCAGAATATCCTTCAATAGTAGTGGTGGCATCAACACAAACATTTTTGGCCTTTAAAATTTGGATTTAAATAGATTCCCTTGAGAATTTCTTTAGGGGTTGATGTAATACTCGTTCGATGATGTCCATATTTTACCTTTTGTGGAATCGGCATACTCGAGTCGGGCAATGCATGAAAGAGTGACTAATCTCATTTGGGGAAGTTTGATTTTTCCTTGGAGCATTATGAGGCGTTGCTAGTACCATACTAGATGATCGAGACCTATATGATCGAAGGTGAGTTTCCTCAGATATGAGTCCCTGAATAGATTGTTCCAAGGTAGGAAAGAGTGTGTGGTGGAATAAAGAGACACATACTTGCACAAAATCATCATGAGGAACCTTGAGAAAGTACACAGGGTGCCCTCCATCTCTCCACATAGAAATTTTATTTATATCTTTATTATCACTCCAAGTGGGTTCTGTGTTGGTGGTTGCGGCGGCACATAAGACGCATGATTGCTTATGTGATACTGGTTTTTTGGGATCTGGAATCGTCTTTATGAGATCTTTCGTCTGGTATGTTGTTTGACTATATCATGAGATAGGATGAAGACGTTATACGTAATTTCATATTCAAAATTATTTGTGGAAATTTTTTAGTAACGATTTTGGCGATTTCGATGGTGGAAATAATACGATGACAATGGAGTAGTAGTTCTGATACCATGTTAAATAATTGAGAGATTTGTTTTATTATATAAATTAATAATTTTATTATATAATAGTTTTGTGTTTATGTAGGAGAGTATTGGTTTGCTCAATAAGAACGTGTCTAATCTAATCGACCTATTACGATATTCACAATATACACTAGCTATACTTACAATATATTGAATATACACTAACAATAATTAAGATATACGCAAATCACTTTGGACTCACATTCATTTTAACTCTAGGAAAATGCGATCACATGAATTCTTAAACTTTAACCACCAGTCCACCTATTTGATCTATTAATTAAAAAGAGTGCTTTAAAATTACGTAAACTTTTTTTTGGATACATGGGTGGTCTAGCCAACTTGCACGCTCCTACGAGAAATATACAATCCTCCTTATGCATACTTAGGTTCATCCCCTACTTGAACATTAAATTCTCTTTATCTTCGGGCTAATTATTAAAAACTAAATTTTATGTGAAAGTTAACCACTTTGACTATCACTACAATTGATTGTACAACTTGGACTACTATTTTGTAGAAAAAAATCCTTGATTACTCTCTACATTTCATGTAACAATTCACACATAGAAGAAGATTTATTATTGTTTTCAAAATTGATTGTTCAAGAATAAGCTTAGTTTATTTTTTGTAAAATCAACTTCTGGTTGATTTGCGGATATAGAATTTAGGAGATATATTGTTTTCTTTTTAATGACTGAAGTTTTACATTTCTAAACTTTTTTCTTCACTATAACAATTAGTATCATAGAGACTATATATAATGTGGCAACACTAAAATGGCTTCTAATGATGTTTTTAACGGTAACATTTATTGCGGCAACACCAAAATGACCTCTAATTTGCAGCTAAAGATAAAGTTAATAGAGACAGAAATAAATAATTTGCTACAATTAGATGTTTTTAAAGACGAATTATTGCGGCAATTAAATAGCTGTGACGTTTCAGCTAATATTAGCGGCAAAATTGAGACTTTCATTAGCAAATTTTTTTGCCGCTAAAAGTAACATTTTTTGTAGTGTATACCTTATAGACCGTTATGTTAAACTTCAAAAATTCATGATTTAGGTTATATTACATTCTTAATTGAAGATAAAATAATCATTTATCACTATTATTATAACCATAGGTTAGAAATTCTTGGGAATTATTGGTTTTTAATATTAGGCGCTTAAATTAAAATGATACATAGAATTTAATTTAATTGTAATATAAATTTACAACAAGAAAAATGTATGTACAATTCTGTATTTACTAATTTCTAGATTTCTATTTTTATGTGCATGTTGGTTAATTATATTTCTCTGGTACTTGTTGAATGCAAAAAAAGAGAAATATACCCTAGAATAGTACGATATAGTTGATTAAGTAGCATAACTCTAGACGTGCAATTTATCATTATCTATTCTAAATTCTAAACGTAACTAAGGGTGCGATTAGTCTCATGCTCAGAGAAAGGGCTATTGTTTTGGTATGTAGCATTAGTCTGCGCAAAATTTTTGCTGTTCATTTCCAGAATTCTTGGTAGCAAAATGTGTTGGGTTAACAGGCATCTCAAGGTAAAAAAAACTTGTATGTCCATCCTTACTCAGGGATTTATCTATATGATAGACTTCTTAATCCTTTTAAAGCCTATGAATATTATTTGTTTTGTTTAAAATTTCGATTAGCACGCTGAATATATCTGTTTTACAAACTATAATTCACCGTCAGGGTCTGAACTTATGTACTTTATCTTTATCTTATATAGATTCTTTCACAAAAAAAAAATCTACCAAAAACAGTGAGCCCTGTTAAGTATATACTATAAATTAGATTTATATTATATCTTATATTGATATGAAAATAAGTCCTCTTTTTTACCAAGTCAGCATCACTCCAGATTTTCCCAATACAAGACTTAAATAGAGGCATTGGGAATTCAAGATCAGTTAACACGAACAATCGGCAATGATGTCGACTTACTGTTCAACAAGCAAGAGAATGGAGTTAACATTAATTTTACTTGACAAGGTAGCAATCAGTAAAATGAAAGGTTTGGTTATGTCGAATAAAATCGTTTCAAAGATCTAGTCGATTCTCACGATTCTCAATATTGTTTCATCTCATTGTTGATCAATTCATTTGTGGTGTACTTCATTTCATATTGTAATATTGTATAGGATGAAAAATTTCATCATCTTTACTCTCATGGTGTCTCCATTAATTATTGATATGTTTAATATATCTAGGCTGGAGTGTATTTATTTCGGTGACCTTTTTGAATAATAGGCAACCTTAAAGTATGAGGCCTATACGAAGATGTGTTTATAATATTTAAACTTATCGTAATTGTGTTAATTTGAATTAAACATAATTTAGTTTTTTGGTAAACTTTTGTGCAGATAACTGCTTTTTCATCTTTTTGTGCAGTTAAGTTTAGTATAAAAAAGAAAATGTACATTCAACCAAAATTTGTGCACAACCTTCGAAAATTGCAGTCATTCAAACATTTAATTTAACATCAAAACCCAAGAAAAAATCACAAAACCACTACATATTCATTACAAAAAAAACACAAAAAATTAACAAAACCGACAAATCATTTTAATTAAACAATAAACAAACAAAAATCACAAAACCAGCTTGCCTTCAATCCAGATCTTCAAAACACGCCACTATATCTGCAGAATTAGAGAACATAAGCACATTAGCACTCACAATTGATATTTGAAATATTAATTAAAATTGCACAAAGAGTAATAAAAACACGTGAACACTGCACTCACATTAGCACTTTAACACTTTCGTGCACAAAAAAATGTGCAATAACAAAACACCTTTTTTTGGGTAAAAAATAATAAAACACCTTAAAACTATATTTTCTCGTCCATTAAAAAACTGCACAAAAGCTGTAGCAAAAATAACCTTAAAATTGCACTTTCGTGCACCTGAAAACAACACAATAGTGCAGTAATTGACGTATTCTTCACCGAACCAGATACGATAAAATTTATACCAAATCATAACCAAAAATCCTAATCACAGTTGTACACAACTATAAAAAACAACAGGTGCCACAACACACCATAAAATATTATTTAACAGTATATGGGACCACAAATATTCTGGGCTTGTTTTGGATGCAAATCTAATTGGAAAATCTAGTCGAGGAAGATTTGGTCTAAAAAAGTGATGTCTTTAAAGCGAGAGTTCCGAAAGGAGACAATGAGTCATGAAAAGTAAAAAGGCATCGTTATATGAAAGGGTATATTAGTAAATTGGCATTGCTCTGTTCACAACTGACCGAAAAAAACAAGTTTAAAGAGCTTTTAATTGTTTATTACAGTTTATGGTCAAAATCACGTACTAGAAAATAGTTAAAGGGGGTCACGTGCACTTAGGCCATCATGAGTTACACTTGAGTTCAGTGTCTCCAATTAACGATTAGAAGCAGAGAATTGTGTATGATGACTGTCACAAATTATATAAAAAAAAGTGCACATACCTTGAGTACTACCCGTTTAGATAAACCTTCTACGGGGTCTCTTGTCTATTTCTCTTGCGTCCGCATTTGGATTTAGCGGACTGATACTTTTTTCCCACTCTCCTGCAAAAATTAAAAATCCAAATAACAAAGTTAGTTTCAATTGGATCACATTTTAAGAATTAATCGAATTATTTACTGGAAGAAAAAAAAATTACCTTGCAGCAGGAGCAGGAGGATCCTCAGGTGTTTCCTGCAAACAAAGAGAGATATACAGAGCATGAGAAATGGTGAGTCAAATGTTTAAAATTAGATGAAATTGTATTGACTTACTTGAGAAGCATAGAGGTCGAAAAGAGACGGGTCATCAGAAAACATTGAAGCAAGATCGCTGAGCTCATTGAATCTTTCGAAGTCTTCAGTAGCCTCTGGAACTACAGCAATAGGAACTGGAACAGGAACCATAGCTAGAACCGGAGCAGGAGAAGGATCTGGAGTAATAGCTGGAGCTGGAGCTGGAGCTGGAGAAGGATCTGGAGTAAGAGCTGGAGCTGGAGAAGGATCTGGAGTAGGAGCTGGAGCTGGAGCTGGAGCTGGAGCTGGAGCTGGAGAAGGATCTGGAGTAAGAGCTGGAGCGGGAGCTGGAGCCCGAGCTGGGCTGTGACTTTTACCTTTCACAAAACTTTTACAGCAGGGACAAACGCCGAACTGATCTGATGGACTTGAATTCAAGTCCACCACCAAATTGATGCCATCATTCGATCTGATGGAGAACTCAACTGATGGAGTATTATTTTTCGACATATTCCGCAGATCTTCTCTCCGACACAGGTTTAAAAGCAAAAGATTTTTGATTTCCTCTCTTTCCTCCGACAAATAATATACGCCGCAGAACCTTGATTTCTATAAAGGGATATATATATGTATGGGCCTTCAGTTAACTACCGTAAACCCTAGCTATAATAGGCTTTAAGATTTTCGGTAACCCATATAACCGGCCCAATTAACCTCTATTAAATCTTAAATGCAAATTAGGACCTCGGAAAAAAAACACATTAAATTCCTCTGACCACAATATAGTGAGGATGTATTTCGGACCAAAATATAGTGATGATATATTTCCGACAACCTACAATTTGTACATCTCGGACATGAGTAGCTTTGACGTAATACTCAACATTATGCACTCAATTAGTATCACATAATGGAAGGCTTGAGATACTTTTCCATCTATTAATCAGTTATAACTTTACTGCATTCTGTTAGTTTATTAGTTGTCATGTATCTTCATTTAATAGCTATAGCTAAAAACTTCTTTTAGGCAAATAACTAAAAACTTAATGTATATACAAATATGCATTCAAGGCTGAATAAAAATCTATTTCAGCAACTCTCTTCTTCGCCATATTTATTTTTAAAGAAACAACAAGATCATCAATTAACTTGTTGTCTTTCTTTTCATAAATTATAATCATCTTTTGTAGAATATCCTACAATTTTTTTCGCATTAGAAGAACATTGAGACTGAATACAGGGCAATGACTCACATTGTTGCCAAATTTATGTGGTTAACCTATCTTCTGAATGATCTCAAAGTGCCTCTTATCACTCCCCTCTTCTAGGTGTGGACTACTACTTTGTTAGATTTCACGTTGCTCTTACAGCTTACATACATACTTCCATTAAGTAAAATGTTAAAAGAGAATACTAAACATACTTCTCCAGCTGCAATCTGTTAGTGTATTAGTTCTTCTGTATATATATATTTAACAGCTGTAAATCATTTTCAACAATATACCGTTATGATTGATATGTATGTATACAGACTGGGGAGCAGAAATTGTTTAGTCCTATGTTAAAACAAGTCAAGCAACTCAAAGGGGTATATACATATGTATATATATGATAATAAGTACCCTAACAAATGCTTATATCTTTGTTAGATCAGAGGTTTTACAATCTATAGACAAAAAACATGCCAATTATACAACATTCTTTATTAGCGTATTCAATAGTTGTCTACATAATCTTTTATCCTTCATTACTTGTTTTTACTCCTCTAATCCAATTCGAACACACCCATTTCCATACTAAAAGTTACCATCTTTTACACAATAAGTGAATTAGTACACAGCTAATATGAACCAATAGAGTAGAATCATGCAAGAAAATCTAATCCCATATTTAAAAAAAATCACAAAATTAGATGGGCCAATTTTAGGCATATACCTTTAAATGGGAAATTAATGAATCAGCTTTTTACACATGAGATGCTAAATCACATGCTTGACACAACTCTTGAACCTATTTCTATATAGTTTCTTAATATTGAGACGGAAATCCACAGATTTCAAACTTAACACCCAATTAAGTAAGTATCTTAACATGGATATATATAAACTTGCTAACTCAATTAAATAGCCATACCTGATGAAGTACCTTCATTTTCACCAATAATAGTATCTGTTTCATATTCTCTATACTGTTTATTATTGAAGTCATCCATCTTAATGTAAAAATTTCATATATTGCTCAAAAAATTGATTAGGCTATGCTAAATATCCTGTCTTCTCATCACTTGTAAAAGCTGGAGCCACATCACATTTAGGACCCCACATTTTAAAATAAAATAAATAATCTACCCCTATACAAAAACATATATTATTAGCTTATTGCCCCACCCCTAATTTTCAGAATCTTTCTTTGCAATTTTCTCATTACATAGGGACCTATACTGCAATGAAGTCAGAAATTTATTTGTGGTGCACCCCTTTCCCCAACAAAATATCCGGGCTCCGCCAATGCATATAAGGTTATGTAGTAATGTAGCTAGTTTTCCCACAACTTATCTTACCTAACTCTTTGTCATGTGTTGACAAAGCCCTTAATTTTACAAGACTTGAAGAAATAATCAGAAACACAACATCATCAACCTTAAGCATTTTTTTCTTCGCTATATATTTAATTATTCAGTCGCATCTCCATATCAACAAGTAAAAGCTTCACTTCAATTATCCAAATCACTATCTTAATTCAAATCTTGAAAAAAAAAATCCATATATTTGAAGCTTAATTCATAAATACTCAAGAATCTCAAAATAACACACATAACATTACAACCGAGAGAGATAAGATTAAAGAAAGTACATATATACAGCAACAATTTAACGTTAACGACTTCACCTTGATGTACGGAGGAGTGCTGTTGAAGTATTTCTGCGTGTTTATCTTTGAAGCCGAAGGATTTTTTAATTTTATTTTTAAGTCACCCAATTTTGTCATTTTTTTTACGTCGATAAATTTATTTTTTGTAAAACGTTCTTAACCTCTTGGTTTTTCTGGAATATTTAATCTCCTCAAATTGCTCAATGACGGTAGATTCGAAACCGTGGCTTGGTTATTTAGAAGAATTCGTACTAAATGAAGAACCCTATGAGCTTTGATTGGATTTTAGTAGGAGTTGTTTTTTCTAATTCAAACTTGTGTAATTAATAGTTGTGGAAAGGGGTTGTGTTTACTGTTATATGCCTTGAAATGCGTGTGTTTGTTGTAAAAGTCCAGGATGGTGAAAATAGTGTGTTGTTTAAATAAAAGGGGATTTTTTTTTTTTTTTGGGGCATAATAAAAGGGGATTGACTCATTGGATTTTGAAGATTAATTTTATGGCCTATAAGAAACATGTCACTACTATTGTTTCTGTCTTTAGAGAGGATTCACATTTTCGCTAAAGACAAGCAAAAGACTTCGTTATATACTGGTTTTGTCTTTAGCAAGGACGGGTCTTCGCTAAAATTTCGTCAAGAAAGACAGACAGTAACTCACGACGACATCTGGTGTCGTGAGACATCTTATTAATTGCGACGACTCCAGGTCTTCGCTAAAGATAAGGTCTTTGAAGAGTACTCGCTAAAGACGGGTTCAACTGGAGGACTAAGTCCTCGCCTTTGTTGGTCAACTTTTTAGCGAGAACGTTTGACTTTATTTTTAGCGAGGAAACTGTCCTCGCTAAAGATAATTTTTTTTACAATTTTATTTATTTATTTGTTTTTTGTAGATTTTTGTATTTATTTAATTGTTTATTTATTTATTTGTTTTCTTTTATTTTGTATTTTGTATTTTTTCTTTTTTTTATTTTCTTTTATTTATTTAATTGTATAAAAGAAACGAGATGAAATCATAAAACTGAAAACTGAATTATAAAATAAGCGGGAACTAGTAATTACAAAGTCAAACAGAAAAAAAGTCAAAGTCAAAAGTCAACAAATAGTCAAATATCGTAAAAAGTCAACCTAAAGTCAAACAACACAAACTAAGGATTAGATAAATCATCTTCATTTTCATCTTCATCTTCCTGGTCCCTAAGTTGGAGTGGCACCCCGGATGGAGTGGTTCGGGATCGGGATTGGGATCGGGAGGTACCAGCAAGAGCAGCAGAAGGATTGCCGGATGGAGGCACAAGTACTGTCTCATGTCCACGTTCTTCTTTGCATCTATTAAGTAACGTGATGGCCCGACTCATCTGGGCGTCTACCGCCTCCTTCGTGGGTCGTGTACTAGCTGTGAAGGTCGAGGATCGAGTCAGGTCATCTGGCATGGGGTCCTTGCCGATGGAGACAAGGAACTCGTTTAGCGACCTCATCAGCCACTCGTAGTCCCTCAACATCGTCTCGCTGACCGGATCCCAGGCATTATCAGTCGTCCTCTTCTCCGAAAGCGGGTGCCAACTCCCGGGATCCAGTAGCGGGTCCCTCTCCCCAACCCTACTCGCGCCGCCTCGATGACTGAGTCAACCTGATCTTGTTGCGTCAAAGAGGGTGTACACGATAAATCGCCGTTTTGACTCTGCGATTCCCGAACTTTATTTTCGAAAATTTCCTTAAGCGTGTCCTGTACAATAAATAAAATATTAAAATATAATTTGTAAGTATAATTGTTTGCTTATTTAAGTACTTACGTTCGATCTCTCGTACTCGGGGCTCCTCCACCCATTAATTTTCTTGATCCCCCCGATTTCGAAAAAGAATCTTTTTATTTTGGCTAGAGACACAGCTTTCTCGTCACCCTCGGCCACTCGAGGGGGTTGACTACTCCCCTCCCCCTGTTATAGTCAAACAGTCAAATAAAGATATTTAAATAAGTATTGTAATGATTTTATTACCTGCATCAAGGTATCCCTCCTCCGTGTGTGGCTCATAGAACCCGCCCCGTTCAAATTCTGCAGCAACTTCCTATTGGTTTTATTTACTTCAGCTTGGTGCTATTATTTAAAACAACACACGGAAAAAAGAATGTTAGTCAATAAAGATAATATTTTATTTATTACAATTTAAAGTACAACACTTACCTGAGCTCCCTCCCTCCCACATCTTTAAAGTCAGCTCCCAGTTATCCGGTGTCTGATCATCGGGTTTCGCCCGGGACTCATAATATTTTTTCTATATTCTGTTCTTGTGGTCGCTAAATCCCTTACGCACTTATTAGTTATCATAACCCGTATATCACTCCAATCCGGGTGGGCCTGCCACTTCTCTACCAAAAAGAATTCATGTTTACAAATAACTCAAATTCAATATAATTGTATAGTACGACAAACTAATTTAAAAAAAAAATTAGTCGACTTACTCTAAATCGTATCAAAATATTTCTCCGCTCTTTGGCGGGGACATCTGACCAATGCTTGAAGTATAAGGGAACAGGCTCCCGAATAGTATGGTTGATCACTTGAGTCACGTGATGGGAGTATTGTCGTAAGTGCAAAATTCTATCGGAAGTCTCCCTCCATACTTTCGCTTCGACTCCTGCACTGAAGCAAGAGTTGTCTTTCCCCTAGGCTTTTGTGCCTTATTCCCTGTTTAATGTTACGATTAAAATAATATTTTAGTCAAAATTATGTTTACAAAGAGAGAACACCCGGTGCGTTTCAACCCCCGATCGGATTACTTAGAATTCGAGT
The DNA here is from genome assembly GCA_029959085.1 of Nemophila menziesii. Taxonomy (NCBI): domain Eukaryota; kingdom Viridiplantae; phylum Streptophyta; class Magnoliopsida; order Boraginales; family Hydrophyllaceae; genus Nemophila; species Nemophila menziesii. The sequence goes on along the minus strand of JARWIR010000084.1, from coordinate 51,141 downwards.
GGGATCACGTCCATCCCCATCACCATCGTGTCCTCTGAGCATCACAGCTGCCATCTATGATCAAAATAATACAATTTTACCACTAAGGCCTTATATAATTTTAAAATTACAATTTAACCCCTAAAGTTTTAAAAATTTCACTAAGGCACCTAAATTTTATAAAAAGTGCAATTTTCCCCCTATACTTAAAAAATCCACTAAGGCCATAAATGTTTTAAAAATAACAGTTTAACCCTAAACTTTTAAAATTTTCAGTAAGGCACCTAAAGTTTTAAAAATTTCACTAAGGCACCTAAATTTTATAAATATTGCAATTCAACCTCTAAAGTTTTTAAAATTACACTAACTCACCTAAGTTTTCTAAAAAAGTTTCTAAGGCCCTAAATATTCTAAAAATTGTAACTGTTCCCCTAAAATTTATTAAAAATTCACTAAGGCACCTAGTTTATTTTAAAAATTCACTAAGGCCCTAAATAATTTAAAAATTGCAATTTAACCATAATTTTATTAAATTACTCTAACGCGCCTAAATATTCTAAAAACATCTATAAGGGCCTAAATATTTTAAAAATTATAATTGTACCCCTAAAATTTATTAAAAATTCACTAAGGAACCTAATTTATTTAAAAATTCTCTAAGGCCCTAAATAATTTAAAAATTGCAATTTAACTTATAACTTTTTCTAAACTACTCTAAGACACCTATATTATTTTAAAAATTACAATTCAACCCCTATAGTTTTAATACTTATACTATGTTACCTAAATTTATTTAAATTTCACTAATACACCTAATTTATTTAAAAAATTCACTAAGGCCCTAAAATAATTTAAAAATTGAAATTTAACCCCTAAATTTTTTAAATTACTCAAAGGCACCTAAATTATTTTAAAAATTACAATTCAACCCCTAAATTTTAATAATTACACTAAGGCACCATAATATTATTATAAATTCACTAAGGCCCTAAAATTTTAAAAATTACATTGTGTCCCTAAATATTTTAAAATTATAATTCAACCCCTAAACTTTTAAAAATTACACTAAGACATCTAAATATTTTAAATAATTCACTAAGGCAGCTAAACTTTTAATATTTGCAATTTTACCCTAAAATTATCTAAAAACTACAAAATAGCCCTACATTTATTTTCCCAATCCAATTTTAACTACAAATTTTACCCAAAAATCATTTAATTCCTAATTATATAAAAAAAATCACAAATCCAAACTAAAATATATTCTTCTACTAATGTTTTCTTATAATTAAATACCTAATAAATTAGCTAAATCTAACCTATTGCGCTAAAAATTTAAATTAATTTCTAGAAATGGAAAAAAAATTTAAAAAAATGTTGGCTTACATACCTTCTTTGCCGAGATTGTGGTTGTTATCAAGTTATTGCATCACCCCATAACAAGAACGCATGAAAAAACCCAAGTTAGTTTCTGAAAAAGAAAAAAATTGAAAAATCGAGTGATTTTCTTGTTATTTACCTTAAATGATGATGTTGGAAGGTTGGGAGTGATAATCTTGATTCGCTGGAGCTTGAAGGTGTTGGAATTGCAGGATTGACGTGGAGAAGAAAAGGAGCAGTTGTGGGTTTTTGATGAAGTAATGAGGAAGAAGAAGGTCTCGGCGGTTTTTTTAATAAATCGATTAGGTCTTTAGGGTGGACGTGGTCCTCGATAAAGAGGATGTTCCCCGCTAAAGATAGAAATGTTGGGAATGCATGAACTTTGACCGCCTTAACGCGTGTCTAATTTTTGGGAAAAGGCTTCAGCGATGAAAAAGTCCTCGCTAAAGATCAATTAGTCTTTAGCAAGGACCATGTGGTGGGTCCTGGTGTGTTATAAAATTAAGTGCGAAAATAAAGGAACCACAATTACTGCAAGTGTACGGTTGTCCAAGTAATACTCTGATAAATCGGGTTTCGTTCTCAGGGACGGATTAGGTTCAACTCAAATAATCAGATAATAGAAATAATTGCTTGACAGGAAAGTAAAATAATATGATTTTTGTTTGGTTTTTCTAACAACTAAAGATGCAAATAAATAAAGACTAAGAATAAATTAACGGAAAAGATATAATGCAAATAAAAGACGACTTCAGATATGAGAGATACTTGAGTCTCGCAAGGAATCCTCCTAATTAATATAATTTATGCTAGGTTTAAGGGTAGAATTGGTATTAGTATACTAGTCGGGACTCTAATGTCTCCTAGCCCCCTGTCGGGTGGACCTAGGAGCTATCCTAAAGTACTATAAACACCTGTATGGTCGAATATGCCTCTTGGGATGATATGATTTTACCTCTTTGGCTATGTAACTAGTTAAGTCCGTCGGTCAATAACGGACATTACACGGGTATTACCTAAGTCTGTATTCAAACCCCCATGTCGGATGATCACTTCGCCACTAAAGTGAATAGCCCGAATACTAAAACCTATTTCTAGTTGTACCGAAAAGAAATACTTATTAAGAACAAAGTAATATCCAATATATAAGACTCAATTCAATTTAAATCTAAACAATCCCAAATTCAAGACATAGAAAATAATTAATTAAGGTTCATCCTTTAATTGCGATTCTCAAGTATATGAAAGTTTAGTTCATGATAAATTTAAAGACTGAAATTAAATAGAAAGACATCATATTCAATTATAGAAAAGAAATGTATAACCTAAAGATTAGATGACTGTTGATGGAAGAACAGAATTCCTCCAGCTCTAGCTTCTCCTTTGCCTCCTTGCTCTGAAGTGTTTGACTCTCTCTCTAAGGATGTTAAGAATTGTGTAAATTGTGAGAGGTGCTGAATAATGAGGTCTAAGAGGTGTATTTATAGGTGTTAGCAAGCCTTAGGTCGAATTACTTGGAGTGGAAGACAAGGCAAGAACTCTTAAATTCGTAGCCCCAAAATCTAGGAAAGGTAAGATTCTGCTTTTGATTTGTTTTGGTCATATCTCATTCAATTCTTATCCGTTTGACGCGTTCCAATAGTCGAAACTGTTTGTCTCGGAAAGCTCTTTCCATTGGTCAAGACCATTCTCCCAAATTCCCAATCAATCTTAATTTATGAGCTCGTTTTTAGAACGTGGCTGGAATTTCAGATTCATAAGGCAGCTTTATCTTTTCCTTCTTTGCATATATTCTTCCTTAATCTTCTTATTTCCATGTAAATCTTCTTTCCTTTACTTCTTTGACTTGACTTGGTCTTTAATTAATTACCATATATCTTTTAAAGCTTCACATTAAATAAATAAATAAACCCCATATGCTTTAAAAATAATAAATCAATAATTAAAGACTAGAAATAGGAGAGTGCACTCTAAATTAGAAACTCGAACAAAAATACTTCCTAACACACTAAAACACTCTAAGACTTTAATTCTTACTTCTCTTCCTTGGATTGGTCTTTCATGAAATTCAAGAACCTACTAACTTTGCACTAAAAACAATCAAATTAACGCATAAAAGCTCTAAAAACGCAAATAGTCAATTTCCAAGGGGAGAAAGTGCAATATGATCAAATAAGCATAAAAGTCTATCAAATAAGTCAAATATTCACCTAAAAGGATGTCTCCAAAGGGATAATAATTAGAACAAATAGGGAGACATCACCATGTCATCGCTAAAGCCTTTTTTAAAAAAAATAATTTCCTAACTATTTTACTTATGTATTATACATAACTAATTTTTCCATTTTTTATACTAAAATTAATTCATAATCAGTATCTGAAACAAGTATATACCATATATAACACAATTGCACGTCATAATCAAATATAATGAAAAGGATTAACTGTTTAAGGGTTTAGACATATAAATTAATATGAGGAGACTCTATCATAACACAATTAAATGAAATGAGATCAGAATAATTCAAACTTAGAAAAATTATGAAATACATGACAAATTTCATAATAAAAAAGAGCTAAAGAACTAATTAGTCTTGTCCCCGTCATCAACTATTACAAGTTCATCGTCACTATCAACATATATAGTTTCCTCATCAGTCTCGTACTCTCCTAAGGTGTCATCATAATCTTCGTCATCAACGGGATCAGCGGGTTCCGGTACAAGGTTAAAAATCAAAAGTTTGATCTCTATCCCTTGTCCATTCGCCAATTCAAACACTGGATATTCTGAATCCAAGTTTGTATCAGCTAACAGAATATCAATTGGATCTAGACCAGTGGAAATAGATTAAGCACCAAATAGCTCGGGACTCCATCTGTGACGGTCGTTTACTTCCCAAACTACTTTCCACCCCTTTTCCACCTTCTTTGCATTAATTTGATCAACGTAAAAGACCTTTTTGCTTGAGTAGCTAAGATGTAGGGATCTTCAGTCCACCAGAAAGAACTTGTGTTGATAATTGTTGCTCCGTGTTCTGTTTTTCTCAGTTTCTTTTTTCCATCTGTTTTATACCACGTACACTTAAACAACAAAACTGAACAACCACCACAGAATTCGACCTCAACAATGTTGACCAACTCACCATAAAAAGGATCTTCACCTATAAAATTACAAAATAACTAGTTTATATACAAACACCCAACTATAAAAAACAAAAGAAACAAACCTGTGATTGTACAAACTCCGTAATCTTGAGTAACTCTCTTTTCACCCTTTTCACGCGTTATCCATTTGACCCCATTAACAACGCAAGAATCATATTTATAGACGACGCTATTCGACATGTTAGACAACAAGAGCAACTCTTCTGTAGCAGGTGGATTACCTTCTTGTTCCATTACATACACCTGCATACAAGGTCAATTATTAGTTGGAATAAAGTCAACTTATTTTGTTGACTTGTATACCTTTTTCCTGAACCATCAATCTCTATCAGTGACAAGAAGTGAGGACTTGTGTTCCTTAAAAAAACATAGTGATAATAATAGATAATATAATATTTAAATAAACGGTAAATATGATTTTAATTAAATACTTACATCATATAGTGCTGGATCTCGTTGCAATTATGAAGGATGTACCAATCAATGTGGTCCTTCTCTACGAAGGGTATATATCCAAAAAAAAATTTACCTATCGGCTTGCACTGGCTCTTAAACACTGATATTTCCTTGCTTTCAGGAATCGTCTCACCGTATCTGCCCAGGTCGTGGAACTTTGTACTTTCTTCTCGAAGGTATCGAGATATAAAAGACAAAGTTTTCTCTACAGCGTATACCTCGGCGATTGAATTCTCTGGCCTGGCCGGATTGCGAATATATTCTTTTAGTTTCTTCAAGTACCTCTCAAACGGGTACATTCAACGCATCTGAATCGGGCCTCCTAAACGATCTTCCTCGTACAAGTGCACAACAAGGTGGATCATTATACCAAAAAAAGTTGGAGGAAAAATAATCTCCAACTTGCACATAAGCTCGATCACCTTAGACTTTCCGGACTTCAATTCCTTTTTACTCAGGTTCTCCTTACAAACATTTCTGAACACGTTGCACAACCCAATAATCGGATGACTAATGGATTTGTTGTCGATTAACCCTGGAATACTAGCCATGAATAGAAACTACATAAGAATATGACAGTCATGGATTTCATACCGATAATCTTCCCCGTGTCACTCTGAACGTTGTTCCGCAAGCTAGAAGTAAAAACCATCTGGAAACTTGTGCACCTTCAACCACTCTAGAAACTCTCGTCTCTTATCGGGTGTCATCGCGTACTTTGCACGTGGTAGAATGGTCTTACACGTGAGTCGATAAATAATCACAAATCTGACCTAATGTTCATGGCTTGCATATCTTTCCTCAACATCACGTTATCTTTGTTAATTTTCCCATCTAAACCAACAATTGTGCCGAGAAGAGCATCGCAAACATTCTTCTCACAATGCATCACATTGATGTTATGCTTCAACAAGTTTTTCGACCAATACGGTAAACGGTAGAATATACTATTTTTTTCCAATTCGACTCACGAGGCCCGGTTCTCTTTGCCACCTTGCCAACAAAGTCCTTGTCTTTTCCAGGAAACATAATCGGCAACCCATCTAACTGCGTCTGAGAATCTGCGGGAATATGTTTTCGTGGGGAGGCCCTATTATCGGCTTTAACGCACGAAGAATCGTCTTTCCGAAAATTATGCTTCAGAGGCAACCACCGTCTGTGATCAAAATTAACAACTCCTTTATTAACCCGCACGGAAGGAGCATATTCCATGCATTCGGGAAAAGCTAAGTAGCCTTGATCCGACCATCCTAAAGTGTACGATTGATGTCTCCTTTTTTGTTCTAATTATAAGCCCTTAGGAGACATAATTTTAGGTGATTATTTGACTTATTTGTTAGACTTTTAAGCTTATTTGGTTATATTGCGATTTCTTCCCTTGGATTTGGATTATATATGTTTTAGAACTTTTGTGCGTTAATTTGCTTGTTTTTAGTGTAAAGTTCTTAGGTTTATGATTTGATGGATTATCAAGACAAGGAGAAGAAACGGGAATTAAAGTATTGGATTGAGCGTAAAAGTCAAAGACAAGAAAAGTTGATTCTAAGAAGATATTAAATGGGAAGAAAATCTGGAATGGTGTTACAAATCACTGTTTTTGAATATCTTAGCCACTGATTCAGCCTTGGAGTATAAACTGACGATAATAGAGCTTGAAGCCAGAAAGATTTAGAAAGTTGAACGGAGTCATTCCGAGTCCGGACGCAAAAGTTACAGCTGTTTTAGTAACACCTACACACCAGTTACGGGATTTCACTTAAGGATTGAGCTTTTATTTCATTTAACCTTTTCCTTCCTTAGTGTAAAGCCCAGTCTGTTTTTCTCACTATAAATAAGCCTTAGACTTCATTTTCTAAGATATAACTCATATTACAAAGGAGAAACACGCCAGAGAGAAGTCAGAGAAGCAAAAAAGGAGAGAAAAAGCTAAAGCTGGGGAATCAATTCCTCCAACAACAACCATATCAATCCTTCAATTAGGTTCTTAATTTTATTTCTGTAATTGACAATGAATGCTTTTAAAATAATTTCTTTCGTTTCTAATTCAGCTATGAACTAAATTTAATTGTACTTGAGAATCGCATATTGAGTTGAACCCATTCTTGATTGATTTATGTTTTTCCGATTTGGGATTTTAGAATTTAAACTGAATTAGCTATTTGTGTTGACAATTATTTTACACTTGAACTATTATCTTTGGAGTCGCGAACTAGGGATACTTATTAGTATCTAGGCTATTCAATATAGTGGTGTATTGATCACCTTGACGGGGGGTTTAGATACAGAACTAGGTAATTTCTGTTGGTATTCGCCAATGACCTTGACAGGCTTGACTAACCAATAGCCAAAGCGGTAAGAACTTGAACTATCAGAGAGTAGTTTTAATCATCCTGACGGAGTTTAGAATACCGTAGGAGAGCTCCTTAATCCACCCTGATGGGGGTAAGGATACTTTAGAGTCCCGACTAGCATATTTATAGCAATTCATCCCTTAACAGAAAACATTAATTAGGAAAGTTTGCGGTGAAACCCTAGCGTGACTCAAGTACTACTCTCTCCCTTGCATCTATCCTACTTATCTACATTGTTTTTATTTCAGTAATTTATATTATTTGCACTTTAGTCCTAGATAACCAAAACAAACATTATATCATTTACTTTTCTGTATTTGCAATTAAATCACCATTTGATTCACACTAGAGTTGTACCTATTCCGTCCCTACGGACGAATCCGATTTATCCGTTTATTACTTGGACGACCATACACTTGCGGTTTGTGAGTCCTCATCTTTATCATTTATTTTATAACACACAAGGACCCACCAAGTTTTTGGCGCCGCTGCTGGGGACAGTAGCGTGTGACCCCGGTGTTTATCCTTTAGTGTTTAATTGCATTTTTATTTTCAGTTTTACGCTTTGTTTGTTCAATTTCCCGCTTTTCTAACATTCACCATTTACTTTTCAATACTTTAAGGGTTCTAAGATCTTTAAATGCTAGTTTATTCAAGATTTTCTTACATTAACTTCAATCCACTCTACTTTATCATTTTTTTTAGATTTTATTGTCCAATTTTCCAGACTAAATATAATTTTTTTCTTAAAGTTGTCAAATGGAAACGATTCATGAGTCAATCACCCTCGAAAGTAATTCTTGTTATTTCTATCAAATATTCAGTGTCTAGTTTAAACCTTAAGTCAGATTTCTCAGATAGACAATTGTAAAAGCAAACACTTGTGTTCAATTTTTTTTGATAAATAGACTGTTTTATGTAATTAGTTTGAGATAGTGTGTATGGATAATTTTTCTTGATGCTTCTATTTGGCTAAGCAATGAAGTTGTCTATCTTTCTTATAGTTAGAGTTTCACTATTACAATTATAACTCCACCATATAGTTTATAAAATTTTGTTTCGGTAATTTAATTATTGAATAGTCTGATTAGTTTGACATCGTATATATAATATACAATTCTTGAAAGGTGAAGTTATGAATTTTCTTGAATGTAAGTGGAATCGACCATTTTAATAAGCTTAACACTAACATAATTATTGAATGTGTTTGCGTGAAAAATTGTTAAATAAAATAAGATTGACATTAGTAGTAATAGTGAAAAAATGTTTTTGGGTCTGACCATTGTAGGTGTCTATAATGGGTTAGCCCGGCCCATATTATGTTATTTATTATTTAAATAACTATATATAAATTACTTCAAGGAATTTATTTCATAAGAATATACATAACACATATTTTAGAGCTTCTTGCTATTCACTACTTTATACTTGAGAGAAACAAAACCATCAGAAATTTTTCTTAAGATCTCTTCAACATATAATATTAGATCTAGCGGCATTTATGTTGTGGAATAACAATTTTATTCGTCACATAAGTAGATTTAATACCGGAAAGTATTTCAATTCGTAATTCGCATTAGAGGTTTGTCTGTAACGCTTCTTATACTACTAATATATAGTATCGGAGCATGGGTGCTTGGTTTTGAAATGTTATTCATACAGTATATGTTTATATACATGTTTACATCTAAGATTTTATATGTTCTAAATTAATATAATTTTATGAAACTTGTTTAAATTAAATAAAATTTATATATTTGTGTTTTCCTTGTTTAATGAATACTTAATGTTTTGGACGGTTGGAGAAGTTGACTATAAACTACATCTTTTTGGCATTTCAAAATGAAAATGAAAAAAATCAACAATTTAACAGTTATGTGGGTCAAAGTGTTAACCAATAAGTAGTTAGCGTAAGTGACGCTAACTGCTGGGCTATATGTGTTTTTTGGTTATGTTTATTGTCATTTTTAAGATGATGGCAAATGATATATTTTCTGGTGCAATAAAATAGAATAATTAGCTAGTAGTGTATACTTCACTTAGCGGATACAAGAAATGCCGCATTGATAGGGATGATGATTATTCTATATTTTTGTGGTTGTTTGTAACTAGTGGGTGTATACCCCCTTTTACCTACAATATTGGGTCAATACTCATATATATGTATTTATTTATGGTGTTCATATCCACTTGTATGCATAATTTAGTGGGTACATACAAACTTGTCTGTATTAGGTATTATATTAGTTATTTCTAGTACTAAATTTAATGTTTTAGTACCAATTATCATCAATCTTCCCCATATCGGTAGGTGGATAAGGCTCATGTTTTATTAAACTATTTTTATATTTTTTGATTTTTTTAAGCCTATGTGAGGCAAATGCGAAATATTATGGCCTTTTTTCATTGATACATGTAAGAATACATTTGTTTATCCTTGTTTTTTCGATGGATTAAACATCTTTTTAGCAGTGTTTAATACCATATTTACTTTTATGTTCAATGTGAGTGTTCAAACCCCCACAATTGTTAGTGACCAAGGACCTATAAACAACAATCAATATAACACTAAACACTAAGCACTACGTAAACCCACAACAAACTAAACTAAGAACTTTGTAAACCTAAGAAAAACTAAACTTAATATGTGAGAGTTTAAAATGAAAACCTAATTATCTAAGGTGGTTGGTTTATACCCACTGATTACTTGTAAACCCACAAGTTAAAATTTCCCTTGTTTAGTCCTCACTGACATCGTTTTCAAGGCATTTTATAACAACATACTGTAAAAACTTGGTGTGTAATACTATACATCTAGGTAACTTATAGATTAGTTGGTACTTGTTGTCTCTCAAAACGTGATATAAAATCAACACTAGAGAGGGAGACTCCCAACAAGTGTACGGGTTGTTGACAAGTGATAACTTGATAAGTGTGAGGTATCGTATCCACATGAACTAAGTGTCCGTTTGGAAGTGTTTTTTTTAGAAACACTTAAAAATGCTTTTAGATATTTAAAAGTATTTTAGACCCTGAAGAGCATTTTTAGGAAAAGCACCAAATAGGTGCTTCCTAAAAAAGCACTTAAAATGATTCTAGATTTCAAAATTATTTTTAATAACTTTTTCAAAATTTAATTTTTCTTCTAAAAGCGCTAGTGTACTCTAATATAAGCACTTCCGAACGGACCCTAACAAACTTGAGATAAATGTGTTCAGGAAGTAAAATAATGTAGAGTTGCAAAATAAATGAAAAAAAAAATATTTGTTGGATTTTTGTTTAAGGAACTAGATGCAATAAAATATATATGATTAACAAAAAAATTAAATTAAATTGCTAAAAAGTTAAGAAAAGATTAGAAGTATGCTTGATTTTTTCGGATAATCTTCCTAATCAACTATTTAATCATTATTTGATATATAGGACGGATTGGACCTTTCACATTTGATAGGATTCAAAAGTTTTTCTTAACTTCTTTCTTTAGCTTAGCTTTGGAAGGCAGTCTAAATACTATTAAGGGATTTGGGTAAAGACACCTTAGGTAGTGACCTTGGCATTAAAATTATAACCCTATTGACTATTTAACTAGGCAAAACCTCTCGTTCCACTACCACAAAACTAGATGCTACACTGATAGTGGTCCCGAAATCCGGCCCCCCTCTGTAGTGTAAGCTAAAAGGAGTTGTTGGCATCAATTGAAGGAATATTGCAACTCAATTATATCTCATATATAATTCGGCGGAAACAAAATTGCAATATAAAACCATCTAGTTGCGATTTAAGGATTTAAAACAAAAGGAAAAGTTCGATTACATACCTTTTTATTCGAATTGTAGGAGAATCGAATTTACCAGCTTCAAAACCTTGAAGCCTCCACGCTTTGCACACCGAGCTTGAGCCTTGCTTTCAGAATCAAAATTCTGACTTGGAGAGAAAAAGACCTTTGATTTCTATGGGTTTTTTTCTTGGAAGAAAAACTGATGAGAAAGTTATGTACGTATAATGATTCTCATTATACTTATAATAACTTTTAGAGAAGAAGGTGAAAAGACAGTAACTGAAATGTCAGCAACGTACAATGAAATTAATTATCTTAATAATCAGGTCCATTACCCAGTTAAAATCGATTTAGACCTTTTACATTGTACAATTGACTTGACTAGTCTAGCGGTAAGTGATGCATTTCACTCTATTAGAGGTACGTGGTTCGAACCACGAACTAGTTTGTATTTTTTTCCTTTTCTCTTTTGTCTTAGAACGGTCTTATAATCGAGGTTGGCGTCTAACAACACTCCCCAACGACCGGATAACGTGAAGTAACTCTGTACAAAGAACCCGGTGAAGGATTATACAGGTATTCCCTCCATCTTTACAGCTCCGGATTATCTTGGGATATGGTACAACTGTCAAATCCCATTTAGAAAATCAACTACATTACACGCCGATTATCAACGATTGACGAATGACCTAAGAAACATCTTTCTTCATTCATTCTATCACCTTGGCCAAGGATTTGATACAATCGTTATAATCTTATGACATTGTAGAGCTCAATCTCTTTACCTAGAGTTGATAGATTCCATCTTGACTCATCCCTAGGAGCATATATACTTAGTTGTGTCCAATATCCTTTCGACTAGCATTATGACACACTAGTAGTCCAGTATCAAAACACAACAAGCATATACACCACAGTAGTGATGATCTCAGGTCAAAGGATTACAAGCATGAAATTCCTTCTAGAGATTAACCTACTTGACAGTTCAAGGTAATTAACCATTAGGAATCTCTAGTTTTTAGTCGGTTCGATAATCTCATCTCTATGTGCATTATCTATGCACCTAACTCGGTAAACGAGAACTACCGATATTTATCCAATAAATACTTGTTAGCTACATATTAATCTAACCGGATCATAAAGGTACTAACTCGATGATCCTTTGATTAAGAACTGTTCAGGTTAAGTCATATGGGATAGATTCTCATTATCATAACTCCTTATAATATCTCAACCTAAACTTAACCAAGGATCCGCAATTATAATAAAATAAATGCCTGTCACAACATATAAAGAAAACATTTCCTTTACAGTAAAAAATATAAATCAAAGTATGATCAACCACTAATGTTCAATTTTATTACAAGTCGATGAGGGTATAGGACATAATTCCAACATTTCTTCTAAAACTAAGGGAACAAATTGGACTCTTCCGAAAATTATTTTAGGACCTGAACTCACTTGCGGGATGGTGTCTTTAATCCAAATCAACCAGGGACTAGATGTGAAATTATTGAATATAAGGGAGCTGCTTTTTCAAAAAATACTTATAAGGGACCTGGTGATAACAGTTCTATTCATAGTGCTGCTATTACTAAATATAAGAAACCTGCTGCTTCAATTCTCCTTCAAATAACTTCTCGAAAGGGGCTATATGGGTTGTTAAAAATTCTGGCTTTGAGCTACAAAAGAAGGTTAATTTCCCTCCTGGTGGACATATTATGTCTAAACATGGGGGCCTGAGAGATCAATTCTTATATGCTGAAAGAACTCATGTGCAACAAGTTATTAGAGGAGAATTTCGCTCTTATAAAACTGACTTTGAACGGGTGTATAATCCTAATCATCTTCGTTTTGAATATAACCATTTCGATGGTGAGATGATTGGCACTAAAAGAGAAGAAGAGCCGTTCACGTTAGTTAAGAGCTGCAAAACAAAAAAGCTTGAGGTGAGAGCCAATAAAAATACGCATTCGAAAAGGTTATTGAAAAGTCTCAGGCCTCGTAATTGGAGAAGAAGGGAAATGTTCGATGGATACAAAAATTATAAGGGTGCGAACCCCCCAATACGCGATGAGCTATACAACAATAATTATAAGGGGTTCTTGCGGGACCCACACTCGATAGGGGATCCTCATCCTCTCCTACCACTTTGTATTTTCTTATTCAGCTGTTACTTATTGTTGCTATCTGTGTTTCAGCACTTGATAACTCAGATTTATTTAGCTGTTGATTATTCTGTTTTTTATTCGTTAGTTCGAGATGTCGAGTTTCAAATGCTTGAGTTGTCATACTTAGGGAGTTCGTGAGGTCATATTTAGGGCGTTCGTGATGTCGAGTTATTGGTGGTTGACATGTCGCGTTTTGAGGTCCTTTTTGTACTTTCAGAACAGTTCTGCTGGTCACAGGTCTTTTATCCTAGGGACTAAAGCGCAATTTCTTAAAATTTTTGGTGCTTCTTCTCCTAATATCTCAACTTCAGAGCCGATTCTTCTTTGTGGCCTAGATGCGATTTGTGCAGCACCTTATTTTATTAACACTCTGAGCTGTTTATACGATGTACTTTTATTCAGCTCCTGAGGTGGTTCTTAAAGGCATTCTTAGAAGCTCCAGGTCTTGTTTTCTAAATTTATATTTTTAGGGACCGGAGATGCAATTACACTCTATCCAATGCCTGATTCTTCTTATTGCCCCAATATATACTCAGTCTCTTTTTTTGGAAGATATATCGCTCAAGATGACCTAGCTTTGGTGTTTAAATCTCTGGGGACTAATCAGCAATTTTTGAAAATTGCAGCTTTTTTTAAACTATTTTTGTGCAGCTCGTGTTGTTGTTCAAAATTTTGTGCTAGAGATCCGGGTATTTGTTCAAGATTTCGTGGTTGTGATTTGGGTTTTAGTTCGAGATTTCACGGTCATGTTTCGGGTTTTAGTTCGAGATTTCGTGGTCATGATTCGAGGTTTCGCTTGAGTCGCCTTGGTCGAAATTTGATGCTTCGTTCGAGGACTATTCTATCCTCTTTTATATTTTCAGGAGCTGCTAATTTAGATATTATTGTTGTCTCAGATGGTGACTCAGTTTTAAAGGAAATAGGAGCTTTTTCTCGTGTGACTTATGAATTATTCAGGGAGAATCTATGACGGCTTATTATGCATTTTATTGAAATTTTTCATCAGCTTTCTTTTTACGCGTAGATCTTTGTTCTGTCATGGGTTCGCTAGCTACTTGTTCTTCAACTTCTTTTTCTTCCAAGTTAGATTGTTTAGGATTAGCCACACTTGGGTTCTCTTTCCTCTTCATAATAGTACTGACTTCTCCAACCTTGGGCGTAGAACTCGACTCCGAAATCTCAATGGCTTTGTCTAGAGTAGCTCCAGTTCAAGTTCTCGAATTACTTCTCGTCTTACGATTATAGCACAAGGAATCGATTCTGTTTGTCATCTCAATGCACCCTATGCCTTTTCTAAACCATTTTCACAGATAGTCTTTGTTGACTTCTCAACGGCATACAAATAAAAGGTGGGGTTCGTAATGTCTCCGTATTTGTTCTAATTATTAGCCCTTTGGAGACATCCTTGTATGTGAATATTTGACTTATTTGATAGACTTTTATGCTTATTTTTGTCATATTACGCTTTCTCCCCTTGGAATTAGACTATTTGCATTTTTAGAGCTTTTGTGCGTTAATTTGATTATTTTTAGTGCAAAGTTAGTAGGTTCTTGAATTTCATGAAAAACCACTACAAGGAGGAGAAGTGAGAATCAAAGTCTTAGAGTATTTTTAGTGTGTTAAGAAGTATTTTATTCGAGTTTCTAATTTTAGAGTGCACTTTCTTATTTCTAGTCTTGAATTATTGATTTATTAATTTTTAAAGCATATGCGGTTTAATTATTTATTTATTGTGAAGCTTTAAAAGAAATATGGTAATTAATTAGAGACCAAGTCAAGTCTAAGAAGTAAAGGAAAGAGATATACATGGAAATGAGAATATTAAGGAACGATATATCCAAAGAAGGAAAAGATAAACCTGCCAAATAAATCTGAAATTCCAGTAACGTTGTAAATACGAGCTCATAACTTAAGATTGGCTAGGAATTTGGGAGAATGGTCTGCATCAATGGATAGATCTTTTGGATACAAGTGTTTTCGACTATTGGAACGCGTCAAATGGATAAGTATTGAAGGCGATCTGACCAAAACAAATCAGTAGCAGAATCTTACCTTTCCTAGATTTTAGGGCTGCGAATTAAAGAGTTCTTGACTAGTCTTCCACTCCAAGTAAATTCGAATTAGGGCTTCCTAACACCTATAAATACACCCCTTAGCCTCCTCTTTACACACACTTCAAAGAATTACACAAGAGGCTTAAGGTTTTCAAGTCAGAGAAAAAGGCAAGGAGAAGCTAGTGCTGAGGAATCATGTTCTTCCAACAATAGTCATCCTACCCTTTAGGTTATCAATCTATCTTTTGTATTTGAACATGAATTCCTTTTATTTATTTTCAGTCTTTACTTTTATATGAGCTAAATTTCCATATACTTGAGAATCGTAATAAAGGGATGAACCTTAATTAATTAATCTATGTTTTGAATTTAGGATTGTTATGATTTAAATTGAATTGAGTTTTATATATTGGATATTACTTTGTTTTCATTACTATTTCTTTTAGGAACAACTAGAAATAGCTTTTAGTATTTGGGCTATTCACTTTACTAGCGAAGTAATCATCCGACAGGGGAGTTTGAATACAGAATTAGGTAATACCCGTGTAATGTCTGTTACTGACCGACAGCTTAACTAATTACATAGCCAAAGAGGTAAATTCATATCATCCGAAGAGGAATATTCGCCCACACAAGGGTTTATAGTACTTTATGATAGCTCCTAGGTCCACCCGACATGGGGCTAGGAGATATTAGAGTCTCGACTAATATTATAATTCCAATTCTACCCTTTAACATAGCATAGATTATATTGATTAAGTGGATTCCTTGCGAGACTCAAGTATATCTCTTATCTGAAGTTAGTCCTTTTATTTGCTTTATTTCTTTCTAGTTAATTTACTTTTAGTCTTTATTTTATTTGCATCTTTTAATTTAGAAAACCAAACAAAAATCTTTTCCTTTATTTTTCTGTTAAGCAATTATTCTTACTACTTGATTAATACTAGTGCTATACATAATCCGTCCCTGAGAACGAACTTGATTATCATATATTACTTGGGACAACTGTACACTTGCAGTTTGTGGTTCCTCTATTTTATCTTTATTATTTCTAACATCCTAGGACCCACCAAGTTTTTGGCGCCGCTGCCAGTGAAGGTAGCGTGTGACCCCGGTGTTAATGTTTAGTAATTTAATTGTTTGTTTAGTTTTATTTTTATTTTTTAGTTTTACGCTTTGGGTTGTCTTTCTTTCTCAGGTTTACAGGTTTTGGTATATGCTTGAAGATCTCGTGATCCTTGAGAATCCCAAAAACCTAGTTCGAGAAGCAAACAGAAGAAAGAGAGAAGCTAAAACAAAAGAGTTAGAAGAGAGGTTGGATAGAGAAGTAGAGATGGAAGGAGTCGAAAATCAAAAATTGAATCAACAGAATGGTCAAAATCTTCCACAAGTTCAACCTCCTCAGAACAATGATCCATGGTTTGTCAATGGCCCTGAACAAGCTCCATATCGAGCTCCTGCCCTCGGAATTGGCCCTGCAAATATTAACGTCGCGAGATTCAGACCCGATCCTAGTATGTTATCTCAATTTTAGAGTTATAGCAATTTCAGAGGAGCATATGGCGAAGATCCAATCCGTGTTGTACAGAAGTTCATGCAAATTTGTGATTCCTATATTACGCAAGGAGTAATAAGAGATCAGATGTATTTTGCGAATTTCAGGTATTTCGTTATTGATGGAGCAAGTGAATGACATGATTCTCAAGAACCTGGATCAATCACAACATGGGACGCATTACAAACTGCGTTCTCCGGTAGATACTACCCAACAAATATGAGATTATACGCGCAAGTTGAGTTGACCTCGTTCAAACAAGATATAGACGAGACTTTGGGTAGAAGTTGGACAAGATTTCAGATTTGTTTGAGAAGAGTCCCTGATCATGTCCTTACAGAATTGAAACAAATGAAGATATTTTACAGAGGCCTTGATGGACCTTCAAGAAAAGACTTAGACCTGCTTTGTGGTGGTGGATTTCTACAGGTACAACCAGTCCATGCTAAGATTATTTTGAATAGAACAGTAACGAATGACATGGGGTGGAATATCGTGAGAACACCAATCCAAGGTGGAAGAGAAAATAGTGCATTCATTGAGGAACAATTCACCACCATGGAGAATAAACTTTAGCAACAACTGAAACAGCTTACTCTAGCTGTTACAAAAAGTTTTGCAGGTAGAAAATCAGATGTTAATGTTACACAAGAAGTTTATGGGTGTTCTAACTGCGGTGTACAAGATCATGATTGGGAGCATTGTCAAAACAATCTAGAAGTCGTAATGTTTGTTTCCAACCGTGGGAACTATAATTCAGGTGGTCAAGGTTATCAACCAATTAGAAACCATCCGGGTTTCCAATATTCAAATCCGAATGGGGCCGCTAATCTGACTTATGCATATCAGCCGCGTCCCCAAGGTAATAACTTTCAACCAAGACCACATAACAACTACCAAAGAGGACAAGGCTACGGAAATCAAGCTCAAAGACAACCTCCTCAAGATGCCTACACCAAGACCATGAACCAAAAAGCTCTACCTGCTCAACCTCAAGAAGGTGTATTAGATGTTCAGCAAACCTTGTTGACATTAATCAATATATAAATAAAAGCTCACCTAGAGCAACAAGCTACATCCGCAGCACTTAAAATGTTAGAGAATCAGCTAGCTCAAGTGTCAAAACAATTGAATCAATGTCAACAAGGACAATTACCAAGTGGCACTGAAGAACCCAAGCAAAGAGAAGATTGTAATGCAGTGACACTCAGAAGCGGTAAGAAGCTCCCACCACCTCCTTTTCCTGTGACGAGAGAAAAAGAAACAACTGTGAAAGAAAAACTGGTAAAAGATGTGGTGGAGAAAGAAGATGAACCTGAAGTAGTGGAAGTGGAGAAGATTCTGGAAAAGCCAAAGAAGCAAGATATTACAGAAACCCGTAGTCCTCCACCTTTTCCCTCAAGAGTTCAGAAGAAAGGAGACATGGCTGACTATCAGGTGTTCTTAAATATGGTACGTGGTCTCAATATTGATGTTTCGTTCTTAGATGCTTTTAGAGATGTGCCAAAGTACGTTAAATTCTTGAAAAGAGCCCTCACCAACAAGAGACCATACTGTGAGAATGAGATGATAGGATTGTCAAAAATATGCAGTGTCATATGCCAAAGTAAGTTGCCACCTAAACTACTTGATCCTGGGTGTTTTACGATTCCTATTTCTATTAGTAATGAGTGGCAAGGAAAAGCTTTGTGTGATTTCGGTGTAAGTATTAATTAGATGCCCAAATCAATTTTTGAAAAAATTTAAGATAGGAAACGCAAGACCTAGTTACATGATCCTACAAATGGCTGATAGATCCCTCGCACATCCTGAGGGATGAATAGAAGATGTCCTCGTCAAGGCAGGTACTTTAATTTTTCTCGTTGATTTTGTTATACTTGAATACGACGCGGATAGGAATGTCCCCATCATCTTGGGTCGACCATTCCTAGCCACGGGGCGTACTGTTATTGATGTTGAAAACGGAGAATTAACCATGCGAATCCAAGACGAGAAGGTAAAGTTCAATGTGTTTAGGGCCATGAAGTCTCCAGACCTCCCGGAAGAGTGTTTCCGAATGGATGTACTTGACTTAACTACTCAAGAGGTATTTAATTGCATGAATTTTAATGATATCTTGCATGCGGCCCTAACACTTGACTTACCGGAGGTGATGGAAGAACTAACCGAAACTGTAGCTACTTTAAATTCCAGAAACATAAAGCATAGGCATCTCTCCTATGAGCCAGTCCGAGAACCAGGGGAGATAGTGTCTAAAAATAAACCATCTATCGAATCTCCCCCACAACTAGAAGAAAAGCCGCTTCTGTCACACTTGAGGTATGCTTATTTAGGTACTAACAACACTCTACCTGTTATTGTTTCAGCTACTTTAACAGGTCCTCAAGAAGACAAACTGTTGCGTATACTGAGAGCTAATAAAGAGGCGATTTGTTGGACTATCGCTGACATCAAAGGTATTAGTCCTTCCTATTGCCAACAAAAAATCATTCTGGACGATGAAAGGGCACGCTCAGTTGAAGGGCAAAGAAGATTGATGCCAGCGATGAAGGAAGTGGTGAACAAAGAGGTGATAAAATTGCTAGATGCGGGAATCATCTATCCCATAACTAGTATCGAATGGGTGAGTCCAGTTCAATGCGTATCAAAGAAGGGTGGCATCACCACCATCTTAAATGAACAGAATGAAGCAATTCCCTCAAGAACCGTTGTTGGTTGGAAAGTGTGTATGGATTATCGTAAGTTGACCAAGGCCACCAGAAAAGATCACTTCCCTCTTCCATTTATAGATCAGATGTTAGACAAGCTAGCTGGGAGAGAATATTATTTCTTTTTGGATGGGTATTCAGGATACAATTAGATATATGTAGATCCGAAAGACCAACACAATACAACCTTTACATGTCATTTTGGTATCTTTGTCTTCTGAAGGATGCTATTTGTATTATGTAATGCACTTGCTACTTTTCAGAGATGTATGATGGCAATCTTCTGGGACATGATTGATGATTCGCTGAGGTATTTATGGATGACTTTTCTGTTTTTGGTGATAACTTTGAGGAGTGTTTACGGAACTTGGAGAAGGTATTGATTAGATGCAAGGAGACTAATTTGGTTTTGAACTCGGAGAAATGTCACTTTATGGTCCGTGAAGGTATAGTGTTGGGTCACAAGGTTTCAAGTGCTGGTTTAGAAGTTGATTGTGCGAAGATTGAGGTAATCAAGACTCTTCCCCCTCCTATTTCTGTAAAAGGGGTAAGAAGCTTTTTGGGTCATGCTGATTTTTACCGACATTTTATCAAGGAATTCTCTAAGATTTCTAAGCCGTTGTGTAACTTACTTGAAAAGGACACCAAATTCCTTTTTGATGAAGCTTGCATAAAGGCATTCAACGAGATCAAATAGAAGCTTATTTTTGCACCTATTGTATTACCTCCCGATTGGAAGATTTCGTTTAAGATTATGTGTGATGCTAATGATCTTGCAATGGGTGTTGTTCTGGGTCAGAGAAAATATAAGGTATTTCATTCCATTTATTACGCTAGTAAGGTCTTTACAAGTGCTCAAATAAATTATACCGTAACTGAGAAGGAATTACTAGTTGTTGTGTATGCATTCGACAAATTTCATTCCTACCTCCTTGGGGCAAAAGTTGTTGTGTTTACTGACCATCCCGCGATTATATACCATATGGAAAAGAAAGATGCGAAGCCGTGTTTGATCAGATGGGTACTATTATTACAAGAATTTGACTTAGAGATTCAAGATCGAAAGGGTTGTGATAATCAGGTTGCAGATCATTTGTCGCGTCTTGAAGGTTCTGAGTCTAATTGGGGACCTGAGTTGGTAAGAGAAGAGTTTCCTGATGAGAGTTTGTTTTCAGTTTGCGCAATGGGAACTCCGTGGTACGCAAATATAGCAAATCTTATTGTGAGTGGTTCTTTTCCTCAAGGAGCTACCTCACAAGAGAAAAAGAGACAAGTCCATCGCGCTAAATAATTCTTTTGGGAGGATCCTTTCCTCTACAAAACATACAGTGATTAGATGGTAAGAAGATGCATACTAGATAGGGATATTTCGTCAGTGGTTGCAAGTTGTCATGATTCACCATACGGAGGACACTTCAAATGTGATCATACAGCTGCAAAGGTAATACAATCCGATTTTTATTGTCCTACTTTACTTAAGGATTGTCATGAATATGTCAAGAAGCGTCATAGATGCCAGTTTACTGTAATATATCTAACAGAGATGAGATGCCTCGTAACAATGTTCTTGAAGTTGAGATATTCGATGCATGGGGTATTGATTTCATGGGTCCTTTTGTACCATCTAATGGAAATATGTACATCCTACTAGTTGTTGATTACGTGTCCAAATGGGTAGAGGCTGTTGCTCTACCAACCAATGATTTGCGAGTGGTGATAAATTTCTTAAAGTCACACATCTTTACTAGACATGGCACGCCTAGAGTTATTATCAGTGATGGAGGTTCACATTTTGTTGAAAGATACTTGAAGGCTGTGTTAGAGAAGTATGGGGTGAGACATTGTGTATCTACTGCTTATCATCCACAAGCAAATGGTCAAGCTGAGGTCTCTAATCGAGAGATCAAATCCATTCTAGAAAAGACAGTTGGTTCCACACGCAAGGATTGGTCAATGAAATTAGATGATGTGTTATGGGCATATCGTACTGCCTTCAAGACGCATGTTAGTGCATCTCCGTATCGCATAGTTTATGGTAAGGCTTGTCACTTACCTCTAGAGCATGAAATGGGTGCCTATTGGGCGATAGCCGAGATGAATATGGATCCTACTTTAGCCGCGGAGAATCGTATGATGAAACTGAATGAACTTGATGAGTTTCGATTTCATGCCTATGAGAATGCTAAACTTTACAAAGAAAAAACGCAAATATGGCATGATAATCGCATTCATGAAAAGAAATTCAAAGTTGGACAAATGGTCCTCAAGTGTAACTCCAATTTCAGAAATTATCCGGGTAAGTTGAGGTCAAAGTGGTCTGGTCCGTTCGTGGTGACCAAAGTTACGCCTCATGGAGCTATAGAAATCGAGAATCTAGACGAGCAACACACATTTATTGTGAATGGGCATCGTCTGAAACTTTATTATGTAGGCGAGGATACCAATCGCAGGGTTGATCCAGACCCTATGGATGTCAGGTACCTCCTTAAAGCCAAATAGATGCGAAAGGTAACCCGTCGAGCTTAACGACGTTAAACAAAATCCATTTCATTGTATATTAGTTTATTGCTTTATGTTTTTCAATTCCTAGTGTATAATTCTAAGTAATTGTCGAGCGGTAGTGTCTACTTTTAAAAGAAATGAGAAAGGTAGTGTGTTAATGGTGCAGGAAGTGAGTTTGGGGTGCTAAGGAACGAAAAGGAAAAATCAGATACACTGACCGGTATGCCGGTGGAGGAAAAACACGAGCCATGTGTCTAAGGCTCGGGTTGTTTGCCGAGAGGGAGAAAAAATTAAGTAGTCGCACTGGTATACCGGCCAGATTTCTGGTATGCCATCCAGAAGGAAAACACGTGCCCTCGGGTTGCTCGACTCGGGTATTTTGACGGATCGATATTTTTCGAGAAACAGCGCACCGGTATGCCGGTGATACGGCCAGTGTGCCGGCGCCCAAGAACACGAGGCCTCGGGTAGTGGATTCGGGTTTAATGCGTAGAGTTACAAGAAGGGGAGACCTCCAGCACCAGTATGCCGGCGATTCCACCAGTATGCCGGTTCGTAGGTCGGTTTTGAAGAGTTTGTTGCCTTATACACTTCTTACCTTATCAAGAGCAAACCCTAGCCTCTCCAGTACGAATATTCCAGCTCCTAACCTTATAAATAGACCTTGAAACTTGATTAAACCTCCACAACAAACACCATAACAATAATAATCCTCTCCTCCTTCCTCCATAAACACATATTCTTCATCAAATTCATCACATTACACCATAAAACACCATCAAGCTCATCAAGCTATCAAGAATTCTTCCAAGAATCATCAAGAAACCTTCTTCTATCATCAAGTCCAAGCAAGAAACTCAAGCTACACCAATCTTTCTTAACTTTATTCCATCCTTGGTGTAACTTGAGTTTGGGGTCAATCAAACATGACAAACAGGGCAGGTGCTATGGATTATAAGAGGAAGTGTTCAATCCTGGGGAAGAACAAAGATTTGCCTGGATCCATAATTGAAAAGGCCATCAATCTTGATGAGCCTATTGAAAAGAAGAAAAAGGTAGAGGCACCAACACAACCACTACACAAGAAATTAACAGCTAGGATGAAGGTACCATCAAGGCCCAAAGAAAAGACACAAATTCAAGATCAAGGTTCTTCTTCTTCCTCTTCATATCAGAATAATTCTTGCACACCCCCATGGGCTAAAAAAATTGCAACATAAAGTCAATTATTTAAGAAAAGAAAACAAGGCAGTTTGGGAGGAAATTGCACAGATTTATTCACAATTGGGTGAGGTAACTGAGATCATGGATATTGATAATTATTCTTCTTCGGAGGAAGACATGATGGATCTTTATGGCCAGGTACCCTGTTCTAATTTTTCTTCGTAATTGATGGTAGGCACTAGGTAGTTTAGTTTTTAATTTTATTGCTTTATTGAGTCTTTTTCGAGTCATGGGGACACGAATCACTTTTGAGTTTGGGGTGGGGTTCATTGCCTCATCCAAATTTTTTATGTTTTACATGCTTTCAATAAAATTAATCTTAGGGTTGCGTTGACTGTAGAGTATTTTAAATGCCCCCATCAAGCATGCTTTTTATGAATTTATGATAGAAAATAGTTGACTTTAGGAGTTAGTGTAAACCGCATATAGATTGCATGCAAATATGAGATAATTGATAGGAAGGATTAATAAAAAATGCAAAAGAAGTAAACTTGTGCTTAAGGATAATGAGTGGCTTGTAGAACGTGAGATCTGAATGAGTAGAGAACCCACTTAGGTATGAACTAGAGGCAAGCTGTGTAAATAGGAAGATGATAGAGGCAGTTCTTTGTTAGCCCTTTGAATCCTTTTTGGCCTTCTATTCCTGAATTTAATTATATCCTTCTTAGCCAAATTTTTAGCCTTTAAGCCTTTCTTTTGTCGCCACATTATAAGCCAATATCCCTTAAGTTTGTTAGGCATTACCATATGACCCGCACTTGAATCACGATCCTGAGACTTCCTATCTTGAGCTTGAGTTTGGGGTGGTGGGTCCACTATTATGGGAATTTACATTGGGTTGGGATTTTTGAGCTTATAAATTGTGCTTTGTTTATATTTTGATGATGATTCACATGTTTATTATATTGTAACCTTTTGCGGGGGTAAGAGTAAATGAAAAAAAAAAGAGAAATATGAAAAGTTATGAAAAGAAAAAAAATTGAATGAAAAAATAGCATGATATCTCAACATCAAAAAGAGAGTCATAGCTATACAAAAGAAAAAAGAATAAGAAATTTCATATGAAAAGAATATATATTTGGACCGGCAAAGAGAAATTTTTTAGGTGAATCATCTTTAGTGCTTATTGGGTTAATCTGGGGACGCTAAATTAGCGCGTCAAATGGGTTGAGTGAGAATGTTATTCGAGTGTAAACTCAAGCTCTTGGACAGTTTGTTGATGGAAAGTGAGGAGAGAGCCAAAAGCTCACTTCAAATTTACCGAATATACATATCATACGTCCCTCAGCCGATATTAATACCGTAAAGACCTCGTGATTCCTAGATACATAGTGAGTTAATAGGGAGTATTCTAAGTGGAGCGTTCAAAGCAAGTAAAGATCGAGGAACACCCAATAGCCACCATCTTGAGATAAGTAGTAAGGGTAACCTTCTAGCATTGTGAAATTAATTTTTGATTGACATTATTTTAAGTTTGATTTTGCATGATATGTGCATGTGTATATTAATTCTTAGATGAAACTATATGAGATTTGTTTTAAGTTGTGTGTTGGGAATGCTTACTAGATTCTATCTTCTGCGTTAACCTAAAAGACCTTTGTTTTTATTTTACTTTGTCGGGACGACAAAGGTTTGAGTTTTGGATGTTGATGTCTCCCTATTTTTTCTAATTATTAGTCCTTTAGATACATCCTTTTAGGTGAGTATTTGACTTATTTGATAGAATTTTATGCTTATTTTGTCATATTACACTTTCTCCCCTTGGAATTAGACTATTTGCATCTTTAGAGCTTTTGTGCGTTAATTTGATTATTTTTAGTGCAAAGTTAGTAGGTTCTTGAAGTTCATGAAAAACCACTACAAGGAGGAGAAGTGATAATTAAAGTCTTAAAATATTTTTAGTGTGTTAGGAAGTATTTTATTCAAGTTTCTAATTTTAGAGTGCACTTTCTTATTTCTAGTCTTGAATTATTGATTTATTAATTTTTAAAGCATATGCGGTTTAATTATTTATTTATTGTGAAGCTTTAAATGATATATGGTAATTAATTAGAGACCAAGTCAAGTTTAAGAAGTAAAGGAAAGAGATATACATGGAAATAAGAAGATTAAGGAAGGATATATGCAAAGAAGGAAAAGATAAAGCTGCTAAATAAATCTGAAATTCCAGCCACGTTCTAAAGACGAGCTCATAACTTAATATTGGCTAGGAATTTGGGAGAATGGTCTGCACCAATGGATAGATCTTTCCGAGACAAGTGGTTTCGACTATTGGAACGCGTCAAACAGATAAGTATTGAAGGATATATGACCAAAACAAATCAGCAGCAAAATCTTACATTTCCTAGATTTTAGGGCTGCGAATTAAAGAGTTCTCGACTTGTCTTCCACTCTAAGTAAATTCAATTAGGAATTCCTAACACCTATAAATACACCCCTTAGCCTCCTTTTTACACACACTTCATAGAATTACACAAGAGGCTTAAGGTTTTCAAGTCAGAGCAAGAAGGCAATGAGAAGCTAGTGCTGGAGGAATCATGTTCTTCCAACAACAGTCATCATACCCTTTAGGTTATCAATTTATCTTTTGTATTTGAACATGAATTCATTTTATTTATTTTCAGTCTTTACTTTTATCATGAGCTAAATTTCCATATACTTGAGAATCGTAATAAAGGGATGAACCTTAATTAATTAATCTATGTTTTGAATTTGGGATTGTTATGATATAAATTGAATTGAGTTTTATATATTGGATATTACTTTGTTTTCATTAATATTTATTTTAGGAACAGCTAGAAATATCTTTTAGTATTTGGGCTATTCACTTTAGTGGCAAAGTGATCATCCGACAGGGGGGTTTGAATACAGACTTAGTTAATACCTGTGTAATGTCCGTTATTGACCGACATGCTTAACTAATTACATAGAAAAAGAGGTAAATTCATATCATCCGAAGAGGCATATTCGCCCATACAGGGGTTTATAGTACTTTAGGATAGCTCCTAGGTCCACCCGACGGGGGGCTAGGAGATATTAGAGTCCCGACTAATATTATAATTCCAATTCTACCCTTGAACATAGCATAGATTATATTGATTATTTGGATTCCTTGCGAGACTCAAGTATCTCTCTTATCTGAAGTTAGTCCTTTTATTTGCTTTATTTCTTTCTAGTTAATTTACTCTTAGTCTTTATTGTATTTGCATCTTTTAATTTAGAAAACCAAACAAAAATCGTTTCCTTTATTTTTCTGTTAAGCAATTATTCTTACTACTTGATTAATACTAGAGTTATACCTAATCCGTCCCTGAGAACAAAGTTGATTATCATATATTACTAGGGACAACTGTACACTTGTAGTTTGTGGTTCCTCTAGTTTATCTTTATTATTTCTAACATCCTAGGACCCACCAGTTCGTCACATTATCCAAGTTCCATCACCTAACCGCTGAAATAGTTTCTTGAACCCAACTTCGAGAGTCAGAAACCTAGCATATAGTTCTTTGGTATTTTCCCCATTGGCCTCAATGGCGGGAAGTACCTTGAGAACGGCAAGGTCTAGTTCAGTTTGTTCATGTCATATCAGTGGCTTTTGTTCCCAGCGTTTGTAGTTGGAACTATTAAAAGGCTCCAACTTAGTCACGTCGGGATAAGGCCTTTGCGTTAAATTATGAAGCAACTGCCAAGATAGGAAAAACCCCTTCTAAAAGAACAACCAGTGATATTAAAAGAATATCTTCTTAAATTGTTGGAAAAATCTAACAATATCACTAGAACAGTAAAAAATGGATTTTATAAAAATATATTACAAAAAAAGTAATACAACCACTATTACACGAAAGTGGAATAACAAAAATATAAATGTATCCAAAGTTTGTAAAACTACAACTATAACATGTAAAAATAGACAATCAGAACTTACATGGAAATTTAGAGAAAAAATAATAGATACAAATACACATAAAAAAGTGTAGTGGCGTTAAAAAGTATATTCCAAGAGATCTGGTATCTCTAACAATTTTATCACTCTAATCTCTATGTCAAAAATGATTTGACTAATCATACAGAAAAGAGTTTCCTATTTTTCTAAATTCTTACTTCTTTATATTCTATTTTTTATTCTCTCTAAAATAGTTTTTTCATATTCTCTCTATAATAATTTTTCATTCTCGCTAGATTTATTTTTTCTTCTTCTCTAAAAATGCAATTGACAAAGTCACTATTTATGGAGAAATTGACAAGACAAAAACTGTCACATAAATGCCTCTTCAATGCTCATTAAAGCTAGCCGTTTCTTTTACCAAGTTTTAGTAACTCCCGTAACAGCTGAAATAAAATAATATTATTATGCAATCAAGAATAATTAATTCTTCATCAAGAAAAATGAATTATTTAATATTAAGTCATTTCCAACTGTTTTTTCCCAAATTCTAATGTGTGACTTGAAAGAATTAATAAAATAAATTGCCTATTATTTAATAATTCCAACCATTTTTTCATAGCTTGGTTTGCAATATGTATAACCCTTGATTTCAATTTTCCTATTGTATGTTATTTGTGATTGTATTTAATTTATTTGAGATTTTACTTTATAATTGTTTTTGTGTTTGCCTTTATTCTAACTCTAATATTGATCACGTTAGGACTGTTCTTAGTAGTTGGATTATCACCCTTCAGGGGATTCAATACAAACTATATTCCTAGTGCTTCGTACTATCAACCTAGTTAGTCAAGATTTTTAAGCTTGATAACCCACCATATATATATATATATATATATATATATATATATATATATATTCTTTCACCAGCAAATAATACAAAAAACTAGCAAATTCAGTTAGCTCTTGTTAAGTTTATACTAGAAATCAGACTTAATTTGTACATAATGCTTGCTTAAACATTATATCTCGTATAGATAGGAATATAAGTCCTCTTTTTTACCGAGTAAGCATCACTCCAGATTTTCCCTGAGTTGTAGAAGACCTAAATAGGGGCATTGGGAATTTAAGATCATCTAACACGGAAAACGGCAATAATATCCACTTACTTTGGAACATGCAAGAGAAATAGGAGTTAATTGACAAGGCACCAATTAGTAAAACGAAAGGATTGGTTATATCTATAAGATCTTTCCAAAACCTAGTCGGTTATCATGACTCTTGGTATTGTTTCATCTCATTGTTGACCAATTCGTTTGTACTGTACTTCATTTCGAGGCAAGAGTTTCTATCCATCTTTGAGAATTAGGCAACCTTTATAGTGATGAAAGAGAACGATTTATCCTCTAAGCCTAAATAAGTAGAGGAGGTTGAAGAAGAAGTGATTGAGCCAGTGATCGTGAAAGTTAATCTTGAGAAGATACCGTTAGTTCAGAAGAAGAAGAAGAAGAAAGAAGTTGTTAGTGATAATCATCCTCCCACACCTTTTTCTTCACGTGTCCAATATAAGGACAATGACAAAGAGAACAAAAAGTTCATAGTCACAGTGAAGAAGTTGCATATCAATTTGCCGTCTGTGAACCTATTATCTGTACTTTATCTTTATCTTATATATATTCTTTCACCAAAAAAAGGATCTAACAAATTCAGTAAGCCCTGCTAAGTATATACTATAAATCAGATTTGTACATAATGCTTGCTTAAATATTATATCTTGTATTGATATGGATATAAGTCCTCTTTTTTACCAAATTAGCATCACTCCAGATTTTTCCTGAGCTATACAAGACTTAAAAAGGTCATTGAGAATTCAAGAATACCTAACACGAACAATTGGCAATAATGTACACTTACTGCTGAACAAGAAAGAAAAATGGAGTTAACATAAATTTCACTTGATAGGGAAGCAATTAGTAAAACGAAAGGTTTGGTTATGTCGAATAAAATCTTCTCAAAAATCTAGTCGATTACACTAATTATGATGACAAATATGTGAAATAAGGTATTATGAATGAACTCCTTGCTTCTTACCCTTACTCTCAAAGTTTCTTTCTCAAAAATATGATAAGTGATATGATTTGAGTCTAAAAACATGTCTATATAGTACTCAACCACGTTTTAGCTCAATTTGGCCAACTTAATTGAGTCAAAAGTGGTCCAATAGACTCTTCTAAATCTGTACAGCTTTGGGTCTTGTTAGTATAACATCCATACATTTTTTCAATTTAACTCCAAATTGGAAATTTTTTCTTCTCATGTGATCTAAACATGAATGGATATCTTGATCTCAAATTTTGATGATCAGAATATTCACTAATTATGAGTTATGGTCTTCAAAACTCGACGGAAACAATTTTCCTACTATTCTTGTTGAGTTTCAAATAGACTACTTGGCTTTTTTTGTTACTTTTTTACGATTTCTTCGTGACTGATTGACTTTGTAGCTTCATATTGGGGTATAATATAATCCATATGTCTAGGATTTTCACACTTAACACACAAATTATCTCGAATTGCTCCAAAAATACATATATTGTCCAAGATTAGCTAAAACGTAGATAATGTCTGATAAAAGGATAAATCCCACAATGAAACATCAAAACCCAACCCAAATTATGTATCTTAAGTATCTAAACTATTACAAAAGGATAGGCATCATATACTCTTTTCCCAATAATCCTAATGTGATTCTTGCACGTGGGATTATCAACAACAGTACGCCTTTGACTTTATTTGGTGTTTTTACCATGGAGAAGATATTGAATCATGCCCTTTAGAAAAAGGTCTTTATTTCTTTTGACGCATGTGATGTCATATAAGTAGATTTTCATTATGAGTGTTATTTTACGGTCAAATCTTTATATGTCTCTTCTTAGTTCATATTCGACACATTCATGATTCCCAACACCAACTGTAGTTGTTTGATTAAAGCGCAAACAGATGACACCCAACAGATGGAATTTATTCTACTAGGTTGTTGGAATTGAACTTTTGTTTTGTGTTTTTTCACTTTATTTTGTATGAGTCAAGATCACAAAGATGGATGTTAGCGTTGATAATAAGAATCAGTTTTGGAACAAAATAAGTAATACTAAAAAAAGAATTTCTTGGGGAGACAGATTATATGTGTCTAATGTCCATAGATGCATCATAGACAGTGTATATGGACGGGGCATGGGAGATGGATGAGAAATTTATCAAACAGCGAGAAACTAATGTCATATAAGTTGAACAAGATGAGTAAAAAAGCATAGTAGACGTGCCAAATTTATTGGAGAGAGCTGTAAGATGGGTGGCTAGACTAAGCTAAAACCTATTGAATAATATCAAGGCGATCATATATATAAATGGTTGAGGCGGTTGGGTTAGAGGCAAGAGCAGAATATCCTTCAATAGTAGTGGTGGCATCAACACAAACATTTTTGGCCTTTAAAATTTGGATTTAAATAGATTCCCTTGAGAATTTCTGCAGGGGTTGATGTAATACTCGTTCGATGATGTCCATATTTTACCTTTTGTGGAATCGGCATACTCGAGTCGGGCAATGCATGAAAGAGTGACTAATCTCATTTGGGGAAGTTTGATTTTTCCTTGGAGCATTATGAGGCGTTGCTAGTACCATACTAGATGATCGAGACCTATATGATCGAAGGTGAGTTTCCTCAGATATGAGTCCCTGAATAGATTGTTCCAAGGTAGGAAAGAGTGTGTGGTGGAGTAAAGAGACACATACTTGCACAAAATCATCATGAGGAACCTTGAGAAAGTACACAGGGTGCCCTCAATCTCTCCACATAGAAATTTTATTTATATCTTTATTATCACTCCAAGTGGGTTCTGTGTTGGTGGTTGCGGCGGCACATAAGACGCATGAGTGCTCATGTGGTATTGGTTTTTTGGGATCTGGAATCGTCTTTATGAGATCTTTCGTCTGGTATGTTGTTTGACTATATCATGAGATAGGATGAAGACGTTATACGTAATTTCATGTTCAAAATTATTGGTGGAAATTTTTTAGTAACGATTTTGGCGATTTCGATGGTGGAAATAATACGATGACAATGGAGTAGTAGTTCTGATACCATGTTAAATAATTGAGAGATTTGTTTTATTATATAAATTGATAATTTTATTATATAATAGTTATGTGTTTATGTAGGAGAGTATTGGTTTGCTCAATAAGAACGTGTCTAATCTAATCGACCTATTACGATATTCACAATATACACTAGCTATAATTACAATATATTGAATATGCACTAACAATAATTAAGATATACGCAAATCACTTTGGACTCACATTCATTTTAACTCTAGGAAAATGCGATCACATGAATTCTTAAACTTTAACCACCGGTCCACCTATTTGATCTATTAATTAAAAAGAGTGCTTTAAAATTAGGTAAACTTTTTTTTTGGGTACACGGGTGGTCTAGCCAACTTGCACGCTCCTACGAGAAATATACAATCCTCCTTATGCATACTTAGGTTCATCCCCTACTTGAACATTAAATTCTCTTTATCTTCGGGCTAATTATTAACAAACTAATTTTTATGTGAAAGTTAACCACTTTGGCTGTCACTGCAATTGATTGTACAACTTGGACTACTATTTTGTAGAAAAAAAAACCTTAATTACTCTCTACATATCCTGTAACAATTCACACATAGAAGAAGATTTATTATTGTTTTCAAAATTGATTGTTCAAGAATAAGCTTAGTTTATTTTTTGTAAAATCAACTTCTGGTTGATTTGCGGATATAGAATTTAGGAGATATATTGTTTTCTTTTTAATGACTGAAGTTTTACATTTCTAAACTTTTTTTTTCACTATAACAATTAGTATTATTAGAGACGATATATACTGCGGCAACACTAAAATGGCTTCTAATAATATTTTTAACGGTAACATTTATTGCGGCAACACCAAAATACCTTTAATTTGCAGCTAAAGATAAAGTTAATAGAGGCAGAAATAAATAATTTGCTACAATTAGATGTTTTAGAGACGAATTATTGCGGCAAATAAATAGCTGTGATGTGACGTTTCAGCTAATATTAGCGGCAAAATTGAGACTTTCAGTAGCAAATTTTTTTACCGCTAAAAGTAACATTTTTTGTAGTGTATACCTTATAGACCGTTATGTTAAGCTTCAAAAATTCATGATTTAGGTTATATTACATTTTTAATTGAAGATAAAATAATCATTTATCACTATGATTATAACCATAGGTTAGAAATTCTTGGGAATTATTGGTTTTTAATATTAGGCGCTTAAATTAAAATGATACATAGAATTTAATTTAATTGTAATATAAATCTACAACAAGAAAAATGTATGTACAATTCTGTATTTACTAATTTCTAGATTTCTATTTTTATGTGCATGTTGGTTAATTATATAGGTGAATTATATATAGGGTCTTGGAGACAAATTGTCTTCTCTATAGAGTAGTTTCTTAAATGCCACTCTTCTTAGGGACCTGACTTTTGACAATTGTCTTTCCTACCCTTACTATCACTAAAAGACAAACTAGTGTGATGTCACTGTTTCTCTCTCCTCTACCTACCACTACCCACCTACCTCCAACTTCCCACCACCCACCACCTACCACCGACCTCCGACCACCGACCACCGATCTCCGATCATGGACCTCAGGCCACCAGTCACCGGAAAAAACATAGAGTATCGGAAAAAACTGAGTACTCTATGAAAAAGAGAGAGTACTCTCAGTTTTTCCCGATACCAGTCACTGGAAAAAACATAGAGTATCGGAAAAAACTGAGAGTACTCTATGAAAAAGAGAGAGTACTCTCAGTTTTTCCCGATACTCTATGAAATAGAGAGAGTACTCCGAGAATAAAAAAAACCCAACAATTTAAACGAATACTCTATAAAAAAAGTCGGAGTACTCTATAAAATAGAGAGAGTACTCTATGAAATAGAGAGAGTACTCTTTGAAATTACATAAATACTCTATAAAAAATCATGTGTATCACTTTATAACATTTCTATTCAAGAAATAAAACAATTTACAATAGATAAATAAAAAAAACCTAAACTAATTACAAGTTGACCAGATCTGAAAAAAAAAACCTAAAGCTTAAAGCGTACTGTGTACGCGAGTATTAAAAAAAAAAAACTCCGGCGCTGGAAGCACTGTGAAATGCTCGGCGAGAACCTATTTCCTCCAGTGGTGAAATGGTCGGCGAGAAGAACGGTGTGGGCTGCCGCTTCACTGGTGGTCTTCTCACGAACACCTAAGCTGGTCTTCACCGGAGTTTGCATCTGTTCGAAGCTCGAAGTGGAGGTGGCGAGATTTGTTCGAAGCTCGAAGTGGAGGTGGCGAGATCTGTTCGAAGCTCGAAGTGGAGGTGGTGAAGATCTCAATCTACGAACGACATCAGCTGCTATGGCTCGAATGGCATCACGGCATCAGCTGATATGGCTCGCCGCTGGAAGAAGGAGGAGAGCAGCTCGAACGGCATCAGCTGCTATGGCATGTCGGAACCCTAGAAGAGAACGAAAGGTCTTCAACTCCAGGTTGGAGCTCCACAGGAAAGGCGCTGCAGAGGAATGGCTTCTCATCTTCTTCGCGAGCTCACGAACCACCACAGCGCGTATTGTTTTGAGCTCCGGTGACGGCGGATCTGGAAGCTCCGATCCAGTTCGAAGAAGCAGGAAAACGAGAGAGAGATGGTGGTGCTTCTTCGCTATGGTGCTTCAGTGACTCTTCGCGATGGTGGTCCAGGGCTGCGCGATGGTGGTGTTAAGGTGGTGGTGGCGGTGGTTTTGAGGGTTGCGCGATGGTGGTGTTAAGGTGGTGGTGGCGGTGGTTTTGAGAGAGAGAGAGAGATAAAGAGGAGAGTAATATAGAAATGTAAATGAAATTGTAATAGATTAATTAGTATATATAGGTATAAAAAAAACAAAAGAGGTGTAGTCTAGTAAATGGGGTTTTGGGTTCATGTGTTAAAAAGTTGCTGAGGTCTTTAGTAAGAAGAGGCTCTAGGTCGGGTCCCCATCTTGAAGAGGGGGGTGTGGTCAAGACCCTAGGTGTAATTATCTCATAATTATATTTCTCTGGTACTTGTTGAATGCAAAAAAGCGAAATATACCCTAGAATAGTACGATATAGTTGATTAAGTAGCATAACTCTAGACGTGCAATTTATCATTATCTATTCTAAATTCTAAACGTAACTGAGGGTGCGATTAGCCTCATGCTCAGAGAAAGGGCTATTGTTTTGGTATGTAGTAGTATTAGTCTGCACAAAATTTTTGCTGTTCATTTCCAGAATTCTTGGTAGCAAAATTTGTTGGGTTAAAGGCATCTCAAGGTAAAAAAAACTTTTATGTCCATCCTTACTTAGGGATTTATCTATATGATAGACTTCTTAATCCTTTTTAAGCCTATGAATATTTTTTGTTTTGTTTAAAATTTCGATTAGCACACTGACTATATCTGTTTTACAAACTATAATTCACCGTCAGGATCTGAACTTTTGTACTTTATCTTTATCTTATATAGATTCTTTCACAAAAAAAATCTACCAAAAACAGTGAGCCCTGTTAAGTATATACTATAAATTAGATTTACATTATATCTTGTATTGATATGAAAATAAGTCCTCTTTTTTACCAAGTCAGCATCACTCCAGATTTTCCCAATACAAGACTTAAATAGAGGCATTAGGAATTCAAGATCAGTTAACACGAACAATCGGCAATGATGTCGACTTACTGTTCAACAAGCAAGAGAATGGAGTTAACATTAATTTTACTTGACAAGGTAGCAATTAGTAAAATGAAAGGTTTGGTTATGTCAAATAAAATCGTTTCAAAGATCTAGTCGGTTCTCACGATTCTCAATATTGTTTCATCTCATTGTTGATCAATTCATTTGTGGTGTACTTTATTTCATATTGTAATATTGTATAGGATGAAAAATTTCATCATCTTTACTCTCATGGTGTCTCCATTAATTATGGATATGTTTAATATATCTAGGCTGGAGTGTATTTATTTCGGTTGACCTTTTTGAATGATAGGCAACCTTAAAATATGAGGCCTATACGAAGATGTGTTTATAATATTTAAACTTATCGTAATTGTGTTAATTTGAATTAAACATAATTTAGTTTTTTGGTAAACTTTTGTGCAGATAACTGCTTTTTCATCTTTTTGTGCAGTTAAATTTAGTATAAAAAAGAAAATGTACATTCAACCAAAATTTGTGCACAACCTTCGAAAATTGCAGTCATTCAAACATTTAATTTAACATCAAAACCCAAGAAAAAATCACAAAACCACTACATATTCATTACAAAAAAAAACACAAAAAATTAACAAAATCGACAAATCATTTTAATTAAACAATAAACAAACAAAAATCACAAAACCGGCTTGACTTCAATCCAGATCTTCAAAACACGCCACTATATCTGCAGAATTAGAGAACATAAGCACATTAGCACTCACAATTGATATTTGAAATATTAATTAAGATTGCACAAAGAGTAATAAACACACGTGAACACTGCACTCACATTAGCACTTTAACACTTTCGTGCACAAAAAAATGTGCAATAACAAAACACCTTTTTTTGGGTAAAAAATAACAAAAC
Source organism: Nemophila menziesii (assembly GCA_029959085.1). NCBI lineage: Eukaryota > Viridiplantae > Streptophyta > Magnoliopsida > Boraginales > Hydrophyllaceae > Nemophila > Nemophila menziesii. Next base: position 15,246 of record JARWIR010000084.1, on the reverse strand, counting down.
ACCTTAAAACTATATTTTCTAGTCTATAAAAAAACTGCACAAAAGCTGTAGCAAAAATAACCTTAAAATTGCACTTTCGTGCACCTGAAAACAACACAATAGTGCAGTAATTGACGTATTCTTCACCGAACCAGAGGTAAAATTTATACCAAATCATAACCAAATATACTAATCACAGTTGTACACAACTATGAAAAACAACAGGTGCCACACCACACCATAAAATATTATTTAACAGTATATGGGACCACAAATATTCTAGGCTTGTTTTGGATGCAAATCTAATTGGAAAATCTAGTCGAGGAAGATTTGGTCTAAAAAAGTGATGTCTTTAAAGCGAGAGATCCGAAAGGAGACAATGAGTCATGAAAAGTAAAAAGGCATCGTTATATGAAAGGGTATAATAGTAAATTGGCATTACTCTGTTCACAACTGACGGAAAAAAACAAGTTTAAAGAGCTTTTAATTGTTTATTACAGTTTATGGCCAAAATCACGTACTACAAAATAGTTAAAGGGGGTCACGTGCACTTAGGCCATCATGAGTTACACTTGAGTTCAGTGTCACAAATTATATAAAAAAAAGTGCACATACTTGTTCATCTCCATATCAACAAGTAAAAGCTTCACTTCAATTATCCAAATCACTATCTTAATTCAAATCTTGAAAAAAAAAATCCATATATTTGAAGCTTAATTCATAAATACTCAAGAATCTCAAAATAACCCACATAACATTACAACCGAGAGAGATAAGATTAAAGAAAGTACATATATACAGCAACAATTTAACGTTAACGACTTCACCTTGATGTACGGAGGAGTGCTGTTGAAGTATTTCTGCGTGTTTATCTTTGAGGCCGAAGGATTTTTTAATCTTTTTTAAGTCACCCAATTTTGTCATTTTTTTACGTCGATAAATTTATTTTTTGTAAAACGTTCTTAACCTCTTGGTTTTTCTGGAATATTTAATCTCCCCAATTTGCTCAATGACGGTAGATTCGAAACCGTGGCTTGGTTATTTAGAAGTATTCGTACTAAACGAAGAACCCTATAAAATTCTATAAGAACGCTCTGAATCTCCCCAAAAGTAGGAACTCTAAACAAAAATTCAACGGTAACATGGCCCAACCATCGCCGCCGCCTCTCGTCGGCGTTAATCGGCCACCGGAACAACCACCTGATCCCCAAACAGAACAACACATGACTATTTCACCACATGATCCTTCCATCAATGCAAATACTGCAGCAAATGGAAATAATGGCTCCGATCAGATTATGGAGGATTTTCCTCCCCTGAGCGCTGCAAACCTGGATTCGAGAGGTGGAAAGAGACAACGGGCAACAGTGGCGGAGGTCTCTTCTTCAGTCACGGTACCGGTGATCACGATCCAAGAATCTCCACAGGTGCAAAGTATTACCAATAGAACAGTACATATCCTGCCTTCACGTAATAGTGCAGGTATCAATGCCAAACCATTAGTAGGTAATACTGCTGCTGATGAAGTGGAAATTGTAACAACAAACGCCGCTACTGAGCCTCAAATTTCGAGTCCTGAATTGATCACAGGAGCTCCACGCTTCGCTACTACCAATGGTGCTTCAAAAGGTACAAATTCTACTCCATTTAATAGACCTAATCTCAGTGGTTGGAAGGGTACGTTAACGGGTAACAATTTAGTTATTCCAATAATTGAGGATAAAGATGAAGTTAGGACTAGGCGTGTAATGGGAGAGGAAGAATTCTATGATCTAGAAGAATTAATCGAAGATGATGACGAGAGTCTAGCATCCGATTCGATTCCTACTGTCATTAGAACGCGTGAGGAGATTCAGGAAGGGGTTAGATTATGGAGAAATACAGCTGTGATTAGGCTCTTAGGTAGGGAAATTGGTTTTACGTATTTGCTATCTAAATTAAAACAGATTTGGACTCCAAAAGGGCACTTTGAACTTGTAGATGTGGGGCACGGATATTACATGGCAAAATTCGACAAGAGAGATGACTTTGATTTTGCATTATCCGGCGGTCCCTGGATGATACTAGACCACTACTTAATTGTTAGGGAGTGGACTCCGGAATTTAATGCAGCTTCAAACTCAATAACAACGACTATGGCATGGGTAAGGATTTCGAATCTTGGTATGCAAAATTATACCGCACGCATCTTAAGGAAAATAGGTGATAAACTTGGTAAAACTGTAAAAATTGACCCAATGACAAAGGGTCGACTTAGAGGTAATTTTGCGAGGATAGCGGTGGAATTAGACTTGAAAAAGCCACTTGAACCGGAAGTTAGAATTGGAACAGATATATGTAAAGTAGAATATGAGGGCTTACACTTAATCTGTTTTGATTGCGGAAAGTTCGGACACAAAAGGGAAAACTGTCCACCGAATGTTGTCACTAGGATGGAAGAAGATAGTAGTAACACGAAAGGGAAAGAACCTATGGTAGAAGATATAATAGAGGTGCCTGTTGTGAAGGAAAAGTACGGGGAATGGATGACTGTGAATCGAAGGAATAAAGGGGGTTTTAGGAACAATGGAAATATTTCAGCTAAGCCTTTACGTAATACTAACCTTGGAAATAAATTTGAAGCGCTAAGGGTTGAAGAAATTCCCAATGATATACGGTTTAACGCACAAAGTACTTTTAGTAAGGGGCAAACTTCAGGTACGAAATCGAATGTTAGTAAAGGTAAGGGAGTTACATGGGCAATTTCGGGTAATAAAAAAGGCGGAGCGTCAAAAGGGCATGGGGTAATTGCGTCTCCAAACTTTGAACAAAAAAGAGCATTGGTAGATGAAGTAGAGGTAAGTAGTTTTAATCAAATTGAAGAAATTAATGGGATAAATATGGTGAGCAAAAAAATGGACAAAAAGGGTGTAAAACAGATTCGTTCTGGTGTGAACTCAAACAAGGCTAGCAATGGAAAGAAATCAAACTTGGGTGTAGTAAGGGGCATTTCGGTTGGGGCAGAAGTAGGTACAAATATGGAGGATTTGGTAGAGGTGCTAGTGGTAAATAGTACTAATATTGACAGGGACCTTAGCGCAATTAAATCAAATATTTTAGCTTTTGATGAGGGCCCTCCTACTCCACAGCACAGGCCCTCGCCTGGAGTGGACTTGAAGAGCATGGACCCGCCTAGCCCAATGGGCATTTCAACAAGTGTTAACCCACCCCCCATGCCCCTGGACCCACTGTGGGACGAAGAAAATTCTGAAGGAGGGACCGATCAGCCTTGGCTGCCGAGCCAGGTCCCTGAAACGGATCCTACAGTGGCGCGAGAATTGGTGCAAGTGGACCAAATTGAGGGCGAGGAAATGGACTTTGAAGCTCGCGCCTAGTGCGCCGCCTGGTATCTCTTGTTTTTTAATTTTTATCACTTATGAATTGTGCAAATATTTCAGGTAATACATGGGATAATTCAAAAACTCCCATTAATATTTTAATTTGGAACTGTTACGGTGCTGCAAAACCGAGATTTAGACAAGTTCTTCGGGAAATGATGATACAAAACAACGTGTGGCTTTCCGTGATTGTAGAGCCGCGGATAAGTGGTTTAACTGCAAATAAAGTTATCAATTCATTACAAAAGGATAATTCAGTTAGAGTAGACTCCGAATGTTATAGTGGTGGCATTTGGTTATTATGGAATGACTCAAATATTAATGTGAAGGTATTATCAGCGGGTAGACAGGTTATCAACGTTGAAATTAGCCAAGAAGGATGCATTCCGTGGATTTTTTCAGCCGTATACGCAAGCCCGAATTATAGACAGAGAGATTTGTTATGGGAGGCTCTTCATTATGCGTTTCATAATATACAATCGCCTTGGTTAGTTGCTGGAGATTTCAATCAAGTAGGTATGGAAATAGATAAGAAAGGTGGTGTTACAGGGGTATCAAGAAGAATGGAAAAATTTGAAGAATGGAGGCAAAGCTGTGGTTTAATTGATCTTGGTTTCGAAGGTCCGCGTTATACATGGAGCGACTCTTGGAATTCAGGACAAAAAATTATGGAACGACTAGATAGAGCCTATGGTAATGTAGAGTGGCAAGATCTTTTTCCGAATACACGCGTTTTACACCTGGCAAGGGTCCATTCGGATCATATGCCGATTCTAATTCAAGTTTGTCCGAATCAGAAACCTAAAGAGATTCCCCGCCGCTTCAGATTTGAAGCAGCTTGGTGTCTTCACAATGGTTTTCTTGATTTTGTAAACAAGAATTGGGAGGGTAATACCGTGGGTTTAGGGGAAGGTATAATTGCTATTCAGAATCAAATAAATAAGTGGAAAATGGAAATTTTTGGGGACCTTAACCGCAAGAAAAAAGAGCTTAATGCACGAATTAGAGGAATTCAGAAGTCACTTCAATGCTCCTATAATTCTTCTCTTAGAGCTATGGGATTAAGGTTAACCAAAGAATATGAAAGTGTTCTAGCACAAGAGGAAATGATCTATTTTCAGAAATCGAAGGATAAGTGGATTGAATCCGGGGACAGGAATACTCGTTTTTATCAACTTGCAGCGACTATACGGAAAAAAAAGGCGAATTGTTCTAGATTGATGAATGATCAGGATGTCTGGATTGAAGACGAGGAAGGTTTAAAACAATTGGTTCGCTCGTATTATGAATCCTTATACGCAAAGTCGGATGACCAAATGGAGGGGGGTACTTTGCCGATAGTTGGTCCACTTGAAAGAGAGTGTAATCAAGAGCTAGCGCAACCTTTTTCTGACGAAGAAATTCGTATGGTGGTTTTCCAATCGAATCCGACAAAAGCCCCTGGCCCAGATGGTATGTCTGCAGCTTTTTATCAAAAGTGCTGGAGCTCAGTGGGTCCATCAGTTTGTAAAATGGTTAGAGATGCTATTAGTATGGGTGTTCTTCCCTCGGGTCTTAATGGTACTCTCATACACCTTATTCCTAAAGTACCAGACCCGAACCGGGTACGCTTACTCCGTCCTACTAGCCTCATCAATTCCCCAGTTAAATTTATTATGAAGGCAATGGTCAATAGACTAAGGCCTATTCTGTCTAACATTATTGGCCCTTGCCAAAGTAGTTTTTTGCCAGGTCGATCAACGGTGGATAATATAGTGCTTGTACGTGAGGTGGATCACAAAATGAGGCATCTTCAAGGAAGGAGTGGAATCATGGCGGTGAAAATTGACCTTGCAAAGGCATATGATAGGATTAGATGGGAATTCATTGAGGAAACGATTAGGCTATTTGGGCTTCCGGAAGATTGGATAAAAATTATAATGTCTAGTATGAAAGAAAATGAAATGCGAGTTCTTTGGAATGGGGAACCTTTAGCCCCGTTTTCTCCTCATCGTGGAATCCGCCAGGGGGACCCCCTTTCGCCATATATTTTTGTTCTTTGCATGGAGCGGTTGTCCTTGCTAATTCAGGAATATTGCGTTGTTGGAAAATGGAAGGAAGTCCGGATTGGGCGCCAAGGTCCTAAGTTATCTCACCTATTTTTTGCGGATGATCTAATTTTGTTTGGTGAGGCCTCTTTTTTGCAGGTACAGACCATGTTGGAGGTGATGGATAGATTCTGTAAAGAAGCTGGACAAACAATTAGTGCCGAGAAATCATTAATATATTTTTCCTCAAATGTTCCTGATCTAGTTCAAAAGGAGTAAGCATTGGCTAGTGGGTTTTGTCACAGTAATTCGTTTGGTACTTACCTTGGAGTGCCTATTCTTTCGGGTAGATTACCAAAGGGGTTTTACAAAAGCATAGTTGAAAAAATGAGGATCAAACTAGCTACATGGAAAACAAAGACATTATCATTGGCTGGCCGGATCACGTTAGCTCAATCAGTGCTAAACGCGATGCCTGTATATCAAATGCAAGTGTTGAAATTACCAAAATATATATGTAATGATATTGATAGAGTTATCAGGGACTTCGTATGGGGTTCGTCTAGTTCGGAAAGAAAGGTTCATTGGGTGGCGTGGAATCAAGTATGTAAGGCTAAGACTAATGGGGGTCTTGGGATAAGAAGCTCTGAGAAATATAACTTAGCCTTGCTAGCCAAGTTGGGTTGGAAGATTCTTCAAGATGAACAAAATGTAGCGTGGGTTAATGTCTTTAAAAACAAGTATTTCAAGAATGGTATCTTGAACCGAATCCGAAATGGAAATGAGTCAAACGTTTGCAAGGCTATTCTAGCAGGTGTTGAAGCTTTCCGTGAAGGGTTTATTGATCAAAGTGATGAAGAAGGGACGAAAATAAGATGGAAGTGGGATAACTCGGGTTGTTTCTCCGTGAAATCGGCTTTCATGAGTTTATCGGAAGTTGATAGAGATGATTCTTTTAAATGGGAGTTGATATGGAGGCTAAAATGCTCTCAAAAAATACGCGTATTCCTGTGGAGAGTTGTACTAAACCGACTTGCTACAATGGAAAGCTTGTATCAACGTAATATTGTGGAATCTCGTGCTTGCGCGATATGTGGCGCTGAGAGGGAAGACTTAATTCATGTCCTTTTGAAATGTAAAATTGCTGTTTTAATTTGGAACTCACTAGGTGTTTTTTCAGGTGCATTAAGATCGGGAGAAGCTACTGGACTTGACAGAGGCGTGGCTGGAAGATCCGGGAACAGGGACCTGTTGGTTCGCCTGGAGCAGGAGCCTGGCGTGGATGTCATTGATGAACCAGGGGAGCTGCTGGGAAGAGATAGGGAGGAGCTAGAGCAGCTGAACAGCCGCTGGATCCGCAGCAGGTGCAGCTTGCTGACGTGGACTGAGGCTGGCGCAAGGGAGCAGCAACATCTTCACAGAAGAACAAATTCTGCAGCAAATAGGAGTCCAACTGCTGGTCTTGTTCGGCAACAGCGAAGCAGCGATTCCACAGCTGCAGTTTTGGCGCCAAGATCATTGAACCATATTAAAATGTGGGTTGAAGGCCATCTTCAATCCAAAGCAAAAATTAGTGGGCTAGAGTGGCCGTATGTTTATATAGCCGCGTTGTGGATTATCTGGACTAAAAGAAATTCGATAGTATTTAACGAAGAGCTCAACATACCTCATGTATCGGAATTAAAAAGAGAAGTCTTGTTTTTAGCTAAGAACTTTATCTCAGCATGGGGTAAGTCTCTTGATGGTGGTTTGACCAAGTTAGCTAGTAATGTATTGGTTAGTTGGGTTAAGCCTCCTACCGGTCTCAAACTAAACATTGATGGAAGCTTCCTTAAGGAGAAAAAACTAGCTGGTATTGGTGGTATTATAAGAGATAAGTATGGAGCTGGTGTATCTGGCTTCTTGGGTACTTGTTTGTTTGTATCACCGTTAATTTCTGAGCTGTTTGCTCTCTGTTTTGGTCTAAGATGGGCTTGTAATAATGGCTTTACTGATTTGATAATTGAAACAGATTTGGAGGAGCTCCACGCGCTAGTGAAGGGCGGTGGGAGCTCTACTCACTTTGAGATGGACTTGGGGAAGTTCCACGCGCTAGTGAAGGGCGGTGGGAACTTAGAAAGTCGCTATGTTTCAGTTATCAAAGAATGTTGCGCTTTGCTAAATAAGTTTCCGAATTTCGATCTTAAGCATGTTTTTCGTGAAGCAAACCTTTGTGCTGATAAGCTTGCAAAGGAAGGCGCTAGAATGATTAGTCAACCGATAATATTTAAAGATCCACCTGAATACCTTTGGAAATTCATTACGAGAGACAGAGGTGGCTACGCAACCTCTAGAGTAGTCCTAGTTAGTCAATAAGAGCTCTTTGCTCTGAATGTAATCCATTGTATTCTCGGCTATTTTAGCCTCTTATGTATGCAAAAAAAAAGAACCCTATGAGCTTTGATTGGATTTTAGTAGGCGTTGTTTTTTCTAATTCAAACTTGTGTAATTAATAGTTGTGGAAAGGGGTTGTGTTTACTGTTATATGCCTTAAAATGCGTGTGTTTGTTGTAAAAGTCCAGGATGGTGAAAATAGGGTGTTGTTTAAATATAAGGGGATTGACTCATTGGATTTTGAAGATTAATTTTGTAGCCTATTCATTGGATTTTGAAGATTAATTTTATGGCCTATAAAAAGCATGTCACTACTATTGTTTCTGTCTTTAGATAGGATTCACATTTTCGCTAAAGACAAGCAAAAGACTTCGCTAAATACTGGTTTTGTCTTTAGCAAGGACGGGTCTTCGCTAAAGTTTTGTCAAGAAAGACAGACAGTAACTCACGACGACATCTGGTGTCGTCACGTGAGACGTCTTATTAATTGCGACGACTCCAGGTCTTCGTTAAAGATAAGGTTTTTGAGGAGTACTCGCTAAAGAGGGTTCAACTGAAGGACTAAGTCCTTGCCTTTGCTGGTCAACTTTTTAGCGAGAACGTTTGACTTTATTTTTAGCGAGGAAACTGTCCTCGCTAAAGATAATTTTTTTTACAATTTTATTTATTTATTTGTTTTTTGTAGATTTTATTTATTTATTTGTTTTGTTTTATTTTGTATTTTTTATTTTTTTTATTTTCTTTTATTTATTTAATTGTATAAAAGAAACGAGATGAAATCATAAAACTGAAAACTGAATTATAAAATAAACGGGAACAGATAATTACAAAGTCAAACAGAAAAAGAGTCAAAGTCAAAGTAAAAAGTCAACAAATAGTCAAATATCGTAAAAAGTCAACCTAAAGTCAAACAACACAAACTAAGGATTAGATAAATCATCTTCATTTTCATCTTCATCTTCCTGGTCCCTAAGCTGGAGTGGCACGCCGGATGGAGTGGTTCGGGATCGGGATTGGGATCGGGAGGTACCAGCAAGAGCAGCAGAAGGATTGCCGGATGAAGGCACAAGTACTGTCTCATGTCCACGTTCTTCTCTGCATCTATTAAGTAACGTGATGGCCCGACTCATCTGGGCGTCTACCATCTCCTTCGTGGGTCGTGTACTAGCTGTGAAGGTCGAGGATCGAGTCAGGTCATCTGGCATGGGGTCCTTGCCTATGGAGACAAGGAACTCGTTTAGCGACCTCATCAGCCACTCGTGGTCCCTCAACATCGTCTCGCTGACCGGATCCCAGGCATTATCAGTCGTCCTCTTCTCCGGAAGCGGGTGGCCAACTCCCGGGATCCAGTAGCGGGTCCCTCTCCCCAACCCTACTCGCGCCGCCTCCATGACTGAGTCAACCTGATCTTGTTGCGTCAAAGAGGGTGTAAACGATAAATCGCCGTTTTGACTCTGCGATTCCCGAACTTTATTTTCGAAAATTTCCTTAAGCGTGTCCTGTACATTAAATAAAATATTAAAATATAATTTGTAAGTATAATTGTTTGCTTATTTTAGTACTTACGTTCGATCTCTAGTACTCGGGGCTCCTCCACCCATTAATTTTCTTGATCCCCCCGATTTCGAAAAAGAATCTTTTTATTTTGGCTAGAGACACAGCTTCCTCTTCACCCTCGGCCACTCGAGGGGGTTGACTACTCCCCTCCCCCTGTTATAGTCAAACAGCAAATAAAGATATTTAAATAAGTATTGTAATGATTTTATTACCTCAATCAAGGTATCCCTCCTCCGTGTGTGGCTCATAGAACCCACCCCGCTCAAGTTCTGCAGCAACTTCCTATTGGTTTTATTTACTTCAGCTTGGTGCTATTATTTAAAACAACACACGGGAAAAAGAATGGTAGTCAATAAAGATAATATTTTATTTAATACAATTTAAAGTACAACACTTACCTGAGCTCCCTCTGTCCCACATCTTTAAAGTCAGCTCCCAGTTATCCGGTGTCTGATCATCGGGTTTCGACCGGGACTCATAATATTTTTTCTTTATTATGTTCTTGTGGTCGATAAATCCCTTACCGCACTTATTGGTTATCATAACCCGTATATCACTCCAATCCGGGTGGGCCTGCCACTTCTCTACCAAAAATAATTACTGTTTACAAATAACTCAAATGCAATATAATTGTATAGTACGACAAACTAATTTAAAAAAAATTAGTCGACTTACTGTTAATCGTATCAAAATATTTCTCCGCTCTTTGGCGGGGACATCTGACCAATGCTTGAAGTATAAGGGAACAGGCTCCCGAATAGTATGGTTGATCACTTGAGTCACGTGATGGGAGTATGGGCCCACCGGGTTCCAGGTATTGTCGTAAGTGCAAAATTCTATCGGAAGTCTCCCACCATACTCTCGCTTCGACTCCTGCACTGAAGCAAGAGTTGTCTTTCCCCTAGGCTTTCGTGCCTTATTCCCTGTTTAATGTTACGACTAAAATAATATTTTAGTCAAAATTATGTTTACAAAGAGAGAACACCCGGTTCATTTCAACCCCCCCCCCCCGGTCGGATTACTTAAAATCCGAGTGGGATCACGTCCATCCCCATCACCATCGTGTCCTCTGAGCATCACAGCTGCCATCTATGATCAAAATAATACAATTTTACCACTAAGGCCTTATATAATTTTAAAATTACAATTTACCCCCTAAAGTTTTAAAAATTTCACTAAGGCACCTAAATTTTATAAAAAGTGCAATTTTCCCCCTATACTTTAAAAAATCCACTAAGGCCATAAATATTTTAAAAATAACAGTTTTAACCCTAAACTTTTAAAATTTTCAGTATGGCACCTAATATTTTAAAAATTTCGCTAAGACACCTAAATTTTATAAATATTGCAATTCAACCCCTAAAGTTTTTATAATTACACTAACTCACCTAAGTTATCTAAAAAAGTCTCTACGGTCCTAAATATTCTAAAAATTGTAACTGTTCCCCTAAAATTTATTAAAAATTCACTAAGGCACCTAGTTTATTTTAAAAATTCAATAAGGCCCTAAATAATTTAAAAATTGCAATTTAACCCTAATTTTTTTAAATTACTCTAACGCGCCTAAATATTCTAAAAACATCTATAAGGCCCTAAATATTTTAAAAATTATAATTGAACCCCTAAAATTTATTAAAAATTCACTAAGGCACCTAATTTATTTTAAAATTCTCTAAGGCCCTAAATAATTTAAAAATTGCAATTTAACTTATAACTTTTTGTAAACTACTCTAAGGCACCTAAATTATTTTACAATTCAACCCCTATAGTTTTAAGACTTATACTATGTTACCTAAATTTATTTAAAATTCATTAATGCACCTAATTTATTTATAAAATTCACTAAGGCACTAAAATAATTTAAAATTTGAAATTTAACCCCTAAATTTTTTAAATTACTCTAAGGCACCTAAATTATTTTAAAACTTACAATTCAACCCCTAAATTTTAATAATTACACTAAGGCGCCATGATATTATTATAAATTCACTAAGGCCCTAAAATTTTAAAAATTACACTTCGTCCCTAAATATTTTAAAAATTATAATTCAACCCCTAAACTTTTAAAAATTACACCAAGACATCTAAATATTTTAAATAATTCACTAAGGCATCTAAGCTTTTAATATTTGCAATTTTACCCTAAAATTATCTAAAAACTACAAAATAACCCTACATTTATTTTCCCAAACCAATTTTAACTACCCAAAAATCATTTAATTCCTAATTATATAAAAAAAAAATCACAAATCCAAACTAAAATATATTCTTCTACTAATGTTTTCTTATAATTAAATACCTAATAAATTAGCTAAATCTAACCTATTGGGCTAAAAATTTAAATTAATTTCTAGAAATGGAAAAAAAATTAAAAAAAGGTTGGCTTACATACCTTCTTTGTCGAGATTGTGGTTGATATCAAGTTATTCCATCACCCCATAACAAGAACGCATGAAAAAATCCAAGTTAGTTTCAAAAAAAGAAAAAAATTGAAAAATCGAATGCTTTTCTTGTTATTTACCTTAAATGATGATGTTGGAAGGTTGGGAGTGATAATCTTGATTCGCTGAAGCTTGAAGGTGTTGGAATTGCAGGATTGAAGTGGAGAAGAAAGGAGCAGTTGTGGGTTTTTGATGAAGTAATGAGGAAGAAGAAGGTCTCGGCGGTTTTTTTTACTAAATCGATTAGGTCTTTAGCGAGGACATGGTCCTCGCTAAAGAGGAAGATCCTCGCTAAAGATAGAAATGTTGGGAATACACGAACTTTGACCGCCTTAACGCGTGTCTAATTTTTGGGAAAAGGCTTTAACGATGAAAAGTCCTCGCTAAAGTAGTCTTTAGCAAGGACCACGTGGTGGGTCCTGGTGTGTTATAAAATTACGTGCGAAAATAAAGGAACCACAATTACTACAAGTGTACGGTTGTCCAAGTAATACTTTGATAAATCGGGTTTCGTTCTCAGGGATGGATTAGGTTCAACCCAAATAATCAGATGGTAGAAATAATTTCTTGGCAGGAAAGTAATATAATATGATTTTTGTTTGGTTTTTCTAATAACTAAAGATGCAAATAAATAAAGACTAAGAATAAATTAACAGAAAAGAAATAATGCAAATAAAAGACGACTTCAGATATGAGAGATACTTAAGTCTCGCAAGGAATCCTCCTAATTAATATAATCTATGCTATGTTTAAGGGTAGAATTGGTATTATTATACTAGTCGGGACTCTAATGACTCCTAGCCCCCTGTCGGGTGGACCTACACTACTACAGATCGGGGATTTACCCACGACTGTTTATCGATGACGCGCAAAGTCGTCGGCAAACTTTTGTTATTTACCGACGACAAGTAATTACACACGAGAAACCTTTCGCCGGTAATTTACCGACGACTGGTCTCGTGGGTAAAAGACAAAACGCCGTCGTTAATTTTTTTTTTGCTTGGAATTGTCGTCGGTAATTTACCGACAAATAGAAACGTCGTGGGTAAATTCTAGATTTTAGCGACGACGCTTTACGTTTACCGACGACTTTACGTGTCGTCGGTAAATTTGACGTGCATATATGCTGGACAGTCTGTATTTTTATCTCCTTAAACCCCAAAAACCCCATTTTTTCTCCCAATTTCTCCCAAAAACATCAATCAAACTCATTCAAATATTTTTCAATACCTTCTCCAATTCATCTCTAACCATTTGCAAGCTTATAATCAAGGTGGGGCATCATCAACACACAATTTCATCTACAAATATTAGGTAAATTCTTGAATAATTTTTTTAATTATTATGATCATATTTGGTGTAATTCTTGCAATATTATGGGTTTAGGTTTATTATTACATTATCAAGGTTGGGACTTCATCATCAATATCCAATTTCTTCCACCAATTCAAGGTATTTTCTTAAAATTTCAAATTTTTTATTTTTTTTTTATGCATGAATTTTGAATTGTGTATTAGTTGCTATAGGTTATTATTTTGTATATTTTTTGATTGTCTTGTTATATATTGTGTATAAATCATGCATACATTCATTTATTTCATATATTTTTGTATTTGTGTATTTATTTATGTGAAATTGTTTATATATTTATTGTGTTGTAATTTTATTTATTTATTTATTATGATGTAATTTTATTTATTTATTTATTTGTGATGTAACTTTTTTTATTTATTGGTTTGTAATTATATTCAAGCCATTGGTTTGTAATTTGTGTTATTTATATTCATTTTGTTGTAATTTTTTTTCATTTTATCAATTGGGTTGTAATAATTATTTATTTTATTTTCATATGAATGTAGTTGTCTAGTTATCTAAAATTGTTGTAAAGAGATGGATTTGGATAAGAGTTGGACGGATGCTACGAATTTATTCGATCCAAACTATCTTGTTGGGGTTTTGGATTTTATCGCATATGCAAAACAACATTCGAAATATAAAGATCTTATTTATTGCCCGTGTAACTATTGTAAAAATAATCGTCGATTAGCCTCTCGGACGGTTACGAACCACCTTTATAATGAAGGGATTATGAAGTCGTATCCACGGTGAGCAGCCGGTCGTTCCCAAAGAAAACCCTATGCCGAATATAGTTAATGAAATTTCCGAGGTTTATGACGATGTGAGACACAGTTACGATGTTGGCGGTCATCAGGGTGACACCGAGATGAGAGACGCAGAAATTCCAAGTAGTTTCGAAAAACTGTTTAACGATTTGGAGACAGAATTATATCCGGGTTGTAAAGCGATGAGTTCATTGAACTTCATTGCCAAGCTTATGCACGTAAAAGTAAAGAATAAGTGGACTAACACGTCATTCACCGAGCTATTGGAGTTGATTGGTCGTATTTTTCCCAAACCTCACACTTTGCCCGATTCGTATGATGCATGCAACAAGAAGCTGAAAAGCTTGGGTATGGGGTATATTACCATCGATGTTTGTTTGAACGATTGTGCAATATTTTATAAAGAGTATATAGACCTCGATAAGTGTCCAGTTTGTAGCGAGTCTAGATGGGACCCAAAGAAGGGTATCAAAGTACCGCATAAGAAGCTCCGCTATCTTCCGATTGCTCCCAGGTTACAGGGACTATACGCTTCAAAGCACACCGCTAAAGACATGATTTGACACCATACCGGTAAGAGTGCCGATCTGGATGTCTTGCGTCATCCGGTTGATGGTGATAATTGGAAGAGATTTGCAGCGCTACACCATGAGTTTGCTAGCGAACCTCGTAATGTATTTTTGGGTCTCGGTATCGACGGGTTTTGTCCTTTCTCTATGAAAAACAACTCGTATAGCATGTGGCCTGTTATATTAACCGTCTATAACTTGCCACCGTGGGTATGCATGAAGGAAACCACATTTCAGCTTTGTTTGTTGATTCCGGGTCCTCGTTCGTCCGGTAAGGACATGGATGTTTACCTCCGCCCTATGATAGATAAGTTGGACGAGTTGTGGAGTAAAGGGATCCTTACGTATGATGCCCATACAAAGCAAGAGTTTACTATGAAGGTTTGTCTGTTGTCCACGACCAATGATTTCCCCGCTCGGTCATACACTTCAGGATGGTCGGGTCAAGGTTACATGGCTTGCCCGAAATGCATGGATTCCACACCGTCATTGGGTGTGAAAAAAGGTGTGGTTTACTTTGACCATAGACGTTGGTTACCCACCGGACATCGGTTTAGAAAAGAATGTGTTTTGTACCCGGAAACCAATTCTACTAAGCGACCGAAGAAATATAGTCCAGCTAGTATTCAGACACAGTTAGATGGCATTCCCATTGTGTTTCCCGGCAAACACAAGGATTTTGGAGGCAAGGTGTCGAAGACTACAGGTCCTCGCGAGACGAATTGGAAGAAAAAGAGTATTTTCTATCGTTTACCTTATTGGTCCGAAAATTTGTTGAAACATAACATTGATGTTATGCA